>OZ010797.1:331704670-332394363 GCA_963932465.1 Maratus speciosus | reverse complement strand
CGGCAAAGAGTTTGAAAAAATTATTATTATTAACTAGGATTTTTTTCTAGTATTACAATTTCTTTTTTTAATACACTTTGCAAGTGTTCTATATTTTCCCTTTTATGCCTAGAATAGAGAATTCAGTCGCACCTAACATGTCTAGTACACAAAACAACTTACAGAAATGCAAAAGAGTTTTAAGTTGACACCTGTGCTGAGAGAAAAACAGTCATAGATCGTGGAAGAAAAAATTATTTATGAAGGATGAGTGTTATGAACACACGGTCGCTGGAGGAATAGTAAGATATATCATAAACATATTTCATAGATCTCCTTGTGGATTTGATCAATAATAAAATGGAAAAATCTTTTTAATAATAAATGTTCTCTAAACATTAATAAAATCTTAAAGTTTCCTAGTTTGATATAATTTCAGAAGCTTATTTCCTAGAGATTTATTAGCAGCAATGAAATATTATATATACAAGAGGACTTTTTGAATTTATATATATACATTTTTTTTTTTTTTTAACAGCAAATATTTCTCAAAAGAACCAAAGCGACGCTGAGTAATAAAAAAAATTATTATTAACAAAGTAGGATTTTTTTTTTTTTTAGTATTACAATTTCTTTTTTTAATACACTTTGCAAGTGTTCTATATTTTCCCTTTTATGCCTAGAATACAGAATTCAGTCGCACATAACATGTCTAGTACACAAAATAACTTACAGAAATGCAAAAGAGTTTTAAGTTTTACCTGTGCTGAGAGAAAATCAGTCATAGATCGTGGAAGAAAAAATTATTTATGAAGGATGAGTGTTTATGAGAACATATGGTCGCTGGCGGTATACTCCTTCTCAAATAAACCAAAGCGACAAAGAGTAAAAAAAAAATTATTATTATTAACTAGGATTTTTTTTTTCTAGTATTACAATTTCTTTTTTTAATACACTTTGCAAGTGTTCTATATTTTCCCTTTTATGCCTAGAATAGAGAATTCAGTCGCACATAACATGTCTAGTACACAAAACAACTTACAGAAATGCAAAAGAGTTTTAAGTTGACACCTGTGCTGAGAGAAAATCAGTCATTGATCGTGGAAGAAAAAATTATTTATGAAGAATGAGTGTTGATGAGAACGTATGGTCGCTGGCGGTATACTTCTTCTCAAATAAACCAAAGCGGCAAAGAGTAAAAAAAATTATTATTATTAACTAGGATTTTTTTTCTAGTATTACAATTTCTTTTTTTAATACACTTTGCAAGTGTTCTATATTTTCCCTTTTATGCCTAGAATAGAGAATTCAGTCCACATAACATGTCTAGTACACAAAACAACTTACAGAAATGCAAAAGAGTTTTAAGTTGACACCTGTGCTGAGAGAAAATCAGTCACAGATCGTGGAAGAAAAAATTATTTATGAAGGATGAGTGTTTATGAGAACATATGGTCGCCGGCGGTATACTCCTTCTCAAATAAACCAAAGCGGCAAAGAGTAAAAAAAAATTATTATTATTAACTAGGATTTTTTTTTCTAGTATTACAATTTCTTTTTTTAATACACTTTGCAAGTGTTCTATATTTTCCCTTTTATGCCTAGAATAGAGAATTCAGTCGCACCTAACATGTCTAGTACACAAAACAACTTACAGAAATGCAAAAGAGTTTTAAGTTGACACCTGTGCTGAGAGAAAATCAGTCATAGATCGTGGAAGAAAAAATTATTTATGAAGGATGAGTGTTATGAACACACGGTCGCTGGAGGAATAGTAAGATATATCATAAACATATTTCATAGATCACCTTGTGGATTTGATCAATAATAAAATGGAAAAATCTTTTTAATAATAAATGTTCTCTAAACATTAATAAAATCTTAAAGTTTCCTAGTTTGATATAATTTCAGAAGCTTATTTCCTAGAGATTTATTAGCAGCAATGAAATATTATAAATACAAGAGGACTTTTTGAATTTATATATATACATTTTTTTTTTTTTAACAGCAAATATTTCTCTAAAGAACCAAAGCGACGCTGAGTAATAAAAAAATTTATTATTAACAAAGTAGGATTTTTTTTTTTTTTAGTATTACAATTTCTTTTTTTAATACACTTTGCAAGTGTTCTATATTTTTCCTTTTATGCCTAGAATACAGAATTCAGTCGCACATAACATGTCTAGTACACAAAACAACTTACAGAAATGCAAAAGAGTTTTAAGTTGACACCTGTGCTGAGAGAAAATCAGTCACAGATCGTGGAAGAAAAAATTATTTATGAAGGATGAGTGTTTATGAGAACATATGGTCGCCGGCGGTATACTCCTTCTCAAATAAACCAAAGCGGCAAAGAGTAAAAAAAATTATTATTATTAACTAGGATTTTTTTTTTTCTAGTATTACAATTTCTTTTTTTAATACACTTTGCAAGTGTTCTATATTTTCCCTTTTATGCCTAGAATAGAGAATTCAGTCCACATAACATGTCTAGTACACAAAACAACTTACAGAAATGCAAAAGAGTTTTAAGTTGACACCTGTGCTGAGAGAAAATCGGTCACAGATCGTGGAAGAAAAAATTATTTATGAAGGATGAGTGTTATGAACACACGGTCGCTGGAGGAATAGTAAGATATATCATAAACATATTTCATAGATCTCCTTGTGGATTTGATCAATAATAAAATGGAAAAATCTTTTTAATAATAAATGTTCTCTAAACATTAATAAAATCTTAAAGTTTCCTAGTTTGATATAATTTCAGAAGCTTATTTCCTAGAGATTTATTAGCAGCAATGAAATATTATAAATACAAGAGCACTTTTTGAATTTATATATATACATTTTTTTTTTAACAGCAAATATTTCTCAAAAGAACCAAAGCGACGCTGAGTAATAAAAAAAAATTATTATTAACAAAGTAGGATTTTTTTTTTTTTTTTAGTATTACAATTTCTTATTTTAATACACTTTGCAAGTGTTCTATATTTTCCCTTTTATGCCTAGAATACAGAATTCAGTCGCACATAACATGTCTAGTACACAAAATAACTTACAGAAATGCAAAAGAGTTTTAAGTTTTACCTGTGCTGAGAAAAAATCAGTCATAGATCGTGGAAGAAAAAATTATTTATGAAGGATGAGTGTTTATGAGAACATATGGTCGCCGGCGGTATACTCCTTCTCAAATAAACCAAAGCGGCAAAGAGTAAAAAAAATTATTATTATTAACTAGGATTTTTTTTTTAGTATTACAATTTCTTTTTTAATACACTTTGCAAGTGTTCTATATTTTCCTTTTTATGCCTAGAATAGAGAATTCAGTCGCACATAACATGTCTAGTACGTAAAACAACTTACAGAAATGCAAAAGAGTTTTAAGTTGACACCTGTGCTGAGAGAAAATCAGTCACAGATCGTGGAAGAAAAAATTATTTATGAAGGATGAGTGTTTATGAGAACATATGGTCGCCGGCGGTATACTCCTTCTCAAATAAACCAAAGCGGCAAAGAGTAAAAAAAATTATTATTATTAACTAGGATTTTTTTTTTAGTATTACAATTTCTTTTTTAATACACTTTGCAAGTGTTCTATATTTTCCTTTTTATGCCTAGAATAGAGAATTCAGTCGCACATAACATGTCTAGTACGTAAAACAACTTACAGAAATGCAAAAGAGTTTTAAGTTGACACTTGTGCTGAGAGACAATCACTCACAGATCATGGAAGAAAAAAATATTTATGAAGGAAGAGTATTTTTGAGAATACATGGTCGCTGATGAAAAAGTATAATATACTATAAATGCATTCATAGATATCCTTGTGGAATTGCTGAAAAATAAAATGGAAAAGAAATTGGAAAAATATTTTTAATAATAAATGTTCTTTAAACATTACTAAAATCTTAATGTTTCTTAATTTGATATAATTTCAGAAGCATATTTTCTAGAGATTTTTTAAGAGCAGTGATATATAATAAAATACAAGAGGGCTTTTTGAATTTATACTTTGATTTTTTTTTCAAATCAACAACTCTTTTTGAAGGAAACCAAAGCCACGACGAGTAAAAAATTATTATTATTAACAAAGCAGATTTTTTTTTTTTTTTTTTTTTTTTTTCTTGTATTACAATTTTTTAAAAATACATTTTGTAAGTGTTGTTCTATAATTTCCCTTCTTTGCCTAGAATAAAGAATGCAGTCGCAGATAACATGCCTAGTACACAAAACAACTTGTAGAAGTACAAAAGAAGTTTCAATTGACACCTATTCTAACAGCTAATCGGCCTCAGATCGTGTAAGAAGGAGTTATTTATGCAAAAGAGTATTTTTGAGAATACATGGTCGCTGATGAAAAAGTATGATATACCATAAACGCATTTCATAGATGTCTTTGTGGAATTGCTGAAAAATAAAATGGAAAAGAAATTGGAAAATGCATTTAATAGTTAATGTTCTCTAAACAGTAATAAAATCGCAATGTTTCTTAGTTTGATATAATTTCTTAATCTTATTTTTTGGAGAGTTATTAACAGCAATGTTATATTGTAAAATACAAGAAGGCTTTTTGAATTTATATTTTGATTTTTTTAAATTAACATTTCTTTCTGAAATAAACCAATCCCCACCAGTGGCCGAGAGGTTCAGCTCTCAAAGTTAGTAGATGGGAGATGCTGGGTTCGAACACAATCGTGCCCATCGGCCTAATCGTTGGGAGTGTTACGTAGTTTTCTTCAAACCTTGGATTTCCTTGCGTAAATACGGGTTAGGTTCTCTTAGAAAGGCCCCCACTTCCTCTACCACCTTCCTGCCCATTTTCCTCACTTATTTGACTAGAATAAAGCATGCAATTGCAGGTAACATGTCTACTACACATAGAAATTTGAAGAAATGCAAAAGAATTTAACGTGCACGGCTGTTCTGAGAGATAATAAGTCACGGATCGCGGAAAGAAAAGTGACTTATAAAAGATGTGTCCTGTTGAGAATACATAACCGCTGGGGTAAAGGTACGATGTATCAAAAACAGGTTTGATAGATCTCTCTGTGGAATCAAGTAAAAGTGAAATGTCAAAGAAATTTGAAAAATATTTTTAATAATAAGTATTCCGTAGACACTAATAAAATCGTAATGCTTCTTAGTTCGATATGATTTCAGAAGCTCATTTTCTGAAGGATTAGTAAAAGCAATGTTTCAGAATAAAATACAAGAGGATATTTTGAGTTTATACTTTGATAGATTTTAATAAATTCTATGTTTTATATCTACTGCTCTTTCTGAAATAAAGCAAGGCAACAATTAGTAAAAAGAATTATTGCTATTAACAAAATAGGAAATTTTTTTTTCTAATATTACAAATCTTTTTAAATACTTTTGCAAGTGTTCTTCGATATTTTCAATTTCTTTGACTATAATAAAGAATGCAGTGGCAGATAACATATCTAGTATATATAACAAAGTGCAGAAATGCAAAATACTTACAGTTCACATAAGGTTGTGAGAGAGAATAAATCACAGATCGACGAAGAAAAAGTAACTTTTGTATGATCGTTGAAGGAATACGTATGATAAATCATAAACAGGTTTCATAGTTCTTCCTGTGGTATTACGGAAAAGTTAAAGGTAAAAGAAATCTGAAAAATGTTTTTAATAACAAATGTTCTGTAAACAGTGTTATGTGTATACAAAGTCGAAATGTTTCTTAGTTTGATATAATTTCAGAAGTTTATTTTCTGAAGAATTAATAAAAACAGTACTTTAGGGTAACATGCAAAATTATGTTTTTAGATTACACTTATTATAACTTTTATTTTATTTTATTGTATGTGTTTTATGCTTATATTTGAAATCAAATCTGTTAGCGATATTGCATACGATAAAAGTATAATTATAGTGTGTGTGTGTATATATATATATATATATATATATATATATATATATATATACTATATTGCCAAAGATGACGGGTAACTTGCGATTTCAGACGTTTTCTTAAATATCTAACAAAATATAAGAGGAATTATCCTGAAACTCCCGGTTTGTAAACAGAATAGTACAGGCCATATATTTCCGTGATAAGTTTTCCTCGAAACCCCATATGGGACTTTCAGCAAATTGAAAAAGGAATATCTTTTGGATAACTCTGTAAAAATGTAATGTATCAAAAGTGTTCAAACTGTAGATTATCATTAAGTGCCTTATTGTAATGAGTTGTGCTAATTTTTATGAGAATAGCACGTATACTCGTAAAGAAATTAAAGATTTTATAAAAAGAGTCCCAAATTTTGCCAAGTTTTTTGCTCATAATTTGTAGAGTTCTTAATATAAAAAAAAAGTTCTTTTCAGAAAATATGACAAACAACATTGTACACAATACCCTGCAATCCTAATTAAAAAATAACAAAAGTTGTATTAAAATGAGCATGTTTACTAAAGAATGATTCACTGCGCATGCCCGAATGTAATCAAAATATAATTTACATAATGTGTTAGCTTAATGTATCGAGCAGCTTTTGTGAAAGTCTCAAAAACGTAGTTTGAAAAATCTGAAAATTATCATTGATAGAATAAGTTCAGAATGCGTTATTCCCAAAAGGAAGCAAAAAATGAGGGGTTGTATCCAAATGCAGTAATACGTGCAATATTGTGTAGGATATATGGATACACTCCTTCATCTTTTTGCTGCAATCTGGGAACAACTGATTTTGACCTTATTCTATCAATGATAATTTTCAGAATTTTCAATCTATGTTTTTGAGACTTTTACAAAAGTTGCTCTACACATTTAGCTAACATATTATGCACATTATATTTTGATTGCATTCGGCCATGCGCAGTAAAACAGTATTTAGTAAACCTGCTCATTTTTCATACAATTTTTACTATATTTTAATTCTGATTGCTGGGTATTATGTACAATTTTGTTTGTCATATTTTCTGAAAAGAACTTATTTTTTACATTAAGAACTCTGCAAATTATAAGCAAAAGACTTGGCAAATATTGAGATTGTTTTTATGAAAACACGAATCTCTCTTCGATTATACATGCTATCCTCATAAAAATGAGCACAAATTATTACAATAAGCCACTCAATCATAATCTACAGTTTGAACGATTTTGCTACATTAGTTTTGACAGGGTTATCCAAAAGCTATTCGTTTTTTTCAATTTGTTGGCGGTCCCCTCTGGGGTTTTGGGAAAAAATCTTCACTGAAATATATGACCTGTACTATTCTGTTTACACACCTGGAGTTTTAGGATAATTCCTCGTGTACTTTTCTAGATATTTAAGAAAACGTCTAAAATCGCAAGTTACCGGTCATCTTTGGCCATATAGTGCATATGCACTGCTCAGCAAAAGTTTAGACACTGGTGATTTTTAACCTTTAAATAAAAAATACGAGCACTTGGGTTATACAAATGGCTGTACTTATTTTTTAATATATTTTAAACGGTTTAGGACAAAAATAACGGTTTTAATGTAGGATATTACTTAATTTAACTGAAAAAAGTGAAATTTGCATATTGCAAAAGTTTAGACACTTTTGTGATTTTTAGGCAACTGTTCACGGAAAAACGCAAATTTCAAACTTATAACGTCATATGCATGAAGTATGTAAGTAAACCTCGCGATAGTATCCGTTAGTGAAGATGCCGCGAGCTAGAAATTTTCAGTCAAATGAAGTAATTAAAGCATGGAAGCTGAAATCGAAAAGGAAGACTGTTGCATAAATTTCAGCTACTTTAAATCGTCCAAAGAAGTCTTTCTATTAAATACTGTCTATGGGTGACTCTTGCAAAGCAAAACATAAATCTGGAAGGCCTCATGTGGCCAGAAAACGAGATTATAGAAGGATCCATAAACTGGTATCTAGACAAATGATGACTGCTTATCGCATTAAAAGTGAGTCAGAGTTTTCTGTGTCAACGGATAATTTCGTAGATGCATTAAAGAAAGATGTACATTAGTTTACATGAAAATGATAAAACAACCAGCCTTGAATTCTCACAACAAATTGACCCCTTTCCTGTCGCGGAGTAACTCAGTTTATAAAACTGATGAAGTAATGGACTGAACCCAGAATTTATAAATGAATTTATTAGCAAAATCGAACTTGCTTATTTTCACGTACATTATAAAAGAAAAGTTTTAATTAAATCTTCTTGGTGCTGTCTCTCAGTTTTGGAATTAAAATTAGGTGTCCTTTTTAAGGACACCGCCCTCGAAAGAGTTAATGATTTGAGCCTCAAATTGTTTTAATTCTCGAGTATCTCTGGAGTTTCTCAATGGTCGCCAAGCAGCGTAAGACTACATACATACATTGGAAAACAATTTACAGAAATTTGGTGAACTTTTAGCTCTTCCAAAGTATGTATTTGTGCAAGATAATGCGTCTATTCATGTTGCATACAAATCAAAAAATTAGTTTAACTCTCAAAATATTACTGTTCTTGACTGGCCCGCGTGTAGTTCTGATCTGAATCCAATCGAAAACTTTTGTGACATCATATCTCATACGGTTTATGCAATTTTTTGACAATACTCCTCTGTAAATGAACTTCGATCTGCTTTTGAACGTATTTGGTACGAAATAGAACCCCAAGTGATGCAGGATTTAGTTTCTTCGATGGGAACTCACATTTTTGCATTCATAGCAGACAATATAGGTCAAGTTTGATTTTAATTTATGGATATTTTTCTGTTAACAGACAGATTGTCTGTACTTTTGCCACAATGTTAATTTTTTTTTTTTTTTTTTTTTTTTTTTTTTTGTCATTATATATTATGTAAAGTGTATAGATTAAAATTTACTGTTTGTGTATGAAAGATAAGTCCCCAGTAATATATGACAGTTGAGTTACAACAATTCGTTACATACTTCTCAGTACAGAAGCATAATCGATCATTGTCTAAACTTTTGCTGAGCAGTGTATTAATGGTATTAAAATATTTTTTTGTTAAACTTTCTTGTTATTTATTAAAACAGCTTTGAAAATAGTAGAATCATTTATGTGCAAAACATATTTTAAACTATTAAATTTAGGCATACGGTTTTTGTTATCATAAGCTGGGAATTTTTGATAATTCTCCAGAAATAGTTCTTTCTGAAATAAACCAAGCAACAATGAATAAAAAACATTATTACTATTAGAAAATTAGAAAAAGCTTTATTTTCCAGTATTAACAAAATTCTTTAAATACTTTTTGCAAGTGTTCTTCTGTATTTTCTCTTCCCTGACTACAATAAAAAATGTATTCACAGATAACAGGTATACACAAAACAACTCTCAGAAATGAAAAAGATGTGGAAGTTGACGCCTGCTCTGGAAGATAATAAGTCACAGATCAGGAAGAAAAGGGACTTACGAAAGATGAGTCCTGTTAAGAATGCATGATCGCCAAAGGAATAGCTAATAATATATCATAAACCCGTTTGATATAATTTCAAAAGCATGTTTTTTTGAGGATTAGTAAAGGCAATGCTTACGATAAAATACAAGAGGGGGGGTTGGGGATTATACTTTTATTTTATTTATGAGTTTTATGTTTTAAATCAACAACTCTTTTTGAAATAAACCAAAGCAGCAATTAGTGAAAAAAAAATATTACTATTTACAAAGTAGGAATTTTTTGTACAGTATTACAAAGTTTTACAATACATTTTGCAAGTGTTCTTGTATGGTTTTCCCTTCTTTGACTAGACTAAAGAATGAAGTCGCAGATGACATGTCTAGTCCACAAAATAGCTTGCAGAAGTGCAAAAGAAGTGGAAATTGACACCTGCTCTGAAATGCAAAAGAAGGAGTTGACACCTGTTCTGAGAATTAATAACTGGTAGACCGCGGAAGAAAAAGTGACTTATGGAGGATATGTCGTGGTAAGAATATGTTATCGCTGGAGGAATAGGTGTGATATATCATGAACACGTTTGATAAATCCTCCCGTGGATTTAAGAAACACTTTTAAATATAAAAAGCATTTAAAAAATGTTTTTTTTTTTTAATAATAAATGTTCAGTAAACACTAATAAAATCGTAATACTTCTTAATTTGATATCGTTTCAGAGGCTTATTTTCTGAAGTATTAGAAAGAGCAATGCTTTAAGATAAAATACAAGTGGGCGTTTTGAGTGTACACTTTGATTTTATTTATGAATTGTGTATTTTAAATCAACAGTTCTTTCTGAAATAAACCAAAGCAACATTTTTCTAGTAATTCTTTTAGATACATTTTTGAATTTTTTTAGATACATTTTTGAATTTTTTTTTTTTTAGATTTTCCCCTTCTTTGACTAAGAATAAAAATGATGTTGTACATAAAATGTCCAGCACACATAACATTTTGCAGAAATGCAAAAGTAGTTAAAGTTGACACCTGTTCTGAGAGATAATAAGTCACAGATCGCGGAAGAAAAGGTGATTTATGAAGTATGAGTCGTGTTAAGAAAGAATGATCGCTGAAGGAATAGGTATGATATATCATAAACACGTTTGGTAAATGCCCGTGTGGAATTAAGGAAAATTTAAATGTAAAAAGTATTTGAAAGATGTTTTTAATAATAAATCTTCTGTAAATACTAATAAAATCGAAAAACTTCTTAGTTTGATACAATTTCAGAAGCATATATTTTTTTAGGATAAGTAAAGACAATGCTTAAGATAAAATACAAGAGGGTGTTTTGGAATTATACTTTGATTTTATTTATGAGTTTTATGTTTTAAATCAGCAGCTCTTTGTGAAATAAATCAAAGCAGCAATTAATAAAAAAAATATTACTATTAACAAAGTATATATATATATATTTTTTTTTTAATTACAATTTTTTTTAATACATATTTCAAATGTTCTTCTTCGTTTCCCCACTCTTTGACTAGAATAAAAAATACTGTCGCACATAAACTGCCTATTACACATAAAAATTTGCAGAAATGCAAAAGCAGTTAAAGTTGACACCTGTTCTGAGATATAATAAGTCACAGAAAAAGTGACTTATGAAGGATAAGTCCTGTTGAAAGTGGCTGTAGAAATAGGTACGATATATTATAAACATGTTTGATATATCTCTCTTTGGAAATATGTCATAAGTTAATGTAAAAGAAATTAAAAAATAATAATAATAAATGTTCTGTAAACACTAATGAAATCGCAATTCTTCATAGTTTGATATAATTTCAGAAGTTTATTTTCTGAAGTATTAGTAGAAGCAATACTTTAAGGTAAAATACAAGTGTGAGTTCTGAGTGTACACTTTGATTTTATTTATGTTTTCAGTTAACAGCGCTTTCTGAAATAAACCAAAGCAACAGTGATTTAAAAAAAAAAAAAGGGTTACTATTAGCAACGTATGATTTTTTTCTGGCATTACAAATTTTTTAGGTGCATATTTCAAATGTTCTTCTATATTTTTCCCTTCTTTCACAAGAATAAAAGTACTGTCGCACATAACATTTTGCAGAAATGCAAAAGTAGTCAAAGTTGACACCGGTTCTGAGAGATAATAAGTCACAGATCGCGGTAGAAAAAGTAACTTATGAGGGATGAGTCTTGTTGAGAATATATTTGATCGTTGGAGAAATAGGTATGATGTATAAACAAGTTTGATAAATCTCCCGATGGAATTAAGGAAAAGTTAAAAGTAAAAGAAATTTTAAAATGTTTTTAAAAATAAATAAATATTCTGTAATTGGTAACGCAAAATCGTAATGCTTCTTAGTTTGGTACAATTTCAAAAACTTATTTTTCTGCAGGATTAGTAAAAGCAATGCTTTATTATATTTTAATTATATTTTAATATTCGCTGGAGGAAAGGTATGATATATCATAAACACGTTTGATAGACCTCCCTGTGAAATTAGAGAAAAGTTAAATATAAAAGAAATTTAAATAATGTGTTTAATAATAAATGTTCTGTAAACACTAATATAAAATCGTAATGTTTCTTAGTTTCAAACAATTTCAGAAGCTAATTTGCTGGAGGATTAGTAAAAACAATGCCTTAAGATGACATACAAGAGCTGGTCTTGAGTTTATACTTTTATTTTGTTTTATTTTATTTTATGAGTTTTATGTTTAAAATCAAATCTGTTCGGAATATTACATATGATAAAAAAATACAGTGTATTTTTTCAATCGTAATAAAATATTTTTTGTTAAAATTTCTTGTTTTTTTATCAAACAGCTGTGAAAATGGTAGAATAATTTACGTGAAAAACATGTTTAAAAGTATTAAATTATACATACACTGTTAAAACAATTGCTGTAAAATTACGTGCAGGGGCCGGCAGCAGAGCTTCCAGTCATTTCCCGTAAAAAAAAAAAAAAAAAAAAAAAAAAAAGTATACCAATCCGTATTTTTGCTAACAGATGAGCTAGAACTGTAAAAATATGTGGATTGCCTTTAATTTTTTAAGTATGTAAGGGATAAGGCCGCTTATTTAATGGATCAGACCGTTTTTCATCAAATAAGGCTGTTGCCCGTGAAAATTGAAAACGGAAACGCTCATAAATTTACAGTTTTTTTCTGAGAGTGTACAGTTATTGATATCATAAGCTGTAAATTTTTAATAATTCTCGAGTAACATTTCTTTCTGAAGTAAACCAAAGCAACAATGAATAAAATAAAGTATTACTGTTAAAAAAATTTAGGAAAAAGTTTTATTTTCTAGCACTAAAAAAATTTAAAATAAATTTTGCAAGTGTTTTACTATATTCCCCTTCTTGGACTAGAATAAATAATATGCAGTCGTAAATGGCATGTCTAGTACACAAAGCAGCTTGCAGAAATGCAAAAAAAAAAAGATCAAGTTGACATCTGTTCTGAGAGATAGTAAGTCACGCGGAAGAAAATGTGACTTATGAAGGAGGAATCCAGTTAAGAACACATATACGTTGGAGGAATAGGTACACTGTTAAAAATCTGTAGCTTCTGCTACATAGTCACTCCACTGCTTTTATATAAAACGATTACTTGACTATACTATGGAGCATTCTCATTGGTCAGTATAGAGATATTCTATAGCAGCTATGGAGTAACTATGCAGCTACAGCTGCAGATTTTTAACAGTGTATGATTAATCATAAATAATCTTGATAGATCTCCTTGTAGAATTACGTAAAAAATTCACACGTTATTATAAATTACGTTATTTAAATGTAACAGAAACTTGAAAAATGCTTTTAATAAAAAATGTTTAGAAAACACCAATAAAATTATAATAATTCTTAGTTTAATATTGTTTCATACGCTTATTTTCTCAGGATTAGTAAAGTCAATGTTTTAGGATAAAATACAAGAGGGTGTTTTGAGCTTATACGTTGATTTTATTTATGAGTTTTATCTCTCTATTCTAAAAAAAAAGTAACTAGCGCTGTCATCGCCGCCGCACAGTGAAGTATTTGACCCGAAATCCTGGCCAAAAATATTTTTCTATGTAAATATAGTCTGATTGCATTGAAATTCTTAGATGTTATTGGGTATCACCATGGGATGTTTGGTATTGTAAATGAGCATTTACGGTTCATTTACAGAGACACCCAAAAGAATTCCCTTACATTACGGTCTATGGAAAAAAATCATTTGCTCTGTATTTTAATGATATCACACTATTTTAAACGCAATGAAATTTACATACATCGCTTAGGTGTACTAAGGCACTTATTGTAGAATATGTTGTGGATAGAATATATCGTTCATTTTCAGGGACACACAAAAGAATTTGGCCGAAGAATAACTTTAACTATTGAAGTCCATTACCAATAATTGCTGGAAGTGCGTTTGTAGTTGTGATATGCGTGTTTAAAGTGAACTATTTTTTATTAAATATTACTTGGTGTGGATACATTCTATAGATCATATACAAGGCTGCACAAAAGTTCTCAAGTACATTTCCGTTTATTCACGGAAATAGCTGAAAGGAAATTTTTAACTGTGCTATGCGTGTCTCTTAACTAACTTTTAGCATACTATGTAGTATACATACAAATCCATAGCTTAGTTTAATATTTTATATCTTAAAGGCTGACGAAGTGTAAGTAAGATTTTAATACTTTACATTATAACAAATATACATTTTATAAATATTTTGACAACTAAGGGAAAAAAAGAGACATCATTTAAGAACAGCACAAAAAAAAAGAAGTTAAAATATTAATTTACTAAGTAAATATTTTAAAAATATGAATACATCACATGCCCATAGACTTAAAATTACCGAAGGGAGTTTGGAAAATGAGTGACAAACAGCCTAAAATGTTTACTGTTTATAAGAGAAAATTAATTGTTGATAGATTGTTTTATTTGCTAGCAATGTTTAATTAAATATATTTAATTGTACTATCTATAAAATTTATTATTTACATTTAATTTACTTTAATATTAATTATTATATTTAATTTACATTTAATAAAGATTATTTACATTTGATAAAGTTACATTTAAAAGTACATTTAATAAAGTGGAGTCTCTACAGTATAGGGATGCTGATTTTCAATGTATTTAATAGATTACCAGTTTCAATCTAATTTTCCAGAACTGTGTTTTTCATCTTCTTCACCACACTCTTCTTGGCTTTTATCAGGATTATCATCAGATCTAGCTGGAAGAAGAAGTTGTAAGGTCTAGTTGTAAGGCTTGCACTTTTCCCTTGGTCTTTGTCTAGAGCAGTTTATAAAAAGATCACTACTTAAAGAAGCCAATTTGGAACATCGCTATTGTAAACTTCTCTATTGCGAACTTTTCAATTGCACTTTCTTGAGTACTTTGTACGGTACTGTCTAAAGTGTTTGTTCCTGGCCTCGGCAGCTTCTTCTAACCGTAGTCATGTGTACGACTGCTTTCTTAATTACAGTGCCACCATGAATTAAAACCATGATTCCAACACGGCATTGTTGGATTCATGGGGTAACAATGGTAAAGGTTCACTTACAGTCTTGTTGTTTCATCAGCTGATGTTTGGAACGTTTTTTCGTCAATGCGATGCCCACTTGTTATGACTTCCAATATTACTTACAACCTTTTAATCATTTCTGCGTCTACTCCAGACTTCTTTAGTTTCCTCCTTCCTCCTCTTATTTTCTACCTACGAGCCCCCCGAAACTAATTTGAGAAACTTTTTGCAGTAAATAAGTATTTACAATTTCAAACCGATATGATATTTCTATCAAGAGGTATCAAGTTGTGTACGTATGTGCGTACCTACATACGTACGTACATGCATACATACAGAATCTGTAGGGGCAAAAGCTCTCAGGCAATATCCTGTAAGCTAAAAACTTGCAATACGAGAGTAAAAATATAGTTTTTATCTCTTCAATTCGGTTGCCGCAAAAAATGGGATTTAAGTAGTCCCCGAAAAAAATTATATAAAAAAATGGCAACTATGAATTTTTTTGAGGCGGATTTTTTTTTTTTTTTTTTGTGAAATTGGCATCCAGAACTATAACCAATACGTTTATAGTTCAAATATGGCCCGGCAAAGCCCGGCACACTTTAAAAAGCTTTCGATATGTTTAAACTAGAGCCAAAAATGCTTTAAAAATACCCCTTTTTAAAATTTAATGTTTTTTTTTTATTATATTAAAATCTAAACTATTTAATTTAACACATAGTTTAATACTAAGCTCTGACTTTTTTTAAACACGTAAGCGTTATTCAATTTCAGTTAAACAATTCATTCAGTGACAAAAAAAATTACATTTAAAAGTAACACCAATGCCAAAAATCAACAAAAAATCATGTGTTCTTTCAAAGAAGTTTTCTCTTCAACTGAGGCCTGGAGCCACCGCATATGGCTCAGGTTCCTGAAATAGACATTGATCGACACGTCAATTTGTCAGCTATTAAAAAATATGATTTTTACACTTGTTGATGAATTTTTAATTTTTGCATTTTTGGCCAGGTTTTTGGGTCGAATACTCCACTGTGCGCCGCCGGTTTTGAATTTTTTGTGAACGGAGGTCTTTCTTCGTTAATATTAAGAAACATATCGCATACAAAAATATGAAAATCGGTGGTTTTATAGAGAAATGTTTCATAAACACGCAGATACAGACAGTTTTCAAATCGAAGAATTATTTTAAGAGATATTTACTGTTAAAGTTGGTCAAAATCGTTCCATTAAAAAAGTTTTATAGGAGCAAAAACTATACATAGGAATTTAATCATTTCTAGATCATTTTATACATGGAAGTTCTCAGTGTGTAGACTTTTTAAGTTGACTCATTTTTTGAGGTTTTATTTCTATTTTAAATTCAAATTTTCAGCATTTCTAGAGATATTTTTTACAACTTTTAGAAAAGGGTATTATTTTAAATTGTTGCCAAATATTAAAAAAGCGCAAAGAATAATATTTCTTTAGACTTAAAAATTTATTTACACATGACTATTATAAACAGAAAAAAAACTTTCAAATGAGAATTAAATGATTACGTATTAAAAGCAGGAAAATATTGATAATTATGTCAAAAAATCTATATTTACACGTGAATTTTAAAAGAGAAAGAAAATTGTAAAATAACAGAATTATTAATATGCGTTAAAATATGTAAATAGAGGGAATTATGTCATATTTAAAATTGCTAAACAGCTTAAATTTAAAAATATACTGGCGCGAGACATTTATTTAACATTCTGAGATAATCTTTTAAAACTACGCTATCGTACGTGGCCCCCGTTCTGTCGCCGACTTGGAGATATATCGCAAAATTTGGTGACCAAAATTAGTCGCCAAAAGCGACGCCAACTTGGCAATATCTCTAATATTTTGCTAAATTTTCATAGATTTCCATTGTAAATCAATAGGCTTTACTTGCTTACAGAAAATAAACAAACTGAGATATCTTTAACCAATGGACCAATCCAGATGTTATTGAAGTGCGTAGAAGAGTCGCATTGCTCTTGTGTTGAGAATTCTAAAACAGCGTAAATAATATTTCCTTTCTAACAACAAAAGTATTTTCACGTGAATATTAAAAAGAGAAAGATTTGGTGAAAATTACGATATATTTAAAATGTCTTATTTAAACAAACTTTCGTATAGCGTTGTTAAAAAATACCGGGAGACAAAGACTCTGTTTACTTAAATCATTTTATATTAGCTTATTTTCACATGTTTCACTGATCTGATTTAATCAAAGACGAAAACAACCTGTTAACAGGGAAATCGCCACTGTTTTTTAATTATAATTCATTCTTTCGAATTTTTTTTTTTTAATCCGATCAAATTAGCGTGCTTTTAGAGTTTGCGGTGTCTGAATGGGAGTTGGCGAGCGTAGCTCGTAGGGGGCAGAGCCCCCTAGTGTTTTAAATAAACTGTTATCTCTGAAATAAATCAAAGCAACAATTAGTGAAAAAAAATATTGCTATTAACAATGTAAGAACTTTTTTTTTTAGTGTTACAACAATTTTTTAAATACATTTCGTAAGTATTCTTCAGTATTTTCCCCTTCATTGACTAGAATAATAAATGCTGTCGCACACAACATGCCTAGTGCACATAACATTTTTCAGACATGCAAATGTAGTCAAAGTTGACACTTGTTCATTGAGGTAATAAGTCACATATCGCGGAAGAAAAATTGACTTATGAAGGATGAGTCCTGTTGTGAATTCATATTTGCTGAAGGAACAGGTATGATGTATCATAAACTTTCTTACGTAAAAGTTAAATGTATAAGAAATTTGAAAAATGTTTTTAATAATAAATATTCAGTAACTGGTGACGTAAAATCACAATGCTTCTTAGTTTGATATAATTTCAGAAACTTATTTTCTGGAGGATTAATAAAGGCAATGGTTTAGGATAAAATACAAGAGGATATTTTGAGTTTATACTTGGACTTTTTTACGAGTTTTATGCTTTAAATCAACAGCTTTTTCTGAAATAAAGCAACATGAGTAAAAAAATGATTACAAGGGATTTTTTTCTAGTATTACAATTTTTTTAAATATATTTTTCAAGCGTTCTTCTATATTGTCTCTTTTTTTACTAGAATAAAGAAGGCAATCATATATAATGAGTCTAGTACACAAAACAGATTGCACATATTCAAAAGAAGTGGAAGTTGTCACCTGTTCTGAGCGATAATAAGTCACAGATCGCGGAAGAAAAAGTGAGTTATGAAGAATGGGTCGTGTTAAAAATATATGATCGCTGCCAAAATAGGTATGATATATCATAAACACGTTTGATAAATCTCCCTCTGGACTTAAGGAAAAGTTAAACGTAAGAAATGTTTTTAATAATAAATGCACTGTAAACGCTAATAAAATCATAATGCTAATTAGTTTTATAAAATTTCATAAGCTTACTTCCTAGAGGATTATTAAAAGCAATGCTTTAATGTAAAATATACTGTAAAGGAAGACAGTTGTTTCTTTATCAAAGAAAATTTTATATAATCACGAATGAAAAAATACAATAACCTCGTCCGCACTATTCGTGATATCAAAAAGCGTTCTTTGTCATTAGAAACACAGAAAACTAATATATTTTCAAGAATTAAAGAACTATTATATAGAGTTTTGTCTTATAATTATATAAAGATTACATAATTATAAGACATCCAAAAAGCGTTCTTTGTCATTAGAAACACAGAAAACTAATATATTTTCAAGAATTAAAGAACTATTATATAGAATTTTGTTTTATAATTATATAAAGATTAGCTTGACTTGTAACAACAAATGAATTCTTTCTAATTTTTTACACTACTTATTACTTACTCGAACAAATAATATCATGAGTTGATTACAACAATTCATATATACACAGCTGCCAACCGCCGGCTTTTTTTTAAATTAAGAAGACATACTTTAAACCAGAAAAATGGTTTAATTAAAAGTGTCTGGCATTAAATGAGATAGTCGTTTGAAATTTGCTTAATTTCGGTAATTAAATAGATTTTTGGTTGGAAGTGTAATTGTTTGATTATAAAAAAGCCGCAGGTTGGCATGCATGTATATGTCAATTACATAACATATTCGTACATACACCATACACGTACTTGATTTCAACTAAAATTCCGACACAAACTCTTTATTTGGCATCTAACCAATTTCCAACCTTCTTGATAAGACAATCTGCCTTGCTTCTTCTTAAAATTTTCTTTTTACGTAAAGATCCCTCCATATAATTATAGGCGTGAAACCGGTTGGTATTCACAGTAGAATGCAGACCATATCATTCGGTTTCACTCCTTCACTCCATAAAAATCAAATAACTGCACGATGTTCCTCTTTGGTGCAACAGTGTAGTGGTGCCTCCACCATTTTAATAAGCTGCTCCTTACCTCCATTCCTGCCTAAGAGCACTGCGCCGTACTATTAGCTCAGGGTTACCAGTTCGGCGACCATTTTTATTCAGACATTTATTGTTCATACCAAAAATAAATAATGGTATTTCATACTTTATTTAAGAAGAGGAATTTATCGATCACATAAAGTAAAAGTTCTTCTTTCGAAATTTCCGGTGTGAATTTGAAATTTCGAATTAAAAATGGAGGCTAAACTGGCAAACCTGTACCAGCTCGGGAAGACTTCACGGACCGTGTCTGCCAATTTCCAACCAACTAAAACGAAAAACATAATTTTAGTGACACTTTTTTTGTTTTCATTCGATCTTACCCTCCCCGTTATATCTAATTTTAAAGTTATTTTTTGTTTGTTTATTTGTTGTTATTTGTTTGTTATAGTCCTGCTCACTACAATATGCATTCAGCACTGGACCAATAATTCCGTAACAGTTTTCATTCAGGAGACTTCTAAAATCACGCTGTTCGGAAAAATTAAAGGAACAAGGAAAAAAAAAAAAACAACAGCATGTAACTTGCAATAATTTTACAGCTTAAAAATATCAAACTTACACAAGACCTTTAATTTGCCATGCTTGAAATATCTTCAAAATGAAAAAAATAATTTTAAATAAGTATACTATAAGAAATGAGATATTAAATGGGTAGAAAAAAGTTTGTGTTACTTTTATAATTTTTTAAAGTTACGTAGAAATAGTTTACAAGGTGAGTGGGCACCCCTCACCCAAAATGCAAGCTTTAGGGAATTGTTATAAAATTGTTTTTAATAATTCTCAATAAACTGTGAATTTCTTTAAGTATCAGATTAACAATATAGAAAAATCATGCTTCAGGCATAGATTAGGAAACACGTCCAGACTACTTAACAAAACATCGCCGTTTAATAAGGCAAAGAAGATATCTAAGTAAACGTTTTAGAAAACTTATAACACATTTGAAAACCAGATTTCAACAATTACTGCCCATAGCCAGAAAGGTACTCCAATTCTTTTCAGTAGCTCTGTATATGACCTATAAATATTCTACATAGTATGCTAAAATTTAGTTTAGTACGGAAACGCATAACCCTGATGTAAATTCGCCTTCAGCAATTTTTACCAATACATACTTGAATTCTTTTGTACAGCCCTATATATTAAATACAGATTTTTTGTGCACGCCACATATTAATCTGAAATTTAATTCAGGCAAAATCATACTAAAAACTACTGGAATCGCTCTTCCAGGAATTACTATCCATAGCCGGCCATGTATCCAGTTCTTTGCACAGCCCTGTATATGATTTTATTTCTATGCTACAAACATCTCTTAGTAAAGCTAAATGTAGTCCAGCTGGATGAACTAAATCGACAATAAATGCAAAGCATATCATATTCTACCACAACCATCTTGTAGTAAACCTCAGTAATGTAGGGTAACTCCGGGAGAGTCGCCGCATACGGGATAGATGCCGCATTCCTTGTATTTCTTGTACTTATCGGTAGATGGTCGTCAAACGCACAGTATAGGTGCGCAATGAGATTATTTTAACCAGTGTATAGCGTGAATACAGTGTATAGCATGTATTAGAGCCCCTCAGAAATTCATATCAATTTCATTATGTTTGTAACAGAGTAACATCATTAAAATACGCCGCAAACGATTTTCCTTCATAAACCATACTATAACGGAATACTTTTGAATTCCCCTGTATGCGTAGTGTCAATGCTACAAATATTATACTCTACAGTAATCATCTTCTAGCGCACCTCAATAATATTTGTAAATTCCATTATATTTAACGTATTGTAACACTATAAAAATACACCACAAATGATTTTGACCCAATGACCATAATGTAACGGAATACTTTTGAATACCCCTGTGAATGAACTATGAATGGTACACGATTAATTTTCAATACCAAACATGCCATGCTAAACTTCCATAACTTATATAAATTGCATGACAATTCGAGTATATTTACTCTAGTTAGAGCACGGACACACGAACAGACAAACCCAATTAATAAATGCTTTTCAACTTTGTTGGAAAGTGTTAAAAACACATCATGAAATTTTCGTTTTATGATTCACATTGAAATTGTAAAGTATTTATTGAAAAAAGTTTTAGAAATGTTCTTGATTTCTTCTGCCCACAATTCAACCGGGAGATCTATCAAATCCTTTTTTTTTTATATATATCTACCTATTCCTCCAGCGAGCGTGTAGTACACACTTCAACAAGATTCATCCTTCATAAATCATTTTCCTTCAGCGAGATATGTGACTTATCTCTCAGAACAAGTGTCGACTTCCACTTTTCTGTGCACTACTGTATGTTGTTATTTGTACTAGACAACTTGTTTGTTGCTTTACGTAAAAACACATTTTATTATACAATCCGAAAAACCAGAGCAAGAACGGGCGAGGGTAAGTCAAGCATATTTCTTCTGAAAAGCAAAGTTTGTGCGTAAAGGAAAAATGTGATTTTCTCAAAAACTATCTAACCTAGGATAATCGCTATAGTTTTGCTGTAAGGGTTAAATAAACTCCTACTACACCTATTTTTTTCACAGTTTTACTTTCAGGAGATTCGGAAATATAAGGGGGAAACACGAGATCTTTCGAACGTTACCCCTCCCCCTCATCACCACCACACACACACACACACGCGCGATTTATAAAATAGATTTTTTTCAAGAAACTTATGGAGCTCCCTAAATTTTTCTTAAAAATACTTTTGATTGGCTAATAATCTATAAATAGGTCAGTCAATAGCGTTTACTCTGGAAAGTTCGAACTTTCCGCGTTACATAGTTTTCGAGAAAAACGGCTTTGCCAGACACAGAGAGACAAACGTGTGATCTTATAATGGTGCCATTTTTATTTTTTAAGTATGGAACCCTTAAAATGGGGCGGACCCTGTATGGTGCATTGTAAATTGTAGTGTTAGGGAATTGTTTTTTATAATTTTCAATAAATTGGATAATATTCATAACACTTATGATTGACATTATTGAATTTGTAAAATATTTATTGAAAAAAGTTTTAGGAATGTTCTGGATTTTTCCTGTCCGTAATTCACCAGGGAGATCTATCAAATCCTTTTTTGATAGATCTACCTATTCCTCCAGCGAGCATGTACTACACACTGCAACAAGATTCATCCTTTATAAGTCCATTTTTCTTCAGCGAGATCTGTGACTTGTCTCTCAGAACAAGTGTCAACTTCCACTTTTTCTTTGCACTGCTGTTAGTTGTTATTTGTACTAGACAACCTGCTTGTTGCTTTACGTAAAATCATTTTTTATTCTTCATTTCGAAAAACCAAAGCAATAAGGGACGTGTGTAAGTCAAGCATATTTCTTCTGCAAAGCAAAGTTTGTGTATAAAGAAAAAATGCGATTTTCTCAAAAACAATGTATACTAGGATAATCGGTATAGTTTTGCTGTAAGGGTTAAATAAAATCCCACTACACCTATTTTTTTCATAATTTTAGTTTCAGGAGATACGGAAATATGGGGGGGGGGCATATTTTTGCAGTGCATGTTCGACGATATCTCTGAAAACATAATACCTAAAATTATAACAAATATATTTTTGAATTCGATGTCACGAGATCTTTCGAACGTTACCCCTCCCCCTCATCACCACCACCACACACACACACACACACGATTTATAAAATAGATTTCTTTCAAGTAACTTATGAAGCCCCTAAATTTTTCTTAAAAATACTTTTGATTGGCTAATAATCTATAAATAAGTAAGTCAATAGCGTTTATAACTCTGGAAAGTTCTAACTTTCCGCGTTCCATAGTTTTCGAGAAAAACGGCTTTGCCAGACACAGACAGACAAACGTGTGATCTTATAATGGTACCATTTATATTTTTTAAGTATGGAACCCTTAAAATGGGGCGGACCCTGTATGGTGCATTGTAAATTGTAGTGTTAGGGAATTGTTTTTTATAATTTTCAATAAATTGGATAATATTCATAACACACATCATTACATTTTCATTTTATGATTGACATTATTGAATTTGTAAAATATTTATTGAAAAAAGTTTTAGGAATGTTCTGGATTTTTCCTGTCCGTAATTCACCAGGGAGATCTATCAAATCCTTTTTTGATAGATCTACCTATTCCTCCAGCGAGCATGTACTACACACTGCAACAAGATTCATCCTTTATAAGTCCATTTTTCTTCAGCGAGATCTGTGACTTGTCTCTCAGAACAAGTGTCAACTTCCACTTTTTCTTTGCACTGCTGTTAGTTGTTATTTGTACTAGACAACCTACTTGTTGCTTTACGTAAAATCATTTTTTATTCTACATTTCGAAAAACCAAAGCAATAAGGGACGTGTGTAAGTCAATCATATTTCTTCTGCAAAGCAAAGTTTGTGTATAAAGAAAAAATCCGATTTTCTCAAAAACTATGTATACTAGGATAATCGCTATAGTTTTTCTGTAAGGGTTAAATAAACTCCTACTACACCTATTTTTTCATAATTTTAGTTTCAGGAGATACGGAAATATGGGGGGGGGGGGGAACGATTTTTGCGGTGCATGTTCGACGATATCTCTGAAAACATAATACCTAAAATTGTAACAAATATATTTTTGAATTCGATGTCACGAGATCTTTCTAACGTTAACCCTCCCCCTCACCACCACCACCACCACCCACACACACACACACACACGATTTATAAAAGAAATTTTTTTCAAGTAACTTATGGAGCCCTAAATTTTTCTTAAAAATACTTTTGATTGGCTAATAATCTATAAATAGGTAAGTCAATAGCGTTTATAACTCTGGGAAATTCGAACTTTCCGCGTTCCATAGTTTTCGAGAAAAACGGCTTTGCCAGACAAAGACAAACAAAAGTGTGATCTTATAATGGTTCCATTTTTATTTTTTAAGTATGGAACCCTTAAAACGGGGCGGACCCTGGATGATGCATTGTAAATTGGAGTGTTAGGGAATTGTTTTTTATAATTTTCAATAAATTGGATAATTTTCATAAGTACTAATATAAAAACACATCATTACATTTTCATTTTATGATTCACATTATTGAATTTGTAAAACATTTATTGAAAAAAGTTTTAGGAATGTTCTGGATTTTCCTGTCCGTAATTCACCAGAGAGATCTATCAAATCCTTTTTTGATAGATCTACCTATTCCTCCAGCGAGCCTGTACTACACACTTCAACAAGATTCATCCTTTATAAATCCTATTTCTTCAGCGAGATCTGTGACTTATCTCTCAGAACAAGTGTCATCTTCCACTTTTTCTTTGCACTGCTGTAACTTGTCATTTGTACTAGACAACTTGTTTGTTGCGTTACGTAAAAGCATTTTTTATTCTTCAATCCGAAAAACCAAAGCAAGAACGAACGAGTATAAGTCAAACATATTCCTTCTGAAATTCAAAGAATGTTTTTTTAAGGACATCATGCTGTATAATAGATCTTGGATATTTTTTATGCTGTATTGTATTTAAGATAGCCGTATCAGTGTTACTTTAGTCGTGTGTTTCATTTTTGAATAAATAAATTTGTTTGTTTGAATTGCAAAACCATAAAAAAAAGCAATTTAACAAATTGCAACTACCATTTGGAAAATGATTTTTTCAAAGACTAAAATTTAAGACATAAAAAATTGCACGAACTTGATCATACATTACGTACGCCATGGATTAAACATTAACATTCCTTGACCCACCATGAACAAATTTTAAAAGAAATTTCAGTTTTACAATTTTCGGTACTGTAAATTTTTAAACTTCTACGGAGCTGGTCTACATTACGTACGCCATGGATTAAACATTAATATTCCTGGACCAATTTTAAATGAAATTTCATTTTTAAACTTCTAAACATCCCACAATATTACTTTTTACACCGTCGTATAGAGAAAAAAATGTACTTTTAAATGCAATTTGTTTGAAAGCTGTATCTCAATTTGTTTCTGAGTTATTATTATTTTTTTGTAGTTTATTGTAGTTTTTATTACTTTTTGTCATAGTGGCAACAGAAGTATCCATCTCTCTTGAAAGTAAAGGGAAAATACAGATTACTGTATAGGCCAATCAGAAAACGAATAAAATGCGGGATTCAACTAATAAAACGCTTCAGATATGTTTTTGATTTCCTACCCTAAACGAGGACAATAACCATTTTTCCAAATGGTTAATAAGACATATAAGCTCACCATCTATCTATATTAGAAAGGAGAAACATGTCCATCCGTAACGCTGACATCATTTTGACAGTGGCAACACCAGGTGATTCAATTTAGCTTTTATTGCAATTTTTTTAATTTCTGAACATCGCACATTTCTAATTTTTACATCATCAAATGAGGAAGAAAATGTACTTTCAAATGCAATTTGTTTGAAAACTCTATCGAAATTTGTTTGAAAACCATATCGCAATTTACTAAATTTTTATCGTTTTTAAAGTAATTTTCAATCAGGAATTTTTTTAATCTGTTTCTATCTTCAGCCGATAACAAAAGATAAATCCGTTTTCATTAATATTAACATAAATAACCCAACATTTGTTTCCAGCTTATGTTCCACAACGAAATTAAAACATTCATCAATCCAAAACAAAGCAAAAAAATACAAATAAAACATAAATTTAAGACATGTAATCGAACTATGCGCCTAAACCTGAGAAATGATCAAAATCTATAATTCAGATTGTAAAGAGCGATCTTTGGCTATTTCTTTGGCTGTTAATTCCTGGCGGGAGGCCAATACGAATCGCATAATTGCTATTTTTCATATAAATATGATTTTTGGTATTGTTAGTGGACATTTAAAAAATATATATCAAATGTAAAAAAATCTATTGGAGTTATCAACTTAAGCCCTTAACCTACAACAACGTGTGACAGTCGTGGTCTTGTATTCGGGTCAAAACTGATTATCACGGACCTGGCCGTAGTCAATGATCGAGTCAAATGCAAATTCTTCTAACCTCTAAAATTTTATAGTTAATATTGTCTTATAAAATCATCGAATTTCATGATTAAGCGAGGCGAAAATCTCTATTAAATTTTAGTGGTAGCTATGAATTTTCCGAACAGTGGAATGGATCGAAGGCTGAGCGATCCTGTTTGTGTTTTGGGCTCAGGCTGTTGAGACGTAAATCGTAGCTTAAGGGATTAAGAATAAAAAATGTTTTCACCTATAATCTGTAACCCCGAAAGCAGTGTTGAATTCAGGCATTTTTCAATACCGAACATTCCATAGTAAAAACGAATAACAAATATAATTTTCATGACCCTCTACGTATATTTAGAGCACGGACAGACGGAAGACAGACAGACAGACAAAACGATTCATAAACCCTTCTCAACATAGTTGAAAAACGTTAAAGTACGAGTATTAGAATATGATGTAGTAGACATTTCATTTCTGGCTCATATGACTTAAAAGGGTACAATCTTATGTATGTAAATATTTTACATTAATTATACACAATATTTTTCCCCCTTAAACTAAAGCAGTGATTTTTCATAATTCTCAAGAAAATGAGATTTTTCTAAAGCAAATTAAAGCAATAACAAGTATAAAAGTAGTCGGATATGGCAATCCCAAAACTTTCTTTTATCTCATACATATTAATATTTCCTGAAAAATAAAGCATATCAGTGCCACCGATTAGGTGAGTTTACACCAAAATCTGATCAGCAACAACTTACGTCAAGTTGTAGCTGAATCTGAAGTTTGATGAAAATCCGTGCGTTAATTTTTGATGTAGAACTATTGCGGAAATCATAAAGAAATCTACGTAGCAGCGCCATCTGTTGCTCGATTTACTCCAAAAACTAATTAGGACCAAATTATATCAGGGACTAACTGAATCTGAAGTTTGAAGAAAATTCATGTATTAGTCCTTGAGATACCGTTATTGCGAAAATCGTGATAAATGCAGTCTAGCTGCGCCACCTGTTCGGCGATTTACACTAGAAACTAAACTGCACTAATTTATACCAGGGACTAACTAAATCTAAAGTTTGGTGAAAATTCGTGCATTAGTCCTTGAGATAGAGCTATTGCGATAATCATGAATAATGCCACATAGCAGTGCCACCTGTCGAGCGATTTACACTAAAAAGGAATCAGCTCCAAATTATATCAAGGACTAACGGAAGCTGAAGTTTTTAAAAAATCCGTGCATTAGTTCTTGAGATAGAACTGCCATAAAACTTGTGTCACACACAGACAGACAGACATTTTGTGAAAACATGTTTTTCGGGTTCTCTGACCCCTAAAACGCGTAAATCCGTCAAAAACCGTAGTTCGAAAATTTTCATGAATCCAATACTTTCTTCTTGTAAAGATAGAAGAAAGTAAAAATATCTTTTTTAGCTATTATAATTAATATCACGAGAATTTTTTAAATAATGTTTTTTTCATTTTTCTCCTTCGTAATCAGCAGGCTCATCTATCGAATGTATTTCTGTGATATCGATATTGCACCTATTCCTTCAGCGAATATATGTACCTCACCCTTCATAAATCATTTTTCTTCAGCGATTTGTGACTTATTATCTTTTAGAACAGGTGTCAGCTTCCACTTTTTCGCTCTCTTGCAAGTTGTTATCTGTACTAGACATGTTTTGTGGAAAAGCATTCTTTATACTAGAGTCTCCAGAGACTAGAATAAGAAAATATGGGAGTAAATACAAGATATTTTGGCTAAATTTCAAAACATACTTTCTTATGACACGGCGATATTTATAATTTCATTATTTTTTTGTTTTGGATTTCAAGAATAACAAGAAAGTTAAACGCATGCGTCCAGCATACATTATGAAACAATTTCCAACACATTCAAAATACTGTAACAAGACTTCACAATTTATTTTCGTGAAACATGATTTCTAAATAAACAGTTTGGAAGCACACAACGCATTTTAAAACCCAATTTTTGCAATTACCATTAATAGACGGAAAAATATTTGATTTTTTGTTGGAGCCACGTAGGGGAGACTAGGGAGGGTTGACCCACTTTTTACAAAACGATTTCTTATTTTTTAAATATTGAACGTAGAATAAAGTTTTATATATCATTTTATTCATTATACAAACAGTTATTAAAATAAAATTGGTACATAAGTGTAATATATAAGAAATTTGAAAAATGATTGATTTTAATCATCAGAAAATAATGGGTCAAGGCTCCCCACATATAGGAGGGTTGACCCACTTTGTTTTATATTGAAATATTTGTGAAGAGAAATAAAATCAGTTTTAAAAAAGCTAAATAATTTTATGCTACATGCTTTAATTATTGTAAAAAAAATATTTTTTGAAACTATGATGCTTAAACAAACCTGTTTAGACGCAATCGCAAGCCAGAGGAGGAAAATTTTGTTTTAAACAGGATTTTGTCTGAGCAGGTCATTTAAGACAGTATTCCGTTAGAGGCAAGTTCCGTTTTCATAGGGTTTCATCTATTATTATGTCCGGATTTAGGGCCCCGCTTTTTTTGTCTCCTTTTCCTACTTTTTATGACACTCGACCCGACAACCCTAATTGTCACATAGTTTGGCTTCTTCTCACTGTATTCATCCTGAAAAAATTTGTCTAACATCTTTTAACCTTTTTAGGGGTTCATTAGTACTTTCAGTACTAAAATGTTGAAATAAATGACTGGCACCGGAATTTACGAACAATTTTATTTGGAAATAAGAAAAAGGCTATATTTCACATACATATTAAATGGAAAAGTTTTTAGAAAAATTCTGGTGCCATTGCGGCGTTTGGAAATTAAAATTAAGTGGTTTTATAAACATACCACTGCCCCTGAAAGGGTTAAGACAGCTGATTTCATACTTTCTAGTTTTTTATAGTCTTTTTCACTGTTTATATTTACCTATTGTAAGTAAAAATTAAATTGTAAAAAGTTCCTATCAACTTTCCCATTTATATTTCATTAAATTTTTTCTTACCGTGGATATTATAGCAATTTTTCGCATCTTTCTTTAATCAGTTTTAAACATTTTCTTTTCCATCACCCCATTTCACATAAGCTTTACAGAATAAATGTACATTATTTTTTATATAAAACCATTAACCTTTCATTATGTACAGTGTATAATAGAAAGATTTCCAAAACCACTTAATTAATTTTAACTTGAGCATCTGGTCAACCGTACCTCACATTGACTGAGACATTACTCCCCACCTAGCCCTTTACTAAAGAACAGCACATTGTTATGTTAAGCCTAACTTATTATACAATCTTTATGCCTGGAATGAAAGCTCGATATTTCTACATTACTTAAATCCTACTTACTTAAATTTCTATGATATATTTTATCTTAAAAAAACTTACAAAATATTTCTAAAAAACACAACTTGTTGAAAACGCCTCACACTTGATTTTTCTCATACCTATATCCATTATCTGTATGGAACAAAGTCTGTTGTTTGAGCATTCAAGTAGCTTTGGTTGACATCTGTTGATAAAACACTGAAACTCTTTTAAATATGAAAACTCCCTGTGGTCAACTCTCCCTAGTCTCCCCTATATGATGTATAAATTTGTATGTATGCTACATAGTGTACTAAAAGTGAGTTCAGTTAA
The DNA here is from genome assembly GCA_963932465.1 of Maratus speciosus. Lineage (NCBI taxonomy): Eukaryota > Metazoa > Arthropoda > Arachnida > Araneae > Salticidae > Maratus > Maratus speciosus. The sequence continues at coordinate 332,364,471 of OZ010797.1, read as the reverse complement.
ACAAATGACACGGTTGAAAACTTCCATTCAGTAATTTATGCACACCAAGTAGTAATAAAAGTTTGTTCAACTTAAAAGCTAAAAAAGTTAAAAATTTTTAGAAGTTCCAACATTTTTATTTTGTTATACTCTATTTGTTATTTCGAATCGTTGGTATTAATTAACCCCCCCCCCCACACCCACCCAACAAAAAATAAGTAATACGTCGAAATAAAGCAAAAAATTCCATTTACTAACCGCTTTAGTAATCTTTAAAAAGTAACATAATTTTCAACATTTAACTTTCAAAACTTTCTTTAAAATTAGATATTTTTAAATATTTTTTTACATGCCTTTAAACGTAAGTATAAGTTAAAATGTAAGTACGCGATCAATTTTTGCTTATTGTTTACTTTAATTAAATAGCAAGCATTTTTCTCCTAAAAAAATAAAAATAAAAAAAATACCTGCATTAATAATACAGATTCTTAAGACATTTTTCTTTTTTAGTCATGCATTACTCAGCAAATGTAGATGGAAACATTAATTACTTTACCAAGGTCAATATTCTTAATAAATATTTATTCATTAAATTAGGTTAATGACCAATTATTGGAAAATGACAATTTCAAAATTTTTTACAAACGTAAAATGCTTTAAATGCTTAAAAATAAATATGTTAAATTGTTCTTTTAAAAGAAAAAAAAAAGAAATATTTTAAGCAAATCTTAACTTTTTTTTTTCACATAATTTTCGGAATAATATGTTTTTTCAATAACATATATTTTCATTATAATATATAGACTTGGTATGCGCTCGACATTTTAATAAAAAACAGAAATACTAGAAAAGAAAAATTTTCACTAAATGAACTAGACGTTACATCGAAGTTGTACTAAATAGTTTTAAAAGTATCGAACAAATTACAAATATGGATGGAAATATCCATATAGGATATTCCACTGTCTTTCCAGACAATTCTAAGCAATCATATGCATGAAAATATCCACTATGTATTGCTACTGTAGTATCACAAGTTCCACTCTTTTTCTGCCACTCTAATGGATGTTGCTACCGAGCCGCTGCAGAATCAAGAAGAAATAAGGGAATAACACTGAGTGGTTAATCTAGTTATTTTTACTATATCTATGGTCGGGTGTAGTCGCTTTACGTTACCTCACTTGCATAACTGTAGCTCTCTCCTTTCATAAGTATTTTCAGGTTAAAGGGACTTTCCTTTGCACCCTGTACATATATTTAAGTTTAGATGTATTTGAAGGCAGTTGCTGAATATATATAGAAAAATGCTTCTTGCAAGCCCTTTTTAGATGTCGTTTAAAAATATAAAATCGTTTAAAATATCGTTTAAAAATATAAATCGTTTAGATTATTGTTTAAAAATAAAAAAAATCGTCCAACACTTGTTTTGGGCATATTTAAGGTTATTATTGAGGTCCCAGGCAACGCCGAGGAAGTTGCAGTTAGCTAGTATTTATATGTTGTGTGTTATTAAATATACCTTGTGTATATATAATTATTTTTTCACACTGTTTTATACATTTTAACAATTTTTATATGTGAAATATAAGTTTTGACATTAGTATTCCAAACAACTATATAACTCAGTCTATACTAATATTATAAACAAGTAATGATTGTTTTTAAGGTAATCTCTGGAACTACCGAACCTATTTGAAAAGTAACGGTGGCAAATTGGTGGTGACACTTCTTTGCTTCAAAATGGGCTTTATTTTATGTCGATGCCGCTACCCCAAAGAGGATGCAGGAGCGGAAAACGTTCTAAAATTGCGATTTTGTTATTCTGAAAGGGCTACAAACCATGAAATTTTGTATTGTTGCTACATATAAGGTGTAAATGCCCTCTAAGTACGGTTTCTAAAAAAATCGGAATTTAACAGGATGAAACGAGCGAAAAGTGTTCTAAATGCGATTTCTATGGAATTGTTAAGGATAAAAACTTGGAATTTGACAGGACTGCTACTTTTATGACACACATGCACTCACAGAACAGTTTTAAAAAATTGAAATTTAAAAAAGGCAATTGAAAAAACGTTCTAAAATTGCGATTTTTGTGATACTGAATGGGCTGCAAATTTGAAATTTGGCATGGTAGTTACATTTAAGATATAAATGCTCTCTAAGAGAGTTTGAAATTTAAAAGGATGAAATGAGCGAAATGCGTTCTAAATGCGATTTCTATGGAATTGTTAAGAATAGAAATTTGAAATAGCTGCTAAAAAATTCGAAAATACGCAATGCAAGCACAGAATAGTCTTTTTTTTTAAATTGAAATTTAAAATTGTGCAGCAGAAAAACGTTCTGAATTGCGAATTTTGTAATATTAAAGGGACTAGAAATTAGAAATTTCGAATGGGGGTTGCTTTTAAGATACAAATGCTCTCTAAGAATGATTTCTAAAAGTTCGAAATTTAAAAGAGCGAAATGAGTAGAAAATGTTCTAAAAACGTTTTAAATTACAGTTTTTATATGAAATAGTTAAGGGTAGAAACTTGAAATTTTACCTGGCTGCTACTTTTAAGATGCAATTGCAGGCACAGAACAGTTTTTAAAATAATGCAGGAGAAATAAACGTTCTAAACTTAACGATTTTGTGATTCTGAAATGTCTACAAACCTGAAATTTTGTATCGTTGCTACATATAAGGTGTAAATGCCCTCTAAGTACGGTTTCTAAAAAAATCGAAATTTAACAGGATGAAACGAGCGAAAAGTGTTCTAAATGCGATTTCTATGGAATTGTTAAGGATAAAAACTTGGAATTTGACAGGGCTGCTACTTTTATGACACGCATGCACTCACAGAACAGTTTTAAAAAATTGAAATTTAAAAAAGGCAGGAGAAAAAACGGTCTAAAATTGCGATTTTTGTGATCTAAAGGGGCTGCAAATTTGAAATTTGGCATGGTAGTTACTTTTAAGATGTAAATGCTCTCTAAGAAAATTTGAAATTTAAAAGGATGAAACGAGCGAAAAACGTTCTAAATACGATTTCTATGGAATTGTTAAGAATAGAAATTTGAAATGCCTGCTAAAGAATTTGAAAATACGCAATGCACGCACAGAATAGTCTTTTTTTTTAATCGAAATTTAAAATTGTGCAGCAGAAAAACGTTCTGAATTGCAAATTTTGTAATACTAAATAGACTAGAAATTAGAAATTTCGAATGGCGGGTTACTTTTAAGATACAAATGCTCTCTAAGAATGGTTTCTAAAAGTTCGAAATTTAAAAGAGTGAAATGAGTAGAAAATGTTCCAAAAACGTTTTAAATTACAGTTTTTATATGAAATAGTTAAGGGTAGTAACTTGAAATTTTACCTGGCTGCTACTTTTAAGATGCAATTGCAGGCACAGAACAGTTTTCAAAATAATGCAGGAGAAAAAAACGTTCTGAACTTAACGATTTTTGTGAAACTGAAGGGGCTATAAACTAGAAATTTGGCATGCCGGTTACTTTTAACATAATGTTCTCTAGAAATAGTTTTTTTTTTTTTTTTTTAATGAAATTTAGAATGATGAAATGAGCAGAAAACGTTTTAAAAACGCTCTAAATTACGATTTCTATGGAATTTTATATAAAATTTGTTAATTAACTAATTTTAACATTCCTTTCAAATGTACAAAGTTTACTTGACTTATTTCAACAACTACGCGTGCAAATCTATGGGTTTTGTTAGTCAATTAAAATTAAAAATGCATTACATTTATGGGGGAGGGGCACGTTTCTTAATTATTTAACAACTGATTGAAATAAGCAGTTTTTGTTTGCAAATTTTTTGTGTCGTAGACATTGGGATTGTCAAGCGAATAAAATGTAAAATTTTAGAATACCCTGGTGTAAATCGTTTTATGAGAAAATTCGATCGATGTTTAATAACCACCTTTTAAATTAAACCTGTTCGTAAACCTCAATCTGATTCAATTAGAGGGGGTGGCATTGATTCAAATAAATGACAATAAACATTACGTTTTCTTAAATCTAAAAAACAATGACTGATTCGATTATACAGTGATTCGAATAAGAGGCGAATTTCCGTATTTTTTCTTGTAGGGGCCCGTACTGTTTGCCTGCCCAGTGGCCCGTGAAACCTGTCATTGGCCTTGTCTGTCTTTATTTTTGTACTTTTTATACCGCTCAGTCGTAAAAAAAGCAGAGGGCATATACGCTCTAAGCAGAGGGTATACGCTCAAGGCAGAGGGTATACCCTACAGTATATATACTATAGCTTTTTTGAGAAACAGAGGGTATACGGTGTTTCTTAAAAAAACCAGAAGGTATACGGCGTATACCACCGTATACCCTCCACTACATCCCTGATAACGCTCAACTCTATTTTCCAAGTATTTTCACGCCTTGAAAAAAATTCTTTCAGTATCTCTTATCTGAAGAATCCATTTGCAGTTGATGTACTTTTAATAGATACAATTGAGATGTCTGAACGAGAACTTAAAAAAAAAAACTAATAATCATTTAACTTTTTTCAATTTTACACTTGTTTTATAGTACATTTGGAAGTTGTGTTTATCACGTAGTTTACTTCCGTACAGATAAAAGAGAATAATAACAAAAACAATCGTTGTAGATAATGTAGTTTCGGTAACACCCAGATAAAAAATATTGTAATTTGTAGATAAGAGTCTCAAGTACTGGTATATCACATGATTAGGGAAATATTTACAGATAACGCGTTGCAACCATCTCTTTTATTCAATGTTTTATTGAAATATTAAAGTTCATTTAAAAATTTGCCGCTTAATTTGTAATCCAGTAAAAAACATTCAACATAACTGCACTGAAGTCTCAACTCGGTAATTATTATTTAAGCACTTGGATAATTTTACCAAAAGCTACTAGACTTTATCTTAGTTGGTAAGTAAGTAACATTTTTATTCCATTACCGTCGAATTCACTTATTAGCGTAGTTATTTCGAAGAGGCAAAAAATTTGTGATGTCCGTTCACGAGTATAAATGTGTTTATACAACCATTCGTAATTGATGAAAAGCATGTTTTTAGTACTTAGTTACACCTATGTAATGTTACTTGCATTAAATTTTAACAACCTTTCATCAGAAGGAATTTATATTTATCGTATATTTTTTTATAATTTGTATATTTGTATAGCGTATATTTATACATTTTTTGTAATTTGTATTCCGCCGTATAATGCGCTCCAGCGCATACCGCACAACCTTGATTTGAGACTGTATTTTTCTACTTTAACTATATTCGTCGTATTACGCGTACCTCCTTTTTTTAGGTGCGTTCGTAATTATATAAATACGTAGCACCTATAGTCGTCGTTCAGTCCGTCCGTCTGTCCGTCTGTCCGTCCGTCTGTCCGCATGTAACAGAGCAAAAACTACCCAACCGAATAGTCTGAAATTTCAAATATGTGATTGTTGCAAAATTTTGTCGAGCCGTTTCAAATTTTATGAAAATCGGATGTATAGTTTAATTACAGGGACAGTCAAAAGTTTTTCTTTACATTACGGCCAATGGGAAAAATTATTGCAAGTGGATTTTAATGATATTAGAGCCTTCCGAATGATCTGAAATTTTAAAGATATAATTGTTGCACAATTTTGTCGAGCCATTTCAAATTTTAGGAAAATCGGACGTATAGTTTAATTACAGGGACAGTCAAAAGTTTTTCTTTACATTACGGCCAATGGGAAAAATTATTGGAAGTGCATTTTAATGATATTACAGCCTTCCGAATGGTCTGAAATTTTAAAGATATAATTGTTGCAAAATTTTGTTGAGCTATTTCAAATTTTAGGAAAATCGGATGTATAGTTTAATTACAGGGATAGTCAAAAGTGTTCCGAAAAAATTATTGGAAGTGCATTTTAATGATGTATCAGACTATGCACGTTATGAAGTGCAAAAAATTATACATTCAGTACAATATGGGGTGCAAAAATAATTTTAAAACTAGTTATAGTACGAACGCACCTCATTTGCCACGTTTGACGAGCAATTTCCAACTTGTTTTTTTTTTTTTTTAAAGAAATCTTTCAAAGAGTCATTTAGCAAGAAAATATAATAAAAATCTTTAAAATGCATAGCAATTAGTACAAACATAAAGAAAATATGAGCAATTTCGAACCAAAACCACAAGATAAAATCCATCTGTCTACCCGAGTCCAAAAGCATCTGAGGTCGTACAATCAATTGTTTTTGTCTTTTTGGCTTATTAATTAATGCCGAATTCTAAATTATATGCTTCACTTTTCGTATCTGTTAAAATATTTTATTTTTATGCTCGGTGTATAGCACGCAACTGTAAATTTCAATCGATTTTCTTGTCTGAAAAGCGCAAATTATACAGCGGAATATATGGTATATTAGATGTAAATTTCCAACTGGGCGAAAAATGTCCGGACCAGGATTCGAACCCGGGACCTCCCTGGCTGAAGCCGCCAGTACTCTGCCATCTGAGCTATCCCGGACGATTCTGGTCGAACTTTTTCACCCAGCTAACCTTGATGATTACAGCATCTGGTCTGAAACCTGGTTCAGCTCAACAGAATAAATCTCAGGTAATTGAACTCCAGAAATCGCTGGATACGAAATTACACTAGATTAATATTAACACAATTATTCTAATTGGTAAACAAATCATATTAGATGTAAATTTCCAACTGGGCGAAAAATGTCCGGACCATCATCAAGGTTAGCTGGGTGAAAAAGTTCGACCAGAATCGTCCGGGATAGCTCAGATGGCAGAGTACTGGCGGCTTCAGCCAGGGAGGTCCCGGGTTCGAATCCTGGTCCGGACATTTTTCGCCCAGTTGGAAATTTACATCTAATATGATTTGTTTACCAATTAGAATAATTGTGTTAATATTAATCTAGTATATGGTATATCATATGAGGCGTTTCAGGCATTAAGAACAAACCCGGCAGAGGACGAAATTTTTCTTAAACATACTTTTTAAAGAATGTGATAACTGGGGCAATCTCTCACAAGGTCCAGTTCACCTCTAATACACTAAAATTTGTTTTATAAAACAAACTGATAGACTGATAGACTGAAGGTAATGATGGATGTTTATCTTTAAACTGTTATATTTCGAAACTTGTGTTTCGAGAGTTAGTCCTCAGTATCCGAAATGCTTCATTTCTTTGTGGATATTTTGTTAGACTCTAACAGGGTTCGTACTCTTCAAGGACTTTCAATGACCTTTTACCAGAATTTTCGTAAAGTGATATTTGCCCTATTGAATGAAAAAAGAAATAATCTATCTTCAGATATAGTGACCAGTACTTCACGAAATTTCTGGTACTAAAACACCAAAAATTCTAAAACTCTGAATCCCTTGATGCGGACAAACCCTGTATAAGTAATTTTATATTAAATCGATATAATTAAGCATATTTACGATGCATAAACTTAAAAGACGTATCTAGATAATTTCTGTATCAAAGACTTTCAGAAGAGACGGAGCTTCTGTTGTTTCAAAAACCGGATTTCATATTAAGGCTGTTAGTCAGTCAACTTCCGAATTTCCCTCACTAATGTTAAACCTATGGACGTAAAATGATTAGTTGGTTGGTTGGTTGTATTTTGACGGCCGATTATCTACACTAGGGATATAGGCCCGAGGGGGGAGTGCCCTTCGTGGGGGTCTTTCTAAGTAAACCTAACCCGTATTTACGCATGGAAATCCATGGCTCGAAGAAAACCACGAAAACTCCGAACGATTAGGCCGACGGGCGCGATTGGGTTCGAACCCAGCACCTCCCGTCTACCAGCTTCGAGAGCAGAACCTCTCAGCCACTGGTGGGGCGGACGTAAAATGCATTCGTATATTTCAAATATCTCCTCAAAAAATTATTTTTAACTCATTTTTTCTGTGTACCCTTCTTAAAAGATGCTTTTTTTTCTTAGTTATCCAAGTGTTTCAAAAATCTATGCTTAACCCCTTGGGGACGAGCAACCGGTATTCGGTGCTCAGAATCGGGGATTATTCTCACCAGTAAATTTTTACTGTAAATTTTGCCTTATTTAATCCGAGCATTTTCCCGATTCAATTAGGCAAAAATTTCTGTTTGAAAAAAACCGGTGATTGAAGATTAAAAATCCTGTAAAAGACGCTCGTCCGGAAGGGGTTAATTTAATATTTTATGCATTAAAAGTTTACGAACGGTGAGCACTTCATATAAAATTTAGTATATGTTTTTTAAATATTTTCATAACTAAAAAAAAAGAGACATCCTTTAAGAAGAGTACACAGAAAAAAGAAGTTAAAAATATTAATTTGCTAAGACGATATTTTAAACATACGAATGGATCGTTGTCATTTTAGCAGCAATTAAAAGTAATGCAATGAATACAATATAGCTAAAATTCACTAGATTCATACAATTTTAGATTATTTTTTAGAATTTCTTGACAAATACCAGATGAATTATTTCAGTCAACCGATTGCTAAAAGCATGCTTGACCTTACACTTTCCTACAGAGATGTAATCCGGAATATATTGAGGGGACCTACAAAAAAAATTAGGTCCCCAAAATACAGGGTCATCGAAAAATAATGCCTAGATTTAAAAAAATCATAACATCGAAACCTTTTATGTTAAATGAGTAATTCTTTCACTACACGATAACTGGTGAACGCAAGTTTGGTTTTAGTTCACTAGAATTCGTTTGCGTGTATGTGTTATGCGCGGATTAGTTGAGCAGTCTTCAAGGTCAGCCGACGCGCCAGACTCCAGCTGCTCACTACGATGTTGACCGTGCAACAAAAAGCACAGTGCGTGATTTGGTATGTGGAGTCAAAGTCAATAGTCAGTGTACAGCGGTTTTTTCGGAGAACTTATCCAGGTCAAACTGCTCCTGATAACAAAGCGTTGGCTGACCTTGACGACTGCGCATAACACAGATACGCAAACGAATTCTGGTGAACTAAAACCAAACTTGCGTTCACCAGTTATCGTGTAGTGAACGAAATACTCATTTAACATAAAAGGTTTCAATGTTATGATTTTTTTAAATCTAGGCATTATTTTTCGATGACCCTGTATATTTCGGATTACATCTCTGTAGGAAAGTGTGAGGTCAAGCATGTTTTTAGCATTCGGTTGACTGAAATAATTCATCTAATATTTGTCAAAAAATTCGAAAAAAGAATCTAAAATTGTATGAATCTAGTGAATTTAGTATTTGTGGGAGTTTGTTTAACATCATCCTATATCATAAAAAAAAAAAAAAAAAAAAAAAAAAAAAAAAAAAAAATGAAAACTTTAACTTTCAGAATTTTCTGATTCTAGCAATGTTTCTGGGCATTTTGTGAAAATAGCACTATATATTCGAAGGTAATCACACCAGACAAAAAATTAGTCACCCTGTAGATATGTCTCTAAAATAGTGTAAACCTCTGACCTTGATAACCGCATGGATTCATCAAGGATTGGAGCCTAAAAGGTTTTACAGATATGGTACATCCAATTGACGCCACTCGCTCATGAGTACATCACGTAAGGCCACCAAATTGCCGAGATGCTGATGCCAGCGTTTTAACGGCTAAAATCAGATGATTCTATGAGACAGTCAAGGTACTATAGAGTCTGTGAATGTTCGTCAAAGCAGCCACGTATGCGTGTAGAATTGTTAACAAGGCTAGTGTCATCTTAGAAAATGAGAGATACCCACAGCATATTCATCGAGAGGATATTGAGCGCTACTGTAGTTGCCTAAACCATTTGAAAAGCGAACATCTGAGGATCGTTGAATAGCAATATATACAGGGCCATCGCTAAAACTCCTTTTGAAGAGGGAGGGGAGAAGACCTTAAATTACCAAGTCAAATTTCAGTATTTGCAAAGTTTCCACAATTAGAAAATGTAATATAGTTCTTATGTGAAAAAAGTTTAATAATATTCCCAATTATATTTGTAATTTTTAATTTATAATTTCTGATTGCGAATTCAATCAGAAATAGAAAGTGTATTATAGTTTTTATTAAAGTTTTAAACAAATTTGCCAACTAAGTTTGTAAATTTGCCAAGTGTGACAGCATTCATGAACGTTTGGTGCTGGGATTCTCCCCTCGTCGCCCCCCCCTTTAGGGAGGGCCCTGAATATATATACATAGGCCCACCAAACGACACATGGTTCAACATCATTTGGGGCTATAATTATTTTTTTTAGCAACCTCCCCCCCCCCCCCAAATTTTATAAAAATCTGATAATTCAGATTTTTTCAGAAGAATACGGGAAATTTAAACTTTTATAATTCATGATAATGAAACCACAGAGCGCTGGAATTTTGTGAGTGAACATTGAACAATGTGAGATAATTGCACAGGGGACATTGTCTTTTTTTTTTTTCTTTAGAGAGAGAGAGAGAGAGAGAGAGAATTGATGTTTTAAGTTTTTGAATTTACTGTTATTATTAGGTATTTTATATATACTAGGAACTACCTTAACTACACATTTTTTTTTCCTGGTGGATTTTAAGCATTTCATTAGAAGCTCTAAAATATCAGCAGTTGAATTATAAACAAAATCGGTGCTTATTTTTTTCCCTTCGAATTACACTAATAATAAATGTCTTCAATATTTCAAATAAGCACTTATTTGCTATTGTATGATAATATTTGCTCAAATCACTCCTCTGCACTCTCTCCTTTAATTAATCAGATTTGAGATATATTTATTGAAGCACAAATATTAAATGTTTCTTATTATTTTTAGGATATTAGGCCCATACAATAGTCTTTTCGCTATAATTACTTTCATTCCTTGAAGAAATATGAATGTTTTGGAAAGAACAGCATTTCTTCATGTTTTTTACTCTTGCCACTCTGTTATCTTAATTTCAGAAATAACTGAAATGATATTCTGCATAAATTTAGGACGTGTATTAGGATTGGTTTTGAAATTTGTTAGAGAATATAGCAGAAATGATTTATAAAAAGTCCGACAGAAATTGCAAAAGACAATTTCAAAGCATTTGTTAAAATTCACTTTACAATAGAACAGTTATTTTTCACTTCGAAATTTAATTATTGTTTAAAAAAGAAGATAAATTGATCAAAGGAAATATTATCAGAATACTCACATCCAGTTTAAAAATTACCATTTCTATATGACAGAAACAGTAATTGTTTCATTGTATAGATATACTTTTCAAATATATTCTGTATATTCAAAGAGTCTTTTTTTTTTCTTTTTACATTTCATAGCTTAACTCTGTGCTATAAATTAGAGCACGAACACATATAAAAGCAGTTAGACTTCTCAAATTTAAATTATTTTCTGACAGAATATTCGCGAATATCATTCGAAATATTTTTATCTTAAATTTACAAAATATAATGATATTATTATTCAGAGACTAAGAAATCGAATAGCATTTTTCACTTTTAAATTACAGGACCTTTCAAAAAAGGCATTTTAAGCCAATTTTTGATACGCAACAGCTAAAAACTGGTCGTCATGAGATAGCAATATATTACATTTGGAGATGTAAGGCCCCACCTCCTTTTTTTGAAAAATTCAAAATTCTGTTTGATTTTAAATCACTTCAAAGGTTATACCAGCAAATTTCGTGATCATTTCGTAAATTATCATATAATAATTTTAATAAATTATATAGACGAAGTCTCCACACACACTACAAAAATTACTTTTATTAATAAACTTTTTCTTTATAGTTTCACATTAAAATTATCCCTCATAGTTTTATATAAACAGATTAATGTTTAATAATATGTTAAAAATTATTATTTTAGTCAGGGTTGGTAAGTTTTTGCCATAGGCGGAAAAAAAACCTGATTAAAACCGTCCCGGCAAAAATAGATTTTTGCCGAAGTGTTGGCGGAAATAGGTCCATTTAATTTTTTTTCGCAGAAAAAGAGAAAAAAATATTTCACGAAAGAAAAAAGAAACTAAGGCTAATGTCAGACAAACGTCTTTTTCACCTTTTTTTTCGCTTTTACAGCCTCACTACACCTACGCTAGCATATGTAGCGAGGCTGTAAAAGCGAAAAAAGCGTGCAAAAAGACATTCGTCTGATATTAGCCTTAATACTTAGTTAAAAAATCAATAATTTATTTTTTAACTCTTAAGTTAAGAAATAAAGAATTTTTTTAAAATCTATTATCTGTGAAATCAGTTTGGTCCTGCCTGTTTTTGTACAATACCAGTGCTTGTACAAAACCTGTGTACCTGCACGCTTACTTTTCCATTGACCAACTACAAAACAGGGTGCAATACTCTGGTATTTTGTTATCTGTCTTGTGAACATTTGATAATGGATTGCTGGATTTGAGAATTTCAAAAGAGTATTTGGGGGGGAGGGGGGGGTGATATAGTACAAAAAGATAAAATGGTTACAGGCTACTTACTGAAAGTAAAGAATGTAACTTTTTGTGCCTTTCTTAGAGTAAGAGGAAGGGGGAAAAAAATTAATTTTCCTAACAAGACATAACAGTTTTTTCAATATATAATTTCCAATTTAAGTACTTTTTTATCTGTAACAGACTAGTTTCATCAGATAAATAATTAAAATTTACATATTTTAAGACTTATTACATAAAACAAAAGTAGCAATTTATATAAAACCTTTTGATAATTAAAAAAATATTAATGGTTAACAAAATACTTTACTTAAGAAAGAAAAATTAGATATCTGATTTTTAATTTGGTTCTTAAATTCCTAAGTATTAGACTGAATCCCGCCTATTTTATAAAGATTTAAAATATTTAATTGTATTTAATTAATTAGCAAATTAAATAAAGATATTAAATGATATGTTATTAAATTTAATTGTTTATACCATTATTATACTTATTACCTTATAGATTTTATTACACATTAAAGAAAAATAAGAATTTGCCATTTTTGCCTGTTCTTTCCATTTTTGCCCTGTTTTTTTTCCAGTTTTTGCCACTGTCCTGGCAAAAATGCCAACCCTGATTTTAGCACGTTTATTTGATTTAAATATTATTTTAAAATACCTGCTTCAAGTAAGTTTGATAGTAAATTTACACAAAACAAATATAAAAACATCAAAGCAATATCATCTAGTAGACAAATTTTTAATTCAAACAATATAAAATCATTATCTTGAAGATTAATTTGATAATAAATGCTAAAAATGCAATTACTAAAATTGCCATAAGTGTATTAAAAATCATATCAGAAAAAACAATTAAAACTTCTAACTAAAAATACATATGCAAGATTTAATTAAACAGTACCTATAGAGTGTTTCAGACAATATGAAGAATTTTTAAACTTATTTACAAGATCGATTAAATATCGATTTAAACTACCAACATCAATTTCATATATATATATATACAGGGTTGTTATAATTAAAGTTCGCCTATTCAGAAGGCTCTAGAGCCGCTTCTATGGCTCCAAACGAAACAAAATTTCACTAGTACGTAGTTGAAGAGATGCGCTCTGCGAAAATCGAAAAAAAAATTAGTTACATTTTTCGTCAGTAGGTGGCCCTGCGCCAATATTTAAGGCGATGTTTGCAGATTCATTATATCAATTTCAGTCAATCCAGACGAAGCATACAAATTTAAAAGTTTCAACAAACTTTGAGGAACTGCGAATTGTTATAATTAAAATTCACCTAATCAGACAGCTCTAGAGCCTGACCTATGACTCCAAACAATACAGAAAAATGAATATAATTTCATGATTTGTAATCTGCATCAACAAAAATAAAACATGTCACTCGGCAAAGAGGAAATAACGAATAATAACATTACGCATGCTCAATGAATCCTCCACCATTTTCAATAACGCATTCCATTCTCAGAATTGTGCTTTCTACAACATTGCGTAAACTGTCCTGTGAGATTGACCGAATATGAAGTCTAATACTGTCTTTCAGATCAGAGATTGTCTGGCATCTGTCTTTAGATACAGAATCTTTCAAATATCCCACAACCAAAAATCGCACGGTGTTAGATCAGGCGATCGTGGTGGCCAGACTGTTTGAAAATAACGACTTATGATGCGGTCTTCTGTAAAAAGGCTTGTTAAGAAAGTCCTAACTTCTCTAGTAATGTGCGGTGGTGCACCGTCTTGCATAAACACGATGTTTTGAAGGCAGCCTCACTGTTGCATCTCGGGAATCAGAAAATTTGACAACATATTGAGATGCCTTCTCCCATTTACGGAACATGTAATGGGTCCTGTGGATGTTAGTTCCACAAAAATATGACCCTATCATAAACGTAGATGTGAAACCGCACCACACCGTCACTTTGGCTTCATGCAATGAAACTTCTTGGACAACATTAGGATTCTCTTTCGCCCAAATTCGACAGTTGTGTGTGTTCACTTGTCCGTTTAAATAAAAATGCGCTTCATCAGTCCATAGAATATTCCAGGGCCAAGAATTGTCCACATTCATTCATGCAAGAAACTGTAATGAAAATGATAGCCGACTTTCGGTATCACCCTGTATTAGTTGTTGCACCCTCTGAATCTTGTATGGATAGTAGCGCAAAATTTGACGCATCACTTTTCTCACAGTGGAAATCGGCATATCGACTTCATTCGCAATAGCTGGCACACTTGCATTACCAAATGATGACTGGCTTGCTAAATCCACGGTAGCAGTAGCAATATCTTCAATGCTAGAAATGTCTACCTTTTTCGTCCTCTGCCAGGAAGAATGTCGGGTTTTCCTGTTTCCTCGAACTTTTTAATCATTTTGTGAACTCCACCATCCGACATTGGTCCACGTCTAACATCTTTTAGTTTCTGGAATTTTCGAAGAGTTGCAGCTGCGTTGCTGTTATTTTGATAAAATAACTTTACAAGAAGTGCCTTTTCTTTCAAAGTTACCATTCTCTACAAAGCATAGTAGTCCAGTCAAATTAGGTTGAAAAAGGGCTTAAAGTGGAAAATTCTGGTGTAATTGTTTTTAGTGTCTTACTTTATGTTTTCGGGGGTGCTGAATACGAATCTGAAGTTGTCCAATAAAATTTCTCTCGGCAAATATGAAAAACAGTGAAAAAATCACTAAAAATTACAGATTTTTTTTATTTTTGGCTTATAACTTGCAAAGTAAGCTTTTTTACGCATAAGGTGACCCTGTATTAAAATACAGACGAGAAAATTACCTACAATTCATGTTCTTATCATTTTTATTGTACAACATATGGCTTTCGTAAAGGCATTGAAAAATCGGCGAAAACCAGTAATTTTGGAAAATCGCAAAAAATATAATCTTACCCTTTCTGTTCATAACACTAAAAGTAAGCGTTTCACTGTAAACATTTGCTGACGTACTCACTTATTATTAGGTTATATATTATTATGACGTAGGTATACAGTGTGACCTCGAAAATCCGGCATTCAGAGATCCGACACCATAAAAAATCCCGCCCTTTTTTTATCACTTCCAACTTACGGGAAGAGACAAAATAGCAATTATTTTCGAATTAAAAACCGAGGAAAAACAATTCATTAGCGGACAGCGAATCGCTTACGCTGTGCTAAATAGAATCCTCGATAACACTGGTAGCGACTCAGAAGAACGAGGACGAGGATCTAGCAGAAGATAAGTTCTCACCGAAAAAATGCATAAATTTGACCTGAAAATTAACGTCATCTTCAAAGAAACAAGATTGTATTTCCGGAATCGATATTCATCACTTGTATAAAGCCCAAGCAAGAAGATAGTTACTTGACATTGATGCTTGAGAAATTACATGAGAAGAAATGAAAGCACTACTTATCAGATTTTTTTTAGCATATAAAATATCAACTAAAGTAAGTTTTTTAAACATTAAATTTTCTCTTTTTCTCACGACAATATTATTTGGGTATGTATTAAATTACGAATAAATGTCACTATCAAGAAAATCGTAAGTACTTTTGATATTTTTTTCAGAAATCTGTAATTTTCAAAAATCAATTACAAATTTGCAGTAGTTGACATTCACACAAAACAGGCACGAGAGGATGCGGATACACTTATTGTCATCACAGCTAGGGACCTTGCACTACAATATAAATCTGTAGTTATTGTGGGTGAAGACGTCGATTTGCTAGTTATCATGATTTGTCGCTGTAGGGGTGTACATTCAAATATATACTTTCGGAAGCCAGGCAAAGGGACAGTTTCACCACTCATTTTTTCTTCTGACTGCAAACTTTATCAACCGATTGCTAACAACATATTATTTTTGCATGACATGGGAAGCTGTGATACTACTTCAGTCTTGTTCAAAGTAGGAAAGATGAGGTTTCTTCAGACTCTCAAGAAAAGCAGTGTATTAACTAATACCATTTAGGTTTTTAAAGACCCTATGGCAGATGCTGATGCAGTTATTGATACTGGCAATCGTTCTTTGGGGTCATTGTATAAATTTGCTGACAAGGAAGCCAAGTCATTAAACAAATTGAGGTATTTTTGTTACCTTAGGTCTGCATACAAGACATCAATCCATTTGGCGTCCTTACCTCCTACTGAGTCTGTAGCTCATCAACATTCCTTTAAGGTATATTTTCAAGTTCAACAATGGCTTGGGAATGAAATGATGCTGAACAATGGGGTTGGAAGAAAATGAAAGATTGTCTGGAGCCAGTAACCACGCTACAGCCATCAGCACCTCAAGCCGTTTTGAAACTTATTTCTTGCAAATTCAAGAAGACCTGCCAGAAAAACTGTGGATGCAAAAAAGCAAGCCTCAAGTGCTCCAATCTGTGTGGGAACTGCGAAAACAATTGCAATAACATGCCTCTTACTGAAATCGAGGAAGACCAGGATGATCTGGAATTCCTGAAGTACTTGAAGGTAAATATGCATAAATATTTCTATTTCACCTTTACTTTTCACTATTTTTTTTTATTTTTGTGATCAAAATATTTATTTTAATACAGTGGTATAACTACCCAATTTTCAAACAATCAGAAATAAATCATAAATTATTTTTTTAAACGGTGGTTTGTAATATAATAGTCTAATATGTTTCCGAAATTGAGGTCCAAAAGTAACCTGTTCATATCTTGAGTTGTAAAAGAGGGATAATAAAAGAAAGATGTAAAAATCATGTTATGATAAAATGTTGCATGAATCATTCTTTACTTATTTAATCATTAGTTCCACCATTTTTAAAAATACTATGTGCACCAGAGCTGCTCAGGAGCCTAAGCTTCGATCCTTGGATGTTTGCAGCCTTCACCTACGGCTGGGGCAACAATCTTCTCCCTCGAGATGAAAACGATTCTTTCGCGCCCAGGTGCTTAAATAAATATTATATTTAATTATTTTTTTTAGGTGTAGAAGAATTGGAAGGCATGCCTGAAATCATGCAACCTTTGGCCAAGAGCATTCGGTTTGACTAATGAGTGTCATTTCAAGTCAATAATCATTTAATAATAAGTGATGTATAAAAAAATTACTTACCTACCTATTTTATTATACTGCATAACATTAAACATTAACCGATCATTAATAACTTTTTATCTTTTTGTTGTATCTACAAAATCTAACGTTAACGTTTCACATATCTGTGCAGACGTCTAATGATGCATTTTGTATGTTTTCAATAAAGAGGCAGCTGACTACTTCGTGCATTCATCATAGTTTTTCTCATAACTATTCAAGGTCCAAAAAAAAAAAAAAAAAAAAAAAAACTGGCACATAAATTGTAGAAAATTGTATCAATTTCGGAAGTACAGTCTTTTTTCTTTAAAGATGACGTTATTTTTTCGGTCAAATGTATACATTTTTTTCGGTGAGACCTTATCTTCTGCCAGGTCCTCGTCCTCGTTCCTCTAAGCTGCTACCAGTGTTATCGAAGGCTTTATTTGGCACAGTGTCAGCGATATCGCTGTAAGCTAATTCATCGTTTTTTTTTATCTCGATTTTTAATTCGAAAATAATTGCTATTTTTACTTTTCCCGTAAGTCGGAAGTGAAAAAAAGGGAGGGAGAAGATGACTTTGATGCCGGATTTTCGAGGTCACACTGCATACCTATATCATAATAATATATAACCTAATAATAAGTGAGTACGTCAGTAAATGGTTCCAGTGAAATGCTTACTTTTAGTGTTACGTCAGTAAATGGTTCCAGTGAAATGCTTACTTTTAGTGTTACGTCAGTAAATGGTTCCAGTGAAATGCTTACTTTTAGTGTTATGAACGGAATGGGTGTAAAAGAATATATTTTTTGCAATTTTCCAAAATTACTGGTTTTCGCCGATTTTTCAACACCTCTGCGAAAGTTATAGATCATACAAAAAATGATAAGAACATGAATTGTAGGTAATTTTCTCGTCTGTATTTTAATATAGGATCACCTTTTGCGTAAAAAGATTACTTTGCAAATTATAAGCCAAAAAACAAAAAAAATCTGCGATTTTTAGGGATTTTTTCACGATTTTTCATGTTTGCCGAGAGAAATTTTGTTGGACAACTTCAGATTCGTATTCAGCACCCCCAAAAATATAAATATACGACTAAAAACAATTACACCAGAATTTTCCACTTCAAACATTAATTTGACTGGACTATAGATTCAAATGCTTTTCAGAAACAATCAACTGTTCCAGTGTCAAAGAAATCACAGACACACTTTATCAGCAAGTTTTAAATCGTCAGGTGGTTAGAAGGGTATTTCAAGTTTTCGAAGTTGCGACGTCACTTTGACGTCGTTCGTTGAAAATTTGAATAAAATGTTATCTTTTTCAAGTGTTGGGTGAAATTTTGTGATTTTGTGTGCTTCATCTGGATTGACGGAAACTGATGTAACAAATCTGAAAAAGTTTACTTTTACCAACTGCGAAATAAAATTTATTGTATTTTGTTTTTTACAAAATAAAGGAATCTGCAAATATCGGCTTAAATATTGGCACAGCGCCACCTGTTGACAAAAAATTTAACTATTTTTTTCGATTTTCGCAAAGCACATCTCTTCAACTACGTACTAGGGAAATTTTGTTAGAACCGGCTCTAGAGCCTTCTGAATAGGCGAACTTTAATTATAACAACCCTGTATATATATATATAGATTACTTTATTTCAAAAACTAGTTCCAAAATTTATTCAACTTATTTTTTAATTACATATTCATTAAATATTCAGAAACTATAAATGCATATTACTATTTTTAAATTATAAAATATTCACACAAAAAAATAATTAATATCGATACCTACACGTTTAAAAAATAAATTAGTTCATATAACTATCATTCATATGCATCCCTATGAAAAATATCATTTCAGGAAAATTTGTTACATGCTAAATTATTATTATTTATCAAAATATACATTAAAAAATAAAAGATATTAATTTTACTAATTTAATATTAATTAATTGTCCAGAAATTATAAATACATTTTTCTATTTTTAAATTAAAAACTATTAACAAGCAAAATAATTAATATCGATAATTACACGTTTAAAAAAAATTAATTTCGTATCCTTCCCTAAGAAAATGATAAAATTTCTAGAATAGTTATTAATCGCTAAGTTATCTATTAAAATCATTTTCAATCAAAATAACTTTAAAAAAACATTTTTGTTGCGACGAATTGACGCCACGATGAATTGACCCCGAGACGAATTGACGCCGCGACGAATTGACGCGGCGACGAATTGACGCGGCGACGAATTGACGCCGCGGCGAATTGGCCCCGCGACGAATAGTCGCTGCGATGAATTGTCGCCGCGATGAATTGTGCGCGATGAGTTGTTCGGCGATGAATTGTGCGCGATGAATTGACGCGACACCACATTTGAGGGAGGCCAAACTGGTCGCCAAATTAGTTTAAAATAATAACCTTTTCTGAAATATGAAAAAAATATATCTGTTATGATTAAAATTTGAGTTGCCATCATTGGAAAAAAGTATTTAAAATTAGAAAATAATTAATATTTCAAAAAGTAATTCGAATTTAAAAATTCTAATACCAGTTTTGAGATCTGCGGATCAATACGGATTTTTGGTGTTAATTTCATCGCCAAGTATTCCATATTTTAGGAGAAATCGCCGTGAAACATAATCAGTTGTTTAATCAGTTGTTTCAAAGAATCGTTTCATAAATTCGTTTCATTCCAGTCGTTTCATATATCCGTTTCATAAATTCGTTTCATTAGGATTTTATATAGAGAGAGTAGATTAGGGGTAAAAAGGCTTAAAAAGAACACATTTTTAATTTTTATTTATTATTATTATTATTATTATTATATTAAAAATAAAGCTATTGAGTCCATCAATTCATGAAGCCACAAAAATTATACATTTAACCATAATAGCAAAGTTGAAACTTAACAATAAAGCACGACCAGTTTGTCGGCTATTATAAATATAAGTTTTACAATTGTTGTGAAAATTTTAATTTTTGCTTTTTTAGCCAGGTTTTTGCGTCAAATACTCCACTTTGCGCCGCTCCCCCAGCCAGCTAATGTCCTCGTTCGATGTTTTTGGACCATTATAGATGTGCAAGAAAGAACTAGCGTTTATTAGCACATGAGTAGGGAAAAATAAGGTAAAATCGAATATCTTATTATTAGTTGCTTCTTAAAACCATAATTTCCAACAAAGTTCAAAGTAACTTTTTGTAAACACTCTGAACTTATCTTTGTATCATAATATAGTTCTAAATATATGATTAGTTTATCATAATTTTATTAATAAATGCTTTTTTACAAAAATTGAAATCATTCGGCCTGACTCCATCGATGAGGTAAGACCGTATGAAAATATTAATGTTACAGGAAGTGAAAGTTTTTAAGCTTCCTTTTCTAAAATAAGAAAGTATTTAATTTTTAAACTAAAGAACTTAACTAAAATAACCTGAATGTTTCATTAGAAAAATTCTTGAATTTTTAATTAGTTGCTTTTAAATTAATTATTGAATGACGAATCACGTGACAAATTTCTATATTGCATAAGTGATTCCTATTCCTTTAAGGCGATAGACTGTCCGTCTCTAACACCATTCAATGAAGTGAAAGAATTTTAAGTTTATGATTTACAACCCATTATGCTTGCTTTTTATCAGAAATTTACCTAAAAATACCGGGTAGAGAATTTATTTTTACTTACTACGGCCTCCCTTTTTTTTTGAAAAATAACAATATTTATTTTCATTTACCTGTCTCATTCTCAAAAAAAAAAAAACTAAATTTGAAACTTTATGCAGCTAACGATTTACACTATATATTTTTTATTACCTGAATTTTATTTTACATTTTTATACTGTTTTTAAATATGAAACCTGGATTTCAAGGTAATTTCTTTTATAAATCTTATACGAATATTTTTCTTTCTTTCTGTTTTACTTTTTTTCTCAAATGAATGACAAACTTTTCTTTGTGACGCACACACATACAGTGGTGGCCAAAATTGTGGACATTTTCTGAAATGTTCATGTTTTATAACTTTGTGCGCTTATGGAATATATTAATTTTCACTTAAATACAAATGTTTATATGTCAAATTCAAGGAAATTTAATGTAGAATTTAATTAAAAAAATCATAATTAAAATATCTGCATTACAAAAATGTTACGCTTATTTTAGACTAAAATACAAAAAAATGTCAGTAACTAATTTGTAGTATATTTTGATTTGTAAAAGCGGTATTTTGCTGGAATGAATTTTGCAGAAGAGTGAATACTAGTTTAACTATATAGAATACTGTTTTTTTTTTTTTTTTTTTTTTTTTTTTTTTTTTTTTTAATATTTCTATTTTTTCTTAATGCAAATAATTAACAAGATTTGATTGGACGCCTACAAAAAGAAGCAGAATTGTCGTATTGAGAGAAAATGGTCACTCTTATGCTGAAATTGCAAGGCAGGTCGGTGGATCAATCACTTTATCTGGCGTACGAAAGTTGTGCTTGCGTTATGAAGAAACTGAATCAGTGATAAATAAGGCAATATCAGGTCGAAAAAAATGCACAAGTGCTTCTGACGACAGAAAGATAAAAAGTATATGCCTCAAAAATAGAAGAATTTCATCAGATGCTGTTAAATGTGAACTGAATGCAATTGGTATTTCAGTTAGTTCAAGAACAATAAGGAGTAGATTAGCAGGTTTATGACTGAAAGATAGAGTTCCGAGGGAAAAACCGTTTTTAAATCTTCAGTAATGTAAGAAACGAGTTCATTAGGCAAAAGAACACATTAATTCGTGAGAAAATCAGTGAAAACTAATAATCTGGAGCGCTGAAAGTAAAATATCACTCTTTGGTAGTGATGGTCGAAAATATGTGAGACGTAGAGTTAGGGAAGAGCTGCGTCGTGGTTGCATTGAAGCAACTACAAAGAACCCAACAAATGTCATGATTTAGCCCTGTATGTCTGCAGATGGTATGTGCCGCATTTAAGTGATTGATAGCATTCTGAATGCAAAAAATTACATCGAAACTGTGCTGGAACCAAAACTGATACCTTCCATCAAGGATCTCTTTCCCAATAAATCACCATTTATCTTTCAGCAGGATTCAGCTCCATGCCATACGACAAAAATATGCAAAGAATGGTTTAAAAATAAAAGCATACAATTATTACCCTGACCATGAAACAACCCTGATCTGAATCCAATAGAAAATTTGTGGCTAATGGTGGTTAATGTGGTTTGGAAATCCATGTAGAAAAAAAGGTGTCCGTCTAATAAAACGCAACTTATTGAAGTTATAATTGTTTCTTGGCATTATGTGATTAAAAAGGATAAACTACAAATACTAGTTCTCTCAATGAAAAGACGTTGTGAAGCTGTAATGAAAAACACGGGTTATCCTACTAAATATTGATTGTGTAAGCGCAACTTTAAAATATAATGAAACCTAAGATAGATCTTTTTTTTTTTTTTTTTTTTTTTTTTTTTGTAAGCGTAACTTCTTTTGTAATGCAGATATTTTAATTGTGTTTTTTAATTAAATTCTACATTAAATTTCCTTGAATTTGATATGTAAACATTTGTATTTAAGTGTAATTTATTATATTCTTTAAGCACACAAAGTTATAAAATATGAAAATTTCAAAAAATGTCCATAATTTTGGCCACCACTGTATATACTCTTGATAATGGTCAGAAAATATAACGAAAATTGTAGATCAGCTCAATTTATTTAATTAATAATTACACGCAGAATAGTTTAGCTTAAATATTTTAAATATTAAATCATTATTTTTTTTTCAAAATTTTAATGAATGTTAAAATTTATTTAATTATAAAGCATTCAAATAATAATAATTAAAAAAGAATCTTATAACCTCTTCCTAATATAAAATATGTCATTATTTAAATGAATTATTGACAAAAGTATAAAACATTTACGAAGCTTGGGCTCGAACCTGCTTCCTCTACAAAAATTCAGAGCTTTAAACTGCTGCTTTAACCCGCTACGCTAACAGGAACTCGTTTTCTTCTTTCTAAATTTAAGAGGTTCGAAAAACTGTTGGCACGTACACAATTGTCTCGAATTTGAATTTTAATCTTACAAAATTAGTTTTGCGTTTTAATATTTATGATACCTTATTTTTTTTTTTCAAAGAAGCAGGTGCAACTTAACATGCTAATTTCCCAATCTTCGAGTGTAACTATTGGAAATTCAAAAGACGGATCACCAGCCATAACTTTTAACCTTAAGTCACTGTGTCTATCTTGTGTGTGTAATAATGACCAAAACAATATGACACCCCCGAAATAAACCGTATACTCTTAATATCGACACAATAAATTTTTGAATTGTTAATCATGCTCAAAGAGCCAAATAATATAAACTTGTGAAAGAAAGAAAAGCTTGTTTATAGTAAGGTCAGGGATTAATTTGCGCCGGCCGGCTCCGGTACTTCTCTGTTTTTAGTAAATAATTAAATATTGGTCGTAATTCACCGGATCTCATAGATATAGGACTCCGTAGCCCAGTGTAACAGCGCTTCCGAAAAATCGAAGTCTAAATTACATTTTTTTGTCTTCTATTGCGTACGAATATATTAAAATCAAGTTTATGATTTTTCTATTTATTTTGTATCATGCACGGTACCCATGCTAAGGATCTCCTCTGCACATTTACGAAGTCACTTCCATTTGTAAGTGTATATATAATTGCCTTATATTGTTATTCGGATAGAAAGCAATCGAACAGTGTTTGCCATTTTTCTCTAAAAGCATCGATTCTTTCCGTTAACAGTGTAAATTTTTTAATTTAATCTGATTTCCAGGGACTTACCACAAAAGATTGTTATGCGGAAGGAATCGAGTATAGTTTAAGATATGCACCTTTTATCGGAAATTGTAAAACATTGTTCCATTCTTCCGCATATAAATATTAATTTCTGTAAATTTCATTCATTTTTTCTTAAAAATGCATAGCTGTGAACTATACCTTTTTTGTGTTAACACTATTTCTGAATCATAATACTTACACTATTTAATCGCAGAATTCTGAAATTAATTAACATGAAAATAAGGCAAAAGCTACTATTCAGAAGGAGTGATAACTAAAAAGTGGAATAGCTGACAGCTAAGTATATGCTGATAGGTATATTTGAAATTTTTATTTTGCTAAAGAAAAAAAAATGTACAAAACATAAATATGCAGATTGAAGTGACAGGGGGGGGGGGGGACGGTACGGTTGTTGTACCGGCACCGCAGAATATTAGGGCTCCGGTACTTTTTTTGTTAGAAATTAAGCCCTGAGTAAAATCGAATAGCAGACGAACTTAAAACAACTTATGCCAGTGATGTGATAGTTCAACTGAGCGAACGTCTTTGCACATGTTCAGCACGTCTCTCCAAAGGCAGACTTGTACTTAGTGATGGGCGATAACGAGATGTTTTTCTCGATTCTCTCGATTGTATGGACATCTCGATAGTTTTCGATTGTGTAAATATTTTCTCGATGACTCCAGTTTGCCAACTGCTTTTATACTTCATAAATTTATCAAGAATCGTCTGCAGGTAAACTGGAATGAGTCAGCGTTAATAAGGACTAAGTGGTTTCGCCCGCTAGCGGGCCCTTCCTTTAGTCGGGCCTCTAATTTATACGTAATCTTGTAATATGACATCTCGAACTGGCTCCCCGCTATATAAGGCACTGTATAGCAGGCGTGGTGTGCACGGACTATAAAATATTGTAAAAAAATAATCTCGAACCGGATCCCTGGGGGGGGGGTCAAGGTGAGGGGAGGAGCACAGCAGCAGCATAATAGGAATAAGTCGTCATGGAGCATTAGGCCTTTCCAACTATATGTCACATGACACATGAGGGATCTCGATCTGAATTTATAAAAATGCCCTCCCAGTGGGGGCAAAGTGGGGGGAGGGGCGCGGGAGGTGCATAACGTGGGTAAGTGGTCGCAGACCTTTCCGACAATATATCACAAGGGGGTCTCTGGTAAATTTAGAAAAGTCACATGAAAGTTCCCGGCTAAATTTATAAAAATGGCCCCCGTGGAACAAGTTGGGAGGAGAGGACCGCGGGAGGTGCATAAAATGAGTAAGTGGTCACAGACCTTTCCAACAATATGTCACATGAGGGGTCTCGGCTAAATTTAGAAAAATATCCCCATGGAGGCAAGTGTGGGGGGGGGGCGGTTACCGGAGGTGCATAACATCAATAAGTAGTCTCAGACCTTTTCAACGATATGTCACATGAGGGTACTTGGCTAAATATAGAAAAGTACACCCGTGGGGGCAAAATGGGGAGGGTGGACACCGGAGGTGCATAATATCAATAAGTAGTCATAGTCCTTTCCAACGATATGTCACATGAGGGGTCTTGGCTAAATTTAGAAAAGTTCCCCGTAAGGGGCAAAGTGGGGGGGGGTGCATAACATGAATAAGTGGTCACAGGCCTTTCCAATATGTAACATGAGGAGTGTCAGCAAAATTTAGAACAAGTGGGTAAGTGTGATCACAGATCGCACAAAGGGTTTCGTTTAATATTCCTTTCAAAACACTTTTTCTTTTTGAAAAATCTGTTAGTTCCACATTTCGCAACCAGCGGGCACACTCGATTCTAAACAAACATCTATCCGAACGAAAACCCGTTTTACATACTATCCGTAGATATATTAGTCGAGGGGATTGGGCCCATAGCACTCGAGATCAGTAGGCGCACCTGCCAGTAAAAAATGGAACTAAAATATGTAAGGCTATGGTGCATAATATGAAAGAAGGTTCAAGTGTCGGCAAAAGTTGGAAAATTTCTCCCCGGGTTAAAAGGGCGGAGGTTAGAAAAATTACTTAAAATACACAAGTTGGAGACCGGAGGGGTTAATTATTATATAAAACTTTTTAAAGATTTTATGATTTGTCGTGTGGTCTGAGGTATTCAACTATACGTATGTAAAATTTCATGTCTCCAACTTAATTAGGGGCTCTCTTAGAAAGAATTGCTTCAAATACATGTGTGGTAGCTCAAAGGGTTAAACGTAAGACTTTTTCAAGATTTTATGATTTGTCGCTTGGCCTCAGGTGTTCTGCTATAAGTATGCAAAATTTAAAATCTCCAATTTAATTGGGGGCTCAGTTAGAAAGAATTGCTTAAAATACACGAGCTGGAGTTGAAAGGGTTAAACATAAAACTTTTTCAAAATTTATTATTTGACGCGTAATCTGGGATGTTGAGCTATAAGTATGCAAAATTTCACGCCTCCAATCTAAATAGGGGCTCACTTAGAAAGAATTGTTTAAAATACACATGTGGGAGCCCAAAAGGTTAAATGTACGACTTTTTCAAAATTTTATGATTTGTCGTTTGATGTGAGGTATTCAGCTATATGCAAAATTTCACGCCTCCAATCTAATTAGAGGCTTACATAGAAAGAACTGTTTAAAATATACATGTGGGAGCCCAAAGGGTTAAATGTACGACTTTTTCAAAATTTTACGATTTGTCGTATGATGTGTGGTGTTCATCTATAAGTATGCAAAATTTAAGGTCTCCAACATGTATAGTTTCTGAGAACGGGCTCTGTGACAGACAGACAGACGGACGGACGGACGGACAGACAGACAGACCGTCAGAGGAGCGAGACGAATAGGGTTTCGTCAAATGAACGAAACCCTAAAAATGCCCCGGCGGCAAAGTGGGGAAAGGGGCAGGTAGGTGCATAATATGAATAAGTGGATTTTCTAATGATGTATCACATGAAGAGTGTCGACAAAAGTTAGGAAAGTGCTCCCCCCCCCCACCCCAAGGGGCCAACTACCGCACTCCCCGGAATACAACCCAACTTTTTGATATTTCATGTATTATAAATAATACCGGGTGGCTCCGTAAAAAAATCCGATCTAAAATGATGAGAATGCAAAAAAGTTTGAAAACGACCCCCCCCCCCTCACATTGAGAGCAAAATTGGGGAGGGGGAGACGAAAGTCTCATAATATGAAAGAGTTATCCAAGAGCTTTCCTATGATATGTCACATGACGGGTTCAAAAAATGTCTGAAAATTGCTTCCCCGACCCCTCTCCCCAGTGGGTCCACTCTTTCTCCCCGGAATTGATGCAGCCCCCACTTTCAAAATTTTTATGTTTAATAAATAATAAATACCGGAAGACCCCATAAAAAAAAATCAAATCTAAAATGCTATTTATCATAGAAATCGCTACGGTTTTAAAAATTTGTTCGCCCCTCCCCACCCCCAAAATTCAATTTTGGGGGAAGAAAGGTTCATAATATGAAAGAGTAGTCAGAAAGATTTCCGAAGATATATCACATGAGAGGTTTCATAAAAGTTTGAAAATTGCACCCCTGTGGGTCCACTCTCACGCCCCTTGAATACTCCCGGAATTCCCCCAACTCTTAATATTTTTATATTTAATAAGTATTATTTTTCTGAAGGCTCCCACAAAAAGCCCATTTTAATGATAATTATTCTAGATATCGCTACAGTTTTAAAGATTTGTCCGCGCACACCCTCACCCCCCGCATCCTGAAATTCAACTGTGAATGGGAGAAAGGTTCGTAATATGAAAGGGTTGTCAAATTCCGGTGATGTATCACATGACGTGTTCGGTAAAAATATGAAAATCCCTCCCGCCCCGTGTGTCCACTCTTGCGCCCCCCGAAACTCACCAATCTCTGTCTTTGAATTTTTTTTATTTAATACATAATATTTATCGGAAGGCTCCATCATTTCTCTGCTCATTGTCATACCTATCTCTCTTTCCAGCTCTACCCTCGATATCTCTTCTGGGCCCTTCTTGACCGAGAACGAGAAATCAGTTTTCTTGACAATCATCGAGAGTAACGTGTCGAGAATGGAAGAAAAGTGATTTCCCATTCTCGGCCTTAGTTAGAACCGAGAGGACATATCTCGAGGTAAGCGAGAGATTTTCATCGAGGAGAGGTATCTCTCGAGGTAAGCGAGAGGTTTTCGTGGAGGAGAGGTATCTCTCGAGATAAACGAAAGGTTTGCATCGAGCAGACTTTAGTTGAGGTGCGAGAGAGAGAGAGTGCGAGAGAGAAATGAATGAGCATATTCCATCTACGTCATGATTACGTAGGCTGGGTTGGCTAGCGTAAAGGAGGGAAGTCACCGAAATGAATGTGATGTAAATCCCAGCTTAGAAAAACAGTAATGGAGCCCTTTCTTATGAGTTAGAAGTTCTTTGGGTATTTATTTAGCTTTCACAGTCAGATTGACACTTGGTGCGTTTTTGGTTTAAGTCATAGTTTCTCAAAGAAGGATACAGATTAGGAGGCGTGTGATTTTGTTACATATACTTAACTTGAAAAGGGTTTAATTCAGTTTGTGTGGGGCATTTTTCCATTTTTACGTTCATCGATCTTTACAAGAAGGAAGTATTGGATTCATGATAAATTGGTCAGTTTTTAGAAAATATCTGTCTTTTATGTCACAAAAATTTTGATAACGCTCTATCTCAAGAAGTAATACGCAAAATTTAATAATACTTCATATTCAGTTAGACCTAGATGTAAAATGGTGTTGATTTGTTTGTTGTGCAAATAGCCCAACAGGTAACGCTGCTATATTTCAAAAACTAATGCACGGAATTTAATCAAACTTCATTAGCTATTGCTAGAGATTGGAACCAATTCCTTGTTAGACAGGTTCACTCTTAGCAAATATATTTGTCTGGTTCCCTTTCCGATAAAGCTCTTTTGTTTTCGATCAACTTTGAAATTCTACAGCATTAGACATTTAGGGTAACTTTGATCTGTATTGAATCGTTTGCCTTTACCGAAAAAAGGAAAATGCTGTTCAATTCTAATGAGTTCGTGAATGTCTCACAAAGATACTACTTTGGATTTAGGTACCAGATGGGCAACAGTCATGTTAGGGGCCCATTTAGAACCTGGAAATCAATTCCGTTTTAGACAGATTCCGCCTTAGCTGGTTTGTCTTATCCTCCCATTTTTTGATAAAGCTCTTTTTCTTTTGACCAACCAGAAAATTCCACAGAATTAGACACGCATTCAACATTTAGGAACTTTTCCTCAATCAAACCTTTTACTTTTATCGAAAATGTGAAAATGCAAATCGATTCTAGCTAATGCACCTAAGAATAAAAATGAGTTAGAAAGGCGCTACTTTAGATTTGGGTACAGACAACGAAGAGTTATGTTTCAGTCGCTAGGGACCAAAGACCAATTCCGTTTTAGACAGTTTCCCTCTTAGCTGGTATCTTTATGCGGTTATCCTTCCATTTTTGGATACAATGCACCTGAGAATAAAATTGAGTTTTTAAATGAATCAAAAAGTAACTACTTTGGATTTAAGTACAAGTACAAACAGAAAAAAATATTTTGGAATCATTAGGGAATGGAAACCGGTTTCCGTCTTAGGTAGGTTCCGAATTAGCTGGTATATGAGTCCGGTTATCCTTCTGTTTTTCGGTAAAGTTCTTTTGTTTTCGATTAACCACTTCAGGACGGGAGCCTTTTACGAAATTTTTAATTTTTTGTCACCGTTTTTTGAAAACAGAAATTTGTGTCTTTTTGAATCGAGAAAATGCGCTGATTAAATAATGCAAATTTTACAGTAAAATTTTATTGGTGAGGAAAAACAAGGATTTTGAGCGCTTCATGCGGCACGTATACGTGTCGCTCGTCCCCAAGGGGTTAATGGTGAAATTCCCCAATATTAGGCTCGCATTTACGAAAATTTTAAACATTTGCCTTTAGCGAAAAAGGAAAAAATTCGATCCTAGCTAATACGCTTGAGAATAAAAATAAGTTCGTTAATGTGTCAGAAAGTAACTATTTTTAATTGGAATGCAAATTTAAAGAATCATTTTGGCATCGATAGGGAGTGGTAAGCAGTTTCCGGTTTACACAGGTTCCCTTTTTAGCAAGTATATTTGTCTGGTTTTTTTCTTCCCCTTTTTCGATAAAGCTCTTTTTTTTCGATCAACGGGAAATCTTACAGCATTAGATATTGAGGGGAAATTTAACTTGTATCAAATTTTTGCCTTTATCGAAAATGTGAAAAAGCTATTCAATTCTATCGAATGCGCCATAATTACGCGATTTAGACATCGTACTTTCATTAAAAATAAAAGGGAACTTATAACAAAACAAAATTAGCAAAAAGATATTACAATCCTTGAATAATTTAAATAATATTTTTAAAAGTAGGTAAATGAACTGAAAGTATTTTCTTAAGTTATTTAGCGTTCCAAAATAGCGTTGTTCTTATTAAAACTTTGAACATATTTCTTGATAACATATTGATCTTATATTTGAAAAACTTGTTTGAAAAGAGTGTTTTGAAAAATTCTGAGGGGTTGGGATTAACGTGTTCAACTCATTTTGCTGGCATCTGGTTCATCTGTAGTACTCTCAATTTACTAGACTTGCATACATAATACACATTGCCATACATAAAATAAAATTTGATATGAAAATCCATGATACTTATTATTAATATGCTCAAACATTACAAACTTAAAATGTTTTACAGTGTTTTATCGAAACATTAGTATGCACACTTTATTAAAGAAATTTATACGGAACATATCTTAAAGACATTAATCATTTAGAGTTTATTGGCCTGTATTAAAATATAGAATGGCACATAATATTCGAAAGATAAATACTATAGCGGAGATGTTAGTAACATTAAAGTTAATTTCTTAAACGCATTTCTAACAATTTGTTAATTGTCATAAACCATTAGTACAGAAAAGGGGGTAGGTTTAGGGATTAACATTTCTATCTGAAGGCTTAAAAACTGATAAGATGTATTACATAACAAGTTGTATTAAGATTATTAACAAATGTTAGAATACATCTTTCTAAAGGCTTCATATCAGGTGCCCCTCCATCAATTGAAGTTGGATGAAAGAGTTAATGAAAACGATAGCAGCAAACTACATTACTGCTTCTGTTTTTTCACAACCTTTCATTTAGCTTCAAAGGAAGATCTTTTTTCAGAGCATCTCAGTGTTAAATTTACATCGATCTCTTGGTATGTTGTTTTACTCCATCTATCTTTAGTTGCCACGTATTTACTAAAAACTTAAAAATTACTCTATAAGCCTGTAAAATAATAATCAATAATCGATTGTAAAAACATCTCGATTGTCTCGATTGTAGATTCCGGGAAGTAATCGATGACTGTATCGATTGTATTTTTTTACGATGACGATTTTTCTCGATTGGTAAAATCTCGAGAATCGCCCATCACTACTTGTACTTATATACTGCGCATGCGTAGAAGTTTAATTTTAATTTTAAATTACGGCTAATTAATAAAATATTGGAACAAACGAATGTACGATAACAAATCTGTGGCCAAATATCTTTCATTAAAAAAACATATTGGTGTAATTTGATGCAGTAGTTTCTCCTCACGGACTGTCGAAAGAAAACGCTTAGCGTTTTAAATATATAGATATTTCAATTATGAGTGTAATAACTTAATATTTAAAGGCTATTCATTAATTTTTCTTTATTACAATTTGAGAAATTGCAGGAAGGAAATTCTCCTCTTTATGAGCTTTAGAAAAATCATAATCACTCTTGTTCGTGCAGTTTGACAGCTTTAGTTTTTTGAAGGAATGTTTACCTGTTTTTCAACCATTTTTCCAATAGCTGCTCTTATCCACGATATACGGTTTTATCACAAAAGAATGAGGATCATAAAAACGAATATATGAATGCTACCAATATTTTCATCGTGGGAAATAAATTCTCATTAAATACGATACACACAATAATATAAAAAGTTTTAATAACTTTAAATTCGGTCGTAGTTAATAATTTTAAGAACTGGCAAAAATTAGAAGAAAAAATGATTAAATAAAATTTCCAACACAGAAACTACACAGATGAAAGCCTGTTCTTCTTGCCTATATTTAAGTATTTCCACCAGTACCTGCTAGCGGACGCAGCTTGAGTCAAAACTGAGATATTCGGTTTCACTCGACTATACGGTTTTACCCTATTTTCCTCTATATAATTCACATATATATATACTCGGCTTATGGCGTCAGATGTCGCCATCCGAAGAATCTACAATAGCCTTTTTCCTTTTTCCGGTCAATGGTCCATTCCTTCTCCAGATCTCTATCCCTCATTGCCTTTACAATATCGTCCATCCAGTTCTTTCGTAGACTAACGTCTCATTCCATATAGGTTCCCTATATGGAAGGACGAAAATGGGAAAGTCCGCTTTTCAAATACGGAACCGCTGTGTTGACACAATTGATATTTGTTTCCAATTTTGTTATAGGCTATTTCGGACTCAATACCAGTCTTTTGTCTCCTATTTGGTAGATCGTGAGATCGAATCCAAACGGGGGAGAATTTGAAAAAATTGGAAATTTTTACTTTTCAGTAATTATTTATAAAATGTGAAAAAATGTTTGAATAAAAAAATCCAAGGTTTCTATTTTTTTTTAATTTAATTACCGTATATACTCGCGTATAGGTCGACTCGCGTATAAGTCGACACCCTAACTTTCGAATGCAAATTTTGCAAAAAATCAAAAACCCGCGTATAAGTCGACCCCCTAATTCTTTACTTCAATTTTGTGCAAAATCAAACCAAATGTTTCACTTGCCTATGCGAAAAAGTAGTAAGTAAATAAAAATAAATCATTGAACATTTTTTAATGATTAATTATTATTATTTGTATATTTTCTGTAATATTTTATTATTCATACACATAAAAAGTCATAATTTTGCAGTATTCGAAGTTTTTTTTTTTTTTTTTTTTTTTTTTTTTTTTTTTAATTGACTCCCGTATAAGTCGACCCCCCCCCCCCCCCAAATTTGCTTGCCAAAAATTGTCAGAAATTCCTCGACTTATACGCGAGTATATACGGTAATTAAAAAAAATCTTTTAAATGAATTTAAATTTTTTTAAATCATTGAACTTTTATAATAATGATTCATAAATCATTTATTTAAATTGTAAAAAATAGTTTGAATGAAAAATACAAAGTTTCTATTTTTAAAAACTTAAGTTAAAACAATCATTTTAATTTTTAAAACTCATTTTTTTAGTTAATGATCACAGAAGTATGGTGCAGCTTGCAGCGATACTATCCGAAGTTTTGGAAAAGAGTGCAGCCTCCAAAATACTTTTGCTTCGACGTTGATGATATGACTTATCATCAATTCCTTTAAAAAAAAAAAAATAATTTAATGCATAATTTCTGTCCCTAAAATTTTGGTTACAAAGAAAAAAAAATGTATGTGTTGTAATGTTTACACTAGAACAAAAATATTGAGCTCTGATTTAAAAATATAAATAAAAGGTACAAAATTATTTTATAATAATTCAGGTATAAACAATAGTACCAAAATATTATGCCATGATTTAAAAATATAAATTAAATGTGTAAAATTATTTTTTAAATATATGTATATTGATTTTAATAATTTTATGGCATTAAAAGTTTAATTTAATAAAATATTTTAATGAGTTCTTGTATAATGATTTCTAAACTTTTTATTGAAAATTCTATTTTTTGAAATTCTATAACATTAAAGCTGGTACAATAATTCTGTCAACAGATGTCTCCACATCTGCACACCACCCCAATAAAAAAGTGACTTTCCTAATTTTTGTTCTTCCATAGGGAACCATCTAGTAATGAGACGCTAGTCTTTCGTAGTCTTCCCCGTTTCCTGTTTTTATTTGTTTTATAATTAAATGTGGTTTGGGTTAGTTTTTTCATTTTTAATATGACCATACCAGATTAATTTTTTTAATACCATCTAATATGGTTCCCTTTATTTTCATCATTTCCTTGATTCTTTCATTTCTTATTTTTTTCTGTTCTTGGTAGCCTGCAGGATCTTCTAAGGGCATCCATTTCTACTGCCACTAATTTCTTCCTTTCTGTCTCCATGGTTCTCCATCCTTCTGCTTCATATAACAATATGCTCTTTATAATAGAGTTGTATATATTATGCTTTCTTTTCCTAGAGATCTCCTTACTCCACCAAATAGAATTTAATAGTTTTACAGCTTTTCTCCCTGGCAAATTCTGTATTTAATTTCCTGTAAGTTTCTTCCTTCTCTATTAATGTCTACACTAAGATATCTATAATGCTCACAGCTTTCTTTTTTTTTTCTGTTATATTTAGATTTAGGTCTGTCTCATTTCCTCCTGTACATAGGTATTTGGTCTTGCTAATGTTCATGTAAAGTCCCCATTGAATACTTGTAAAATTTTTCGTTCCTTTAACTTTTACCTACATTTTCCCTAAAGCTAGAATTTAAAAAAAAATATAGATATATTTTTAAAGTGTAAAACTATTTAAAAAGGTATTATACAATTCTTAAAAGACATATTTTTATCTTTCAGGTTATAAATAACGAAAATAAAATTTGCTGAATGTGTATTATCTGCAATGTCCAATTCGAGGAATATCGGAAACGGTAAAGTTTCAGCTGCAAATTGTGAATATGAATGGAAAATTCAGAACTTTAACTCATATAATGCAAAAGATTCGATGTATCGAAGCACAATTTTCTATGTATCAAATTCAACATGGTTCATTACAATCCGTCCAAATGGTTGTGCTGACGAAGATTCAACCGGGTATGTTTCATTATACCTGCATAAAAATTCGGGCCAAGATTCCGGAGCTATCAATTTCAGCTTCGGCTTTAAAACAGTTAACGATATTATTGTAAATGTACGGAAAGCTACTTTTGAAGATCCAAATGTGGGATGGCCAATGTTTATGAAAAAATCTGACCTATTACAGAGAAAATCAGAGTTGTTGCCTTTAGGTATTCTGACTGTCATTTGTGTGATAGAGGTAAAAGGCACTGCTCCAGATCCTTTGACAGGTGAGTATGAAATTTGAATGCCTCTTTATATTAAACTAGCAAACCCCGCGGCTTTGCTCGCGTAATATTTGAAATATGCCAAGTGATATTTATATGTCTAATTTTTATTAAAAGATACTAACTAAAATTTTATTTTATTAAAAGGTAATATTTTATTTTATTAAAAGGTACTTATTACTTTTAGGAATAATTAAAAAAATTACTATTTAAAACACAGTTTGATTAAACATCATTATTACACTGCATAAGGCAGAAATGAGACTTAAATTAATAAAACTAAATAAAACTAAATAAATAATAACTTAGAAAATATTTTGAAACTTTTATGCTCAATTAATACGCTCATTTCAGTATTCATTTGAAGTTTTGAATTTTTTAGAAACCATCTTCTTACATCTTAAAATTAACAATCATGTCAAATTCCAAGTCCTACCATCTCTCTCAACATAAAGAGCTATGTTGAAATAGGAACTATCACCATTAAATTTGCCGACATTAATTTTGAAATTGGTTTGTTATTTCCTAATATTCCACAGAAACGTAATTTAGAAAGATTTTAAAGGCCTTTTTTAGAGCGTTTGTTGTTCCTGTGAACCCCAGGTGGTAGAATCATCGGCATAAAATATAGCCTGTGTAGGATCAGAGACTGTTACCATTGATTCGCAACTATTACTTTTATATTTGGTTTATATTCCCTGAAATTGCGTAGAAATCGTAATTTAGGACTTTTTAGAATGCTTTTCGCACTTCCCCTTCATTTCATCCCTTTTTAATTCGAATTTATTTTCGACAGTCCTTCGAGGGCATTTATATTTTATAAATAACTACCATACCATATTTAAAGTTTCTAGCCTTTTCAGTATCACAGCAATCGCAATTTAGAAAGTTTTTAGCTACTGCAACCCTCTGGTGGTAATATGGACATAAAATATAACTTATGTTTGAGCAGGTTCTATCACCAACAATTTGTCATCATTATTTTTTTAATCGGTTTGGTATTTGATAAGAATACATAAAAATTGTAATTTATAAAGCTTTTCGCTCACTTCATCGTTTTAAATTTGAAATTTTCTTTCGACAGTTCTTAGAAAGCAGTTGCATTTTGTAAGTAAATACCATGCCATACTTCAAAGTGTTAGACCCTTCAGTTATGCAAAAAACGCAAATTAGAACATGTTTTGCTCTTGCAACCCTCAGATGGTAGTGACAGCAACATAAAATATAATCTATGTTATAGCAGGGACTGTCACCATCGATTTGCAACCATTACTTTTGAAATAGCTTTGGAATTTCCTGAGATTGAGTAGAAATCGCAATTTAGAACGTTTTTAGAACACTTTTCGAGCATTTTCACCCCTTTTTAAATTTCCAATTTTTTCGAAACTGTTCTTAAAGATAATTTATATGTAATAAATATGTACCTTGCCTAATTTTAAGTTGCTAGCCCCTACCGATCACAAAAATCGAAATTTGGAAGGCTTTTTTGCTCCTGCAACGTCTAGGTGATAGTGATACCGACTTAAAAT
Source organism: Maratus speciosus (assembly GCA_963932465.1). NCBI lineage: Eukaryota > Metazoa > Arthropoda > Arachnida > Araneae > Salticidae > Maratus > Maratus speciosus. The sequence continues at coordinate 332,327,687 of OZ010797.1, read as the reverse complement.
AGCGTCTATGTTAGAGCAGAGGTTGTCAGCATCAATTTCTTACATTACTTTTGAAATCAGTTTGATTCTTCCAGAGATATTGGTGACAAATCGGCATTTAGAACGTTTTTAGAACGCTTTTCGCTCATTTTGCTACTGCATCTCCTCTGGGGTAGTGGAAACAGATATAAAATATAGCCTATCTTGGAGCAAGATCTGTCCCCATTATTTTTACACCATTATATTTGAAATCGTTTGAGTATTTCCTGAGATTGCTAGAAATCGAAATTTAGAACGTTTTTTACAACGCTTTTTGCGCATTTTGACCCCCCTTTTAAATTTCGATTTTTTTTAGGAAATGTCCTTAGAGATCATTGATATCTTATAACTAACTACCATTCTAAATTTCACGATTCAAGGCCCTTCCGTCACGCAAAAACCGCAATTTAGAACGTTTTTTTCCATCACCCACTTTGGGGTAGTGGCACCGACATAAAACATAGCCTATGTTGGAGCAAGGGTTTTCACCATCATTTTGACGCCATTATTTTTTTAATCGGTTTGGTATTTCCTGAGATTGTGTAGAAATCACCATTTAGAACGTTTTTTAGAACGCTTTTCGCGCATTTTCACCCCTTTTAAATTTCGAATTGTTTAAGAACTGTTCTTAGAAATCCTTTATATCTAATAAGTAGCTGATACTTCAAATTTCATATTTCTAGGCCCTTCAGTAACACATAAATCGTATTTTTAGAACGTTTTTTGCTCCTGCACCCCCTTTGGGGTAGTGGTACCGACAGAAAATATAGCCTATGTTCTAAGTTGGACTAACACCATTATTTTGATACCATTACTTTTCAAATCGGTTTGATATTTCCTCAGATTATGTAGAAACTACCATTTAGAACGTTTTTTAGAACGCTTTTTGTGCATTTTCACCCCTTTTAAATTTCGAATTGTTTAAGAGCTGTTCTTAGACATCATTTATATTTTATAACTAACTAATATTCCAAATTTCATATTTCTAGGCCCTTCAGTAACGCAAAAATCGCATTTTTAGAAGGTTTTTTGCTCCTGCACCCCCTTTGGGGTAGTGGCACCGACATAAGATATAGCCAATGTTCTAATTTGGACTAACACCATCATTGTGATACCATTACTTTTGGAATCGGTTCGGCAGTTGCTGAGCTTACCTCCTACAAATAAACAATTTTTTCCTCTTTATAATAGGAGTATAGATATTTACTTATATATTATAAGATTATTTATTATATATGAATATAGATATAATATATACATACATATATAATATAACGTATATATATAATATATATATATATATATATATATATATATATAATGTTTTTAAAGGGTGTAAAAGAAAACAAGCTTGTTTTGCACCCTCTTTTCATTAAAGTTTTTCCTGGAATTTCATATAGTCTAAGAGCCAGCAGCGTCAAAAAACACGTCATTTTATCAAGGCTCATTTTTTATATGTTCTTCCCTTTTATGGTGTAGTACGTTTGCAACCGGTTTGGCAGTCGGAAGACGTTGCGTTTACCAGTGGCAGAAGGGGTTATGCAAGTCAAAAAACTTCAAAATCACGTCATTTTATCAAGGCTCATTTTTTTATATGTTCTTCCCTTTTATGGTGTAGTACATTTGCTACCGGTCTGGCTGTCCGGAGACGTTGCGTTTCCCAGTAGCAGAAGGGGTTATGCAGGTCAAAAAACTTTAAAATTACGTCATTTTATCAAGGTTCATTTTTTTATATGTTCTTCCCTTTTATGGTGTAAAACGTTTGCAACCGGACTGGCAGTCGGGAGACGTTGCGTATAACTGTGGCAGAAGGGGTTATGCAGGTTAAAAAAATTCAAAATTACGTCATTTTATCAAGTCTCATTTTTTTATATGTTCTTCCCTTTTATGGTGTAGTACGTTTGCAACCGGTCTAGCAGTCCGGAGACGTTGCGTTTACCTATGCCAGAAGGAGTTATGCAGGTCAAAAAACTTCAAAATTACGTCATTTTAACTGGATTTTTGTTTGTAACATTTGTTTATACTAACTATTTGTGATATTAATCCATTATTGCCAATCGTTACCAATGTCTCTAAGACCCTGCCACATCCACATTTATAGATAACATATTACTCTATGGCTATCAGACGATGTATAATTAATTTGCAAGACATAATTTCGGTTGAAAAGTTAATGCCAGACGGCATTAAATATGGCAACCGAAGTTCCTGTTTCAAGAGTGGTTTATAGTTAAAAAATTATAAGTTATCTTTACGTCATTTTATCAAGCATAAAAATTACAAGATATTACTCTTTGGCTATCAGATAACCTATAATTAGTTTGCCAGACACAAATTCGGTTGCATAGTTAATGTCAGACGGCTTTGAATATGGCAACGAAAGTGCCTGTTTCAAGAGTACCTTATTGTTTAAAAATTTTAAGTCATCTTTACGCCATTTTATCAAGCTTAAAAATTACAAGATATTACTCTTTGGCTAGCAGACAACCTATAATTAATTTGCTAGACACAAATTCGGTTGCAAAGTTAATGCCAGACGGCTTTAAATATGGCAACGAAAGTGCCTGTTTCAAGAGTGGTTTATATTTTAAAAATTATAAGTCATCTTTACGCCATTTTATCAAGCTTAAAAATTACACGATATTACTCTTTGGCTATCAGACAACCTATAATTAATTTGCCAGACACAAATTCGGTTGCAAAGTTAATGCCAGACAGCTTTGAATATGGCAACCAAAGTGCCTGTTTCGAAAGTGGTTTATTGTTTAAAAATTATAAGTCATCTTTACGTCATTTTATCAAGCTTAAAAATTACAAGATATTACTCTTTGTCTAGCAGACAACCTATAATTAATTTGCCTATAATAACAAACCTATAATTGTCTGCTAGTCAAAGAGTAATATCGTGTAATTTTTATGCTTGATAAAATGACGTAAAGATGACTTATAATTTTTAAACAATAAACCACTCTTGAAACAGGCACTTTCGTTGCCATATTCAAAGCCATCTGGCATTAACTTTGCAACCGAATTTTGGTCTGGCAAATTAATTATAGCTTGTCTGCTAGTCAAAGAGTAATATCGTGTAATTTTTATGCTTGATAAAATGACGTAAAGATGACTTATAATTTTTAAACAATAAACCACTCTTGAAACAGGCACTTCGGTTGCCATATTTAATGCCGTCTGGCATTAACTTTGCAATTGAATTTGTGTCTGGCAAATTAATTATAGGTTGTCTGCTAGCCAAAGAGTAATATCTTGCAATTTTTATGCTTGATAAAAGGACGTAAAGATGACTTATAATTTTTAAACTATAAACCACTCTTGAAACAGGCACTTCGGCTGCCATATTTAAAGCCGTCTGGCATTAACTTTGCAACCAAAATTATGTCTCGCAAATTAATTATAGATTGTCTGATAGCCAAAGAGTAATAAGTTATCTATAAAGTGTATCTGGCAGGGTCTTAGCGACATTGGTAACGTCTGGCAATAATGGATTAATATCACAAATAGTTAGTATAAACGAATGTTACAAACAAAACCCTGGTAAAATGACGTAATTTTGAAGTTATTTGACCTTTATAACCCCTCTTGCCACAGGTAAACGCAACGTCTCCGGACGGCCAGACCGGTTGAAAACGTACTACACCACAAAAGGGAAGAACATATAAAAAAATGAGCCTTGATAAAATGACGTAATTTTGAAGTTCTTTGAACTGCATAACCCCTTCTGCCACTGGTAAACGCAACGTCTCCGGACTGCCAGACCGGTTGCAAACGTACTGCGCCATAAAAGGGAAGAACATATAAAAAAATGAGCCATGATAAAATCAGGTGACGAAAACGTTACTAGCTCTTAGACTGATACTTTTTGTGCAAAAAACTAATATACATTTAACTTACAATTATTACATATAAAAACATTTTTACACATAATAAATTATTACAAAACATTATTACACATAAAAAACTAATATAATATTACATATATATACATATATATTATATATGTGTAATAATATATATAAGATAAGATAAAAACATTCGTATTGTAGAACAAAAGATTCAATGTATCAAAGTCCAAATTTCTATGCAGCAAATTAAGCATAGTTGATGTTTTAACCCTTTGAATTACGGTGAGATGTTATTAACACCCCTAATTTTTATTTTTAAAAAATTTCGATTTTTTAATAAAATTTTGCCTTCCTAGTTTAATCTATATATATAAAAGAAAGTCTGAATTTTGTATTAATCAACGCGCAACCCAAACTACTAAACCTAAAATCTTGAAAATCGGTGTAAAAATAGTTCTTGTGGCATCGAGTGCCGCTAAGATAGGATTTTCCAAAATTCCACCCCTAAGATGGGTAAAAAAGAGAACGAACTTTAAAAATATTTCCGAAAAATCTGATTTTATACTTATTTTTTAACTGATAACATATTTAAGTGTATTTTTGTTTTCTGAATCGAATGGTATTAACCAAATTCATTTATGTACAATAGTTCGCGAGATATTTCATATTATTCTAATTTGGCGATGTCTTTGGCGCCAAAACCTGAATTTTTCAAGTGATAATTTCTATAAACTCATTCTTTTCATTCTGTTACTATAGCAAGGGAAAAAGTTCAAATTGAATAATTTTTTAACCAATCCTTTTGGTTAAATAAAAACAACTTCGTCAATTAGAAAAAAAAAAAAAATTCAAACGCCTCAAAAACTAAAACTAAATAATAATAAAAAAAGACTGTGGTACTTTTTTCGTTCTAATTTTCGTCGCGATACCATGCCAAAATGTATGGTATCGCGCCATTTATTTCAACCCTATTTTTATTGCACACCGTGCCACACATTAACATTTGCTAATTATTGATCGTGAATATTTTTATGGAGGAATTTTTAATGATGGAATTTATTTTATTCCATCATAATCTCGCAAAACTTTTTAATTTGTTATTTTTTCGAATAGAAAATATTTATTACTGATACTGATATATATTTTAACATCTCGTAGCTGTCTGATGATGAGGAAGCTACAAAAAAATTATTTCAGAAGTTAGGAATTATACATATAAAAATGTTTTGTTCAAAAAACCATGATTGTCTTCATTGAAAGAATGAAATGTTTACTGCAATGTGAGACATACGTATTACGTACGCCATGCTTCAGTCGTAAAAGACATTTACAATTTCAAGACTGCAGTTTAAATTGACTATATTTTTTTACTTGCAAAATACTTATTTATTCTTATATTTTAAGTATTTATTTTGGTACCCATCGACCAATTTCGCCAAATTATATAAATCGCCAAACCACTCGCCAAATTATACAAAATGACATAATTTTTATTTTAAATAACGAAAGAACAAATAAATTAGTATAACATTAATAAAAATACATTTAAAACGTCGAAATAAAAATCACCAGATGACGTAAATACGTGTAACTTGCTTAAAGTCAAGTGAATGTTACATTTACGATCAACCATTATTGGCATTTAATCTTATAGTTTGGCAATAGATTTTTGGTCGACGGGATAACCAAGTAGTACCATTATTTTTATTGATTTAAAAAAAATGGTAGGTCAAAGTCTGTAATTTTCAAAAGTTATATTTTTAAATGCTCATTTTTTTTATCAACAAAATTATTTTTTTTTCAAATGTATCATTTCATTTTTGTGCCAACTATTACGCTTGGTGACAATGGTGTTGGCATAACAGGGAAATACTAAAACAGTTACTTATTTTATTTTAAATGTAAAGAAAAAAGGTTTAATGAGCAATAAATATTGTAAATATGACTATAACTCAGATTCTACTGAACTGAATTTTCTAGAACTTATACTGTTAAATAGTAAATTTGGTTTATAAATGGTTTAATGTAAAAACCATCATTCTAAGTTGCTGCGGGAGCTCTAAAATCAGGTGAACTCGATTATGAAAGATTTCAAGTCAACTAATTAAATGCACAGTAAGTTAGATAATATTTCAGGGATTTTTTCAATAATTATCAGATCATTCTGTGTTGTTTAGTTACGGAGCTATGCGGAAAAAGTTCTCAGTGGTACAGTAAAGAAAATTGGAAGATATACGCTACAGAGATAGGATATACTAGAGAGTATATATGCTATAGTTATGGAAGTTGAGCTGAGTTCCTTAAAAAATTCAGAAGTGATGCAGTATATACCTACCCCTACCTCCCAGAGAGTTCTATAATCAGGTTAACGTGATTATGAAAGTTATATTTAACTATCTCAATATATATATATAATGCAAAGAGATATTTCATTCCGGCCGCTTATATCTTGAGTTCTGCTGAATAGATTTTGACGGGACTTACATTGTTAGTTAGATAATTTTTCAGAAAAGATGTTAGTATAAAACATAACGTTCTACGTTGCTTAGTTAAATAATTATGGGGAAAGTTCTAAATCAGATGAACCCAATTTTGAAAGATTTGCTTTTTTTAAAGGTTCCACTGAATGAATTTTTATGGGATTTAAACTGTTAATTAGATCATTTTTAGGGAAGGTTTCGGTATATTTTCCAGTTTAAAAGATTCTGCTAAGTGGATTTCGATGCAACTTGATCGGTTAGTTAATTTTTCAGTGAATGTTTTAGTATAAAGCACATATCATTTGCTGTTGCTTGGTTGTTAGGTTGATTGATTGAGATGAAAGTTCTAGAATCAGGCGAACCCAATTATTATGAACGATCAGCCTTTTCAATAAGTCCAATTAACAGATTCTGATGAGACTTGCATTGATAATTTTTCATGAACGCTTTTAGTACATTACATATTGTTCCATTGTTCTTTACCGAATCCTACACTAACAGATCAACTAAAGAAATTGGTCCTCAACAGTCTAAATTTTGTATGACTCAATAAAAGATATAATAGCGTAATGACATTCATATTGCTTTCAGCAATTCGGTTGGATACACCAGGTTGCCCATATTGCTTTAAAACGCATGATCAAATTCACAGATATATTTTGTTTCATTCAAGATTCTTTAGAAAAACCAACCAGCGTAGCGGGCGAAGGCGGCTAGTAATAATATAATTTAATAAAATAATTTAATAATATAATTTAAATTAAGTTTATATACTTTCAAATGAAATTGTTCGTAAATTTCTATTAAGTTTTGTACAATATAGCAACAGAGTTACGTTTCCCTGAAAGGGTTAATGCAGGCAAAAATTAGCGTGGGACAAAATTTTCACAATTTTGGGTGGCACAAAAATGGTCTGGAATTAAAATGTTCAAATATTTTGACCTATCCTACTTCTTTACTTTTTTTTTTTTTTTTTTTTTTTTTTTTTTTTTTTTAGTTTCAGATATTACTAAACAATATTATGACAAAATTGTATTAATATATTTTTTAAAGAATATATTGAATAAGAAATGTTTTTTTTATGGAAATTGTCACACTTCGGCCGACTCTCCGTTAAATAGTAAAAACAATGCTTATTTTCATGGTTAAAAATCGGCCTACAGGCGGAGGTAGATTTCGAAATTAAGTTTTAATTTCGCCAACAAAATCTAAATCAAGATTAGAGATAAACCCAGTTTAGCATTTTTATCTGGCCGCTCTTGACAAGTTTTTAATTTCATTTTTCTGTAACAGCTGGTTTTATCAGAATTATGTTAATACGATCATTTTTTTTCTTCAATCCCTATTTTTCATATTTGTTTTTGCTGTAAGAGTTGGTTCTATCAAAAACTTGTCAATATAAAAGTTGTAGATAAGATTTATAATAAATTTAAGCGGATTTGATATGTTGAAAATAGACGAAGTTATGAGTTTTCTTTTTCAACCCCCCCCCCCCCCCCCCCTCCACTCTTTTTTGCGGTAAGAGTTGGTCCTATCAAAATCTTACTAATACAAAACTTGTAGATAATATTAAGAAAATTTCTAATAAATTTATGTGAATTTGATATCTTGACAATTGACGAAGTTGTGAATTTTTTTTTCCTAAAACCCTATTTTTTCGCCCCTTGAGCCCATTTTTAATTTTATCAAAAATCTGGGATACATAAATTATTGGCTCTTTTCCTAGAAGAAATAATAACTTTAAACTGATTTGATATGTATTATAATTAAGAAGTTATGGGGTTTTTTCTGTTTTCTCAAAACCCTTTTTTATTTCCACCCCCTTTTGCCCATTAATGAACTTGACCGAGATATTCTGCCCCTTGATTTTATGTATCAGTTTGGAAGAGATTTGTGCAGAATTATGGAAGATATCGTGTCCATAAAAATGTGATATATATATAGATAGATAGACAGATAGATAAATAAAGTTTTGAACTGGGGTGTGGTTTTGGGTTCTAGGGGTCATGATCATCGTAGATCTGCAAAAACTTTCAGAAATTCCAACGTAGGGGGAAATTTAATAGGCAGTATTTCTTACAAAATCTACCTAAAAAGATGCAAAAATTCCCCTCAGGGTCAATATAATCCCAACTTATGGTGTATGTGCATTTGTTCGAACTCAATAATTTTCATTAAATATTCTTTCTTCGGTAGGAAGGATGACATATGTGGGATCTTTATACAAATATTTTTTTTTTACGAAGCGCAGTTTATTTAAGTGTCTGATGTTCAGACAGATGTTTACCGTTTTAATAGTTAACACTTTCCAACATAGTTGAAAAGTGTTTATGAATTTGGTTTGTCTGTCTGTCATCTGTTCTAACTCTCGTAAATATACTTGGATTGCCATGAAATTTTTATATATTATTTATGTTTACTGTAAAATGTTCATATTGTAGATTAATTGGGTAGCACTTACAGCTCGTTTACAGAGTCATTCAAATAATACCGTTACATTATTGTCTATGATAAAAATAGTTTCCAATCCGTTTGCAAAACCTACTCCTCCTCTCACAACACTGCCCACCTCTTTTTCAACGCCATGGTTATTTGAAATGTCAAATTTTATTATTAAAATTTTATAAATTCTTTTATCTCCTCATTAAAAATTAAAGCGAAATAGAAAAAAGTTTTTTGATTATCGTCTTGAATTAAGAAGATTTTTTCTAACTTATATTTTTACTAATCTATAGATATTTTGTAAATCATTTGTCAAAATAAACATTTCAACGATAGTTAGATGACACGATAAAAGATGTTTATTTTTTGTCATATTTTAATCTGTATATTAAATAGTGTACTTATCTGTATTTTTTTTTTATCTTCCTTTAGATCACAGCAAATTAGTAGAAGATTTTAAGAACTTGTTCATTTCTAAAGAAAACTCGGATGTGACTTTGAAAGTGAAGGAGAAAACATTTTTAGCCCATCAGGTGATATTGGCAGCACGGTCGCCTGTGTTTGCTGCCATGTTTAAAAATGATATGGCAGAGAAGAAAACAGGAGTTGTAAACATATCTGACTGTGATGTGGAGGCTTTCAACATTTTCTTATTGTTTTTGTATTCGGGGGAACTAGATTTCGCAAACTGCAATGTCTGTCATTTGTATAAAATTTCTGATAAGTATGATGTTCTAAAACTGAAATTAATGTGCGTTGATTTTATGACAAAAAATTTATCTGTTGAGAATTTTTATGAAATTTTAATTCTTGCCGATCAATTCAGTGAAAGTAAACTTTTGACTGATGTCCAGTGTTTTTTTAATAAGAATTTTGAAGATATTGTTTCCTCGAAAAATTGGGATTCATTTTTAATGAATCATTTGCGTTTGGCCAATAGTCTTCTCAAACAAATGGCTCCAAAAGTCAAAATCGTAGAATAATGTATACTCTATTCTCAGCTAACAAGATATAGGCTATGATACTTATACTTGAATGCCACGTGATCAATGTAGGCTGAAACGCACTTTGGCTGTTGCTGAAAGCTAACTTGTATTAATTATGGGACAGCAGGGAAGGGTAGAAGTACCTCTCTCTTGTGTTGTCTGTGATTCTATTCGAGATTAAACAAGTCGAATGAACATCAAGTCGATTCGAATAAACAAATCGGAAATTGTACTTCAAACGTGGCAGATGAGGTCCGTTCGTATTGTAACTAGTTATAAATATTCATATCTTGGTGCAATAGCTGTTGCACTCTTATTCAAGAATGCAAGAATACAAAATTTATTAAGATTATACCGTAAGATACCGTAAATTACTTTGTGACACAATTTGAGGTTTTAATTACACCGGCCAGTCTGTTTTATAAGTAACAGAAAACTGACTATAACAGAAAACTGACTAGTAACAGAAAACTGATAAATGTTAACCCATCCTTTTGCTACAGAACGATGTATTGCATCAATCTTAATGTTTAATATTAACTGAGAAATTAAAGGTAACACAAAGTTGGTCCATCGAATGGGGTTACTTTGTTACAGATATGTTTTTGCCTTGAAATGCAAGAGAAAGATTTCGTGAATTATTTATTCTCTTAAAATTATGTTGTAAACAATTTAAATTGCGAAAATGATATTGATATGTTGCTGATTTGTCCCAGTGCATTACTTCGCTTATTATCTTCGCACATTAGCTTCGCTCCAAAGAATCGAATAGCGTTTTGCAGTTTCCTTAAATGCATCACATAATCATAATGACTTTCATAATAATTCATACACATATTATCTCTTAAAATATAGCAGATCCTCTTTAACTTGATATTTCGAATTTCACAATTTAAAAATAGCATGTTGGAATATCTTTGGAAGTCATACAAAACAATAGAGCTTCACAATATAATGACTATTAACTAATAAGAAGAAAAAGCAGGGCAAACGATGAAATTATATAAGATGAGGAAACACTGAACAAGAAATACAATTCTGTTTTAAGTTTTGGGAAATAACTTTCTGAAAAATATACGAAATAAAAAACTAGTTGGATTACAGTTTTTGTTTTCCAATCGAGCCAAAAATATATGCAACTCCAAAATTGGTTTTACCAAAACCCGTATTCCTCTCCCATTCACTATTTTTTCCTAACACACGTGCCCTTGAAGAGGAATGATTGGTTCCGGAATAAAATCTCTCTCTTCAGTCGATGAGGAAAAATTCTGAGAAAGTGCCGTATCCGTCTGAAACATACTCAGAACTTGGCCTAATGCAAACAATTAAGGAACCTTTCTGGAATATTGCGCCTCCCTTTTTCTTCTTTTCCTTCCAGTGACAAATGTCTCCTCTTTGCTGTTGATATACGCAGTAGCCACGTCATTTTCTCTAGACGTCGTAACCACATCGCTTCCTCTGGCTTTTTGGACATTAGTAGCACTAATGCTTCAGCCCGGCGTGACATTCAGCTTTTTGCAAACAGTGACGGACTGTTTGTTATTTCACCCCTCTTCATCTTCACCAAGAATACTTTTCCCACCCTTTCCGTCATCTATCCTAAGTTTTCTTCGAGGACTGTTTTTCGAGACCGTTCCAAAACTTTGTTTCTATTTAGTGGTTAGATTCCGATCGCCCGAAATCCCAACTTCAGATTGTTCTTGATATCAGCTCTTTTAGAAGAAGCGGAAATTCGTCCTTTGGTACTTTTGTGCATTTACTACCAGAGGTAATTTTTTCCAATTTGACAACACTCTTCTTCAGTGGGATTTAAAAGAACGGAAATGGGCACATCAAGCGGCTGCAGGAGATGAGTCGAATTCTAAAGAAATGCGAGACGAACTTAATGTTTTCTCACAAAGACGTAGCAATTCTAGACCTAACTTGTCCCCAATGATTGCCTTTGGACTATCTTGCGTTCTCATAATGATACACGTCTATCTTGACACTTAAAACAAGTTAGTTGGATGTGTCAATCCCAAAACTTTCTTTTATCTCATATATTTTAATATTTCAAAATGTTGTTACAAATGTCAATATTTCATTTTTATTAGTTCAATACTATATCAACTTTGACTTTCATCTTAAATTTCTGCTTCAGTAAATTAATCGGAGTAAAAACGAGTTAATCTCGATCATGATTATCATTAAAATCAATAGTTTTCCATTATTCTGTTGTATATCGGCTGTTCGCTTCATCAGCTGCCGGTGTACAACAGAACTATAAAAAATCAAGAAAATTACACAAAAATCGCTCTTATAGTGCCCCCTTTCGTCGGAATATTTCCAAATTCAGGGAGGACCTTCTTTCCATGGCCAAAAGCATACATAAAAAATTTGGTTCAATTCTATGCATAACTTCATACACTTTTCAATGGTACAATATTGAAAATTGCACAAAAATAGTTATTACAGTGCCCCCTACCGGCGGAATTTTTCCAAATTCAGAGAGGACTTTCTTGTCATGACCAAAAACCTACATAAAAAATTTGATTTAATTCTATGCATAACTTCATACACTTTCCGATGGTACAATATTCAAAATGCACAAAACTCGCTATTACAGCGCCCCTTTCGGAGGATTTTTCCAAATTAATGAAAGACCTGCTTACCATAGCCAAAAACTTACAAAAAAAATTTGGTTTAATTCTATGCATAAATTCATACACTTTTTGATGGTACAATGGCGACAAACACACGGACAGACACACATTTTCTATAAACATGTTTTGGGGACCTCTAACCCCTAAAACATGTAAAACCGTCGGAAACCGGAAGTTGAAAAAAATTCAATTACAATACTTTCTTCTATTAAAGATAGAAGAAAGTAAAAAGATATCTTTAATTCTTAAACGGTAACCTTGCGGGGCTAATTTACAAGAGAGTCGATGTGTCACAAAGTAGCCCCATCAAGTGTCTATATTTTGATTATGCTGCTATATCTCACAGAAATATTACTTGACAAAGGTTATATTACTCCACATTCTAACTGACACTATCACAACAAAGAATATTTACCTGTGTTAGGTGATTCTCATACGCTATATGCTTCAGCACACAAAGTTTCCGGCTTTTGAGACAACAACGCAGGAGCAGGTTGCAACCTTACATCGGCCAGAGGGAACAAGTGAGGTGTTAGAGCTTCGGGCAATGGTCATTAGATGATGTGGCACACCGTACTAGGAAATGGCACTCCTGTTTGCTTTCCAGCCATACCGGGCGGAGCAGGAGATTCGAAATACGAAAACTAGACCAGCTATCACAAAGTAACCCCACCAGTAAGTAATAACCCCATCTTACGGTATATATTAAATTCGGTAATACGGAAATAATAGGACTCCATCTTAAATAGGATGTCATCACCCTGGCAAACTAGAATAATTACCTATCATGGGATATCATTGAATTAATTACGTATGATAGGATTTAATCGAATGAAGAAAACTTTTATGATGATCTTTTTATGTTTTGATTCGATTTTCATAAAATTTGAAATGACTCGACAAAAGTCTGCAACGATTATATACATTAAATTTCAAACCATTCGGTTGGGTAGATTTTGCGCTGTTATATGCGGACAGACGGACGGAATAGACGACGACTATAGATGCTACGTTTTTATATAATTACGAACACACTTAATAAATAAATAAAATAAGATGGTGAAATTAAGGGTGATTCGGAACACAAAATTTTACTTTTTTATTTAGAAGTAGTATTTATGTTCATTTTTTTGTACTTGAGGTGTATACAGTAGAGCGCCGATTATCCGAACTTCAATTAACCAGACTTCCAATTATCCAAACAGACAATTTCTCTCAAAAAATATTTTTTAACCGAACTTCCAATTATCCGAACAGCCTATTTCTCTCAAAAAAATTTTTAAACGAACTTCCAATTATCCAAACACCTTATTAGACCTGGATATCAGATTTTAAATGGTGATGAGATTGAGGATGATATTCAAGACGAAACAGAAATTGAAAACGATGCTCTGAAAATGATCAAGTTCTATCACATAACGAAGCCTTTGAATGTTTGGAAGCAGCTATGAAATGGCTCGAACGGCAGAAGAACTCTGATCCTATTCAACTAACGTAATTAAGAAGAATTCGAGGTATGGCAGCGTGCAAAAGAATGTCTCCTTTGAAGCAAACAACAATCGAAAGCTTTTTTGCTTAAATTATAATCTCTGGCGTTCAGAAAATGATAATAAAAAGTAAACAAGAAAAATTAAAAAGACAAAAAACAATTTTTAAACATGCCAGCATTAACTAGTGCTGTCAGTCTAATGCGTGGATAAAGTGTGAAGATTTTAGTATAGTCAGGTACATCCGTTAAATTGTCTGTCCCTTTATCCGAACTTTTGCTTATCCGAACTAGGGTCGGGCCCGACTTGTTCGGATAATCGGCGCTCTACTGTATTTATTTATATATGATATGTAATGCATGTAATATACGTAATATGTGTACTACATAGTACACATAGATAATAGTGTGATAGATTTGTAATGTAAATTCTTAAGAAAAATTTTAATCTTAGAAAAATTAAAAATGTCAATTTTTTTATTTTGTATAAAATTTCATGTATCTCCTGAAAAAAATAAGTATTTGCATGCTTTTTTTTTTTTTTTTTTTTGTCTCCTTTTGAGTACAGAAATTTACCCTCGGATTGAAAATCACATTTTTTTTATAATTAAAAAAAGTGTTTTTTTTTTTTTTTTTTTTTTTTTTTATGGGCACTCATTACTGCAAAAATTATATTTTCAAAATTTTTCGCAAAACTCAAAATCCCGAAAACAATTTAAAGAATATACCACTGAAAACATAGTACAAAGTGCAAACATAGTACATTTTATCGTTTATAGAAATTTAGGTATAAAAATTTAAATCTCACACATTTTCGAAAAACAAACTCTGAGATAAATGCATTTAAATTCCAAAAGAAGATGTGGCCACAACAGACAGTATAACGTAAAAAATGTTGTATCTTTTGATCTAATCATCTTATTTATAGGTCATATGCGTCATTTTATTCTTAAGCTTTAGACACCGTTTAGAGGTGGTTTTTTTTGTTTTTTTTTTTTTTTTGTTTTTTTTTCAAACTTCTCTTACGAAAGCAAAAAAAATGTCAATTGGCCATTCTTTTCCAACCTTTCTGTTGTTATCAACGAAAGAAAGGGGAGTCTCAACAATAGAAAGAAGCGGGGATGGATTCGTCGAAAAATATTTCTGACCGATTCGAATCCTACAAAAGTAATAAAACCTGAAAAGCACCGTTTAACCGTAAAAAACAGTTCCGAACTTCGAAAGGCTGTCTGTTTGGACCTTAAGTGTAGAAATCTTCACGAACCAGAATTTCCATGCCAGACCACGGCTCGACTAAAATCTATCTTGGCTTATAAAAAGTTACCAAATTGAGGGTTCGGATAGCAATTTGCACGATAAGACTTTTCGGATCACAATTTCGGATTTTTATGGAAAAGTCAAAAAAATAATTCAAATTTTCTTTAAACTATTTCTCACAAAAGTTCCAGGCGTTTGACAAATCTTATAGTCAAAACAGCACTCAAGACAGTTTGTTAAATTTTTATCAATTTTCGAAATGTTAACAAAATTATTGGATTCTTTGAATAGTCCTTTTCTCTTTTGCTACAAAAATTCCGACTGTAAACAAGTCTTATGGGGCATTAATTTTTTATGAATATTTTAAATCTGAACTTACTTATTAGTCTCTTTAACTTATTTCTTTTCTTTTGTCGCAAATGTGATTTTTGACAGATCTTGCAGTCAATGGCACAATTTGTTAATTTTGTATGCATTTTTGAAATTTAAATTGACTTATGGGTCACCCTGTATACGGTAAAATATTTTCAATTTCTTCAGTATCATTTATCACTTTTTTTTAATGCATTCATATTAGGCAATCTGTATTTTTTTACATTTCTGTATATATTTGTGTACGTAGGTATGTATAAGGATATGTATCCAGATAATATACTGGGGCTTAATTTTAATAAGTGCAATATGAATAGAATATGATAATTCTGTTTTTTTATTATTAATTTATCGTTTATTTTATTTTATTTGCATTAATTTATCGTTTAATTTTATGAGGTAGGTGGGTTTTCTTCTCTTTTACGTTTTATATTATTAATATCGAACTGTATGATTGTTATTTTTAAATACTTCCTTGGTATAGAGGCCTTGTTGCAATAGGGAAAATGTCCTTGGCAAGATAAAAAAAAAAAAATTGACAATATTTTTAGCAACATATTCATTTTTTCGCACACGCACTTTTTTAAATATTTATACAACTTATTTAATATACAACAATCATTTATATGTTATTAAATACAAAAAGAAGTAATTTATGTAATCAGAAGCAATTTTTTAATACGTACATAAACAAACATAATAATATATTCCATAATACTTGCATTGTTTATTTTTGATTTACTATTTGCATTTAATGTATTAAATGTTAAAAGTTAGCACTCAAAAATTGTGTTTTATATTTGCTTCCAAATTTGTTTTATAATACTTGTGTTCAAAAATTGTGTTAATAATGTTCGCATTCAAAAATCGTGTCATAATGTTCGCATTCAAAAATAGTGTCTAAATTTGTACAGATTGAAATCAAATATTGAATTAACTTATTGCACTATTACTTAGTGTATTGATGGCCTAAAAATTGTGTACATTAAACCTTTTGGCATTCAAAAGTGCTTACAGCAAAATTAAAATATCAATCTGTTGTTAATTAATCTACTGGCAAATTCTTCGTGTGCAGAAATTATAAATTCTTTTGGCACAGAGAATATTTATTGTATGCAACTGAATTTAACTTGTTATCGTTGAACTCGGAATATAATTATATTTTTTTTTTCGATTGGTTCTAAAGTTGTTTGCAACTTTCCAGAACTACTGATTATGCTGCCCCTTGTCGGACTATTGGCAGCCTGGCATCGGCCACAGTTTGTAAATTAATTTTAACTTGAATAAGTTTTTTTTTTTATGTTTTGTAAAAGATAGGTACCTTCCCCTTCTGGCTGGGCTGGGTTTCTGTCTGCGAGCCCCTGCGTGTCGAGGAGACCTCCGGGTGGAGCGTAAATAAGTCTAAGCTAAATCTCTGATCAGGCGATCTTGCTCCATTCAGGCCGTCAAACATAATAGTATATCAGTTTCGTTATCATAGCTGTTTAGGTCATTTAGCAAATCTCACTCCATTAAGTGCAAAGCCGCTGTTGTGCCAAACGTTTTAACCCCTTGAGGGGAAGTAATTGTGTTTCTGTAATGTCAAATTCACACCGGAATCTGCAAAAAGATTTATTATAAAATAAGGAAAAGCAATTTTGCGACTTTTCCCTACCAAAGTTAAAAGAGTAAAACTTAATAAAATTTTTCTGGTGCAAATCCACATTAATCGTAGGTAGGATAAAATATATCCCACTGCCCCTCAAGGGGTTAAAAAAGCACCAAGGCCCCTATAATAGTTTTGTACCCATTTTTGTATTACTTATGTGCGTATTAGCAATAATGTGCAATAAGATGCAGAAAATTGTATATGTATTTTCACACAATAAAACACTAAAAATGAATTTACATTTTTATAGGATAATTCATACTCTGAAACTTCTTTTTCGTAGCATTTAATTATCTAACAGTCACTCGTAAATGATTTAGCCTAGACATGAGTTCGAGTTCTTTTCTCGAGCTCGTCCGATCCTGAAAATTGTAAATCGTAGCCGCCCGAGCCCGAAAAATTTTATGTCTCCCGAGCCGTACATCGAAAGTATGCACTATAAAAAAATGTGCATAATATTAAAAAATTCTTTCAAAAATAATATCTCACTTTTAAAAAACTTCTTAAATAAAAATAATTGTTAATCACCAGCACACAGTTAATTTTATAAAAATTTATATTCAATCTTATCAAAAGAGAAGTTTGGTATCAAATAAAAATAGTCTACACACATAAGAGAATTCTCATTTTTAGGTGCGTTCGAAATTATATAAATACGTAGCACCTATAGTCGTAGTTCGGTCCATCTGTCTATCTGTATGTCCGTCCGTCCTTCCACATATAACAGAACAAAAACTACCCAACCGAATGATCTGAAATTTTAAATATATAATTGTTGCAAATTTTGTCGAGTTATTTTAAATTTTATGACAATTGGATGTATAGTTTAATGACAGGGACAGTCAAAAGTTTTCTGTTACATTACGGCCAATGAGAAAAAATTATTTCAAGTGCATTTTAATGATGTTACAGCCTTTCGAACAGAATGAAATTGATATGCACTTATAAAGTCCACTAAAATATACATTCAGTAAAATATGCGGTGCAAAATATACAGTCGAGTCTCTCTATAACGAAACTCCATACATCGAATTTCTCTATGTAACAAATTTTTAGTAGGAACGGTCCCCTTTTCCCCTGATCTCATTAACACCAGTCTCCATATAGCGAAATATCTCTCTCCATATAACGAATTTTTTCCTAAAATGCTCTTTAGTTATTCAGTTTTAAAACAGCTTCCAAATCACGTGGAATCAATTTTCCATCACTGATTCCTGATTTATCGCTCAGTGCTGAGTTTTACATCTTACTTTTCTACCTTGAATCTCCTTGTTCTTTATGTCTAACGAATTCATCCCTCCCTTTCACACACCTTCCAACATCCTTAAAACAATGTCGATTGGATTGTTACACATATAAGATCGGGATCAGAGAGGTAATTGAAGTTTAAGGTGAATGAGATCGAAGATCATTCAGAAGGTTAAATTAGAAAAATAAACTCTCTTTTAATCAAGCACAACGAGTCGATTTTCGTAATGCTCACTGACAGAAAGCTCTCGAGATTCACTGGCATGACATATTATCTGATGTGCTCCACAAAAAAGCGGGCGGTTGAATGGAAAATTCTCCCTCGACAGCTGCAGCCGAGAGAGCAGATCACTGTCACCATTTAGAACACGTTTTCATCTAACAATCTAAAGCTCTCAAACCTTAAAGTTAGAGTAGATGTTTATTGTTTCTGGCTTTCTTTAGTGTGAAAGATTCACAAATCTTAATCTGTTTAAGTGCATTTTTTTTTTTTTTTTTTTTTTACTGCTTCTGCAAAAAATGCCTCCTAGGAACTGCATAACTCTCTGTGATAAAGTGAAGATTTTGAAAGAAATCGATAAGGGATTGAAAAAAAAAGTTCGGGATTCCGGCAAGCACTCTGTCAACATTCATAAAAAATAGATAGTCAATCACCGAGTAGAATTCGGATCTTGGTTCGGCGTGAAAAGAAAGAGGATGTGCCAATACGAGGACTTAGACAAAGCAATGCTTAAGTGGATTAACGGGATAAGGGACTAGAATCTACCACTTTCAGGACAAATGATTTTAGAAAAGGCTCTAGAATGTGCTTCATTTCTTGGGCACTCTGACTTCCAAGCCAGCATTGGTTGGCTAGAAAAGTTCAAAAAGAGACATGGGTTATTCAAGAAAACTAAGTGCGGATGTTCCTGTGACAGCATGTGATAACTGGAGTCTTAAAGTAGCAGAAATTCTAAAAGAATTTGCTCCTGGGAACATTTTCAATGCTGATGAAACAAATCTCTTTTGCAAGTGAGTCACAAGCAAGACTCTGGCGTTTAAAGAAGATAAATGTTTTGGCGCCAAACAAAGGATTAGTATTCCGTTGTGTGCTAACATGACAGGGAAAGAAAAATTAAAGATGCTAGTCATTGGGAAAAGTACATCTCCTCGGTGTTTTAAAGGCGTGAAGTCCTTAGATGTGAACTATGATTAAAATAAAAAGTCCTGGATGTCAACTGAAATTTTTGACAAATGGTTAAAAGCATTTGGCAATCAAACGAGAATACAACGCCGAAAAATTGCTTTGCTTATTGATAGTTGTAAAGCTCACTCACAAATCTGTGGGGAAAAACTGCAAAATGTTGAAGTTATTTTCTTACCACCCAATTACGCATCAAAACCGCAGTTCTTGAACTTGAGAATAATAAAACATCTAAAGTTGCAGTTGCATTATAAGAAAAGAATTCTTAAAGAACTGATCATAGCTACTGAAAAAAATGATTCCACCCAAGACATCATTAGTCTTAGAAAGTTTAACGCAGAACTTTATAAAGCTTGAAGATTTGATGTAACTGAAAAAACAATTTACAATTTCTTCAAAAAGGCCAGCTTTTCTTTACTGGAGAATAATGCGGATTATGAGGACGATGTCGCTTTAGCAGACTTAAAAGAGAAATGGAAATTAATTAAGGAACGTGGAAATGTCGAAGAAAATGTTACTCTCTCTGATTTTTTGGAAGTGAATGACAATCTCACTATTGCGCAGCATCCTACTGATAGTGATATTTTAAGCAGCGTTATGAACAATGATGGTAATAGTGATAATGAGCATGAAAACGAAAACGCACAAGAGAAAACACCATCTCCCAGTGAAATGATGAGTTCTTTTGCTCTTATAAGGAGAGGTCTTCAAATGGTAAAAAATGTTCCCGATACAATTTTTCATTCCTTGCTAAAGTGTAAACATTTTTTCGAGAGTGTAACAATTTTGAAATAAAAGCTCCGAAAAATTACAGATTTCTTTGTCTAAAATTAATGGAAGTTTTCCTTACGTGGTTTTTATTATGCTTTCAAATAAATGGCTGTTCTCTTTTCTGAAACTGTTTGAATAATTAAGAAATACAATATTAAGTTAATATTTATAGTTAAACATTTCAAATTCTTAATTAAACACCTCGAAAATAATTTTTTTTTTCAAAATTTGCACATCAAGTAGTAATTTTTACTCATTTTCTGTATAACGAATTCCTCTATATAACGAAATTTTTACTGGAATAATGAATTTCGTTATATAGAGACTTGACTGTATTTATAAAACTAATAGTACGAATGCACCTCATTTTCGACATTTGCAGTGCAATTTCCAACTTGTTTTTTCCTCCATCAACAAGCAAATCTAATGGACACAGTAACAAAATCCGTTTTATGAATAAATGTATGAAATTTTCAAAAATTTATATTTAGATGCTGAAGAATCGAAAACGTTTTTCAATATCCTATAAAAAGAATACATCTTAAATTATAATCCATCCCTTATAATAATATTTCGTGATTGTCGAGACCCCGAAAATAAACTTAACTTAAATATTTGACATCATTATCCGAAAGATTATATGCTTTTATAGGAAAAGGTGAAACGCTGCACGGTTTTTTTATTTTTATTTATTTAAATAACAATAAGTGGCAATTATATCTACTTACGAATGAAAGTGATTTCGTGAATGCGCAGGACACAGGGCCTCAGCATGAGCAGAGTTCATGACGAAAAAATAGATAAAAAACTACAAACGTTATTTTCATAGGAAGAGTGATTATGACTCGTACACAACAGAAGATTAAAAATTCGCAAACTTCAAGATAATACTAGTTGACTAAAAGCAGAAGAAAATATTCTTTTTGCGTTACATCTCTAAATTAAAAAGATAAAATTAACCGATCCAATTAAAAAATATATCCAACTGTTTGTTTGTTACAAACTGAAATCGAACTTAAAGCAAACTGCTGACCCGCCTTCGCATTGGCGCTTATTCTGATCAAAATAGCATTAAACTTTATTTACGGAAGTATTTATCAAGAAATTGCTTCACTTTAATAATTATCTTCTTTAATATATGAAGATATACTGGAATTTTTAAATAATAATAATGTGAAATTTCTGTATGATTTTTCATTAAAACTGATTAAATAAATCGGTAGTTATAACTTTTTTTGTAAAATATTTACAAACATAATCAGATTAATTAACCAAAAGCAATCCATTTAAATGTATTATGATCCTTTCCGTAAATAAAAAGGCTTTTGTTGTTGAAAATGTGTCATATAAAGTTTTTCTTGTTTGTTTGTTTTTTTAAGAAAAGATATACCTATGTAAATGATTAAGAAAATTACCACTTTTTGAAAATATTTAGCTTTGATTGTTTCTCTACGCTTCCTAAATTTGATAGAGCAGAATATATTGCATGGAATGAAAAATAAACTTTTATTAATACACAGAATAAATAAATTTTATATTAAATTTTCTTCAATGGTACTTAAAAGTTCCGTCAGTGCATAAAGGGTTAAAATAATGACTTGAAATCGAATAAGTAACTTTCAAGGGAAAAATAAAAGTTATTTTTATTGTCGAAAATTGGTATAAAAATCGAGTTCTGTCCCGTGTCGGGAACAGACTCGGACTGAATCCGTCTCATCTCTAGTTTACACTTTTCTCTTATGGCCCCCTAAGTTTTATAAATACAGCTACTCCAGACAGAACATAATGTTGGTTTCGACTTGGAAGCACAAGAAATGACTAAATTGTTCAACTGGTTAAATATTAAAAAGCTAAACGTGTCCGTGAATATCGCTCGCGTCATAACAGTGGCGGCAACAACGGAATTAAAACTGTATGAAAGTTTAAAAAAGGGGGTTATATGAGGCATAATATATATTTGCTTGTAAATATCACACAATTACACTTTAATTAAAAAGTGGTTGATATCCTTCACTTAAGAGACAAATGAAGAAAATATAGATTTTCTATTTTTTTACTTAAAATGTATTTAGAAATCCTATGTATTATGGTGAAGTTACTTAAAGATCCGATAACTATAAACATGTGAAAATGGCTTTTTACAGCACCGATTTCCTTTTAAATGAATTAAAATATCTCAGTTTGTGTTTTTTATTATATCAGCATGATTAAAATACTAAAATTTCAACATATACTTTTCAACTGACTCGCTATTTTTTTTTTTTTTTTTTTTTTTTGAAGGGGCGCTGGAGGCGATCCTATATGAGCATTTCATAAAATTAAGGATCGAATTTTCAGTAATATAAATAGTTTATTTAAATAAAAGTAAAAACATTAAGTAAATAGTAATTTTTACCGTATTTTTTTAGATGTCGTGTGATATTTTATTTATTTTTCCTAAAAATTATTAATTTTTTGGAAATCTGATGTAACTACATTACACTTGTAAGAAAAGCGGAAAAATAGTTTCGAAAAGTTCAAAATTCACTGCCGGTAAATTCAAAATGGGCTTGGATGACAGAAACGGACAACTCATTCCATGCTGTTTCAAGTCTATGCCACACTTTATTAACCGTATTAGCTGGAGAGGAGTAGCGGGCCAGTCTCTCAGCAATCTATGACCAGATGTTTTCAATCGGTGACAGATCTGGAGACCGTGCAGGCCAGAGCAGCAATCGAATACCCTGTGTATCGAGAAAGGTCAGAACACGACGTGCAACATGTGGTGTTGCGTTATCTTGTTAGAAAATGGCGTTTGGCAGGCCTGGAAGACAGGGCACAACCATTGGACGTAAGATGTCAGAAATGTACAGATCTGCGTTCAAATTACCGTCGAGCCGAACTAGAGATGTGCGTGTCGTGTGCCCTATGGCTGCCTAAACCATCTCACCAAGTGCAAAGCCCCTATGCCGATATCGAATGCAGGCAGGCGACGAGCGTTTTGCGTTCTCCTCGGAGCCTCCAGACACGTATAGACACGGCCATCAGAATACTGCACACAGAAACGGGACTCGTCTGAAAAGACGACATTGCGCCACTCCTATATCCAGCTTTGTCGTTCGGCGCACCAGAGTCGCCGTATAATGTGTATATATTTACTTGTAAATATCACACAATTACACTTTAATTTAAGGGCAGTTGCTATCCTTCACTTAAGAGAAAAATAAGGAAAATATCAATTTTTCAGTTTTTTGCTTAAAATGTATTTAGACATCCTTAGTGTATTCAATGGAGTTATGAATAAAGAGGAGGAGACATATAGTGTACTGTCTACCAATTGCGAGTGAAGTAACTGAGGAGGTTGTCACAAGATGGCGGCTGCTTTTTTAAAATCCGATCTTCAGTTTCTGATTACCGCCAGGGCAAACATTCCAACAGTAAAAATGAATAGAAAATATCGCCTTAATTTAGCGTCTTATTCATGGAAATTTTTCTCAAAAATGTGGTAAAATTTTCTATTTGTTTTTACTGGTGTCAGAATACCTTGAAAAACTGTCAGTTTGTTTCCATGGTTGTCACAATATGGCGGTAACGCAGGGCCTAACTACCGCTAAAGTAAACTCCTACCAAAAGAATGAAAATCTGTTTTTACCATTATTTATGACTGAAATTTTGTAATATTAAGGTGTTTAAATAAGTTGAAAAGTTCTATATAAATGTACTGGTGGAAGTTTCCACCGGCGCACAGTGGGGCAAAAAGCCTCCAAAGTTGGCAATAAATAAAATTTACTTTGAACAAAAAAAAGCACATCATACATTCTGTTATAGACTTTACGTAGTAAAACTTAAAACTTTTACATAAGCTATAGAGTAATTTATTAATTAATTTACAAAGCTTTTTCAAATATTTTATGTACAAAACTAAGTTAAAAATAAGAAATTAAGATAGTTATATACAAATTAAATATTTATAAATCATCCATAATATCGCATTAAAATGCAAAAAACTGATGCTGCAAACAAAATTAATAATTTTAATGATTCTGATTTTAATGAGCACCCTTAAAGTGAATATCAGCGACTCGTTTTGAAGGAGTGAATCCCCCTTTCTCAGGCAAAATGTATGTACTACTATCAAGACAGCAGAAACAAAACTGTTTCTGCTGTCTTAGTAGTTAGCACACACTTTTTGTCTGAGGAAGAAGCGTTCATTCCTTCGAAGCACGTTTTTAGTATTAATTTTAAAATATTTAATCGATACTATCATCTGAGTCGCCATCACTGTCATTATCCTGATCACCAGATACATTGAGAGATGGACTTTTTGACAAATGTAGGGCTTCTCGTGGCCAGATGTTCTTACTTTTTCTTTCTTTTCATTTGTTTGCTAGTGATCACTGAATCCGAACTTAGAAGTAAAAAATTGAAGGTATCTCTGTTAGTTTTTTTTCTCGGCTGCACTTTCTCGAGTCTGTCTGTATCTTTTAAAGTATATTTCTGGCATTTAGTGCTTCCTCAGTCATCTGTCGTATGGGCAACAGACCCGAACTTATAATTTCTGGTCCATGAATAAAATACTTGTGTAATGTCCGGGGCATACTTTATCATAGATACTTCAAGACAAAATATCTGGCTGTATCATGCGCAAATACACGATAGTTTTCTACATGTATCTCATATGCACTGGATATCCTAGTTTCTTAATCAAATCTACATCAATTCCTGTGATCTGAGCAGAAAGTTCTGGATTCTGAAAAAATCGCCTCGCAGTGTTGCCATCGTTTGAGTTACCGAAACCTGGCTTAGATTTGTCCACAATTAAACCACATCGGCTTCTAAATTATTTTTGAATTCGAATTTTATTTTGAGCTACGATTTCTTTTTGCCTGTTTTCACGAACTTGCCGTTTTTTAAACGAGTAGCTTATAAGACATGTGCAAAAAACATTCGAATATACGTATCCATCCATGAGGCACTGATAGGCCGAACTCTAAATTCTCAGTTTTTATATCTCTGGATATCTCTGGATATATATTTTATATCTTTTATCAATTTTGGTAAATTGTTTTGACGTTTTGCCACATTTCAAGCATGTCGCCGTCTACCATGGAAAAAATTCGCCTGTGATTCATTTTTACTTCTCTTGATTTAATTGCTACATCACTATCTTGAGTATTTTTTATCTGTTCATCCGTTTTATTTTTTTCCGCAACGCACAACTTTTTAGATTCCTCCACGATTCCATTTTAATAGGCCTGCAATATCTAGTTGACACAGATCTCGGTTTTTTCCATACAACTCTTTTTTCAAATATAATTCGACTTGGAACAAGAGACATAATAAATACGGCTGAATCACTAACTTCCAAGTCACAGAAAGACAGTTTGTATGAGCTATGTCCCGAAGACCCATCAAAACCCCACTTTGATATAAGGCACAACTGCTTTAATTCATCATTTCCAAGTAATTCGATAACAGGTTCTAGTATTTGTAACAAGCATTCTGAAGTATGATCTAGAAGAGCCTGTAACGTAACTGATGCACTAATTTCTCTTACTGTGAGGTTTTTAGGATAACATTCTTTTTTCTTTTTTCGCCTCATGCACAGTTTTGTAAGAGAGAATTTTTTCTAGGGCACTTCTTCTTATGACATCGTACTGTTCGCGAGATAATTTCGCGTCTATTAATACAGCCAGAGCATCTTCTCCTGACAAAAGTTGTTGTTGTGATTTTACAGATTTTGTATAAAAATTTTGATATTTGATCATATTGCTTTTCAAATGTTTTTTCTTTCGAAAGTTTCATGATATTCAGACGTTCTCTTCTGGTAATATGTAATTTATTTAAATTCGTCCCTAAAAAAGACAATATGTAATCATGTTTATGTACGCACACTAACAAAAATTTGAGGATGAGTAATTATAAAAACGACCATACAATTAAAAAAGGAGCAAAAAGGAGCAAAATTTTCTGAAATATTTACCATCCTAAGACTCAAACCTAGTTGAAAAAATTATTGTTGACCCTTAATTTGCTTTAATTCATAAGTAAAACCTTCAATGTTTGTAGACACTGTTAAATTTTTTTTTTATAAATTTTACTACTATATATTTTAAGCGTCACTTTATATATAAAAATCATATTAAAAACAAATTAAAAGTTATTGTATTTTCGTTACGTACCTAAAGTTGAAGGTTCCATAGTCAAAAAATATTATTTTAAAATTATTACAGCGTAATTAGCAAACGGATGTTGAAATAGAATTATTGATTTTTTTTTCATTTATTGTCATCGTGCGATATGCAATTTAACTTCTTATTTTAATGACGACCAAGATAACTTTGCACACTTTTTAATGCTAGGCAGATGTTTACTGACATCTTCTCTATTAAAGTGACGTATGTCGGTAGTTCAAAATAGAATTTCATTTTTTCGATTTTTTGCCAGATTTGAAGGCTTCTTGCCCCACTGTGCGGCGGTAAACAATTCCTGCGACAGCGGTTACAGTTGAAGCTTCACTATTTTAAGGCTATGTCAGTTCCTCCTTATTAATAGTTCCATGGTGTATTCTGGTGAAGTTTCGTAAAGATCCGATAACAAACATGTGAAAATGGCTTTTTACAGCATCGATTTCCCTTTAAAGGAATTAAAATATCTTCGTTTGTGTTTTTTATTATATAAGTATGATAATATACTAAAATTTCAACATATACTTTTCAATTGACTCACTTTTTTTTGGGGGGGGGGGGTGATCCTATGTGCGCATTACATAAAATTAAAGATCGAATTTTCAGTAATATAAATAGTTTATTTAAATAAAAGTAAAAATATTAAGCAAATAGTCATTTTTTAGATATCGTGTGATATTTTATTTATTTATTATAAAAATTATTAATTTTTTGGAAATCTGATGTTTAGCATTAAACTTTTAGGAAAAGCGGAAAAATAGTTTCGAAAAATTCAAAATTCATTGCTGGTATATTCAAAATAACAGGTTACATTAGATCAGCTCCGGAATTCAATAAACTAAACTTGAGGGGGTAGGAGTTACTTTAAAATATTTAACCACAATAACCACTTTCACCCAATCTAACGTATAATGCAAATTCGCCGCCCGGTAAATTCAAGATAGCTCTGCAATTCAATAAACTGAAATTGAGGGGGTAGAAAAATTACTCTTAAATATTTAACCACTATAACGACTTTCAACCAATCTAACTTATCGTGTGAAATTGCTGCGCAGTACATTCAAGAATGCTTATAGTCCAGGCAATAGGGAATTTTTCCTAGCAAAATTCATGGTAGTTCTGGAAATCGGCTTACTTTATGTTTTTTGGGTCGCTGAATCCGAATTTGTAACTTCCCACCAAAATTTCCCCGGCAACGCCCCAAAATTTTGGTAAAGAGCCCCCGAAAAAGGTTTTTATTAAAAAAATCAATTTTTTTATTGTTTTAGGGTAAAAGTATCTAGAAATTCAGAAAGTAGACAAAATTTGCAACAAATTAGATGTATGACATTATGACTAAGGATGAAGGGGAAGGGGGATCTGCCTCGGAACATGCGCGCGGTGCTGCGTGGACTAAGTTGCGCAATTCCACTTAACCACTCACACGTTTGCATTCGCCCTCCCCTCTCCCCTCCGAACTTTCCTTATAAGGTTTACTTTAAGTTTTTTGGGTTGCTGAATCCGAATTTTTAACTTACCCCCCCCCCCCCCGAAAATTCCCCAAAATAATAGTTATTAACTTAAATTTCTTATTGTAATAGGGGAAAAGCATTACGAAATTCAGAAACTAGACAAAATTTGCAACAAATAGGATATATGACATTATGACGTAGGGTAAACGGGGAGAGAGGGGACTGCCTCGGAACATTCCCCGCGCGTTTTTCTCAAAAACCTAATTTTTTCAAAAAATCAATTTTTTGGGGGGTTGCCGGGTAAAACATTATTGGGAAGTTACAAATTCGGATTCAGCGATCCAAAAAACATAAAGTAAGTCGAAACCCAGAACTAGTATTAATTTTTCCAGGTAAAATCCCCTATTGCCTGGACTTCATAACTTAGTGCACGTAGCGCCGCAGTGCATGTTCAGAGGCAGCCCTCCCCCTCCCCGTTCATCCTACGTCATAATGTCATGTATCCTATTTGTTGCAAATTTTGTCTAGTTTCTGAATTTTGTAATCCTTTTCCCCTAAAACAATAAGAAATTTAAGTTAAATACAACTATTTGGTGGGGGGGGGGGATTTTGGGGGGAAATTAAAAATTCGGATTCAGCGACTCAAAGAACTTAAAGTAAACCTTATAGAGAAAGTTCGGAGGGGAAATGGGAGAACGAATGTAAACGTGTGAGTGGTCAAGTGGAATTGCGCAACTTAGTTCCCGCAGCACCGCGCGCATTTTCCGAGGCAGATCCTCCCTTCCCTTTCATCCTAAGTCATAATGTCATATATCTAATTTGTTGCAAATTTTGTCTACTTTTTGAATTTCTAGATACGTTTTCCCTAAAACAATTAAAAAAATGATTTTTTTAATAAAAACCTTTTTTGGGGGGCTCTTTACCAAAATTTGGGGGGATTGCCGGGGAAATTTTGGTAGGAAGTTTAAAATTCGGATTCAGCGACCCAAAAAACATATAGTAAGCCTTTATCCAGAACTATCAAGAATTTTGCTAGGTAGAGCCCCTATACGGTCTCTATTGCGTGGACAATTAGCGTAAAACATGAGGTTACGCTTCTATCACTGAACTTAACACACACACACACAAAAAAAAGACATTAATAGGGCTTGCAGCTTCCTAAAATTTTCTACCTTTGATACAACCATTATGAAACAATAACATACAGGGCTTAATTTGCGCCGGAGCCCACCGGAGCCCAGCTCCAGTACTTCTCTGTTTTTACTAAAATTTTAAATTTTGGTTGGAAATCACCGGAGCTCATAAATACAGGGCTCCGGAGCCCAGTGCAATAGCGCTTCCGAAAAAACGAAGCCTAAATTACCCTTTCCTTTCCTTCCCATCTCCAAACATTTGCATTCTTTTTTATCAAAACACTTATATGTGACGTAATTTAGAGGAGGTGAATATAAAACGGTCTCAATTTTTATATCAGTTTTTGGGCTTGGACTGACTCAAGCTCAATCTGTCTTACATTCGAAATTTTGAAATTGAAAAACATTGTTCCATTTTTCAGCATATAAATATTAATTTCTGTAAATTTCATTCATTTTATTTTCATAAAAATACTTAGCTGTGAACTGTCTCTAACACTTTTTCCTGTATCATATTCCTTGCCATATTTAATCGCAGAATTCTGCAATTAAGTAACATTAAAATTTGGCAAAGATTACTATTCGGAAGGAGTGATAACTAAAAAGTGGAATTGTTGACAGCTGATAGATATGCTCATAGATTTAAAATTTTTATTTTCCTATAGGAAAAAAAAAATGCTTTAAATTTTGCAAATAATGTACGAAATAAAAATATAAATATATCCAGATTGCAGTGACGGGGGGGGGGAGAGAGGACGGTACAGCTGTTAGTACCAGTATCGCAAAATATCAGGGCTCCGGTACTTTTTTTTTCTAGAAATTAAGCCCTGATAACATAGGCTAGAGGTTTCAAAATTATTGGTGGATCTCAACTCGAATATAGTAACTCTTTTACTTACAAACACATATACAGGGTGTTGCCGAATTCGAACGACAAATTCAGAGGGGTGATAGAAGACATGTAGAGGATGAAAAATTGCTATAGAACATAGGGCGCAAGCCACTTATTTAGTCACAAATACAGTGTGTTTTATCCTAAATGAACTGGGGTTGACGGTCATAATTTTGAGAGAACTAAAAACATTGTAATGAAAATGTAACGATGTGTACCTTGTTTTGAATGAAATGTTATAACATCATAAAACGTTCTGAAAAAACAAGGGGCTGAAGCAATCGATGATACCGTATGAACTGGCGATCGCAGTCCAAAAGGTTGAGCGTCAAGTGCATACTGATTGCGCGGATAATGGAAACCTCTACCACTTTTTTTGAGATTATGACATTTACAACAAACATTTACAAAGGTGAGAATTTCTATTAAAAGTTGTATTATAATGTACTTCAGTTTTCTGATAGTTATTACTCTCAACCCATATTGAGTTTGGGTACAACACCCTGTATTTTTCATTAAATAAGTATGATTTGCGACCCCATGTCCTATGGTAATTTTTCATCCTCTGAGTTTGTCTGTCGAATTCTTCAAGACTCCGTACGTCTGTGTCACTTTATGTAAGCAGGTACAACAGAGATCGATTCCCTATTAAATGTTTCTTCTTAATCCCTAATTTTACTTAACCCTTACCGGCGCGGAGTAATTCTGTTTATAAACTGATGAAATAATGGACTCGCATCACAATTTATAAACGAATTTATTAGAAATACGAACTTGCTTATTTTCATGTAAATTGTAATAGGAAAACTTTAGTTAAATATTCTTGGTGCCGTTTTTCAGTTTTGGAATTAAAATTAGGTGTCTTTTTTTAAGGACACCGCGCCGGAAAGGGTTAAATTGACACTAGCGTCTCTTTCGTGCGCTATTCCCTATGGGAGCGATGGATAGGGTTTAAGTCCATTCTAAATGCAGGTGGGAAGGGTGGGAGCATAGAATTACAAACAATTGGTACTTCTATGGGTGGGAGAGCAGAGAAACTTGCTCCGCAAACCACGTGATATTTGTGTCATCATTGTTTATGTTCAGATTTAATTTGACAGTTGTCTGACTCTGAAAAGGGCCTTTTTTGTTTATTTAAAGACATTAAGAAAAAGAACACAGGATAACCAGGAACGCTAAGATCTAAATAAAATCAACTCCAGCGTGATTAATCAATATTTTCAAAATCTATTACAGTAAAATCTGTCTAAGGCGGACTCTGTGTAAGCCGGAAATCTGTCTACCGCGGAAATATTTTGAAGTCCCGGCGAATCCATAGAAAATAACAGCAATACGTGCTTCATAAGCCGGAATCTGCCTAACGCGGAAACGGAAAGGATTTTAAGATCCCGCCGAAAACAAATTTTTCCATAAGATGAAAAAAGGGATTTTTTAAAAATAAAAAACATTCAGTAAACGAAAATTTAAAACTGATTTATAGATCAAATACATATAAATAAATGCACATAAAATACAAATATTAATAAAAACAGATTTTTGCTCATTCATTTGTTTTCAGCGAAAGAATTTTTATGAAATTTTGCATTTTTGCGGATTTAATAAAAAGCAAACGAAAATATGCAGTTTCCATTTGTTTAGCCAACAGCATTTTCTTTTTATTTACAATTTTTAACACAGATTTCTGTTTTTTTTTTTTTTTTTTTTTTTTTTTACAGTGTTACATTTAAAATATGCATTTTTATTTTTTTTATTACCCTATAATAATAATTTTTAAAAAAATGCAGACCTATAAAGATTACGAGATTTAAAAAAAGTCATACATTTAAAATTTAAAAAGCAAATTTTTAAAAATCATAATTTTTTTCAAATTATTAGAATAGTTGAAAAAAAAATAATTTAGAATAGTATAGTTTAATTTTATATACCGTATTTTAATCCATTTCGCTGAGAATATTATTATTTGTGTATTGAGTTTATTTGTGTAAAAAACTGTAAACAATTGTAAATAAAAAGAAAATGCCGATTGAAAAATAAAAATCTGTACATTTTGGGCATTTATACATTTTATAAAATGCAAAATTTCATACATAAACTCTCTCTATATATGTAAAAAAATAAATAAATACATGTGCAAAATCATGTTTGTTTTGTTTATTTGTCTCAAATTAAAAAGAAATATACGAATGCATTATTATATGGTGTGAAAATAATAGACCATTTGTTTGTTGGGAAGCAATAGTTTTGCTGGGATTCAACTCCAAAAATATTTATACTAAATAATATTTCACGTTAAGAACGGTTCTGAAGATTACAAACGTACGAAATACGCAAGTCTTTTTTTTTTTTTTTTTTTTTTTACTGATTTGCATAAGGCGGAATATTGTCTACGGCGGAAAATTTTCTCGGTCCTAATCGATTCCGCCTTAGACAGATTTTACTGTAGTTCGATTAAAATCGATTGCATTCCCGCAGAATTCCTTCTACCCTTCCCACCTGCATTTAGAATGGACTTAACCCCTATCCATCGCTCCCGTAGGGAATAGCGCACGAAAGAGACGCTAGTTAAATTGACTAGAATCACATTTATCTATACTAATAAAAGAACAAATCGCTCTGTGTGTCTGTCTGTGTGCGATGGCTAGGAAAATCTACTACACGTATGAGGTTCAAAATTTTTCTGAGAATAACCCTAAGTCTCTCCTGATATACCTGGCTCTCAGAATTTCAAAATTCTAATTAACAGCTGAGTTATTAATTATCAACCGTCACTCACTTTGATTAAAAATCCATTTCGGAAGGGAAAATCTCTGACGCATGCGCTGATACGCAAATGAAGAACGGAAAAAAAATATATTTCCGGGATATTTTGTCATTATTTATTAACCCCTTGAGGGGCAAGCAGTTTGAGAAATGCTGAATTCCCACCGGAATTTTTGAAAAATTCTCTTTCAAATTAAGTAAAAGCAATTTTACGGCCTTTTTTTCGCCGAAGTTAGAACAGTAAAATTTAATAAAATTTTTCTGGTGTAAAACTTCATTATTCATAGGTGGTATATAATATATACCGGTGCCCCTCAAGGGGTTAACTAACATCGTCCAAATAGCTTAGTAAAGTTTAAAACGGAAGACATGTTCTGAAAGACTGTACTCTTACGTCTCAAATGCTGCGATCAATTAAAAAATATATCGCAATTAGCCCCTTGAAAAAAAAAAGTTAAAAAAGGATCGTTTTTCTCCCTTATTACAACACCTCCCCAGGATGCAATTTTAAAGGTACTGACAAGTCAAATATATGATTCTAAAGCTGAATCCTTCTTCAAAACGATGGTGTAATTGGTTTTTAAAAATTTGAATTTTAATCCTTTCAAATACACTGCCAAATGCAGGTCACTTTCCGCCTCATATATATGATTTGCATTTTGGTTAAATGTTTATCCTCTAAAATATGCATATTTTTTATGAAATTTTAAAAAGGGCTTGGTTTTAGTAATATTTACGGTCCTTAAAATTTCAGAGAATTCTGACAACAATAATCATTTGTTTTATTATGCTAATGAAACCGACGCGACGCGGAAAAAAATAAAGGCAGAAACTATTTACGCTCCGATATGGAACATTAATTTACTAAACTCTTCGTAGTAATTGTGGCGTAGTGGCTTAACCCCTTTGTTTTCTGTATGAACAGACACAGGTTCGAAACAAGATAGGTCAAAGTTGAAATTTGAATTAGTAGAATTTTTCTATTTTAAGGATTTTATTTTTCTTTGAAGGGTATCTAAAGTGAAAAAATGTTCCGACGATTCCGTTTTAAACAGGCTTTACTCTATTAAAAAATAAATTTGTTGGATAGCACCTTTTTAAAAAAATTATATAGCATATTTGCTTGCAGTTTTATTATTTCTTTTTCAGTTTTACAGTTTCGGATGCATTTGTAATTACTTTTTCAACTAAAGATTTTAAATAAAAATTTAAAATACAGTCAATCAGGGTAACTTTGATCCGCATTTTCTCTATTTTCATATGCCACACTCTTATTTGAAGAATATTAAGAATATTGTCGCAACTAGGGGTATAAAAGAGAAGAAATTATCCTAAATTATTGTTTGACTATCAAAAATTAAGGAATAATAAGGATAAAAGCAATAAAAAATGGATTTTTAGCCTGGTTCAAAGTTGCTCAGCCATTTAGGGTAACTTTGCACCATATGATAAATTTTTATATAAAATAATTCATTATAAAAAAAAAAGTATTGTAGTCAGGACAACTTTAAACACCAAAAAATGTTTTCAGATATATAAAGACTGCGAATTTACATTTCCCAACATCACAAGATTTGTATAATTTATGATATTACAACAAACATCAGGCATAAGAAAAGTGGAAGAAGAGAACCATGAACATTTAGAAATAAAAAAAAAACTGTTTATTGTTCATATAAAACATAAAAATGCAGTGAAAAACAATGTTCAATGCTCAATAATATATCCATAGTTTCAGTAATACATACAAGTACTAGTATTATTCGAACAAGAATAAAAAACTTCGAACGTATGAAATGTCAAATTTTTGTAGCTCCGCCCCTAATCACGCCTCTAAATGAATTTTATGTATTTTACACATATTTGTCAAAATATTTACATGTCATATCTAATACACACTTTCGGCATTTATATAAAATATACGTGCAAATATGGGAAATTTTCGACAGTAGCACCTATAATTAGAGAACCTACTATGGATAAGAGAAACGACATGATGGCAATAAATTCTAATTGGTCCAAAGCTGTTTTCAACCGCCGCGGGCGATCGACTGCAGCGCTTCCATAGACATTACACAGGACGTAAATAGAGAGTTTTTAAATTTATGTAATTCATAATATTTTGATGCTTGTTTAGATTTTTAACACCAATTTTCAGGCTCAGAAATGTTTATATTATGGATATAAGCACAATTTTGTCTAAGAATTTCGCAATTTTCTTGAACAAATATTTTTTTTCCTTCCTTAACCCTAGAACTACCGGAAATTTTACTCAAGTTTTATAAAAACATTCTACACCAGAATTTTTACTTAAAACTATTTAATTTGTTTATTTAACTTATTATTGTCTGATTTATACATTTAGTTTGTTTTGAAGAAATTTTCTGGTTTGAATAGATATTTTGAATATACATGTCGGGTCCATTGGACCCTTCTGGTAGACAGAGGGTTAAGTTTCGTTTTCATTCTGTCAGCACGAGCATTATTCTTTCTTTTTCTGGTTATATTTTAATATATATATATATATAATTTGGATTATTTTTATTTCTATGACTAAAATGTATATATATCCTTGCTTTGTTTCAGTGTAATCGAGTCACAAGTATTTTTTTTTCCTATTTTCTGTCATCAGTAATGAAAACAGGTGTTGGCGAAGAATGAAAAATCGCCAAGCGCGAAATCCTCCTATGAGCTTATCTCAGAAGTAATAGAGTTGTTTCGTAAACTTCCCGTAGGTGATTCGGGGTAATGGTTAAAGTACATGACTGGTAAGTTAAAGGTAGCGGGTTCGATCCTCTTGGCTTCGACTTTTAAAATTTTGTTTCTTTATTGATTTTTTACCAGTTGCTCTGGTTTTTTTTGTTTGTTTTTTTATCGATTCTTGTGAATAAAACTAAATTTATTTATATATTTAATTTTGATAATTTATTATCAGTTAATAAAATATTATAATTTTTTAAATCGGTTCTTCTTAATAAAACTAAGTTTTTGTATTTAATATCACCAAAGGGCTATATTTTAATAATTAAAAAGAAACATATATTTTAATGCAATAACATCGAATAAAATTACAATTTAAAATATGTTTATGAATTTAAAAATATGTTTATGTCGTAATTTTAATAACATAAAAACATCTAATCGCTAGAAGTAACTTAATATAGTATTCATTTTTATTAAATTAAGAATAATGCTTCATACATCAAATACGCATATAAATTCAAAACAATTTTGGGAGGATGGGTACGTATGTATTAAGTTGGAAATAATATATATATATATATATATATATATATATATGATAGGGGGGGATGTCAAAGGAGATTAAAGGTGGAAATTTTCTGAAGTGTTAATTTAGAAGATCATTTTTTGTTCTTCTTATCTTACTGCACAATACCAAATAGAGAAAAAAAGGGAGTTAAAAAAATGTAAACGAAGTTGCTCTCTCCATTCGACAAATAAATCTGTGTTATCAGTCGTCATTGTGGAGCGATCGATTATAATTAAAAATGTAATATATTTATAGGAAAACTAAAAACGATATTCGATTCTAAAGAACTGGAATATAAAATTTCATGCATGACTACCTGCAAATTTCGTGCATTTTAAGACACACCATGAGATCCTGAATGTGTGACTTCGTGAAATATGTTTATTTATATAATTATTTATTAATTTCTTAGGCATCCTTAAAATAAATTGTGTATGGAGATAACCAATATACATTTTAGAGGGGGATTATGCATTTTTTTTTTTCATTTTGTTTCCTATGCATTTCAGGAGTGTAAGAAATAAATTAAGTTTGTTATGTAATGTCGGTTGAAGTATGTATTTATGAGCAATATGTATAAGCAAATATATGTATGAGCTAAGTTCTAAGCTTTAACCCCAAAATCCCCCCTCCCCCCCCCCCGCCCAAGAAAAAATATAAATATTTATGGCCGTTTAAATTCCCATAGTTTTAAAAATTAACACTAAGAAACTCCTGAAAATATAGAAATATTTTTTTTTAATATATTGTAAAATAATATTAAAATGCATAAATATATGAATACATTTTATCTAAGCGCAAGGCATATATTAAACCATTGGACTGAATTTCCGGATGCGACACCGCAGAAAAGGGAAACGTTGCCTTCTGAGACAGCAATAATTTATAATTCAAGATGTACTAATTCATTTATCAGAAAAATAAAAAAACTGCTACATTGAAAATCCCTTTAATAATCGTACATGAAGAATCGTGCTTTTATGTTTAAAAATGATTCAGAAAGTTTCGCGTTGTTGAATGATGCAATTCTTCTTTGGAGAATCGCCTTAAGGCTGTTCTTAACTACTCTGCTCAACAAGCGCGAAACGTTTTGACACAATTACAAATTCATTTTTTAACGGAAAGGTATAAAATTGCAAAGGCTGGCCATGGAAGCGATTTGGAATTGAGCTGTTTTTTCCATTTTTTGATCAATCAATTACCTATTGAGTTATAAGCAATTTCAATCACGTGACAAACACTTTTTTCTCCCTTTTTGAGTGCTCTTTCTTCCTTCGCGCGGAAATTTGGTTCAAAACACCCACTTTGACATTATTTTCTGAAAGATCTATTACGTTTGCAAAAAAATGGAAAAAAACAACTCAATTACATAGTTTCTGAACAACAACACCAACTAGTTTCATGCATTTTCGAACAAAAATAAATTAAAACTTATGTCAGAAAGTTGCCCTTTTGGATTTGAGAACACCCTTAAGTAAATTAAGGTTGGAGACAACCAATATAAATAGAATACAAGTATTTTTTTTTTTTTTAAGTATTTCACAATTTTTTTTCTTTTTTCCTCAGGAATTATGAAGGTTGTTTTCAAATTCAATCTAATTACTCTCTACCATATTCACGAGGTTATTTTTATCCGCAAATGTATATGAATTTGCAAATATTCTTTTCCAGTTGTGAGAAATCGAATAGCTTTTCCCGTTTTTCGATAAATAGAAGTCTTCTCCTAAAATGGCAATAAGAATTGCACATTCTGTTAATTTGTAAGGCACTACAGTCATGAAAAGTTCGTCATAGTCGACTAATTTATTGTAATTGAAGGTGTGTCAAATTTTTAGGAAAATGGAAAACGCAGTGCCATTGTTTGGCGAAAGAGATCGGCATTTTTGGGAAAGCACAATACAAAAAAAAAAAAAAAAAAAGAAAGAAAGAAAGAAAGAAACCATATTTAATACATTGTTAAATGGCATATGTTCATAGTTTTTTTATATTTTGGACAAAATATAGTCAAATTTTTAGGAAAATGGAAAACGCAGTGCCATTGTTTGGCGAAAGAGATCGGGATTTTTGGGAAAGCACAATACAAAAAAAAAAAAAGAAAGAAAGAAAAGAAAGAAACCACATTTAATACATCGTTAAATGGCATATGGTCATAGTTTTTTTATATTTTGGACAATATATAGGAGATATGTTCTAAATTTGAATATTCATAAAAATATCCATTTTAGTTGAAGGATGCTAAATTTATAAAGTTTTAAAAATAAACGCTAAAATTTCTTTATCAAAATCCGAAGTTAGAGGAATATTAAAAAATGTTACTGATTATTAATACGATTATGAATGCTGTTTTTGTAAGATCACTTAGTGATCCTATTTCTTTTAATATATATTTGTTTAATACAAATTATAGGGATGGAGACAATTAAATGGAGATATTAAATTTTTGAGTGCTTTTAAAATATATGCTATATATAAAAATGTAAAAAATAATTGTTTTTAATGCAATGCTTGGGGTTAACATTTATATTTTGTATTTTTCGGCCCAAATAGATTCACAGACACACAAAAATTAACATAGATGGTTGTTAAATTCAAAAGGTTTAGAAAATTAACGATAAACCTCCCCCCCCCCCCTCCCGCAAGCGAAAAAATGCTAGAAAATTTTTATTGATTAAAAATTTGCATAAGAGCATGGATAGTTTTTTATTCCATTAAAAATGTATTGTAAAATAGTACTGAAATGTGTAATTTCAGTTATTCAATTCAATGAGTTGAGTGATTTGATTTACCATATTTTTATAAAAAGTCTAATGAGAAAGTCAATAAATAAATATCTATTGTTAGATTGTAAATAATCAATTTAAAATCAATATTAAATGTGTTTATGAATAGAGAAATTTCCCTTAGAGCAACTTTTATTATAATATGCACAAAAGCAGAAATAAACCCACAATTTGCAATATTTTGATTCGTTCTAAAATATGAGGAAAATTATTTTTTTTACCCTATTCCATTTCGCAAGAACGCACATTAAAATAATAATAATAATAATAATAAAAGTAACCAAAGCGCGAGAATGCGCCAAGCGTGGAAAATGAGGTTTGCATGATCTTTTCTTCCAAGGGACACTTTTCTTCCACAGAGCATGCGCACTTGCGCTCATGACATTTCTCTTACAAGTTGGAGTTTCTCTACTGTAATCAGTAAATTATAAGCATCAGTGTAACTTTGAGCCGGCTCAAAATTACCCTTAGAATGCGGTAGAATGCTAGTGCGTTCTTATTTTACATTTTATTAACTCTTAACCCCTTAAGTGCCACATACGCATGTATCCGTCGCGCATAGTCGATGCGTTAAGCGCCACTGACGTATATATACGTCAGTCCAAAATATTGTCCTTTATACTGTGCTGTACCAGTAAAACCACGCCCACAGCTTTGGAATTAAAAAAAAAAAAAAAGAAAGAAAAGAAAAAAGACTTTGAAGGTAGCTTAATGGCACAGCTTACAGTTATTAGTGAATCCACAAAAATTAAAAATTGAATGGAACATCTTCTATCTCTCAATGATTATTTACAGAATTCGCACGCTCTTAAGACACGCCCCATTTTGTAAGGCCACTAAGTTCCAACTGTGGCACTGAGGAGTGAATCTCGTAAGTTTTTCTCGGCACGTAAGGGGTTAATAAATAAATAATCACAAAGTATTAACACATTTACAACATTTAGATAATAATATGTCTGATAAGTGAGTATATTGTTACTTACTATGAAAATTTAATTAGATTACAACTTCAAAACAGCATTCAAAATTACCTTGAAAACAGTATTTCACAAAAATAGTTAGATGATGCATTTAATTGAGTATAATGTTGCTAATTTATTTTCTAAAATAAAGAGTAGAAATCCCAGTTTAGAATCTTGCCAACAGAGAACAGTTCTGGAGTTTATTTAGTCTTTTAGAGTCAAAAATATTGAAAAATAGTTAGGTGGTGCAAAGTTACACCCCGTGGTTCAAAGTTACCCTGATTGACTGTATTAAAAACATAATTAAATTTTAATTGAGTTCACCAATTAATTTTGAATAAAAGAGTTTAAAATGTGAGATAAATAAAAATTCAAAACCTTAACCACTGACTTTATACATCTTTCCAACTGAACATGAGTCGGGCCCTGGTAATTTGCAAAGTCTCTACCTCCTCCCCCGCCCCATTCTGTACCGATCTGCGATACAAATTTCCGGTTTATTTAAGAATATTATTATGGGCTTCTCAGTGCATAATTTTAAAGTTGAGTCTTAGAGTCTTCTTCCCAGACCAATACCCTCATATTTTTATTGAGGCCCCAGGGCCCTTTTTCAAACATTTGCCCCCTTTTTGTGCATTTCTTTAAAATATTGTTTTAACGAATAATTGATATTATTCCCTATGCTTAATTTTAATTAATTGAAGATCTAAAGCGCTAAGTACTAAGACATTTTAACATGCTTCATGTTAGGGCCCTGTTTCTAACAACTTCTTAGGTCCTCCAGACACTATATGAGAGACAAAAAAAATTTCTCAGGCTTCAGCTACCACCAATTTTGAATATTAATCGCCTTCTTGGGGCCCTTGGTGCAGCTTCTTTAAAATTTTTCCGAATTGCTTGCAATTTTTTTAACATAGTTGTAGAGTCTTCCGATTACTTTAAAAGCCACTAACAATATCTTTATGCCCAACTACATGCCAGTTATGTCCCTGCCCCTCCTTGAAGTTTTTGCACTACTCTGGCCCCCAGGGCCCGGTCTTTCTTTATACCTCAGTTACCACTTTTTTCGAACGTTAATCTCCTTTTTTAGCATCAACTTACGTTTACTCACTACAGCCGTACATTAAAAATCTAGTTAATTTAAATGCATATTTAGAAAATGGATTTCATCAGTTTAATAAATATCGTTAAAAGTAATTCATGAAATTTACAAGAGGAGAGGTCACCTTCTACCGCTTGGGGGCACATTCTTTCCTCCAATTCTAAGGACCTAATTTTAACGGGATTCGGTTCATTCAACTTAGATTACAACTACAACTACTTTCTGTATTATGAAATTTTATCTTAGACTTCAGTTACCAACATTTTCTAAAATTCATGATGGATTCTTTTTTTTTTCGATTCTATGCGCTTGATTACTACGAGGTTTGGCTTACTCAACTTGGTTTTCGATTGTCTCCGGCACGTGCGGCGCACTTCCGGTACATGCTGCCTTATGTAGCGTGGACCCAGGTTACAGGTTCGTTCGGAAAGAAGTTTGGTTGGAACGCACTAGACGATGCGGAAGGCAATGGGTGCCTCCGTTCTTTCAAAAGATATAAAATCATACAAACTTGAGTTTTGTTTAAGGTTATTATTTACGGACCCCGGGAAAAGCCGGGCGTGTCTGCTAGTATTTAAATAAAATTACTTGAATGTGATATATAAATATAAAATAAATAAACTAATTTTGATGCACTAGAGAGACTTGACTTCATTAAAACAGAGAAATTAAATTAAAAATATGCATAAAAACATTTAGTTCAAAACAAAAATATACAAAAATAGATGTTTCGTTGTGCGGCGCACAAACTCATCCGTACAAACATCAGCAATAACAGAATATCGAATATGTCCTAGACACAGTCAAAGTCAAAGTTAAAATTATTCTTTCAAAAACACAAAATATTCCTTGGGAATCGAACCATATTCGTTGAGCGTGTAATTCTATAGTCTAGTGAACCAATTTTCCATGAATAATCTATAATGATAAGCGTTGCAGTTATTTTTGAAAATCAATGAATTTTTGAAAAATGGGGTGTGGTCCGTTTCAAAGACATGCTGTACTAATTTTGAATTTAATTTTCCATTTTTAAAAGCGCCGACATGGTCTTTAAGTCTTATCTCCCCCATCGATCTACTAGTCTCACTTATATATACGATGTCCCGTCACTACTACTATAAACCTGCAGATTATTTTTATATAAAATAGAAGAAATAAGAGTATCTTACAAATTATTGATGAGAATCGAACCGCACACCAAAAATGCATTAGCGTGGCATCACCCGGGACACTGAAATGGTGCTGTGTGCTTTTTTACCGGGACTGCGTCCAGTTAATAATAATTTTTTTTTTTACTTAAACAATGATTTTTCATAATTCTCAAGAAAAGGAGATCTTTCTAAAGTAAATTAAAGTACAAAAAATTCTTATTTTTTTCAAGTATTATCATTAATATTACGAGCATTTTTTTAATGCTCTGCAATAGTGCTTTTTCATTTTTCTCCTTCGCAATCAGCAGACTCATCTATCGAATACATTTTTGTGATATTGCACCTTCAACGAGTATGTACTTCATCCTCCATAAATCATTTTTCTTCAGTGATCTGTGACTTATTATCTTTTAGAACAGGTGTCAACTTCCACTTTTTCACTCTCTTGCAAGTTGTTATCTGTACTAGACATGTTTTGTGCAGAGGCATTCTTTACACTAGATTCTCCAGAGACTAGAATAAGAAAATAGGAGAGTAAGTGAAAATCTTTTGGCTAAATTTCAAAACATACTTTCTTATGACACGGCGATATTTATTATTTCATTATTTATTTTTGTTTTGGATTTCACGTTAAACTCAGCACAGATTATGAAACACTTCCCAACACATTCAAAATACTGTAACAAAACTTCACAGTTTATTTTTGTGAAAAATTATTTCTAAATAAACAATTTGGAAGCCACATAACGCATTTGAAAACCCAATTTTTGCAATTACCATCAATAGAGGGAAAAATATTTTATTTTTTGGCGGAGCCATGTATATGATGTATAGATTTGTATGTATGCTATATAGTATGTTAAATGTGGGGTTCAGTGAAACGAATGGCACTATTTTGAAAATTTCCATTCATTAATTTCCGTGAATAAACGGAAATGT
The DNA here is from genome assembly GCA_963932465.1 of Maratus speciosus. Classification (NCBI taxonomy): domain Eukaryota; kingdom Metazoa; phylum Arthropoda; class Arachnida; order Araneae; family Salticidae; genus Maratus; species Maratus speciosus. The sequence continues at coordinate 332,284,689 of OZ010797.1, read as the reverse complement.
ACTTGAAAACTTTTGTGCAAGCCTGTATATGATCAATAGAATTTATACACACCCCAGTAATAAAAAAATTTGTTCAACTTAAACACACGTACCACAGCTGAAAACGCACTTCCAGCAATTAGTGTTCATAGGCTTCAATAGTTCAATTATTAGCCCCCGATATGCTATTTCTTTCGGTCAACAATTAATGTGTCGTCTCGTTCCGTTATACATGGTGTGTTCACGAAGTTTCAAGACTGGCCTGATAATACAAAATTTATTAAACATTTTTGTACTGCGAACTAAAATTCTTCGAAATATGACCCTTGGGCATCAACACACCGCTGCCAGCGTTTTCTTCATTATTCATAGGCTCCCTGGTAGTTTTCGCGCGCAAGGCTATTAAGGGACTTCGTCGGAGCCGGAATCGTGGTAACTGGAATCGTGTCGAATCGCTTCCCACACTCGAATGCTCCATAGAAGGCGTGCACTGCAGGTGGGTCACACTCAAATGTTCCATAGACGGCGTGCACTACAGGTGGGTCACACTTAAATATTCGAAAATTCAGTAGTAAAAACTATTCAATATTATAAACTTAACACATTCATGACAGGAAACGAGAATTGTTGTTTTCATTCAAAAAATATCATTGACTAAGGGCATGGCTTGTACCTTACAGAAAATGAATTTATATCATATTGCCCATATTTTTCAGATTGTAAGACATTTTATGTTAAATTCGTACATTGGAAGATATTTACCGACGCATAAACTTGGGAAACCTATCTAGAACACCAATTTACAAAAGACTGTTATATTCGAGTTCAGTTCAATAAATATGAGAGAGGCGGGTCATTACCTACAGTGTCTAAATAAGAGAAAATATCGAGCCGCCAGATGAAGCGAAAGATGAATTAGAGCGTCGTCTCACAGCGAAAAACATGAAAATCGGCGCCGGCGTGAACGTCTTAAACCAAATCAGAAAAGCGTGTTACTTTTTTAACAGTTTCTAACATAGAATATGAATTATGTTTGACTGTCTAGCCGTGTTCCAACTCTCGTAAATACCGGGTGCTACATAAGTTCGGTGCGAAAATAAAACGCAATAAAAAAGATCTATTAGTCGGAGAGGTATGCGGTTTGCAGATAAACATTACGCGATTACGGCAGTACGGGATTTTATATGACACCAAGAAAAAATAGTTCAAGTTCCCTGCAATAGAGGGCGCTACTGCAGATAATTCCATGGGAAAATTCCATTTTGCTCACACAATGCAAGATTTGGATACAAAAAATCATTGAATACTAAATGTACACATTTTTATATCCAAATCTTGCATTGTGTGAGCAATATGGAATTATCTACAGTAGCGCCCTAGATGTCTAGAATTTGAATTAATTTTTTTGTTGGTGTCATACAAAATCCCGTACAACGCTGAATGTTTATCTGCAAACCGCATGTCTCTCCGACCCATCGATATTTTTTTATCGGGTTTTACTTTCGCACCGAACTTTTGAAACATCCGGTATATTCTGGTTGCCATGTAATTTCTATACGCTATTAAGGTTTAGTAAAAAATATTCGATATTGAAAATAAAGCAATATTTATTGTTCGCTTACAGTGACACACAAAAGAATTCCTTTACAGTGAGGAAAAATCGTTTGCGATAAGGTTTCGAGCTTTGTAAAACATTCGCAGAGGTGCAAAGACTGAAAACGGTTCTACAGAGTGTAAGCTTCTATTTTCTTAACCCTTTCGCTGCGTAAGTAATTCTTCGCGATGAGCGACTTTTATAGAATTTTTAATCTTTTATCACCGGTTCATTAAAGCAGAAATTTTTGACTATCGTAATCAGGGATAATTTCCTGATTAAATCAGACAAAGTTTTCGCTAAAAAATAACTGGTGGCAATAACCAAATAGTATTAATTAAACGGGACAATGCATGTCCGAGGATATCTCGGGTTGCGCAGCGAGAGGGTGAAGGGGGCTTAGGACCTTTGAGGTTATCTAAACGATCAAAAACATGTATTTTTTCTAAGTACCAAAACACAAATAATATGCAATAAAGATCTTTTTTTTTTTCCTTTCCGCCTAAAGTATATATTCTTAGCTATATTATCAAGAATAATAAATGTTATATGTACAAAATAATATTTAAATTTTTAATTTAAAAATTCATCTCACTAATGCATGAATTAAAATCATTAACCCTTTCCGGTGCGGGGTAATTCTCTTTGTAAAATGATGAAATGATGAACTGACACCAGAATTAACAAACTAATCTATTAGAAAATGAAAATTTGCATATTTTCCCGTTCTTTATAAAACGAAAATTTTAATTAAATTTTCTTGGTGCCAATTGTCAGTTTTGGAATTAAAATTAGGTGTCCTTTTTAAGGACACCGCCCGCTAAAGGGTTAAGTGCAACGCGTATGATAAAACTCTTAATTATGCATATGGAAAACAATTTTTGAACAAAATAGAATCGTAGCACACTTACTTCTAAATTAAAACCAAAATATATGCAAAACGTTTTGTTTAAAACTTAATTTTAGCACAAAATAAAAAATACAGAGTTTCTCAAGTGCAAAAAAATAAATATCCAAAATATGTGAATTGTTTTGGTTTTAGCATGACGACTAAAGGAACGCATATTTGGCAAATTCTTTAAAGCTGTAGCTTATATAGTTTGAAGGTAACAGTGCGCGCAAATTCCAAATTTACTAATCTGAGGAAACGCGTTTTAATGTTTCAATATCTACGGATCTTCAATTTCTCTCACCGTCTATAAATGATTATAACTGGAGAAATAGTGCAGATTTTTGAATGTTTTTTTTTTTTTTTTTTTAACCATTTGGAAAAATGGTTACCATTTGGAAAATGGTTATTGTTCTCGTCAGGATGGGAAATCAAAAGCATATCTGAAGGTTTTTATTGGTTTAATCCGCATTTAATTCGTTTTCTGATTGGTCTGCACAGTAATCTGTAATTTCCCTTTACTTTCAACAGAGATGGATACTTCTGTCGCCACTATGACAAAAAAGTAATAAAAACTACAAAAAAAAAATTAATAACTCAGAAACAAATTGAGATACAGCTTTCAAACAAATTGCATTTAAAAGTACATTTTTTTTCTCTATACGACGGTGTAAAAAGTAATATTCTGGGATGTTTAGAAGTTAAGAATGAAATTTCATTTAAAATGGGTTGTCAGATTTCTTGAAAATCTGACAATGAAAAAGCCTTTTCCCGAAAAGCCAATGAAATGCTTGGATAATACATAAGTTTCATGTGGATAATACGTACGAGTCGCAAGTGATTTCCGTCAATTGCAATTTTTACGTGTAATAACACTATTAATGTTTAATTCATGGCATACGTAATGTATGATCAACTCCGTGCTATTTTTTTATGTCTTAAATTTTAATCTTTGAAAAAATCATTTTCCAAATGGTCGTTGTAATTTGTTAAATTGCATTATTTATTTATTTATTTTTCCTATTGTTAAAAACATTTTAAGAATTCAGAATAAAACAAAATCCGAAAACTGATTTTCTGAAAGTTTAAAGGTCTTGTACCCCTTAAATTGTTAAAAATAATAATTATAAGGCCTCTGGTAACCAATTTTTGAAGTTATTTTTTCCCTTCTAAATGCCTTTCGCATTTAGCAGGCGCATTGCATTTAGTAGGCGCATTGCAAATTTCATACATTTCTAATGAATAGTTTCGACTACACATAGCTCTGAGTAGGTGATCTTTATTTATGTAATCCTGCATATTTCGATTTTTTGTGAAATTGTTCGCTTTACTGGACCTAAGTACTTTCCCTGTAAGATCTTATTTTTTTTTTCTAAATTTATGGATAAACCCTTGAACAAACTATCTTAGAAACATTTTTAGGGTTCCGTACTTAAAATTTAAAAACGGAGCCATTATAAGAGCATTCGTGTGTCTTTCTGTCTGTTCGCTGTCACAGCCGTTTTTCTAGTAAATTATGAAACGTGGAAAGCTCAAATTTGGTAGAAGTAATAAAAAGAAAAGTGCTCAGTTAAATTGATGGCATTGAGCTCACAGGCTATTCGCACTAACTGTATATTATACTCTTATTCCGCATGAAATACACATTTAGCTAAATTAAAGGGGATTAGCCATCCCCGTTTCCCCCTTTTATACTTAACCAATGAACCTCCAAATCTCATCAGATAAACGCCTTATCAGAATAAACCAGTATACCAAATTTGAAGCAAATCGGATAATTCTGCATAAACAACCGATTTATCTAAATTAAGGAGGGATTATCCCCCGTTCTTCCCTCCCTTTATACTTAACCAATGAACCCCCAAAACTAATCATAGAAGCGCTTTATCAAAATGAACATATGTACAAAATTTGAAGCAAATCGGACATTTGTTTTAAGAGTTATCGCGTTACGTACAGTGGTGGGGAAAAAAAGTAAACACCCTTTACTAACGCTGCAAGAAATTATAGTAGAAGAAAGTTACTGGTACCACACGATTCGTAATAAAGTCTTCTTTTAAGTGATGTATATGTCGTAGGCTAATTGAGAAATCCGGCTCTTTGCAAACAGCCTAAGCTCTTTGCAAAGAGCCGGGCTAATTGGAGAATACATCTCCCTTTTTCCAATTAGCCTGATATTTTTCAGGCTTATTGCAAAGAGCCTAGAAAGCGTTAGGCTAATTGAAAAATGACCACTTATTATCCGATCAGGGTGATATTTTTAGATCACAGGCTATCAAAGACTGAGAGCTTATGTGCCCGCCGATTCTGTATGTACGTGTGTACGTACGTACGTACGTATGTACGTAAAGCGATAACTCTTGATAGAAATATCCGATTTGCTTCAAATTTTATTCTAGGTTGATTCTGATAAGGTGCTTTCCTGATTAGTTTTTTGGGGTTCATTGGTTATGGATGAAGGGGGAAAAGGGGGGCTAGTCCCCCCCCCCTTAATTTATAAAAATGGGTTTTTCTTGCAGAAATATGCGATTTGCTATAAATTTGGTATACCAGTTAGTTATGTTAAGCAGCTTCCCTGATTACATTTGGAAGATCATTATTATGTATAAAGGGGGGAAAGGGGGGCAATTGCCTCTCCCCTTAATTTAGGTAAATGGGTTTTTAATGCAAAATTATTCGATTTGCTCCAAATTTGGTATACCGGTTTATTATGTTAAGGAGCTTCTCTGATTAGATTTGGAGGTTCATTAGTTACGTATAAAGGAAGGAAAAGGGGCTAGACCCCCCCCCCCCCTTAATTTAGATAAATGGGTTTTTCATGCAGAGCTATTCGATTTGCTCCAAATTTCGTATACAGGTTTATTATGTTAAGGAGCTTCCCTGATTAGATTTGGAGGTTCGTTAGTTAGGTATAAAGGGAGGAAAGGGAGGCTAACCCCCGCCCACTTAATTTAGATAAATGGGTTTTTCATGCAGAGTTATTCGATTTGTCCCAAATTTCGTATACCGGTTTATTATGTTAAGGAGCTGCCTTGATTAGATTTGGAGATTTATTGGTTAAGTATAAAGGAGGGACAGGGGCTAGTGTCCCCTTAATTTAGATAAATGGGTTTTTCATACAGAATTATTCGATTTGCTTCAAATTTGATATACCAGTTTATTACGATATGGCTTCCTTCATTTGATTTGGAGGTTCATTGGTTAAGTATAAAAGGGGGGGAAAGGGGGGCAATTGCCCCTCCCCTTAATTTAGATAAATGGGTTTTCATGCAGAATTATCTAATTTAGATTATTTTTTTTTTCTAGGTTCATTCTAATAAGGAGCTCTTCTGATTACATTTGAAAATTCAATGGTTCAGCATAAAGGGAGAAATGGGGGAGCTAAAACACCCCCCTTAATTTAGTGAAATGGTTTTTTTCATGCAGAATTATCTGATTTGCTTCAAATTTGGTATACCAGTTTATTATGTTAGGTAGCTTCCCGGATTAGATTTGGAGGTTCTTTGGTTAAATAGAAAGGGGGCAACGGGGACTAATCCCTTCATTTATTTTTCGAGGGGCATTATTCTTTGAAATAAGAGTATAATATACAATTAGTGTGAATAGCCTGTGAACTCAATGCCACCAGTTTAACTGGGGAATTTTCTTTTTATTAAGTTTATGAACGCATAACCCTACCCAAACACGAAAAATAAATTACAACAGACCGTACCCCGATCCAAGTAAGACAAAATAATTTCAGTCTACAAGCAACCCGACCCGAACGTGAGAGTTCCATTTGAAAAAACCCGAAATCCCGAACCAAATCTGATAACCGACAAAAATATTCCAAAGATCCATAACCGGATCCGAACAAGACCAGAACCTAAAAATTCCATTCGAAGTCAACCTGAAACCCGTCCCGAACCAAATCTTAACCGACAAAAATATTCCAAAGAACTATAACCCGATGCAAGCCAGACAAAATAATCTCCGTCCACCGGCAACCCGATCCGAACCTGAAAGTTCTAATTGAACTCAATCCGAAACCTGGTTGTGGTCGGTTTTCGGGTTGACTTCAAATGGAACCTTCAAGTTCGGATCCGGTTGAAAAAAAATTAAACTAAATTAGATAATTCTGCATGAAAACCAATTTATCTAAATTAAGGGGAGGGGCAATTGCCCCCCTTTCCCCCCTTTTATACTACACCAATGAACCTCCAAATCAAATGAAGGAAGCCATATCGTAATAAACTGCTATATAAATTTGAAGAAATCGAATAATTCTGTATGAAAAACCCATTTATCTAAATTAAGGGGACACTAGCCCCTGTCCCTCCTTTATACTTAACCAATAAATCTCCAAATCTAATCAAGGCAGCTCCTTAACATAATAAACCGGTATACGAAATTTAGAGTAAATCGAATAACTCTGCATGAAAAACCCATTTATATAAATTAAGGGGGGGGGTTAGCCCCCCTTTCCTCCCTTTATACTTAACTAATGAACCTCCAAATCTAATCAGGTAAGCTCCTTAACATAATAAACCGGTATACGAAATTTGGAGCAAATCGAATAATTTTGCATTAAAAACCCATTTACCTAAATTAAGGGGGGGGAGTAGCCCCCCTTTCCTTCCTTTATACTTAACTAATGAACCTCCAAATCTAATCAAGCCATCTACTTAACATAATAAACCAGAATACCAAATTTGAGCTAATCGAATAATTCTACATGAAAAACGCATTTATCTAAATTAAGGGGAGAGGCAATTGCCCCCTTTCCCGCCTTTGTACATAATAATGATCTTCCAAATGTAATCAGGGAAGCTGCTTAACATAATTAACCGGTACACCAAATTTATTGCAAATCGCATATTTCTGCATGAAAACCCCATTTATCTAAATTAGGGGAGGGGGGTGATAGCCTCCCCCCTCTCCTCCCTTTATATGTAACTAATGAACCTCCAAATCTAATCAAGGCAGCTCCTTAACTTAATAAACCGGTATACCATATTTGGAGCAAATCGAATAATTCACCATGAAAAACCGATTTATCTAAATTAAGGGGGGTAGCCCCCCTTTCCCCCCTTTATACTTAAATAATGAGCTTCCAAATCTAATCAGGGAAGCTCCTTAACACAAAAAACCGGTATACCAAATTTAGAGCAAATTGAATATTTCTGCATGAAAAATCCATTTATATAAATTAAGGAGGGGGACTAGCCCCCTTTTCCCCCTTTATCCTTAACCAATGAACCCCAAAAACTAATCAGGGAAGCACCTTATCAGAATGAACCAAGAAAAAAAAATTTGAAGCAAATCGGATATTTCTATCAAGAGTTATCGCGTTACGTACATACGTACATACAGAATCTTCGGGAACATAAGCTCTCTGGCTTTGATAGCCTGTGAGCTAAAAATATCACCCAGATCGGATAATAAGTGGTCATTTTTCAATTAGCTTAACGCTTTCTAGGCTCTTTGCAATAAGCCTGAAAAATATCAGGCTAATTGGAAAAAGGGAGATGTATTCTCCAATTAGCCCGGCTCTTTGCAAAGAGCCTAGGCTGTTTGCAAAGAGCCGGATTTCCCAATTAGCCTACGACATATATAACATTTGCTTCGGGGTTCATCTACAAATTGAAACGAACCATAACTTTGTTTTTTTTAATAGCAGTACACAATTCTGGCAGCATAAATGAACTTTACACCCTTGAATTAGCCTAAAAACAAATTTTTATGCAATTCGTGCGATAAGTTTCCAAGAAATTAATCATTTTAAAACGAGCGTATTTTAGGGGATGAATCCAAATTGAAGTTCCGTACTCGATTATTGACCAAGAGAGCCTCCTTCTTGAACAAGGCATCTTAAGCGCAATTCAAGCAGCCATTAACCCCTTAACAGTGACATTTGTTTTCTTACAAAAAAATTAAAAATGGGGCTGGACACCACTTTTTCCATACTAAAATATTTACCTTACTTAATCGAAAAATGTCTGACAATCAATAAAGATAAATTTACAGTTACAAATTAGTGGTATCAAAATGCTTTTAATAACGAAGCAAGCAAAGTGTTCTTGCCCGAATCCAGTTCGGGCCACACTGTTAAGGGGTTAAAGACTGCTAGATTACAGGACAGCATAAGAAATTTCAAAATATCTAGTCACTTCTATCCCAGACGGCCCCTTAAACAGTCATTTTGTCGTTTTTTAAGTATAATTTGAAAACTACTTGGAAGAAAAATGTGAAATTTTGGATTTCCATAAAGCAGGACTTAATAAATCTAAATCCATCAAAAAAAATTGTAGGGTGCAATTCATAATTTTTTCGAATATTAATTTCATAATTCATATCATAAAATTATAAAAATTGCAAATTCAACGTATTTATGTTTGGGTATTTTAATATTATTGCTACACAAAAAATTAGCACACTAGGAGTATAATTTCAGAAGATATTAATCAAAATATGAAAATGTAATTTACCATTAGAAGCACTAAATTTTGAATGTTTATAATTCAAAGACTTGAAATTTGGGGACTAGTTTGAACGGAAGATTTGAAATATCTTGTTAAAATTGGGTATAGCCATTGAAAAAAAAATTAAGTTTGGATTCGTTTTAATATATAGATGGCCCCCTAAGCAAATTTCATATACATCATTTAAAAGTAGACTTTATTTCCAATCGTAACCAGTAACTTTCTTCTACGATAATTTGTTGAGCAGTTAGTAGGGGGTGTTTACTTTTTTTTTCCACGACTGTACCTATCGTCGCGGAAGTATAAAAGGATTGTTGATAATGATTTTCGAAAAACATTGTCGGTAATTAGCCGAGATATTAACCCTTAAAGATAGGGGTGGTTTGGACATACATAAAAGACGGAAGGCGTACTCTATGCGCCATGTGCTTTTAAAGCCAGGATAACAACTTTTAACGATATATTTGTGTAATCCAATGCCCAGTTACTAATTCATATATTTATTGTACGGAACTCTCTGTACGCCAGTAATAGCCGCACTTGACCGGTTATTTAGAAGTTGCATTTAACCCAGTTGCAGATATAAAGATAGGAGAGGGAGAGAGATAATCCCTACAGATAACGTGGTTTCGATTCGATTCATCTCCTTCGGATATAAAAACACCTGTCATTCGTCCTAGTATTTTAAAGCACACAGCAGATTCTCAGATTAAAATATCAAAAGTTTTTCAAGTAGCTGGAGATAACGAATTTCAGCCTCATTTTATCAGTTACTTACAGGAAACATTGAAGTTCAAATATAATCTATGGTGCAATGTTGTTAGTTACATTATACACTTACTTAGAAGCATATACAAACATTCTACACAGTTAACAAAGTTTTTTGGACTTATTAATGCACTGCGATGACTTAACTCAAAATTGAATGAACTAGTAAGTGTTTTTCTAATTGTTGTTTTACAATTTAGTTCGCTTTTTCGAATAGCCGTTTGACTACCGTACATTACTTTCTTAACCCTTTAAAGGGCAAGTAAACGTGTTTCTAGGACAATATCACAAAATACAAAATTTGCAGTCCTCACAATAAAATGTTAGAAAATGCAATTTTCTTTTTTACATTCTAATAAAAAATATCCTTAGAAGTATTTTCAAGGGATATTACATTCATAATAACACAAAAATAAAGCAATTAAAAGACTTAAACTTTCAGATTGTCATTTTCCTGGCATGTCACACTGTGATGTGTGCAAAGTAAAAGGCCTTCTGCTATATTGTACCAATATCTTTTTCTAGTTTTTTTAATTTCTAATTATTAATTATACCTTATATAACACATATATGAGGAAAGTAACAAGTTCTGAATTTGACAAATAATTTTCCATAATTAAAATATGATTGTCACTAAAAATGAATGTCATTTTCCTGGCCTGCTCATTTTAGTTCTTTATGAGGTATAAAGATGGCGCTGCAGATTAATTCGTCTTTTTCTTGACATAGTTCAAGTCAGAAGTAGTAAAATCATTGCTATCAGCAAAATCTTTTAGATATTTCTTTGAAAAAAATGTGTTTAAAGGCTTTGCAAAAATTGAGTAGCCTTTTATTATGTCATTTTCTTGGCTTCAATAAATGACAAATAAAACTGAACATTACACTGAATTTGGGGTACTATAGAGGAAACATGTTCCTTTAAACGAAATTAAAATGTTAGATCAAAAAAAAAAAAAAAAACAAGAATATGAATATGAATAATGTTTCAGAATGAAATTGTCATTATCCTGGCATACACATGCCAAGAAAATGACATATAATTATAATTACATAAAAATGAACTTAAGCTGTTCAAACTTTAACAATTTTGCGTATAAATTCCTTTATTCAGCTGCTCAACTAAGATTTGTAACAGAATCATAAGTTTTGAAACGATTCAAATTTTCAAAAAAATTTGTTTTCAAAATCTCACATTTTGCGATATTCACCCTTCTGTACTGTTGAAATCACACCAGAATTTTCGAAATTTCTTATTTGAAAATAAGGAAATGCGATTTTACAGAAGGATTGCCAGTTTGGCCTCTTTTTTTTTTCATTCAAAAATTTTAACTTACATCGGAAATTTTGTAAAAATTATTTTTACTTTAAACAAACATGAAATGCCTATCATTAAATGAATAAAATAATATTATAATATCAAAAAATTTAAATCAATGTATAAAATACTTGAAATAGTCTGTACTAGTAAATATTGTTTATTAAATAGTAAATAACTATATAAAATCAAAATCGCTCAACAGAATAAAGTCTATGATATTTCAAAATCCAAAATGCATCATTTTGACATCTTATTCGGTTCAATGTTTATTCAATTCCTACTATTAGCTCACACTCTCCCTATATTTATTTATTTATTTACATATTTATCTTGTTCAAATTTTCAATCGTTAATAAAATACTCATTATTCATCCTATCAAGTTGAAATAATTTTTTTTAAACTTGTACTGGATGACAATTGATGTTAATACAGTTTTTTTCAAATATTAATTAATTAATTAATTAAATTTTAATTAATTAATTTTAGTTTTGCATGGGAAACAAAATGGCGGCCATTGGTTATTGAAGATCAATGAATGTATTTTCAATAAGGGGTTACCATAGGGGAAGACCCTGTTCTGCTGCCAAATACCGCCAAGTTTGTCGCCAACATGGCGATATATCGCCAAATTTGGCGGCCAAAAGTGACGCCAACTTGGCTATATCTCTAATATTTCGCCAAATTCCCATAGACTTCCATTGTAAACCTACTTGCTTATAGAAAATCAACAAATTAAGATATTTTAATGCAACAAAAACTAATATTACCTTAAGGGATAAAGAATAATCTTCAAGAATTTCAAGAGATTCACCTTATTCTTAATTTAAATCAAAATTGGGAGAGCTTAGATAAAAACTTCACGATTCATGTAAAATCACATTAAAATATTATTTTAATGTGATTATTTTAAAGCATATTTCACAACTGAAAGTGGCTCAGGTGTTGTTCAGTATAAGTAATCACAGGAAGATTAAAAACTTTGATTATTCTATTTACAGGTATAAATAATTACAATATTTACAATGAAAACATTTGGATAATATTTGTTATTCCTCGCTGGGAATCCAGGATAAACATATTAAAATATCAGGAATTATATTCTTCCAAAAAGAAGCCAAGAAAATAGCATGATTTAATATTCGAAAATAAATTTTCCTTTTCAAAATCAAAACATCATTTCTCTTATAAAGGCCATGATAAAAAACCTATACGCAGCTTATTACCTGCTGCGTTCAAATTCACATTCACAATTGAAACTAAACTAAAAAAGGAACAAGAAAGAAAAAATGTTTTTTAATGTTAATTCTCCAACATGTGATCTCTCAACGTGTGATCATGTGATCTCTGGCGCCCTCAGCCTGGCTGAGAGAGAGCCGCTAGAGAGGGTTGCAAAATATTCCACAAGGGATTATATTAAATTTTTCTTTGATGACCTAAGTAGGAATTTACTTTAAAAACAAAATTTTTATATTACTTGTTGATTATGTAAACTTATGGTAATAAAAAGATGTATCTTTACAAGCAGTTCATCCTCATTTCCAAACCTCTCGCTTTACCAACTGATTAGTAAGCATTTTACCTACGGATCAGGGTTGCCAGTTTGGCTTCCATTTTTAATCAGTAATTTCGAGTTCATTAGAATCAAAACACTGTTTTAAACACTAGTGTCGTGAAGGAAATTTTCACCTTGTTATTAATAAACTTTATAATATACTTATAACTACTTAAAAGGTGACAAAAACATATAAAAATATAACAATATTATTTAATGTAACCCGAGATCTTTCGAACACACACGCGTTCATTTTCAAAGGGATAAAAGATGATTGACTGAATAGAAATACATTTTAAAAAACAAAAACAAAAATAGTACGCATGCGCAAGCGGAGTTCAGTCCATTTCTTTGCAGAGGGGTGAAAAGATAAGTTCATATTATCAGGAGGTCGTGAAATATTTAGGATATTGTACCAAATTGCGGGAATATTAAAGGAAAGGACGTCGTTACAAACATTATCACTTCTAAGTAAAATTTCAATGGATTCACGGATTACTGAGGAGTAGTGGTTAGACGTTGAAAGGATAATTTTAGCTTTTTCGAAGTTTATCTTAATATTTTCTGTTTGATGCAATCTGGATAAAGCTGTATTTGATTTGTTAAACTTGATATCAGAAATGTGCTCTTTTAATCTTTCCTTAAATTTTCGACATGTCATACCAATATAAAATAAATTCTTATGTTCTGTTCTGAATGGGATGATGTAGACTCCAGCTTTTTCATTATCGGGAATAGGATCAATTTTGCTGTGAATCAATTCTTTCAATTTTGTTGGAGGTTTTGCTATTAAATTAATATTATATTTTAGTAATGCATATCTTAATCTCTCATAAAGCTGTGGGATATAATCAAATGTGCAATAAATAGACTTGCTCAAACTTAATTCCTTCTTCTGTCTTGGTTGTTTTGCCCCTCTGCAAAGAAATGGACTGAACTCCGCTTGCGCATGCGTACTATTTTTATTTTTTTAAATGTATTTCTATTCAGTCAATCATCTTTTATCCCTTTGAAAATGAACGCGTGCGTGTTCGAAAGATCTCGGGTTACATTAAATAATATTGTTATATTTTTATATGTTTTTGTCACCTTTTAAGTAGTTATAAGTATATTATAAAGTTTATTTTCGAGTTCATACCAGAAATAAAGTAGTCGGATGTGGCAATCCCAAAACTTTCTTCTATCTCATACGTGTTAATATTTCCAGAAAAATAAAGCATATCACTGCCACCGGTTAGGTGATTTACACCAAAATCTAATCAGCAGCAACGTATGTCAAGTTGTAGCTGAATCTGAAGTTTCTTGAAAATCAGTGCATTAGTTTTTGAGGTAGAACTATCGCGAAAATCGTAAAAAAATCAACATAGCAGCGCCAGTTGTTGGTCGATTTACTGCAAAAGCTAATCAGAATCAATTTCTATCAGGTACTAAATGAATCTGAAGTTTGATGAAAAGTTATAACGCTTGGAGTTATAACATTTTCTGGATTTAACGTTTCTGAAGGGGGGGGGGGGCTCTTGCGTCAATATACGCCCTAAGCGACGTAGGCCAGGCTAGCATAATTGTAGGTGGGGGCACAATGATCGGAGGAGCAACAATTGGTGGCATCTTAAACGCGGCACATGATACTAATTCATCATTGTTAAATACACCTACACAGTACGAGGTCATTAAAGATTTGCAAAATCTAGAAAACATTGATATTATCGGAAAAATACAGAAAAATCCTAACACATTAATTAAACATGTCGAGAAGCTCTTGTAAACAGAAGGATTTAAGCAGGCTAGGAATGGGTGTACTAGATTACCTAGACGACCCCACAAAAGTGTTAAAATGGGCCGTGTGGTTCGGAGGCGAAGACTCACACGTATTAGTAAAAAGACTCACTTTACCAGACCCAGAACTATTGTCAGGCGAAAAAAAAACACCCGCAAAGTGCGCTACAACTGAGGATTTTTATGTTTGGGAGCTTTTTGCAGCTGACATCTATAGAAGAGGTGCTTCCAATGATGCAGTTGCACCCTATTTTTTCTCATATGCCTTTCATCATGATGGTGTAGTAATAGCCAATTTTAACAAAACCGGTGATGCACCCGCTATTACTAGGCATTTTAGATCATTCGAAAATGGTGACCACCACTTTGATAAAGCCTTTCACCCTTATGTTCAAAACCAGTGGGTAACAAAAACATATTGTGAGAGTCAAAGGCAGGCATTACCCCCCGTTTCTTGGAGCTCTAACAGTTTTAAGTTATCAACAGATGAGGACGGTATTGGTATATTATGCACTAAACGAATGATATACATTGGAGTGCATTTTTTCTCTACCGGAACCAAAGCTAACTTTAATAATTTCGGCGTCGAACTATTCTTTCGCTTAAGAAAAATGTCTGCAAATACCAACAATATCTTAAAGAGACTGTTAGATAAAACAAAGGTCGTCCGGTTGAACCTGAACCTTCACACTACGGTGATACCGGCGATTCTATTAACAGCGAATCAGATACTCTTCCGAATATATGGGACAACACTTTCTTAAAGGATTCACAATTAGATCACTCACTATCAAAAAAGCGACCACACGACAACGAATCTCATAACACTGAGGATCAAAACAAACGCCCCAAAATAAACGAGGAAGCAGGTACAAAACAGAAGGAACCAACGGATCAAACCGGGGATGAAACTGGAAATCAGGACGACGCACTTAAAAACGCACAGTTTCCTAAAATAGAAGATCCTCCGGCTGGTAACACCTCTCATACTATTGGAAGAGAATAAATTTTGTAACATAACGGTAAATACGTAACCTAATATAATAGTGTTAATTTACTGGGTTTAAATTATTATGAAAATGCAACAATGTATTCATAAATGTAAAAATAACCGAGTACCCTGCACTTCTTTTAGGCGCATTAAAATGGAGAAATACATTGATATGACGATGGAGATAGTGTTAAAGGTCCTACAAAAGTACCTTAAGAACTGCACCTGCGAATGCAAAGCGGTAGGGGACCAAACTGATAGTAATGAAGCGCCATCATGGCTAACATCAGAGCTCGCCGGAATAGACTTTGCTAAGGAGTATGCTAAAATAAAAGACAGTTCACGTGACGCTATTATCTCTCTGTTTCTAACTGAGGACGAAATGAAGGGTTACGAGGCACGCAAACAAATGTGTTGGGAGGCTGATGATCCCTTAAAGTGTAAACAGGAACTAGATGCTGAATATGTTAAAATTGTACAAAACCGCAAAAATGAACACAAATTACCTAACCTAACTCTCGAAACCTTTAAAGCTGGCATATCTTCTTTAGTATATTTTATACAACAGTTTTCTGTACATGCAGGTTTAGATGAAATAACTTGTAAAGTTGACAATACTACAAACTGTACGTGGCTTAGGCTGCCTGTGAGGATTTTATGCATTTCAGACTTTGTTCCCCCTAACTCTGATGTTGAGCTAAAAACTAATGCCCGATCAAATACCAGACGTAGAACCAGAAAACTTAAAAGCAGCGCTAACCGAGGCAGAGACACTATGCCATTTGATATATTCTAAGATGATATTGATGAAGATGCTATGTAAAATTTCAATTAAATGAAAATGCATGTGTAAAATTAAATTTTTTTTTTGCTTAAGTATTTAAATAAATATTTTTGGTGTGCTTAAACTTACCTGTGTTCTATCTTATTTTTGTTACTTACCTGATTTATTTAATTTCTATCATTGTAAATATAGCAATACCATAGGGAACTTCCCGAGTGAGCGGCCGGACATGTTGTCAGGCACTACCCGCTCTAGAAATTCTCCAGGCTTTTGCCTTTTATTTACATTTTTTTTACAATATTTACACAGAAATTTGAATTTGCAGCTAGAAAAGTCCTTTTTTGCACAATCCTGGCATTTAGTGCATGCAGAATTTTTTTGTGTGGACGGGCACTGCTTGTGTGTGGACAGTCACTGCTTGTAGGTAAGAGGTTTCTTCGGGCTCTGGATTTAAGTGTAGGTGTGGCCGGTGCGGAGAAGTGATGGGGACCCCAGAATGACATTCGTGCAGTTCTTTTCCTTTTAATGCCGAGGCAAAAAGCTGTGTCGCACTTCTCGGGAGGCTCGTTTGAAGGTGTTGAAGGTGATAACCCGCTCAGGAGAGATGGTGAGGGCGGCGATGGTATTGGCGTGGATGGTGTGCTTGAGGGGGTGCTGGGGCACAACACATCCATTGAGCAGACTATATCACTCGAGTCCTCATCCGAGAACATTGTTGAGGCAAGCTCTACATTTCTTGTGGAGTTCTCTGAATTCTGGAGAAAAAAAAACCAAATTAAGTAAATAGAAATCAAAATTTATTTTAAAAACTTAAACTGTTTTTAACTTACTTTTGACCTTCCGTTGCACCTCATCCTGAAAATTTTCTTTAAAAAGTACACCGTCGGCTCCAATGTCAAATTGGAGTCCTATAATTCACATGCTAAAACAAAAATTTAAACAATTTATACATACCGTCCAAGTCAGTCCCAGTCAAACCGAATCTCTCACTTTTCATTATTCCGCCATCTTTTCCGAAATTAGAAGCTTTGATTGGATAAAATCCATTTGTATTTTGTATTTGTATATTTCGGCCAATGGTTTAACCCTTCATGCCCCGACGGTACTTTAAAGTACCGGATGTCCTAAAAAGGACTGACTGATTTTAAAATTCAATAACTTGTAAACGGTGACAGATATTTAAAAAATTCTTGCAGGAGGGTTATGCATAAGGTCAAAAGTTTTTTTTACAGTGATTTTCAATTTTAGTTCGAATTACAAACAATAGATGGCGCTGCGATTAATAGACGCTAAATTCAGGCTCGATTTTTGGTACTTCGTGGCCCGGATAATACATTTCCATCTCCTTTTTCTGCGTGGAACAAGATAAAGGACCAAAAATCGAGCCTGTATTTAGCGACTATTGCTTACAGCGCCATCTATTGTTTGTAAATCGAACTAAAATTGAAAATCACTGTAATAAAACTTTTGACCTTATGCATAACCCTCCTGCAAAAATTTTTTTTAATATCTGTCACCGTTTGCAAGTTATTGAATTTTAAAATCAGTCAGTCCTTTTTGGGACACCCGGTACCAATAAAATAACTTATAAAATTCATTTAAAATATTGATTAGTAGTAATACAGTTTAGAATGAATTATAGATACTTTACTTTATCTTGTTCTAAAAGCATTATTGGTTGCACAAAATAAAAATATTTTTAAAAGGATGGTTTATTTTTCATCTGCATCTTTTCAACTTTAATGACGTTGAAAGATTCAGGCGAAAAGTTTCAGTTCTTCGGAAATATTACTAAGATTATTATATTTGTACATTTTCTAATTCTATAAAATATTAAAAAATCTATTTTAACCATTTTGTGCACAGCTTTGCATACATGAAAACAACAGTGTTTTGAATTTATTAGATTTTTTAATTCGTGTATACCTAATTCACACCAGAAAATTAAAATAGCAATATGTGCTTTAATTATTAACAGACATTCCGTTTTTAAATAAAGCGAAATTAATCATTGTAACTTTCTGGTGTAAAGTCTGAACTCTGAACTACGTAATTTCTGGAACGTATTCTATAATCGGAATTAAAGGGTTAAATGTTAAGTTTTATAAAATAAATAATAATGTAAAATAAGGTATTTGGAGACATGCTTAAAATATTTACTTATTTGCATTATTTTAGCCTAAAACAGCCACATTGCAGTAGTTTTTACTTGTATATTGCAGATTGTCAACAGAAGAAAAAATATGTAAAATGTATATATATGTATATATATATGTATAATATATAATGTAATATATGTATATAATATATGTATATATAATATATGTATATAATGTAATATATAATGTATATATATGTATAATGTATATAATGGTTATATGTAAAATGTATCTCTGATTTTTTTCATTATTTTTCATGTGTAATAAACCTTTCAGAGAATCACATATAACTTTATCGAAACAAAATAAAAAATCGCGCATTTAAGGGTAACCCTCCATCCGCGGTAAACGCTACTTTCGCGTTCCAGTGGGCTACTTTTTTAAAATTCAGATTGCTTGATTCCTGACACTTTTTTAAAAGCGTATAATTCGCCTTATTATCGCATTATTCAATCTGTAATTAAATAAAGTGACTATTTCTAATTCAAAAAAGAGGTGGGAATCAAACAATTTTAATTTTTATAAAGTAACCCACTGGAAAAGTGGCCCGCGACTAGAGGATTAAATAAAAACACTTTGAGTAGAGTTATAAATATTGCACAAAATCCCTATAAATTCTAATTTAATTAATTTTAATTGACAAAATCCTTCTAAAATGTATTAAATAATTGTGCAAATCTTCTAATGTAGTTAAAGAAATTCACGAAAAATGCTTTAGAAGAAGAAATTTTCATGAATTCATAATTTGGAACATAAAGGGTTAATAACCACTTGCGCGATTTTGGAATAGAACGTTTTGAGAAATATCGTCTGTTAAAAATAGCTGCGGAATCAGAAGAATGACTTCTAATTTTATAGGATTTTGCCATGAATTATTTCATAAAATGCTGTGTTGAGAAATTTGAGAGTACTTCATTTTTGCGAGGCGAATACGTCAATAAAGAAGTTGTTCTCAAACTGTTTGATTCTTCTCCGGGAAAACATGCAGGATTTTCGGCGTTTGCCATTATTGTTTTTAATTCGTTTTGTTCGACACTGGCAATGATTGCACTATTGCTAATAGTGGTCGCTCATTTTATTGACTGTATGCTCCTGTATTATGCAATGCAGTATAACCTGGTACGACTGCAAATAAGTACAATTTTCCTATCAACGTCATTGAATATGTGATCGCTGGAATAGGCCATCCATAATTTGTTAGTTGTATAATATTTTTCATCTCTCTCGCTTTTCTAACTAATTAGTAAGCATTTTACCTACACACTGAGAAAAATGACACTTTCAAATCTGAGTAAATCGATGTTTTCATGTTGTTATGAAACTTTTTGTTTCAAGCATGACTACCCAATGCTTTCATTTCTGAAATACCAGAAATGCTTAGTTTCAAACAAAATTACTTTTCATTCGTTAAACGTAGTAAATTTTACCAGGGTAGTTGAATTTATTCATATCATATCATTTGTTATAATTTCGAACGAAACGCTCCTTTCAGTAATAATTTATAACATGAAATGTGAGAAACTACATTTTTATCGTGTTCGCGAAAGAACACTTAAAGGCCATCGTAATATAATCACGAATGCGTAAATTTTATTTTTCAACCTTCGCAATCGAAGGATGGATGAATTCATAAAGGAAAGACTTCGCAGGTAGGATTAACTGTCAACAATATATAAATACAAACATCATGAATAATCGTGAATAAACATCATGAATAAAGCGTTTGATTATGCGACATACTCAGATTTGAGTATTTTTTACTCAGTTTTAAAAATGCCGTTTTTAGAGTGCAGATGTGAGAGTATTAGGTAGATTCCATTACAAAAAGTAAGGAGTTACC
The DNA here is from genome assembly GCA_963932465.1 of Maratus speciosus. Lineage (NCBI taxonomy): Eukaryota > Metazoa > Arthropoda > Arachnida > Araneae > Salticidae > Maratus > Maratus speciosus. The sequence goes on along the minus strand of OZ010797.1, from coordinate 332,264,577 downwards.
TTAGAACGTTTTTTATAATTTTTCGACTATTCTAGAAGCCACCATAGCATTTTCTTCCAGCCTTTTTTTTTCTTTTTGGAAATCTAATCATTCTATTTGGCCGGGAATATTCCAGAATTTCTTTTTTCCGCGATATTAAAGCCAAATCTCTCACTTTTGATTATTCCGCCATCTTTTTCAAAATTAGAAACTTTGATTGGATAAAATCCATTTGCAGTTCGCATTTGTATTCTTCAGCGAATGGTTTAATAACCATTTGCACGACTTAGGAAGAGAACGCTTTGAGTTATAGAATTTTGTCATGAAAATATTTCATAAAATGCTCTGTTGAGTAACTTGAGAGTGCTTCATTTTTGAGAGACGAATATGCAAATAAAGAAGTTGTTATCAAACTGTTTGATTCGTTTCCGGGAAAACATGCAAAATTTTCGACAATTGCTATTATTGTTTTAAATTCGTTTGATTCGACACTGGCAATAATTGCACTATTGCAAGGGTCGTACTTGTCCAGCAATTTCAAAACCAGGAAATTCTTCGGTACCAGTATTTTCGTGTAGAAAATCTTTTCGTAAAAAAGGCGAAATTTCAAGCATTTAACCTAGATCTATTTTTCCTATAAAAAAAATACTGATATTTGTCCTGGAAAATTCCCTGAAGGGTACGACCCCTGCTATTGCTAATAGCGGTCGCTCTTTTTATTGACTGTATGCTCCTGTTCTTTTGTGATGCAGTCTAAGCTGGTATGGTCTTTTTACCGTAATATTCTTATCCCTTTGGGTGAAACTTTAAGAAATTGTCATTTTACGTACTGTTATGCCATATGCGAGTGACGGTTTAAGAATGTTTTACTGTACCTTCTCAATTGTCTAAATATTTCTAAAGTAATTGAAATAGGAAGAAAGTAATGTAATTAAAAATTAATAATAATGCAATATCTGATGTTGCATCTTGGATGCCAAATGATTTATCGAGCTCATAATTGGTTATTTTTAGTAAAATTCATGATGAGCTGGAGTTATCTGAGAAGTTGATTCGATATGAGTTTTTAATATAATTCATCTCAGAAAATAATGATTCTCAAGCATAAGTAGCGGGAAAAATTGTCAACATGGCAAATGCTAACTTGTTCAAAAAATTGAAAATGTGCCATGTGTAGAAGTTTCAAAAATTGTTGTAGTGAAAATTAAAAAAGCGAAATTTAATCATCATCTGTTTCCAATTTTAAAATGACGTCAGCGTTACGGACGGACACGTTTTTCCTTTATAATATAGATAGATAGGGTTGAAATCTAACTGTATGTATGTATTTAACATCTGCTGCACTAAAAATATGTTGAAATATGAGCTAAAGTTAATTTATTCATAAGGCATCGAGAGCGTTAAAATAGTTCTAGAAATTTTGAGATTTAAATTAATTTTCGATTTTGTTTATAAAATTTCTACAATGAATTCAAATGGTAACAAGTTGTTTCATATTTGCAGGAAAAAGAGAAGAAAGGTGAAATAATGGAGATATTGTAGCTTTATTAGTGATATTTTCGAATTAAAAAAGAAAAACAAAATTTAATTCAAATAAATGGTGTTTAAGATTTTTTGGAAAGCCAAAAATGGCTACTTAAGGTGTTTCATAATTGCATTTAGAAAAAGGTGCAAAACTTTTCTCAACCATTTTAAAAACACATCATCATAAATAGAATCTCTCACAATGACTTTTTGATGCTAATGTTGTATAACAGTGCGAATGTCCTAAAAAGGGTCTAACGGATTTTAAAATTGAATATCTTATACCCTGTTCACACTAGAAACTTAAGATATCTTAGACCGCCAGTTTTGAAGTGGTACCCTCCCGGAATTGGATGCCTGTTCACATCGAAAAACTTACCTAAGATATCTCAGTAGCGTCACTGTGTCTGTGATCTGAAGAAAAGTAAAGTATGCGCATGCGCTTAAAATAAAAACGGCTGCAACAGCCAATCAGTAAAAGCGAAGCTTCATAGCCAACGAGAATGAATGATTGTTCCTGTATCTAGCCGAAGTAAGTCGAAACTCAGTGAGAGGGTTTGTGGAACTCTCTCTGAGAGTAGGAGTTTCTTCTGATAAAAACTTAAAATTTGGCATGCCTATTATTGGCGGCCTGGGATATCTTAAGGTATCCAGTGTGAACATAGTATTACTAGGTGACATCTGTTAAGGAAATCCTTACAGGGAGTAATGTATCATGTCAGAAGTTTTTAAAGGGGACAGGGGACCTTCAAACTCATTTTTTTATTTGTTTTTTTATATATATATTTTAATATAAAGATAAGAAAAAATATTTTCTAAATGTTATGAAATTTTCAGCATTTTTGCATCCTATTTCTGCACTTAACTACCTTTAACTTTTCCAATCTTAAAAAACTATGCACGGTTTTATTTGAAAATTGAAGACGTGAATTATCACTTTGCTAAGTAGTTGAAGAATTAATTAAAACAGTTTTTTTTTTTTATACTAGCAAACCCCGCGGCTTTGCTCGCGTAATATTTGAAATATGCCAAGTGATATTTATATGTCTAATTTTTATTAAAGGAAATTATACTTTTAGGAATAATTCAAAAATTACTATTTAAAACATAGTTTGACTAAACTTCATTATTACACTGCATTAGACAGAAATTAGATTTAAATTAATAAAAAGAAATAAAACTAAATAAATGCTAATTTAGAAAATATTTTGAAACTTTTATGCTCAATTAATACGCTTATTTCAGTATTCATTTGAAGTTTTGCATTTTTTAGAAACCATCTTCTTACGTCTTCAAATTAACCATCATGTCAAATTCTAAGTCCTACCGCCTCTCTCGACATAAAGGGCTATGTTGAAATAGGAACAGTCAACATTAATTTGCCAACATTAATTTTGAAATTGGTTTATTATTTCCTAATATTCCACAGAAACTTAATTTAGAAAGCTTTTAAAGGCCTTTTTTAGAACGTTTGTTGTTTCTGTGAACCCCAGGTGATAGAATCATCCGCATAAAATATAGCCTGTGTAGGATCAGAGACTGTTACCATTGATTCGCAATTATTACTTTTATAATCGGTTTATGTTCCCTGAAATTTCATAGAAATCGTAATTTAGAACTTTTTTAGAACGCTTTTCGCACCTCCCCTTCGCTTCACCCCTTTTTAATTCGAATTTATTTTCGACAGTCCTTCGAGGGCATTTATATTTTATAAGTAGCTACCATGCCATATTTAAAGTTTCTAGCTTCTTCAGTGTCATAGAAATCGCAATTTAGAAAGTTTTTTGCTCCTGCAACCCTCTGGTGGTAGCAGCACAGACATAAAATATAGCTTATGTTTGAACAGGTTATATCACCAACAATTTGACACCATTATGTTTTAAATTGGTATGGTATTTGATAAGATTGCATACAACTTGTAATTTAGAACGTTTTTAGAACGCTTTTCGCTCACTTCATCCTTTTAAATTTAGAATTTTCTTTCGACTGTTCGTAGAAAGCAGTTGCATTTTGTAAGTACATACCATGCCATATTTTAAAATGTTAGACCCCTCAGTTGTGCAAAAAACGCAAGTTAGAACTTGTTTTGCTCTTGCACCCCCAGATTTTAGTGACAACAACATAAAATATAGCCTATGTTACAGCAGGGACTGTCACCATCAATTTGCAACCATTACTTTTGAAATAGGTTTTTATTTCCTGAGATGGAGTAGAAATGGCAATTTAGAACATTTTTACAACGCCTTTCGCGCATTTTCCCCCCCTTTTAAATTTTCATTTCTTTCGAAACTGTTCTTAAAGATCATTTACATCTAATAAATATGTATCTTGCCTAATTTCAAATTGCTAGAGCCCCTACCGATCACAAAAATCGAAATTTAGAACTTTTTTGCTCCTGCAACCTCCAGGTGATAGTGACACCGACATGATATAGCGTCTGTGTTAGAGCAGAGGCTGTCAGCATCAATTTGCCTACAATTACTTTCGAAATCAGTTTGATTCTTCCTGAGATTGCTCACAAATCGGTATTTAGAACGTTTGTAGAAGATCACGATAGATCATTTATATCTAATAAATATATACCATGCAAAATTTCATGAATCTAGGTGCTTCCATAATTCAAAAGTCGCATTTTTAGAACGTTTTTAGTTCCTGCATCTCCTCTGAGGTAGTGGAAACAGACATAAAATATAGCCTATCTTGGAGCAAGAGCTGTCACCATCATTTTACACGGTCATATTTGAAATCGGTTCAGTACTTCCTGAGGTTGCATAGAAATCGCAATTTAGAATTTTTTTACAACGCTTTTCGCGCATTTTCACCCTTGTTAAATTTCGATTTTGTTTTAGGAAATGTTCTTAGAGATCATTGATATCTTATAAGTAACTACCATTCCAAATTTTATGATTCTAGGCCATTCCATAACACAAAACCGCAATTTAGAACGGTTTTTTTTTTCTCGTGCAACCCCAAGGTGTAGTGATACAAACATAAAACAGAGCCATGTTAGAGCAAGATCTGTCACCATCAATTTACAACCATTACTTTTGAAATCGATTTGATACTTCCAAAAATTGAGTAAAAATCACCATTTAGAATGTTTTTTAGAACCCTCTTCACGCATTATCACCCCTTTTAAATTTAGAATTTTTTAAGAACAGTTCTTGAAAATCCTTTATATCTAATAAGTAACTAATATTTCAAATTTCATATTTCTAGGCCTTTCAGTAACGTAAAAATTGCATTTTTAGAACGTTTTTCAGCTCCAGCACCTCCTTTGGGTTAGTGGAACCGACATGAAATATAGCCTATCTTAGAGCAAGGGTTGTCACCATCATTTCGACACCATTATTTTTTAAATCGGTTTGGTATTTCCTGAGATTGTGTAGAAACCACCATTTAGAACGTTTTTTAGAACGCCTTTTCTGCATTTTCGCCTCTTTTAAATTTCGATTTTTTAAAGAACTGTTCTTAGAAATCCTTTATATCTAATAAGTAACTAATATTTCAAATTTCATTTTTCTAGGCCCTTCAGTAATGTAAAAATTGCATTTTTAGAACGTTTTTTGCTCCTGCACCCCCTTTGGGATAGCGGCACCGACATAAAACATAGCCTATGTTAGAGCAAGTGTTGTCACCATCATTTTGACACCATTATTTTTTAAATCGGTTTGGTATTTCCTGAGATTATGTAGAAACTACCATTTGGAACGTTTTTTAGAACGCTTTTTGTGCATTTTCACACCTTTTAAATTTCGAATTGTTTAGAAAATGTTCTTAGATATCATTTATACCTTATAAGTAACTACCATTCCAAATTTCATGATTCTAGGCCCTTCCATAACACAAAAATTGCATTTTTAGAACGTTTTTTGCTCCTGCATCCCCTTTAGGGTAGTGGCACCGACATAAAATATAGCCTATGTTCTAAGTTGGACTAACACCATTATTTTGATACCATTACTTTTGAAATCGGTTCGGTAGCTCCAGAGATTACCTCTAACAAACAAACAATTTTTACTTCTTTATAATATTAGTATAGATGTAAACCAAACTGGCATAAAAAATATTGGGGATTTTAATTGATATGGAGTGAGGTTGGGACATTTTAAAAGTTCCTGATAACGTTTAAAAATATTCAGGAAAATTCCTTATTTTTCTCCCAATTTTTTTTTTTTTTTAATTTCTTATGTGATAAGTGTATGCCATAATTCGTACAGAATTCGTACCCTTGAATAGTATTTAAGGTGCAATTGCAAGAAAAAAACAAGAGTTTGAAGGTCCCTTGTCCTCTTAACTGTGATTCCTGGTTTTAGTTCAAATTACCAGTGATGGATGGCACTGCGAGCAACAGACGTCCAATCGAAACAGAAGCAAAAATCACGCAGTCGTGATGCCAACGAAGGAAGTAAAATGTATGGAGTTGGTCCTATTCTTGGATACAATTTTGTTCTTAGGGTCTTGATTCTAAACGTAGTCTGTACGATTATGTAGAATATTATTTTTGAACCTCAACATTAATGATATCCAAATGATACGAACTGCGTTCAAAATCGGGCAGGCGATAGATTTTTTTTTTTTAATCATGCACGAAAATTATCTTAAAAACCATAAAAAATCAGTCAATTGAGATACATTTTTCAAACAAACTGCATTTGAAAGAACACTTTTTATTCTTATTCGACGGTCTAAAAATTGAAATTGGACGATGTTTAGAAGTTATCAAATAGTACAGAAAAAACGAAATTAATTGTCATGTGTTGCTATTGTCAATATTACGTCTGCGTTACTTACGGACATGTTTTTCCTTTATCTAGTATACAAATATTATAAAGAAGCAACGTTTGCGTGTTTGTTTGTTTGTAGGAGGTAATCTCTGGAACTACAGAAATGATTTCCAAAATAATGGGGGCAAAATGCTGGTAAACATCTCTGCTCGAACATAAGCTGTATTTTATGCCAGTAAAACAACCCCCAAGGAGATGCAGGAGCAAAAAAGTTTTAAAATTGCGATTTCTGTGATATTGGCGGTTAGAAATTTCAAATTTTGTGTGTTGGTAACTTTTAAGATGTAAATATTTGGTATGAACGGTTTCTAAAAAAATCGAAATAAAGAGTAAAATGACCGGAAAACTTGCTAAATTAGGATTTGTTTTGAATTGTTTGGGCTAGAAACTTAAAATTTGGCATGGCTGTTATTTTAGAGACATAAATGCTCGCAAAAACAGTTTTATACAAATTAGAAATTTAAAAAGGTGCAAGAGCAAAAAACGATCTAAAATTGCGAATTGCGTTTTACAGTTGCTATAGAACCATGAAATTTGGCAAGGTGGTTACTTTAAATATGCAAATACTTGCTAAAAACTATTTCTAAAAACGTTCGAAATTTTAAAAGCTGAAAGGATCGAAAAACGTTCTAAATTATGGTTTAGTTGAATTCGGTCTGGTTAGAAACTTGAAATTTAATATAGTGGTTACTTTTAAAATGCAAATGCGTATAATAAGCAGTTGATTAAAAATTCGAAATTCAGTGGTGTAAAATAGTCGTAAAACGCTCTATATTACGGTTTATTTAGAATTGTAAGGGATAGAAACTTAAAATTTGGCATGCCTATTATTTTTAAGACGTAAAGACTTCCATAGAACAGCTTTTATAACATTAGAAATTTTAAAAAGTGCAAAAGCAAAAAACATTCTAATATTGCGGTTTTTGTGATTCTTTTGGGTTAGAAACTTGAAATTTGACATGGTGGTTATTTTTTTAATTTTAAGTTCTCGCTAAGAACGTTTGCTAAAAAACTTCGAAATTGAAAAGCCGGAAATGAGCGGGAAACCTTCTAAAAACCTTCTAAACTATAATTTATTTGAAATTGACAGGGATAGAAAGTTGAAATTAAACATGGCTATTACTTTAGAGACGTAAATGCACCTTCAGAATAGTTAAAATTTTGAAAATTTAAAGTATTCAGGATCGAAAAACGTTCTAGAATTTCGACTTCTGTCATATAATTGTTACAAAAGCTTGCATAACTACAAGGGAAAGTCAGTAAGTAGGTCACAAACTGATATGAGAGGTAGGAAATTGTTTCAAAATATGCCAATAGGTGGCAGCATAATCCAACTATAATATGTTAATTTCGGATTTATGAGACAGCAGTTGTACAAGATGATCAGAATCGTTCAAAAGTTGTTGACGAAGAGCAAATTAGTCGTCCAGTTGAGATTGCGACAGATAAATCAGTTCGGAAGGGTGAGGAAATGGTCGCTATACTGTCTATTGTTGTTCGCATGTCAGTTCTAACCATTTCCTCAACCTTCCGCACTGATTCTTCTGTCGCAATCTCAACTGGATGACTAATTCGCTCTTCGTCAACAACTTTTGAACGACCCTGCTTGTTTTGTAACACTGCTGTCTCATAAATTCGAAATTAGCATCTTATAGTTGGATTATGCTGCCATCTATTAGGATATTTGGAAACAATTTACTACTAATTTCCGACCTCTCATATCAGTTTGTGACATACTTACTGAGTTTCCCTCGTAGAAGCTTGGCAATTTGGTATACTGATTAATTTTTAAATTTAAATGCTCCTTAAGAACAGTTTCTAAAAATTTCGAAACTTCAAATGGGAAATAAAATGAGCGAAAAACCTTCAAAAAACATTCTAAATTATGATTTATTTGGAAAGAAAGGCATTTATTGAAACTGAGGCTTAATTAGTGATTTTTGAATTATCCGTAGAAATATGATTTTCTCTAATAAACAAGTCGGAAATTGTACGTCAAACGTGGCAAATGAGGTGCATTTGTACTATAATTAGTTTCATAAATATTCAGATGTTGGTGCAATAGCTGTTGCACTCTTATGCAAAAATGCATGAATGCAAAATTTATTACGATTCTATATATTAAATTCAGTAATACGAAAATAATAGGAGTCCATCTTAAATAGGACGTAATCACCATGGCAACCTAGAATCATTACCTATTATGGGATGTCATTGAATTAATTACGTATGATAGGATTTAATAGAATAAATAAAACTTTTTTTAATATTTTTTAAGTTTTGATTCGATTTTCATAAAATTTGAAATGACTCGACAAAATTCTGCAACGATTATATTAAATTTCGAACCATTCGGTTGGGTAGTTTTTGCGCTGTTATAGGCGGACAGACAGACGGACGGACCAGACGAAAACTATATGTGCTACGTATTTATATAATTACGAACGCACCTAAAAAGAGGCACACAAATACCATTTTTAACACTTGCCAACAAAGTTGAAAAGTGTTATGCATTCGGTTTGTCTGGCCGTTAAAGTGGGGCAAAATCCCGAAAAGCTGGCCAAAATATGAAAATGTTATTTAAATGCCACGAAATTTTGTAGACAGGTGTTTTTCAGGATGCCGATCTCGATTCTAAAATTAAAATTCCAAAAAACAAAATGGCGGTTCCAATATGGCAAACTTAAAATTAAAATGCTTTGAAAGTTATTCAATTTCTATGAAATTTCGTATAGAGATGCTTTTGAGGATGCTAAGTATGATTCAAAAATTAAATTTTAAAAAATGGCGAATAAAAATTAAAAACAATTAGATTTAAAAAAATATTTCGAGTTTCGAAATTAAAAAGTTTCGCGGCTAAACGTTACAAAGTGTTTTCAAGGAACTAAGATATTTTTAATCGAAATTAAACGATGAATATTTATTTATGAAATACAATTAAGTACATTAATGAAAAATAAAATACTACAAGGTTTAATTTCTATATATTATTAAAATAAAACGAAAGGATATTCTAAAATTCATCTTCTGAATCATATGTAGCATACTAAGTAGACTCTTCAGAAAGGGAGGTGTCGAAATATTTTACAGACGTTTCTGTGCCTCTAGAGACAAGGATATTAATTTCTTCAATGGTATGTTACGTAACCTTGAAATGATGGGACCTGATAACATTAAAAGCCGCAAAAAAAATCTCCCATTGTTTACACTGTAAAAAAAAAATTGTAAAGTTACTAAAATTTTTCTAGGAAACTGGGATTCCAGGAACTTTTTATGTAACCGCAACAAGAAAAATTCCTGTAACAGATGCTGTTACAGAAATTTTTGCTGTTGCCGTTACATAAAAAGTTCCTGGAATCCCAGTTTCCTAAAAATATTTTAGTAACTTTACAGATTTTTTTTTACAGTGTACGTCCTACTGCATTTTAGGGAGAAATCTTCTCAATACCTTTGTTGCACGATTCTTGAGTATCTCCCGACATTTGCCCAACAGGCAATAATGAGGAAGCTATTACTTCTGTGCCATGAATAAGTAGTTTGTGCACTGAAGTTTGCATATAGATCTAGGAATACAAATCGACGAATTTACCAACTCTTTGTTAGCAATAATGCACGAAATTGATCAAATGAATGTTATTAAATTACTTGTAATATGACGTGGAATCGTTTGATCAAATCTTCGTCTACGCTCCTTATGGAAGCAGAAATAGTTGCGTTTTCAAAGAATCGACAAACTGTATTGTAATCATTTGCGCTTCCAAATCCGAGTTTTGATTCATCGACGAGAAGTCCTAAATGCAAACTATATCTTTTTTGTAAATTTTTTTTGTTTTGCAATTTTAATTTTTTTTTTCTTCTCGTCAGGAGCGCACACTTGCCATTCCTTTATATCCGATTCGTATGCCAAATGCAAGCTACACTCAGAACATCTTACAGAGGCATGTAACGTGGACATGCCGAATTGTAAATGATTTTCCTTCACTTTTAGTTTGAAAATGTCATCAAGATTATTAAACTGTTTTGAAGTTGCCTGATATAGGTAAGAACGTTGAGTTGACAAATTACTAGTAATGGCATTAAACATTTTACAATCAATCATCGTTAAACCTAGTTTGTAGTTAACTCCTATTTATTTTCTATCAATGATTGTTTTAAAAGGAATAAGATTACTCTCCTGATCTGTAATATAATCCATTTCACTGACAGTAGCTTCCGTATTTTCGTGCAAATATGGATTCTTATGGGCCTAAAAAATCGAGGAGATGAAGATCTCGAATTTTTCCAGATAACGATTTCTGAATTATTTGCAACACTTACGTGTTCTAGTGCAAAAGCCATTTGAACCTAATTTCTACCATCATCAACGCTAAATTTTTGTTTAAAAGTACTTTGTCCAGATGTATTATCACATCCCCACTTGCAAATTAAATTCAGATTGCTAATGTTCTCGGAATTCAGATTCTTAATAATTTCCGTTTGTATTAATAAAATACGTTCAGAAGTATGATTAGCATAGATTGCAATTGACAAGATAATTCTTCTAATTACGATAGAATACACAAAATTATTAGCTATAAAGATAAGAAAATGTATTTCTATTGTATCGATGATAGAGAATTCTTTTAATTTTTTTTTTTATTACTAATCTTGCTTATCAAATTCATTTGTAATTATGATTATAACACTTATTTGCAATATAATACATAATAATCTATCACAAAACTCAATAATTTAAAAATTTCAAAAACGTTTGCCTGCTAAATTACTGTGAAAAGTAATAAATGTCACAGCTTTTGAAGCGACTAAAAAAGTGATATTTTTACTTGTGGTTGCAAAAACCTGCAAGAAATGCAGAATGGCAGTTTTTGGCAGCTGGTTTTTTTCATGATTCATTAGATAATAGTTCAGGCTATTGTTTCCATTATATGTCGTTGTGGAACACCGTGGAACTTACAAAGCAAAAAAATAATATGTATTTTTTAAATCTTTATCAAAAATAATCATGAAATTATTAATTTTTATGTACTTAATATAATTTTTGTAATATGCGCAAAAAAGTACACACTATCATCGAGTGAATCCATTTTAAAGCATTAAAATCGCATGACATGGGAAAATGTAACACGTGTTTAGAAGAACCATTGTTTTGCTCTTTTTGTTCGCCTCAGATGATAATTCTCCAAGCATCACTTTTGAAATGATACAGGTTACCATAGCAAAACGAAAACCTTTTTATAAATATAGATTCTAACCCTCCAAACATTATTCTAGCCATCTGTATAGTCAAAATTTCCTAAATAGAAACTTTATTTTTCGACTTTTGGCCAGCTTTTTGCTGATTTTGCCATTATGCATGAATGACATTACGCTGTTTCAAATATATGGAAACTGATATAAATCACTGAATTTTACTGCGATCACGTTAGAACAGGGCATTCATAGCCTTTTTTATTCATTTACAGCGACACACAAAAGAAATCGGTTACAGTACAGTACTGTCTTTGAGTAATAATTGCTGGAGTGTACGGTTTAAAATTCAGTATGCGCTTTTAAATTTAATTAATTTTTTTAATCTTACTCGTTATATATAAATTCTATACCTCAAATACAAAGCTGCACAAAAGTATTCACGTACCGTTCTACTTATTAGAGGAAATTTCTGAAGGTAAATTTTCAACTGAAGTATCTCTTAAGTGAACTAAATTTTGGCATGCATGTAGTTAATAGATTCAAATCTATATATCATATACAGGGCTGCTAAAAAAATTTCGCATAATTTTCCGATTGTGGATGGGAACAGCTGAAATTGGGTTTTGAAATGTATTATGCGTTTCCATACGGTTGAATTAGACGTAATATTTTAATTTTTTAAACGGTGCAGTTTTGTTACATTATTCGGAATGTGTTGGAAAGTGTTTCATAATCTATGCTGGTCGCATGATTTTTTTCTTACTTGTTAATAATGACGCGAGCGAAGCCGCGGGCTTTGATAAAAATATAGATTTTGTTTAACATTGCAAATTTTTAAAAAATATGAAATTTTTTTTCAGGTTAAGTGGAGGGTGAAACACCAAATTTTGAAGTAGGCAAGGCTTATATGCAGATTGAACAACAAAGAAGAGTTGTACAGAAAATTTGAAATCAAAGTAAAAACGATTTTTTCTGCCAAAAACATGATTTCTCTGGAGAGATTATGCCTTAATTTAATTGTTCAAAAATTTGAGAGATTTCCTTTTGCCTTTACAGTATCGAAAGATGATACTCTTAAACATCACTCCGAATTTTTACAGAGACAATACTCTTACGAACTTGCATCAGAATTATTTAAAGAAAAAAATTTAAGAGATGAGTTCATGGAATTTGTGCTGAATAAACATTTAAAAATCATTGGCAATGGTTGGTTATATAATAGCCATTACTTATTGGAAAATGTTCTTCATCGTTTACCAAATCTCATAAGAATTTTCTATCCACTACTCTGTAATGATATAACACTAGAAAACATAGCCAAATTTTGCCCTAAAATAACTGAAATTGATATGGTATATTCTGTTGTTACGAATGCTGGGATTAAGTATCTATTCAAAAATGAAAATGGTGTCGTTCCATGCCCTGAATTAAAGAACATTTTTATTGAAGAAACTTATGTTACAGACGAAGGTGTCAAATATCTTATTCAAAATCTACCATCTCTGGAAAATGTCGATTCCCCTAAAGTTCCTGAAATCTTATATTCCCTGCATAAAGAAGATTTACCAGAACTTCAGAAAGTGCACAGTTATAATTGAATTGATTTATACTTGTTAAAATTGCATCGTTTACCATATTACACTGATCTTCTGAAAATATGTTCGACCATGTGTCCTAGACTAAAAGCAATAGCGTGCTGTATATCTAACAGTGAACAACTTAGTCTATTTTGCAACACTAGTTTGGAGATATTACTTTTAAAAATTTTCAAAAAAGGTCCAAAAATTAATATAAACAATTGCTTAAAAATTAATGGGTGTAATCTGAGATCGTTAAGGGTTTATAACTGTGCTGTATCGATCACTGATATGGCTGGAAATTGTCCAAAACTCAAGCAGCTATACCTAAGTAATATTAGTTTTCTATATAAGGATGTTGATCCTAAACCAATGTTTCGTTGTCTCATTGATTGCACTTTTCAGAACGCCAAAGATGATGATAATTGCACGAGCAGAGCAGTGCGTTTATTTTTATTATCTTCCCCAAAATTAGAATCTGTATCATTTAAGTGGGGTGTTATATCTCAAGATGTTAAAACTTCAGTTTTGAATTTTTGCAGAAACAATCCTGTAAAGGAAATTACATTTAAAGGTCCCATAGTTGAAGTGGGCTTTGTTAAAGAAATCCTCATTACTTGTCCTGCTTTCATTACTTTAAATCTAACTCGCTGCCAATTTAGCAGTCAAGAAAGCGTAGAATTAAATGAGTTTGCTAAAAAACTGCCTAATAAGCCAAGTATTAAAATTGGAGACGGTATAATTATTCCGAATGATGATGATTCTGAGGAAGACCCTAGCGAAATTCCGGGACCCTGTTGCTTGGGATAATTACCAAGAATTTCACGATGAAGAATGATAAATAATAATTATCACTTAAATTAAGAACAGAATTCATATTATTTTTAGAATCTGTCAGGGCTCGCAACGTTCTTAAATGTTTCTACATTTCCTAGCGCTATTTGAATTCAAAAATCTCCGTGGTAGATGCCTTTAATATCTGCAGTAGAAGTCTACAATGAAAATTTTCCCTTTAAAATAGTGGTAGTAAAGTAAGAAAATTTTAGGAACACTGCGAGCCCTGATTTGTGCTTTAACTTAGGATATTAGAGTACATATTTCAAATTACTATAAGAAACGTCCCGTAAAGAAAATAATCTTTAAAAGTGAATTTTATTAAACTGAACATTATTAGAGATTTGTTAGAGATATCCTCCTCAGCTGTCCAGCTTTCAGACTTTGAATCTAAAGTGTTGTCCTTTTTGTATTAGAGAAAGCATGGCATTGGGCAAGTCTGTTAAAAAACTGTCTAATACAATAAGCCAAGTGTTAAAAGTGTTCACTTGATAGATATTTCGGATGTTGATTCAGAGGAAGGCACTGACGCATTTTTTGAAAATCTTGATACTTGGGATGATTGTCAAGAATTCCTCGATGACGAATGGTAAATAATGTTTACCATTTAAATTAAGAACAAAATTCATATATTTTTTTTAATTTGTTCTTTATCTCAAGATATTAGAGTACATATTTCAAATTATTATAATTGACATCGTGGGAAGAAAACGATCTTTTAAAATGAATTTTATTAACCCTTTATTTACTGACGGTACTTATAAGTACCACTCACTTTAAACTTTCATCCCATAGAGAATATTACTAATATTCTAACGGGACTTTGCAAAAACACTCTTTTAACTCCACTTTATCCGGATACATGGCAGCAGTAGTTCTAGGTTTGTTATTTTAGCGATGAAGGAGGCTATCTTTGAAACAGTCGATGTGTTTTGTGCCGACATTTTGTTCAGATTGTCACGCTCGTCTTTTTATTGCTGCAAACACAGTAAAGGATATAAAATAAGTGTTGGATTTTTTTATGTGTTCATTATGTTCTTAAAATACAATTTGACTAGCTCTTTTAGGTAAACGGTGTATGTACAGGGTGTCCAGCGAATAAGACCCTGATTTCAAAATTAAATATCTCAAAAACAAAGATCAATAGAATTATGCGGTAAACGGTTTGTTTATTAGCTAAGCTGTAAAAATGTTGTACAGAAGTTTCAAAAATTAATTGCAAAAGCCGCTAACAGATGGCGCTGTAATCACAATGCCTATCAATTGTTTTTTGAAGTCGAGAGCCCTAGCGTCTGATTCCTAGATAGCTTCCTATGGAAGAACGAAAATTGGGAAAGACCGCTTTTTCTTCGGAGTGATGTGCAAAAGTGGAGGCATTTCATCACAGAATTATTGCATAAGCTTCAATTTTAGAGAATTTCAATTAATAGAATTTTCAATAAAAAGTTTAGCAATCATTATATAAGAACTTAAAAAATATTTTATTTGGGTAATGTGCAGAAGCGGAGCCATGTGTTGACAGAATTGAGATTTGTTTCAAATTTTGTTATAAGCTACTTCGGTCCGAATACCAATATCTCTGTGGTATGTGTTTTAAACTGTGAAAAAAGTTTGAATAAAAAAATCCAAAGTCTCTGGTTTTAAAATTAATTAACCTAAAAGAAACTCCTTTTTTACAAATCATTGAGCATTTACAATAATGATTCATAAATCATTTTTTTTTAATTGTAGAGAATAGTTTGAATAAAAAAATACAAAGTTTCTATTTTTAAAAACTTAATTAAGTTTAAAAAGTAATTTTAGTTTTAAAAACTGGTTTTCATTTTTTTATCATTGAGCACAGAAATATGGTGCAGCTTCTAGCGATAGGATCCGAAGTGTTCGAAAGGAATGCAGCATCCAAAATACTTTTGCTTTGACGTTGATGATATGACTTATCATCAATTCCTTTTAAAAAATAAATAATTTAACGCTTAATTTCTGTCTCTAAAACTTTGTTTACAAAGAAAAGAACTATATGTGTTGTGTTTAAAAATAAATTAAAAGTGAAAAATTACTTTTTTATTTATAATAATTCAGGTATAAACAATAATACCAAAATATTATGCCGTGATTTAAAAATATAAAAAATAAATAAAAAGTACAAAATTATTTTTCTAAATATATGCATTTTGATTTAAATAATTATATGGCATTAAAGATTGAATTTAATAAAATATGGGGCATTCCACGTCAAATCAGGCAGTAAAATATCAATATGTAACCCACCATCACAGATTTTAATGAAACTGCGTGTGTTTGTTCTTACTATTAAGATATGATCACCAGTAATTTTTTTTGCTCCTTGGTGAAGTAGTTTCTGAGAAAAAAATTGTCAAAATTTTGAAAAACTGCCATCAGTTGGCATTCTTGACTGTTCGATTTTCAAATGTAGCATGACATAAATATGATCATATTTCAATATCTATTCCACAAATCATCTTCAAATAATTTATGCATAATATATAGGGTACGTATTTTATGAAAACAAATACTGTTACGCTTATATAACATTTTAAGTGTGTCTAAAAAAATGTTTAATCTTTGAAGTCGTGATTTTTTTATGAAAAATAATGCATTAACTAAAATAGCATTATTAACAAAAGGCGGTATTTTTATTAAATTTATTTTTTATGGGAGATATACTTAAAGGTGTCCTTTACTGGATTCTGAAATAAAAATAGTGGGATTTTGGGTGTTTTTGGTAGTATTTCCTATTTTAAAATATTTTGAGGTGCATTTCATATGAAATCAAGCAGAGTCATTCCATGTCAGTTCCCCTAAGCCATTTAATCACTGTCACAAATTTCAATGAAATTGGGTTTGTTTATAGCTTATTTTAAGACGTAATCACCTTTAATTTTCTTGATCCTAAGTAAAATATTTTTTAAGATAAAAATATCAAAATTTTGAAAAATTGTTTAAATTTTTTTTAATGACAGTTCGATATTCAAAGACTGCATTAAAAAAAAAAAAAGTCATTTCATTACAAAATCACTAAATATGTTTCAAATAATGTATATGTGACAAATAATGTAGGCTGATTATTATTTCTTGTTTTTTATCATGTTTAAACACTAAGAGTGTCTTTTATCTTATGAATTTCTAAAATCAAGAATTTTGTCAAAATAATGTGTTAATCAAAAATTTATTATTAACCGAAGGCAGTTATTGCTTTTTTTTAATTGTACGTAAAAATATCTTTTAAATGGTTATAAAATAAAAATAGTGAACATATGAGAAAAAATTATCAAAATTTTGGAAAAATGCCACGAGTTGCCATTAATGATTGTTCAATTTTCAAAGGCCTCATTTTATATATAAAATCATATTTCAATAACTAATAAAGAAATCTTCTTCGAATAATTTAAGCAAGGTAAATAAAGTATGTAGATTATGAAAAAAATATGGCTGTAATGTTAAAAAATATTTAAATGTGTCTAAAAAATTGTATAATCTTTGAAATCAAAAATATTTTACAAAAAATAATGAAATTATTAAAAAATCTTTATCAATCAGAGGCGGAATTTCTATGACTAATTTTTTAATTTTAAATTGTACATAATACTACATTATAACTGGATCTGAAATAAAAATAGTGGGATTTTGGTTGGTTTTAGTAGTATTTAAATCATATTTAAAATTATCAATATTTTCAAATGTAAAACCTATCCAATGTATCATCCCTGGAAATATTTTTATTTATACATTTATTTTATTTTTCAAATTTTCTTTTATGTTCGTTTCTTAAGGAAAAAAATAAACAATATTGTTTTTTAGTAAAACTTCTAGGGCGAAGAGCAATTATCCCTTTCCAAAAAAGAGAAAAATCACTAGCTCCTCACCGCCCAATAGAAATTTTCAAGATGACAGTCCTAATCTTTAAACTCATATTTGGCTGTTAATATTGAAAATTTAGCATTGAGCTGCTAATATTGAAAAAAAAATACCAAATTTCACTCTTTTGAAGAAAATTTTGACGTATTGTGCTTTAAATATATGCAAAAAATGCATAATCCATTATATTTATATCTTTCAAATAACTATATCTAAAAAAATATTTAAAACTTAATGAGTTGCACTTTTGTAACTTTATTCAGTTTCTAATGATATGTACCGTAATTTCGGGTGTATAGCCCGCAGATCAAACAAATCAGTTTGGACCCAGAAATTTTATTCAGTATTTGAAGACCAATATTTACTGTGATCTAAAAAGTTACATTTTATTTTTAAAAATTTCTGGGTCGAAACACGATTGTTTGATCCGCGGGCTATACACCGGAAATTACGGTAATTTGATTTATTTCATCACAATATTGCTGAAAGATGGATTTTCAACATATATATGTGTGTATATATATATCCCTGTTCTCAAACAAATTATTTTAAAATTATTCATTTATGTTTAATAAAGCATATATATATTGTTTATACACTTATAGAAAATACATATAGTAAATTTTATGATATTATGTCAATAATGTCTAAAAGTAAAGAACTTATCTAATAGTATGTAACGAAAAATTTAACATCTGGTGTAATGACAACAAAATTTTATAATTGTTTTACTTAATTTGGATGAATGAAAAAAGCTTACATGTTTATATTTTATTGAAGTACAGGTGAAAATGTCACAAAGACATTCCTACCTCAACAACCACTGAGTATGTCACATTCACACTACAGATGATTTTTTTTTTCTTTTTGATCTTTCGGGTTTGATTTCAGATGGTAATGAATTAATTAGTTTTGTTAGAAGTGTCATTGCAGTCAGCATATTAGGCTCACTATTTTTTTTTATATAATTTGTTTTGATTGACTCGATGAACAACAATATTTAAAGGGACCATTTCATGACTTTTCAATTAAAAGCTGATTTATAAATTCATCATGTTGTTTAGTTATTATTATCGTCTTAAGATAATAAGTTGATATTAAAATTTTTAAATGCAGTTTATTTATTGAAATGCAGTAAACCAACGTTTAAAATGCACAAATAATGCGTGAAAAAGCAGCAAACAGCTGTTTCGAATCTACAGCGAGATTCTTCTTCAGTGCAAGAGAGGGAAAAAAGGAACAGCGTGCTAGGAAAAGCAAGGCTGAGCTTTTCCTAGCACGCTGTTCCTTTTTTCCCTCTCTTGCACTGAAGAAGAATCTCGCTGTAGATTCGAAACAGCTGTTTGCTGCTTTTTCACGCATTATTTTGTGCATTTTAAACGTTGGTTTACTGCATTTCAATATTCCTGCACAAAGGCTTTAATTGCTATTTTAATAGTTTATTTATTATTTGAACAGTTGAAAGTATTTTTCAATAAGAGTGGGCTGTTGATTTTAAGTCGGCTGTTGAGCAATGTAGTGTTGGTAAAGGAACTGGTACTATTTAATTTAATTTTTATTGCTGTAAATAATATTTGTTATTTTATTATTGTATGTATTATATTTAAGCAAGAATAGAAATACACGATATCGTAGTCATTTTAGTACATCTTAGCATGAAAAGCTTCAATATTTATCATTAAACATTGACATTTTATGAAAATTTCGTTAAAATTGCTCATATTTTCACTATTTTTATTTTATAACTATTGAAAAGATATTTTTACGTACAATTAAAAAAAGTAATAACAGCCTGCCTTCGGTTAATAATAAATTTTTGATTAACACATTATTTTTCACAAAATTCTTGATTTTAAGAATTCACAAGATTAAACACACTCTTAGCATTTAAACATGACAAACAACAATAAATAATAATCTGCCTACATTATTTGTCACATATACATTATTTGAAACCTATTTAGTGATTTTATATTGAAATGACTTTTTATTTATGCAGTCTTTGAATATAGATCTGTCATTAAAAACATTTTTTAAAAAATTCAAAATTTAGATATTTTTTTTAATCTTAAAAAATATTTTACTTGTAATCACCTTTAATTTCCATGATCCTGTCTTAAAATGAGCTATAAACATACCCAGTTTCATTGAAATTTGTGACAGTGAATTAAATGTCTTAGGCGAACTGACATGGAATGACTCTGCTTGATTTGATTTGAAATACGCCTCAAAATATTTTTAAATATGAAATACTACTAAAAAAACCCCAAATCCCACTACTTTTATTTCAGAATCAGGTAAAGGACACCTTTAAGTATATACCCCACAAAAAATAAATTTAATAAAAATACCGCCTTTTGTTAATAATGCTATTTTAGTTAATGCATTATTTTTCATAAAAAAAATCACGACTTCAAAGATTAAACATTTTTTTAGACACACTTAAAATGTTATATAAGCGTAACAGTATTTTTTTTCATAAAATACGTACCCTATATATTATGCATAAATTATTTGAAGATGATTTGTGGAATAGATATTGAAATATGATCATATTTATGTCATGCTACATTTGAAAATCGAGCAGTCAAGAATGCCAACTGATGGCAGTTTTTCAAAATTTTGACAATTTTTTTCTCAGAAACTATTTGACCAAGAAGTAAAAAAAAATACTGGGAATCATATCTTAATAAAAGGAACAAACACACGCAGTTTCATCAAAATCTGTGATGGTGGGTTACATGCCTGCCTGAACTGACATGGAATGACCCATATTAAAAAAATTCTTATAATGATTTCTAAACTTTTTATTGAAAATTCTATTAATTGAAATTTTCTAAAATTAAAGCTGATGCAATAATTCTGTGACCAGATATTTCCACTTCTGCACATCACCCCAATGAAAAAATGGACTTTCCCAATATTCGTTTTTACGTAGGGAGCCATCTAGGAATGAGACGCCAGTGCTCTGGACTTCGAAGCAGTTTACAAGTATTGCGATTACAGCGCCATCTGTTAACGGTTTTTGCAACTAAATTTTGAAACTTCTGTACAACATTTTTACA
Source organism: Maratus speciosus (assembly GCA_963932465.1). Taxonomy (NCBI): domain Eukaryota; kingdom Metazoa; phylum Arthropoda; class Arachnida; order Araneae; family Salticidae; genus Maratus; species Maratus speciosus. The sequence continues at coordinate 332,243,745 of OZ010797.1, read as the reverse complement.
GCGTAGCTAATAAACAAACCGTTTACCGCATAATTCTATTGATCTTTGTTTTTCAGATATTTAATTTTGAAATTAGGGTCTTATTCGCTGGACACCCTGCATTTGATTTAACAGTTGAATTACTCGGTGGTACTTGTAAGTATCGTCAGTTCACTGGCTGTTGGAGAAAAACTTCTTGTTTACTTTTCGTCTGTGTAGTTATCGATTGTTTTCATCTGCTTCAAAATGTAATTACTAAAATGTAGTGTAGTAATGATTTCCCTGGTATTTCTTTTCTGTTTCATTGTTATTTTTTATAGGAATTCGAGAAAGATCTGGCACCGGCTCGTTTTTTAAATGCTAGAAATGGCATATGTAAATTCAGATATTGCATGTGTAGAGATGCGAGAGAACATGTTGTTCCTGGAATATAAACGTCGCATAACTAAAGGTCTGCTAACGAGATCGAAACCTAAAAAATATAGTTTTTTTAACCCTTTCGGGGGCAAAGCATTTTCAATTCTGAAGTGTTGAAATAAATGATTGGCACCGGAATTTGCCAAACGATTTATTTGTAAATAAGAAAAAAGGCCTATTTTTCTACATAATTATTAAATCGAAAATATTTTCTGGTGCCATTTGAAATACCTTGTGGGTTTTCTGTTACGATATTTTAGTCATAGTGTACTGACGGTACTTTAAAGTACCACTTTAATTAATTACCTCTTAATAATTAAATTTCTCACGGGTGAATATTTTTTTTTATGTTTTTCCTTTAATTCTCATTGTAGTAATTGAAAAAAAAAATTACATGAAAAAAATTGCGGTAGGTCATAATGCAGTAGATAAAAGTTTAAACTGTTCTTTATTATAGATAACTGAGTTTTTTTAGAGATATGCTCTTCAGCCATCCAGCTTTGCGACTTTAAATCTAAAATATTGTCCTTTTCGCATTAGAGAAAGCATGGCATTGTACAAGTTTGCTAAAAAAATCTAATACATAAGCCAAGTGTTGAGATAGATATTTCAGAAGTTGATTCAGAGAAAGACTCTGGCAAATTTTTAGAAAATCCTATGAATTTTATTAAATTGTAATTATTATAGGTAACTGAGTTTTGTTAGAGATATCCTCTTCAGCTGTCCAACTTTGAGACTTTAAATATAAAATGTTGTCCTTTTCGCATTAGGGAAAGCATGGCGTTGTACAAGTTTGTTTTAAAAAAACTGTCTAATACATAAGCCAAGTGTTAAAAGTGTTGAGATAGCTATTTCGGATGTTGATTCAGAGAAAGACACTGACGAATATTTATAAAATCCTATTACTTGGGATGATTATCAAGAATTCTTGGTGAAAAATGGTAAATAGTGTGTGTCATTTAAATTAACCCTCTCGCTGCGCAACCCGAGATTTCCTCGGGCAACGTAAAAGTAGCAAAATTTGCGCAACTCGAGATTTCCTCTGGGATGCATTTTTTCCGTCTAATTAACCCTCCTTGTTTATTCCCACCAGTTTTTTTTTTCTTGTAAATTTTGCCTTATTTAATCGGAGCATTTTCCCGATTAAATTAGACAAAAAAATTTGTTTTGAAAAACCGGTGACAAAAGAATAAAAATTCTTAAAAAACGCTCGTCGTGAAGGTGTTAAATACGCAATTTTTGAAGCTATTTTGAGAAAACAATTACGCAGCGAGAGGGTTAAGAACACAATTAATATTATCTTTAAAATTTGTGCTTCATCTCAAGGAGCTCATATTTTAAATTATAAGAAGCGTCCCGAAAAGGAAATAATGTTCAAAGTTAAATTTATTAAACAAAACTTTGTTAGAGATAACTGAGTTTTCATGTACCAGATTAATAAGCTTAAAAGAAATAAAATTAGAAATATTTTACTAAAAAACTTTGAAAAGGATTTTCAAAGTTTTTAGTAAAATATTTCTAATTTTATTTCTTTTAAGACAAAATGAAAATCGCTTCTTATTATTCTCAAATAGAGTTAGCTGCAGAATTTTGGAAAGTTTCAACTGTCAACCTAAAACAGATTTTTAGAAAAGTGTACCGAAGCATAAAAAAAACACTTTTTTCGAAACGGCAAAACTACATACACACCCACAATGCTTAAATATATTATTTTAAAACCTTCCAGCATCATAATCATATTGATTTAACATTTCGTCATCAACTTTTATTTCTGTTTTAATCATTTTATAACTCAATTCAGAACTCGAAAATTTGAACCGATTTATGTTCCATGTGCCCTTAAAAGCTTTATGCCAGTGAAAAACACTTGCCCTCACAATTAATTGACCACACGCACTGGGCGGAACTCGCAATATTTCCCACAAGCATTGCGATATTTGTTTGGCTTTTCGTTAACGCTTGTGGGGAAAATCGAGAAACTGATTAGCTATAATCCGTCGTGACGTTGTATGACGTCAGAAATGCTTGTCGTCCATTGCTTCATCGTGGAAAGCTTCCCTGCCATGTTAAAAGCGTCCGATGCCGATATTTGCAAACACACATAAAATTTAATCGCATAAGGCATATCGCACACTGACCAGACAAGGCGACAAAAGCGTAATACAGAAGACAAATTCTAGTATTCAAACTGTTTTTTCCTTTGGTGTTGTTAACAGGATGAAATCTCTTTTGACTCACGCTTTTTTTGTCGCTTGTCTGCTTAGTGTGCGATCTGCTTAACGCTGTACCAAGGACGCTTCCATTTCTACGACTGGTCGTTGCTCGTGTGCGCGGCAAAACAAGATTGCGTTTAGTCATGTGACACTGTGGCTTATCAGCCTGTAACGCCCTCTATCCACCTCTTTTGTTAATACAAACAGCAAGATTTCTTTAATCCGCAGAAATTAATATTCTGATGAGTGGTTTCGCGACAGTAAAATTAGTCTTATTAGTTATTGAACAGTCCTCGTAATATGCATATAAAATCCTCATAAGAAATACTTAATGGCGAAAATCCCCTGTATTCATACTCTCTTTATAAACCCGGCTGAAATCTAACTCAAAGCAAAGTACTCCTGTACCAAGTATCAAGCATAAATATAAATAAAATAATATTTATTCATTTGTATTTAACGGTGATATATGATGCTCATTTCTTGTAATGCTGGACAAATATTAGAGTATCTCTCTTGGCATCACAACCTCCTTTCGATGGAAAAGATTACGGCCTGGTTTTATCTTTTGTGACATCGCTGTCGCTGAAAACTCTGTTTCTAATTATTAAATTATATGCTCTTTCTAGAAAATTGAGCAAAGGAGTTTTTAGAGTAAAGAACAGTTTTATTCTAAAAGCCGTACAGTTGAAATTAACTTTATTAATGACAGCTCTCTTGTTAAGATGTTCTTCTTTATCAACTTTGTAAATGAAGTGTTATGATCTTCTCCAAAATGTAATATCTGTATTATTCAGTTTTTGTTTTGCCTACTGATATCGAATATCCTATATTCTAATTCTTTGAGAATGGTTCTTTTATAAAGAAGGTGACTTTTACAAACTTATTACTGTTATGAATTGTTTTGTATAATGGTTTTTTTAAGTGTGTATTCCCGTGTTTTGGGTTTTAAAAAAGCTTAACTGCTTTTCCTCCATTTTGTTTTCCTATTATATATGTGGAATATGTATGTAAAATATTGTTTTTTATCAGAAAGTTGGAAAGTATGAAAATTCTGAAGGTTTTTAAATTACGCAGCACGCGGTCTAAAACTGGCCTATTACTTAGTTTCTCTTTTGTCCCTGAATTTGGAGAAGCGGTAGTGTGGATATTTTGTATATCTTAGTTCTGTTGCCCATATTATAGATACTGATGGTTCCTTTAATGATGTCGCTTTCTATTTCTGTGTCGTATGGAAAAACATATGGATTTTGAAGAATCAATAACTGAAAATCCACATAATTAGCTGGTGAATTTTTAATGAAGTCTTCAAACATATTTGAATATAATGAAGTACTGTATTCGATCGTTAAATTACGATTAAGCTCTGTAAAATAAGCAGTTTTTTAGCATTGTTTTAAATAACACTTTTGACGGGTTTTTTTCACAAACGAATGAATACCACTACTTTTATGTGGAACCTAATAAATTTTTCTAAAGTTTATCTAAAGGTATTAAGCTCTGTAAAATAAGTAGTCTTTACCAGTGTTTTAAATTATACGTTTGTCTGTATTTTTTTTTTTCACAAGCGAATAACTACTTTTATGATTCTGCTAACAAGTTTTGAGAAAGTTTATCTAAAAATATTAAGTAAAATAATCAGTTTTACCAGCGTTTCAGATACTACTTTTGTGTGTGTGCTTTTTTTATTTTAACAAGCGAATGAACTACTTTGATGATTCTGCTAATAAATTTTGCGTACGTTTATCTAAAGTTTATTTGCAAACGTCCTTTTATATTTCTTTTTTGATAATTCTACGTGAAGATTTATCCAGTTTCATTGTTAGATATTATACTATTCCCCAAATACATATTTACCTCAACAACGCGCATCCTTCATAAATCATTTTTCTCCAGCGATCTGTGACTTATAATCTCTCAGAACAGGTGTCAACTTCCACTTTTCTGCTAGTTATTATCTGTACTAGTCATGCTTCTTCAAAAGCCTTTTTTACACTAGAGTCTCTCGAGAGGCTTGAATAAGAATGCATATGACTAAAAACAGTATTTTTCAGTAACAATTTTAAGAATATATTTTTAACGACATGGCTTCAAAGTTTTAAAGTTTCAAAGATATTTATTTTTGATTTCGTATACTATAAAGAATGTCATATTACAGTTATTCCAATATTTTATAAATAAAAGATATGCATCGGTAATGTAAAGGATAAAAACTTAGTATTTTTATGTATTGCTATGAAATGAAAGCATAATCCTGTTTGACTCCACCATTTCGTGTTTTTTTAAAAAGATGCTAAATTGACGATTCTTTAATTGTTCTTTTGTTGTTGTTGTTGTTATTTTAATTCATTACATTATAGCCCCAATCAACAAAATGCAAGAAGGTCGCCATTCTGAATTTCTAAATGGTTACACATAGGAAAGTTAATAGATCTAGAAATAAAAACATCACTGATGAATTAAATGCTGAGAATAATTTCTCGCAAATCTATTACCTTATTACTTTTGGCTGTAGTCTAAAGATTACCACTGTCTTAGACTGTTTAGAAATAAATGGCAAGTAGGGGCGTAGCTCTTCTGCATAGAAGAATGTTTCCCATTCAGAGCCTATCATATTAAAATTCTATGGATAGGTGATAGGATCTTGTCATCTTTATTATAGCCCTTACACCCTTTATTTAATCTAATTGTGCGTCGGAAAACACGATTGATATGGTCAAACTACTGTTGATAACTACTGTTTATAGGTCAAAACTGTTGCCTACTCCATCTAGTTCTAAAATGGTCTAAAACCGTTAACATCTAGTATCATTGCACTATTGAAAGATGCCATATGTTAACATATATCTGCTATACCTACAGAAATGTTGTTTAAAGCTTTGAACCTCGGATGGCTTATCTGCAAGTTGTACTGTTAAGTGGCGGATGGCTTAAAGGGTCTCAGAACTCTTAACCCTTTGGGGACGAGCGACCGGTATACGTGCCGCATAAGGTTATCAGAATCCGTGATTATTCTCATCAGTAAATTTTTATTGTAAATTTTGCCTTATTTAATCCGAACATTTTCCTGATTCAATTAGGCAAAAATTTCTGTTTTGAAAAACCGATTATAAAAGATTAAAAATTCAGTAAAAGACGCTCGTCCCGAAGGGGTTACAGATTCAAAATTTCCGAAATTTTAGTTTTTTTAGATGTTGAACTCCTATCTTTTCTGAACATTTTGAGATAATTGTTTTCTTGAAATTCCCATTAAAACAGAAGATATGGCTTTTAGAAATACCCGTTCAATAGCTGAAGCTGCGTTTCCGAAACTTTGAAGTCATTTTTCTCAAAATGACGTTTTTGGGCATAACGCGCAGGATATCTCAAAAACTTCTGAATATTTTTTCATGAAATTTTCAAAACATATGTTTCATGTTAGTCTTTATAAACTGAACCTAAAATTTTCTTTTTATTATTCGAAAAAAATATTTTTCAGGTGATTATACTGTTGAAATTTTCAAAATTTTGTGTTATCTAAATACAACTTTGTATTAAAAATATAAAAATGCTTTAAATACAAATTTATTTAGGTTCAGGGTAATTATCACAATCTGAAGTATAATTAGGTACCACAATTTTCATTCCAGTTGCAATATTTATTTTGTAACCCACGTAAATTGTTATACCAATTTTCTGCTCGTCAATTGCCTGACAGTTTGGAGCCCCCTATAAATGCTTATTCTGCATCTTGCAATTTTTTAAATGCATGAAAAGAAAGAACATACTCATATCTTTCAACACAATAAAAATTGTGATGTAAAATCATATACATTTTAAAATATTAAATGTTGAATATGGTCTTGTATTTTCATTTCTTCCAATTTTAAGAGTCAGGAGACCCCTTAATGAACCTATGTAATTATATTATGCATTATTATTTTAGCACTATCATGCTGATTGATAAATAATTCATACGAGTTCTAATTTTTTCAACTGAGTGAAACCTTATTCAGATCACAATTTCAGGGCTCCCAAATGGTCCGCCAACTGAATACCAATAAATTTTAACAGAAAATTTTATGGTAGGTTTGGGTTAGAATTAACTTTCAAAAGGTGATTTCGGGGCGGTTTTTAAGAAAAATCTAAAAAGAAAATTTTTCTAAAAAAATATTGGTATTCAGTTGGCGGACCATTTGGGAGCCCTGCAATTTGAACACCGGACTTTGGCGTAAGCTGCCAATGCTCTACCAACTGAGCAATTCTGGACAAATCCGGTGGACATACATGTAAACCGTTACTCCTCCCGATGTCCTATCCCAAATAGATGAAAAACTAAAACGCCGCATTGTTTGCCAGAATGTAAAGTGTTCTGCGAATAAATATAGGTTTTCTTGGCAAAAACTTCGACTCCATTTCCATACTTTTTGCGAAAACGATAGTTTTATATTTTCATTAGTTTACAAATTACAGTCGAACCTCCATTTAAAGAAGTCGCTAAATCCCGGAAAAAAGTTCGTTATATGGAAAATTCGTTAAATAGAGATTCACCTTTTAAAATACTTTCAACTACATAAAACAGATTTTAAATTCATAAACACTAAATATTGTTACTAAAAGTAATTAATCATATTTTTTTAATAAATTATATCGATTTGTTTTACTTATTTTACCACCAATATCCATCATCAATTCATTTTTTCTATGTGTTTAAATCTTTGAAATCTGCAAGGAAAACAAAACATTGTCCGGGAATACACTGTACTTTCTGTTTAAAGTAAATAGTTTTATATTAAAATTAACGAATTTTAATGACATTGTCGTATTTATTATTATTTATAACAAATAATTTTAACCATACATTAACATATGCGTCCTTAAATTTAATTTCTGATAAACTCTGTTAATTTTGTCTGAGTTTTTCTCTTTTAAAAAGTGATTTCTCTCATAATCCGTCTTGCATCTTTGCAATGAAACCAAAAACCCCTTCACGCGTATTTTCTTCTAACTATAATCCGCGTCGGATTCTTTCAAATGATTCTAGCATTTCATCATACGAAGTTTTGTTAATTCCTGCGTCATGTTCATTTCCATCATCATCATATTCGTCTTCATCGCAATTCATTGCTGTATTGTTTTTATTTTTCACACTGTCGAAAATATCCAATTCGGATAGTGTTTAAGAGGTCTCAATTTCAGAATTAAGAGAAATACAATCATCAGTGAGCACACCATGGTTAATGTCTTCTTTTTTTCTCATCTGTATCCACATTTTATTAAGTTACTCTAAGGGATTATCGTCTCCGTCTTCTGTCCTTACCGAATTCTCACTGCTGACAAAGAAGGAGCCTGGTAAAACCAGTTCAAGGCCATTGAACATCATAAAATGTGTTTAAACAAAGAATAAGTTTGAAATGTCCAGAAATATTTTGAGAAATGGGGAGAAAAAAAATTTTAGATCGCAAGAAAAAGTTCGTTAAATAGAGAATGCACTTCGCTATTTGGAGGTTATTTTACGAAGAAATTCGCAAAATGTTCTTGGTTCCAAGGAAAACTTCGCAAAATAGAGGTTCGTTAAATAGAGGTCCGACTGTATTACATTTTTCAATTTTCCCTGACAGCCAAACTGCTAGAACACACGCTCTTTTTAAATTATTAGCTTTTTACTTTAGTCGCATAAAAGTGAGATGAAGTAGAATAATGTAAGACAGATGAAAAATACTATGAGAAATGCATCAAAGTTTTTGGATATTTTCAGAATAGTTTATTGAAAAATGATATTCGTTTCAATTTTTCAGAAGTGGCATCACAATTGAGTTTTGTGTTATTTACAAGTAATTAGGATTCGCTTCGCTCATCCTCTACTAGGCTACACAAATTACATTTTGCTGTACACTTTACAAAAAAACTATTCAGTATTTTGACTTGAAATTAAATATAAAAATAAATTATGATCTGTAAATTTGCACAATATTATTTTTTTACAGAATAACCTTAAAAAAATTATTATTTTACCATTACGGACATGTTTTTCCATTACGGACTATTTTTCCATTTTTTTCCATTTTTGCAAATAAACAATGAAACACGTATATTTTCAGAAGAAAAAATAAATCATGGAGTTAGTAATTATACATAGAATCATGATTAATTTAAATAGTTTCACGATTTCTTTTATGAAATTTTTAAATACCTTTTTGTGAAAATTATAGCATATTTTTAATGAATAAAAATTTGTGTATTTACATCCAATTATGAAAGTATTTTTCAGTGTTAAGAATTCAAATTCTCAATTTATTCTTATTATGTGAAATCATTTACGTAGACGATACTTACACATTTTAAAAGAATTGTATTATGATGTTTTTTTTTTGTTAAGTGGCAACAAAAGAATTGTAAATATATAAAATTAATTGTTAAATTTGTTATCATTTTATGCGTTAGAATTTGCCGGAGTGCAGATTGTATTAATTTTTTTATTTTGACTCATTTTTTGAGGTTTTATTTCTATTTTAAATTCAAATTTTCAGCATTTCTAGAGATATTTTTTACATTATTTTAGAAAATTGTATTAATTTAAACTGCTGCCAACTGTATAAACAGCGATACAATAATGTTTGCTTCAAATTAAAAATTTATTTTACACGTGACTATTATAAACAGAAAATATAAAAACAGGAACTCATTGAAAATTACGTCATAAAAACTATAATTACACGTGAATTTTAAAAGAGAAGGAATATTGTAAAATAATAAATTCATTAACATGCGTTACAAGTCTTAAATAGGAGAATTTACGTCACATTTACTTCACATTACACTTATTACGTAAAATGAACAAAAAATAATATTGCAAAACAGTTTAAATTTAAAAATTGCGCGAGACATTAATTTAATATTTTAAGATGATCATAATATTTCATTTCTAGCTAAAGTATTTTTACGTGAATATTAAAAAGAGAAATTAAAGTTTGGTGAAAATTACGTCAGATTAAAAACGATTAATTTAAAATGTCTCATTTAAAAGAACTTTCTTTTCGCTTTGTTAAAAAATACCAGGAGACAAAGACTGTTTACTTAATTCCTTTTATATTAGCTTATTTTGAAATGTTGTTACACGTGTCTACGTCATCAAGTTATTTTTATTTCGACGTGTTATTTGTAGTTTTATTAATGTTGTACTAATTTATTTGTTCTTTCGTTATTTAAAATAAAACTTATGTCAATTTGTATAATTTGGCGAGTGGTTTGGCGATTCATATAATTTGGCGAAATTGGTCGACGGGATAATCAAGTAGTACCGCAGCTGATTTGGCGTTAAAATTCCCCAATCAAGAGAGAAATGAATAGAAATTCGTTTATAGGGAGATCGCCACTGTTTTTTAAATTATAATTCAATCTTTCGAAATCTTTTTAAAGCCGATCAAATTAGCGTGCATTTAGAGTCTGCGGTATCTGGACGGGGGTTGGCGAGCGTAGCTCGTAGGGGGCCGAGCCCCCTAGTATCACAAATAAAAAATTCCGTGGAAATTCTTAGTTAATTGGCTGAATTTACATTTCTAAAATTAAAATGTGCCAAAACATAAAATAACGTTTTTGCTTAATAAAGATGCAAAAAATAATATAAAAAATATTGTTACTTTCAAATATTTATCTTATTAAATAACGCTTCGTGAATCCAAACAAAGGGCTTTTAGTATTTAAAAAATAAATTTAACTTTTTTATCTTTTCTGATTATTTACTGTTTATAACTTCAGTTTCATTGTTATGTTAAAATAACATACATAGAAAATGAAATATATTTCCTAAATGATCAAAGCAATGAGACTACTTTAAAAAAAAAAAAAATACTTCTAAAATTCATGTAGTCTCTCAGTCAGTACGATGCAAAATTTCCTCACATCTTTCCCATTATTCCGCAGTCTAAGACATGCAAAGAGGCAGACATAGTTTATATTACATTGCTCAAGTATTTTACCTGCATCCACTAAATAAAAGCAATAATACAATTAAACAAAAACATAATTTGAAGAACAAATTAAAAAAACAAAATTTATTTCCTACATTGTTTAAGCCCGAGAAGGGACAGATATTAAGATATTTCATTCAATTAGTTTTACATTTAATGTTAAATTTTTGTAACAAATTAGTTAAGCCAATTGAAGATTAAAAAATAAAAATAAAATTCATATAATATGACACTTAAAACACCCCAAAAAATTAGATTCCGTTCAAATGAAATCGAAATAAATCTTAGACTTCTTCCATTTTTAATTGAAAATATGTGTATTGCAGATTTTGCATTATGTTTATGACAATTGTGCATAAAATGATAAGATGCATGCAAAATACAAAACTTAAAAAAAAAAGTCTAAGATTTATTTCGATTTCATTTGAACGGAATCTAATTTTTTAGGGTGTTTTAAGTATCATATTGTATGAATTTTATTTTTATTTTTTAATCTTTAATTGGCTTAACTAATTTGTTACAAAAATTTAACATTAAATGTAAAACTAATTGAATGAAATATCTTAATATCTGTCCCTTCTCGGGCTTAAACAATGTAGGAAATAAATTTTGTTTTTTTAATTTGTTCTTCAAATTATGTTTTTGTTTAATATGTCAAGTTTTTTAATAACTACTGCACTCAGACGAACGCATTTCAAAATTAAGGGAGAGTATCATCATCAGGCGTTGATGTATGCGGTATTGCATCACAATGTGGGATGCAGTTTACCAATGTGTAATTCAAAATGTTTCACTACTGTAGTAATGCAGGTTGCGGTAGTTTGGACAAAAACTTCCAATCTGAACGTAAAAAATCTATAATCAAAACATAAAAAATTAACTTAATTTAACTTTAGATACCCTATTTCCCACTCAGGAACGCTATGAATGCAAATGTAAATTGTGTTGAATCCTTAATGACAATTTTTAACAATATTATAGCTGTGATACAGTAAAAGATAAAAAATAAAAGTTTTACTTAAATTTTTAAACCCTATTCTCTCCTAAGGGGTGATGTAAACACATCAGAAAGTTATTACCTAAGTTTAACTTGGGGTATAAATAGTTCTCATCTGGAAAAAAAAATACATTTTAAAATTTAAGTTATGTAATTCCCCAGTACGTTCGCTACTTTGCGTAAAAATAAGCTATCCATTAGAAAATTTTTACTAAAATATAAACTTCACCAAAGCAAAAACTTATTCTGAAAATATCCTTTTATTTCCACTATGACGCCATATTCACCGTTTTAATTTTTGAAAAAAAAATAGCTCAATTTAATATTTCACGTGAAAATCTTTCAACTAAAAAGAAATTAATTATTATTACGGCTTTTGACATTTTTGCAACAATGAAGTAAAAATGTTACATTTTTTATGAAATATGTCCATTGATTTTCAATGAAAAAAGCGAAAATTGGAATTATTAAGAAAAATATTTGAATAATGTAAAAATAAATTGGCACATGTTTCTGTCTGGGTTATAATTCAACCATATGCAAAGGCATTTCACCATTCGTTTTGACCCTGACGTCAGGCAAGCGTTTTTACACTTTAAATTTATAATATTATTAAAATTAGTAAAGAATAAAAAATGAGTGGTATCAGGGACAAAAAGGTGGGAAGAAAAAATGAAAAAGTTATGATCTCCATAGGCTTTTCCATGTTAAATTAACACTGAGAAGTGACACTGGAAATAAGTAAGTATTGCGCTGCCGCGCAATACTTAAATAATTCCATATAATCTTTTATGATTCTGCTATTTAATTTTTAAAATCATTTTTCAAAAATTGAACTATTAATCTGTTTTTAATACTTTCCAACATAGTTTAAAAGTGTTTACGAAGTTTGTTTGTGTTCCTGTCCGTGCTCTAATTTGCGTAAATATACTTTGATTGCCATGAAATTTATATATACGATTAAGACTTACTAAGGAATGCTCGGTATTAAAAATGAACTGAATAGCGTTTATAGTTCTTTTACAGGAACACTCAAAATAATTCCTTTGCATTACGATCTATAAGGAAAAATCGTTCGCGATGTTTTTAATGATGTTACACAATTTGAAACAGATTGAAATTGACATATATAGCTTAGGTGCACTACAAGATGCTTACTATAGAACATGGTGTACATAGCATTCATCGTTCATTTACAGGGGCACTGAAAAAATTCTGTTACGTTATGTTCTATGTAAAGAAATCGTTTGCGGTGTATTTTAATGAGGTTACACTATTTTCAGCATATTAAAATTGATATATATATGTATCTGAGGTGCACTGCAAGATGCTTACTGTAGAATACGGTGTACATAGTTCATACATCGTTCATATACAGCGACACACAAAATAATTCGGTTACAGTATTGTCTAGAGCAATAATTTCTGGAAGTGCGTTTTCAACTGTTGTATGCGTTTTTAGATTGAACTAACTCTTTTCATATTACTTGGAGTGTGTAAATTCTATTGTTCATATACGCAGGGCTGTACAAAACATCTGGGCTACATTTCCGTTTATTGATTGAAATTGCTGAAGGAGAATTTTCAGTTATCATATGCGCTGCCAAACTGAACTAAAGTTTGGCATACTATGTAGCATATCACAAATCTATATATCATATACAGGGATGCACAAAAGAATTCAGAAACTTTTCGACTATTGATGGTAATTACTGAAATTGTTTTTACAAATGTGTTAATATACGTTTTACAAATTGTTTATCTAGACATCATCTTTCACCTTATTAACTCCTTCAAGGGCGGTGACTTATTTTTGGACCATTAAATTTTAATTCCTAAATGCCACATTGAAACCAGAATATTGTAATGAAATTTTTCCTTTTATTAAGTACATGAACTTTAATAAGCTTTAAATTAGCTAAATGAACTTTAAATTAGCTTTTGCTTATATTGAAAAAAATTTGTTTGTTTATTTCAGCATTTTACGAATAGAAGCACCTTGCCCCTGAAAGGGTTAAATGCTGATGTTTTATTATAGTATTCTGAATGTGTTGGAAAGTGTTTCATAAGTTATGCTTGATGCATGATTTTACGTTCTTGTTGTCTTTCTCTTCACGATAATGCTATAGAAATATTTATCCAATTCATCTTTAGATATTATTCCATTCCCCTAATAGTCATTTATCTCAAAAGACTCGTCCTTCATACATTAGTTTTTTCCGCGATCTGTGACTTATAATCTCTCAGAACAGGTGTAAAGTTCCACTTCTACAAGTTGTTATCTGTACTAGACAAGTCTTTCTGTGAAAGCCTCTTTTACACTAGAACCTCAAGAGACTACAATGAGAATGTATGTAGGCAGATACAACATTTTTAGATAAAAATCCCAAGAATGTATTTAGGATGACATGGCTTTAGTTATTGTTTCTGTGATTGTTGTTTTCAGTTTCGTAGGTGTATAATGTCATTTTATATAAATTTTAGTAGAAAACTTTATATTTTATACAAAAAAAAATTACAAATAGAAAAGGTGAACAAAGCGCTACAGGGTGATTCAAAATATATGTAATGGCGATTATCTCTTAAATCGCTGATGATATAAACATACTTCTATTTACAAAACGTATAAGTGTCTAGTATAACGTTTAAAGACACGCATTTGTTTTACAACGTACTGTATACGCGTGAAAATATAAAAATTAATTTTCTTATATACGCTTTTTCATGAGACATTTAGAAACATTTACTTTGCGCAGAGTTGCCAGTGGGCTATTATTTTTAATTCAAATTTCTTGATTGGCATCACTTTGGTAAAATTCACCTTATTTAATGACATATTAATTAAGGCAAAAACAAGGGAAATTTTACCATTTTAAAAATACTAATCAAGAAATTTGAATTTAAAAAAAGTAGCCCACTGGTAACACTGGTCCTGCATAAGAATGACATTAAAAACATCAAATATATTTGCTATCAAAACTTTCCGAGTTATAATTTTATGGATATTCAGTGCTTTCCGACAACAAAGGCGCGTCTTTCCACTAAACTGGAATATCTCGCTTGGCCCTGATATAAATAATAATAGGAGAAGTCCTGCTTACGTAGTCGAAAAGTAAAATATTTCTATATCCAAAAAATTAAATATTTTAATGAGCTGTAAACGTAAATAGTCATATTTTTATCACTTTCCAACATAGTTGTAAAGTGTTATGCATTCGGTTTGTCTTGCCGTCTGTCCGTGCTCTAACACGCGTAAATATACTCGGATTGCCAAGTAATAGATATATGCTATTGAGGCTTATCATGGCATTTTCGGTATTGAAAATGAAATGTATAGCATGTATTGTTCATTTACACAGACGATCAAAAAAATTCTGTTTCATCATGATCTTTGGGGGGAAATCTTTTGCAGAGTATTAATAATGCTACACTATTTCAAACATATTGAAATTGATATGCATCATATGAATTTATTAATATTTTTCAAAATTAAAAATATAACAAACAAAATTGAAGTTGCTATCCAACGTATACTTTGTTCATAAATTTAAAGATGATCTGAAAATAAAAACACATGAATGAGATAAAACTCAACGTTTCGGTTTAATCTTCAAAACCATCTTCAGAAATAAAACTTTCCAAAAACACAAATCGGCAGAACAATATACATGCTACATCGTCTAAAATTATATTCAAACCAAGGTTCTTCTACAATACGGTTGTTCCATTTGAAGGATAACCAATCAGAGTAGAGCAGGACTGAAACGTCACGTGGCGGACAAGATCGGAGCTCGATCAGCCGTGAGACAGTAAATAGATGCGTAAAAAGACCGAAATACGAAGTAAATAATTTTTTTAAAAGCAGATTTTCGAAAGTAAATCGAACAAAATTACTTTCCTTAAAATAATTTGGACAAATACTGATTGGAGTTAATCAAATATAAAATACATAATGGTTAAATAATATCGCGATACGTTTGTTAACATTCAAATACTTAAGTAAATTCGCGAAAAAAATTACCTTTTTAATGTGCAAAATTACAAATGAAAACTTTTAAACTAATGTAAAATAAAATGAACGAATGAATTATATGAATATGATTACACAGGAGTAGTAATGAAAAGACTAGCATTATCAAACAGAATAAATTAAACAAAACTCACACTTCAAAACTTTTAACAATAATGCATTGTCCAATTACTAGATATAAGTTTTCAAAAAATTTCGAATGTCATTATGCTTATACAGGATGAAAATAATACAAAAATATTACTCTATAATTAAACTAATTCTATTATGAAAAAAATATGTACTATACATATTATTTACATTATATTATTAAAATAACAATATCGTTATTTCATACAGTGTTGAATTCAGACACTTTTCTCCGGGAGGGATTTCTGTGGCTCCAGGGGGAGGGGGGGGATTGCACTTTTTGACCATTGAAAACCCAAAATCTCAAATCTTCCGGAGGGGACATCGCATTGCTCCGGGGGAGGGATGTGCTCCTCCCGGGCCACCCCCTGAAATCAACACTGATTTCATGTATACAAAATTTCAGCAAAAACTGAAAAACTTAAAACAACTTCAGTATTAAAATTTCCATGTTATCTTATAAAACACATCAAATATAACATTTCTTCATACAAATAGGAAACAATAGAAAGAAAATTTATGGAAGTACAGTAGAGAGCCGATTATTGGAACCCCAATTAACCGAACTTCCAATTATCCGAACAGCCAATTTCTACAAAAAAATGTTTGTAAACCGATCTTCCAATTATCCAAACAGCCTATTTCTCTCTCTCTCTTTTTTTTTTTTTTTTTTTTTTTTTTTTAGATTTGTAAAAGGAACTCTGTTCAACTTTTAGCCAAATACAATGAATTTTCTCCTCTGCGAGTTTTGAACTTTGAACTTTTTTTCCCCCATTTCATGGCGATTTGTCTGCATTTGTGAAAGAAATCCGGCTTTAACAGTTTAGTCCAATATAGTAAATGCCTCTTCTTTTTCTTTCATTAAAGTTTATTCGGAATTTCTCGCGATTCTCTTATGCAATTTTTAGAGATTTTTCCGTTCTGCAGAAATTTTTTGACATTCGTAAAAGGAATTCGGTTTTAAAATTGCAGTAAATTTTGTCCTCTGCGATTTTAGTGTTTTTCTTTGCGATTTTCCAGAATAATAATCGCCAGGATGTCGATGCTCGGATTTGAGACTATGTACTGTATTGTTAAATCTGTATACTTGTTCTGTGAGAGTTATTAGAACACGTTGATATAGCGCATTCATTAGATTTTATTCAAAAAGTCTGTTTAAATAATAGAATAATTAAAATCATTCACAGAAAAAAAATTCCAACGCAGAACAGCATACAGAATAATACCACGGAGTAAAAGAGGTGGAGGGGAAACTTAACGGGCATTACTCGCCGAAAACGCAAGTTGCATTTTGATAAATAAGGAGGGCGCCACAATCCGCATGTTGGCCATTCTTTCAGCTGAATATCATATGATTGTATGCATAAGAGCCGTACGTTAGAATTAAAAAATATTTTATGTTATTCGGTTGTTTTTTATTATTGATATTACAAAGCATAAATTAAGGTGGGGTATAAGTGCTTTGTTCCTGATTTGAAATCAGGTTATACCAGTGATATAAAAAAAAAAGAAAAAACGAAGAGAAAATAAAATTGAGCTTGTTCCGTGCTTTACAGGTGAGAGATTTTTTTAGGCTTTAATATAAAGCTATTTTCTTGTAATTACGTTTAAATTTAGAAATTTTTATCTAAAATCGATCTTAGTGTATGTGTTTTTTAAATGGTATACTTAATGAACACTAAAAATTGTTGTGGGTAATTGATATGTAACTATCTGTCAAATACCATTTAAATTGAGATTAAACCATTTAAAGTGCAGAATTTTGTCATGTCAAATTCTATAAAAATGGAATCAAAACTTCAAAAGAAATTAATAAAAGTTTCCTTCATTCTATTAAATCTTATCATACGTAATTAATTCAATGATATCCCATGATAGGTAATTATTCTAGGTTGCCATGGTGATTATTCTATTAAATCCTATCATACGTAATTAATTCAATGATACCCCTTGATAGGTAATGATTCTAGGTTGCTATGGTGATTATTCTATTAAATCCTATCACACGTAATTAATTCAATGATATCCCATGATAGGTAATGATTCTAGGTTGTCACGGTGATTATTCTATTAAATCCTATCACACGTAATTAATTCAATGATATCCCGTGATAGGTAATGATTCTAGGTTGCCATGGTGATTATTCTATTAAATCCTGTCACACATAATTAATTCAAAGATATCCCATGATAGGTAATGATTTTAGGTTGCCATGATGATTGCGATCTATTTAAGATGGAGTCCTATTATTTTCGTATTACTAAATTTAATGTATATAATCGTAATAAATTTTGTATTCATGCATTTTTGCATAAGAGTGAGTCTAAAGAGTTTTTAAAATTTGATATTTTGTATGCTCTGACTTGAAAGCATATAGTAATCTAAAATATACTGTTACATTTTTCCATAAATATTTATGAAGTATTCTGGAAAATAATCTTAATTTTATGTAAGAAAAATCGGAAATTTTTGTAGAAATTGAGTCGGGTTTGATTTTTTTTTTTTTTTTTTTTTTTTTGCAAGGGACGGGCCGGGCTTGGGTTTGGAAATTCCGGTCCTCTACCCCCGCTCCTTCCCCTCCTCCTTATAAGTAAGATTATATTAAAATCAAACCTTACGACTTTTGAAAAAATTAGTTCCTGAACAATGACCTATACTTTACACGTTTTCTTTCCCAAATAATTAAGATAAAAATTTGTTTTAATTCTACATTTATTAATTGCATAGATATCAAAAGTTATGAATTATTAAATTATTCAAAGGTTATAAAATATACGCAAGATTAAAATTTACTCAAAAATATTGAATAATACTTTTAATTTTTAAAAGTCGTAAGTCTATTTATTTCTTAGTGGCAGAATAATCCATGAAATTCAATGTTTATAAATGGCCTGCCTTCACTTTTTTTTGTCAGAATGATCTCTGATTTTAAGTGTCTTAAGAAGCAATCAAAAAGCCGAGTGCCTTTAAAAAAATATGTATCTTATAAAGAAAACTGTAATTAATCAGATTGCTACTTGTACGACTTTCTTAAAATTCAAATTTCCTAGTAAAAAAAATTTTTAAATCAGTGCTTTTCCCATTGAAAAGCATTGTAGAACAATCGACCGATAGCCTACATTCTGTGGTGTCGCCACCTAACGGGGAAAAACTGCATAGCAAAATTTTAACATTAGTTTCGCCTCCACCTCTTTTACTCCGTGATAATACTGAAACGAGCGAAGCGAGGCGAAGTTGTCCGCCACGTGACGTAATGCGCGAGCAGTTAAGAAATCTTTAGAGTTGGCGCATCGCACGAATGGTACCCCCCTGATTCAAACTGGAAGAAGCAACGAAAACTTCAAAATCTTTTAAAAACAACTCCATGGGCGCCATCTGTTATTCAAAATAAATAAAAGAAGGTACGGCTGGAAAAACATGTAACCATCACAGTGGGAAGAGTTCTATATCCTGTTCTTGTTTGTTTGGCATTAAATGTTTCACGTGGTTCTTGCGATCTTCAGCATTTGAGGTTGCTTTTTTTATTACTTCAATGCTACTGGTGTATTGGAAAAAATTTAGCAAACATATTTTTTATAATTATTTTTTTTTTAATAATTTTCCGGTGTGTTTAAACAATATTTTCTGTAGATGTAATGTTATGTAAATAGATTTTTGTGCATTTGTATGGGTTTTAAGATGTATATTACGTTACCCTTTATAATATAATGTCATGTTTTAACTTCACATGTACAATAAAGATATAACATATGAAATATATAAAATTATAAAAATATATACAAGTACATATAGTATTTATTTATTTGTGTATATAATATGTAATTATATATGTATATCTTTATATATATAATTACATACATAATAATATATAAAAATGATACAAATATAACGTTTATAATACAAAAATGTATACTTATAAAAAATCAAAACCCATGTTTTTCCGCCATCAGGAAAAATTTGGCAAAATGCTAAAAAGCTTTTTGGAGCTATTTTGGATTCCCTCGCCAATTGCGCCAACCAGAACAGGATATAGAACTCTTTCCATCAGTCTTTTCAAAATACTGATCCAGATTTCTGGAATAATAAATGAAACACTGTCGTTAAATATTTCCAGGTTCCTTAAACGAATTTCCTTAGATTCACGAATAATTGCTTTATACGGAAAATCTTGTTTTAAACTAATCTTAGCTTTGTCGAAGTCGATAAATGAAATACGTCCCTTAACCCCTTGAGGGGAAAGCAATTGTGTTTCTGTAATGTCGAATTCATACCGGAATCTGCAAAATAAGGAAAAGCAGTTTTGCGACTTTTATCCACCAAAGTTGGAAAAGTAAAATTTAATAAAAATTTTCTGGTGCAAATCTTCACTAATAGTAGGTGGGATAAAATATACCCCACCGTCCCTTTAGGGGTTAATGAAATTCCTTGATAGTGCTAGTGAATTTTATTTTTTAATTCAGATCATTTTTATGTTTTTTTAACCCCTAAATGCATAGTGATGTATATGTACATCACTTTTTATTTAATTTTTAGCAACCAGTATATTTATATAGAAATATTAATGCTGTAAAAATTACAAAAATGTAAATTAAAAAAAATTTCTTACAATTTCTAGTGTCTAATCTTTAATATAAGAGTAAAAAAACATAATTCTAAAAAAAGTCTGCATTTAAGGGATAAGTTTTACAAAATAAAAAATTATATAAAATAAGATACTCAGATTCAGACTTATTAAGATATTTACTAATTTGAAATATTTTAGTTTTTACTTGTATCGTAGATGTGCAACATAAGAAAAGATTGACGTATTATACGAAAAACGAATCTCTGATTTTTTTTTTTTTTTTCATTTTTTGCTTTTATAAACCTTTCAGAGAATCACATATAATTTTTTCGAAACAAAATAAAAAATGATGCATTTAAGGGTTAATCTTTCAAAAAATCGAAGTTTAGTCATACCAATATATGAGGAAATTGACCCGTCTTTAAACTTAAAGGGTATCTCGTAAACTCCGAAAAAAGATGTATATGGAACTGGATCAATTTTCTGATTAAACTAAATAAAGTCATAGAATTTGATGCCACTAGCTGAATGTTTTAGTTCTTGAAAATCTTTTTTTTCACACTTTCCAGCAAAATTGAAAAGTGTTTATGCACTCGGCTTCTCTGTCCTTCTGTCCGCCCTGTAACTCCCTTAAATATACACAAATTCTCATGCGATTGATAAACGTTATTTAGGATCACCAAAGCATGTTTGGTACTGTATATGAAGTATGTGGGATTAATAGTTCATTTACAGGGGCGCTCAAAAGAATTCCATTACATTATGGTATATGGGGGGAAAATCGTTTGCAGAATATTTTAATGAGATTACACTGTTTCAAATGTATTGAAACTGATATAAATCAAAGAATTTCATATATATAAACTCGGTTTATGGCGTCAGATGCCGCCATCCAAAGAATCTAATAGGGCATTCATAGCATTTGTCGTTCATTTACAGGGACACCCAAAAGAAATCGGTTACAGTACTTGTCTTTGAGTAATAATTGCTGGACGTGCGTTTTAAAATTCGGTATCCGCTTTAAAATTTAAATAATTTTGCATGTTACTCGCTGTATATAAATTCTATACCTCATATATAGGGCTTCACAAAAGAATTCACGTGCCAATATCCTTATTAGCGGAAATTGCTGAAGGGGAATTTTCTACAGAGTTATATATGTTTCTTAACTGAACTAAATTTTGGTATGCATGTAGTTAATAGATACAAATCTATATATCATATACAGAACTGCTCAAAGAATTCGGATAATTTTCAGATTATAGATGGGAACAGCTGAAATTAGGTTTTCAAATGTGTTATCTCTTCCCATATGGTTGAATTAGACATAATATTTTAACTTATTAAACGGTGCAGTTTTGTTAGATCATTCTAAGTGTGTGGGAAAGTGTTTTATAATCTATGTTTGATGCATGATTTTTTTCTTTCTTGTTAATCTTTCAAATAGGATTGGAACATATGGAATCTCTCTGTAAACATGATTTAATTTGGGGAGTAATTAACATAAACTTTGTATTTATGAATCAATTTAAAGATAACATTTGGTTTATGACCATGCTTCAAACCAATATTAACTATGAAATTGAGTTCATCATCCAAAAGCTCTTCCGAACTAATGAGAAAGGCATGTTGGGTAAATGATCTAAATGCTGCAATCTTATAATTCCGTGGGGCTGATGCTGTAACCGGGATAACACTGTCTAATTTCATGGAATTTCGATAAACTTTACGTTTTAAAAAGTTGTTTTTCTTAATAAGAAAAACATCTAGAAACGGAAATGAGATATTGCTTACCAATTCCATCGTAAATTTAATATTGTTATCAATCTGGTTAATATCGTAAAAAAATAATTCCAATGGCTGCTTCCACCTTACCAGAAAACAAAAATATCGTCGACAGAGCGTAACCACAAAGTGGATTTAAGATAATGTCTATTAAAAATATGTTCTTCCAATGGAGGTAATTTGAATTCTGCGAGAATACTGGAAATAGGAGACCCATAGGATCTCCTTTCTACCATTTAAAATATTTATCTTTAAAAATAGGACTTACTTTCTTTAATTAAGTTTCAGTCAGACTTAATTCAAAATTTCATTTTAAGCTCTCAAATTCATTTAAATGCTCCCAAAGCTTGTATTTTGAACCGAATTTTTTGGACGCGATGAAACAAATTCATCATCATTTCGTTCATTATGAAACAGTAATTGCTTATGACACAATATGTAATTCATTTATTGAAAAATGAAAAACTATTCGATTCCAAATCACTTCAATAGTCGTTCCTGCAAGTGTCATGCTTTTACGATTAAAAATGAGCCCGTAATTATATCACAAAATTTCATGGGGGATTTTTTTTTTTTTTTTGAAAATGCCTTTAGATGAGAGGTCGTTATAATCATTCAGCTCTTTTCAGTTTTGCACTCATTTTATGGTATTTTTCGAAGGTATATATTTATCTCGTAGTTTGCTGCCATAAAGATAAACAACAACAACAACAACAACAACAACAACAACAACAATAATAATAATAATAATAATAATAATAATAATAATAATAATAATAATAACCTTACAAATAATACAGTTTCAAAAATATTCCGAAAGTAAAAATCTTATCTGGCATACATTGTGATGTTTTAAAATGTAGATAAGAGTCTCAAGGCCCAATACATCACATGTTTAGAGATATAGATAGCGCGTTGCAACCATCAAATTTATCGATTTTTTAATAGAAATATTGAAGTTCGTTAAAACTTTGCAACATTATTTATAATCTAGTGTAAAAGAGTCAATGTATAAACTGTTCAGAAGTTTAAACATGGTAATTATTAGTTATCGCGCACTTGTATAATTTTACCAGAAACTACCATACAGTGAGTAATTGGTAAGTAATAATTTTATTCCATTACCTATTACTGAGCTATTAAAGTAACCATTTAGACAGGGAGAAATGTGTCGTTAAAATTTTGGTGGCAGATCTCGAATAGAGTGTCGATTACTTAAAAAATCCACATTGACTAAAAGCATGTCCTGAATATTTAATTCCAACTATGTAATGTTTATTGCATTAAATTTTGGTAATCTTTTATCAGAAATTTTTTTTATTTATATCGTATACGTGTGTATATTTTGTTAGACTATAAGAAATTTGATATTAAATCCATCTAATGAAAAATACTTATGATGCCATAAGCTTGAAAAAAAATAATTTAATCAATTAATATACTAAAGATTTTCAGAAGGGACAAAGCTTCTGTTGTTTTATTCAAAATCCAGATTTTATGTTAAATTACCGGTTAGTAATGTGTTAAGCGAGATGTGTTGTCCAGGATCATTGCCATTTCATCACTATACGATAAAAAAAAAAAAAAAAAAAAAAAAAAAAAAAAAAAATCTGTAACGTTACCAACATTTTTCTAGGAAACTGGGATTCCTAGAACTTTTTATGTAACGGCAACAACAAAAATTCCTGTAACAGATACAATTTTGGACCGTAAATCAAAAAACCTGTAAGGTTACTAAGAATTTTTTAGGAAACTCGGATGCCTAGAACTTTTCATGTAACTGCAACCCGCGTTACAGATAAAATTTTAGTAAGATTGCTGTAGTTTTAGTACCAGATTCTTAAAAATTAGTTTTGTAGATTTACATCTTTTTTTGTACAGCGTACAGATAAAACTTTAGTTAGCATACAGATTTCTGTAACTTAATATTTGTAGAATTACATTTTTTTTTTTTTTTTACAGTGTAACTGAAAGTATTTAAAACATTAAATACACTATACAGGGTGTCCGGTCTCAACGGTGTCCAATGGCTAATTCCTAAACCGTTAGTCATAGACATATAGTTCCAATTACAAAAATGTTTTAAATCAGGTAAAGAAACATTTTAAAAGCGATTTGGGTCAATAAAAACATTTCTTAAAAAATTACGAAATTTAAATTTTTATACGGTCCCCCGGTCCTATAAGTTATATTTAGTAATTTTTTCCTATTACACTGACAAGTAAGACAAAAAAAAGTTCCATTCATGTACCGCTAAAATTGAGCGAGTTATGAAACTTTAAAAATGCATGACTTATGCCACTTTTCTACTCTGAAAACAAATGAGTTCGGCTTGGCTTTGAGGGATCATATACCAAGTGTTTAAAGTATTCGAAGATCTTACTTCATGTGTATCTGCGCTTTGAAAAAAAATCCTACAAGTATTATGATTAAGTCTCAAATTGGCTAAAATAACATATGTTTTATTTTGTCAGGATTTGAGACTGTTTCTCTTATGATTTCTTTTAACAAAAATTATGTTTTTTTTTTTTATAAGTTTTTATGTTACTTCAACAATCGTATGTATGTTTTTCCAGTTCAAAATTTGTACTCGAACTTTAACCCACTTTTAAATATCCGATCGAGATTGCATTTTACATACTGACGCAAATCCGATAACAATCTAATATTATTAAGATTTTCGGTGGTTACCATTTATATTTATTTTACAGGATAACACAAAAAAATTCGGATAGATTTCTGCCAAGGAGTTTTAGAAAAAGTTTTAGATTAGATAATACAAGACTGCGATTGTTGGGTTTTTTAACTTTTATGTATTTTTTAGCACTGAATCCGAAAATTACCTTAATTTTTAACCATCATGTAACGATATTTCGCAAATCATAAATTTTCAAATTTAAAGAATAACAAAAATCGAATACTATAAAGTAGTGGAGATGGTTGTGTTTTTTAACTTTTGATAATTGATTTTTACGCACTTTTTAGCACTGAATCTGAAAATGACCTTCATTTTTAACCATCACGTTAGAATTTTTTTGCAAATCACAAATGTCTTAGTTAAAATATAGCGAAAATCTCATACTATAAAACATATGTAAAATAATTTTTATTTTATTTTATTTTATTTTATTAAAAAATTTATTCGATATTTTTGCTTATCCTGGGATTCTTACAGCTAAACAGCTGAGTGGTCCAATGAGATAGGGTAGGAAATTCAATTTTAACATTGAATTTCTTAACTTTGAAATTTGCAATTTGCGAAAAATCCTGATATGATAGTTAAAAATGAAGGTCAATTTCGGGTTCAGCGGTACAGAATTTATAAAAAACAATTAACAAAAGCTAAAAAACATGACATAACCCAACTTTTGCAGGCTTGTGCAATCTAATAATATTTTAAAATACGTATCAATTTGTAAAGAATTGAGGCTGTTAATTTAGAATAATTTTATTTAACAAAAATTCTGTTTTTTCTTTCTTCTTAAATGTTTATTACAAATTGTATATTTTCCATTAATATGCCAGAATGATTAAAGATTTTAAATTCATATTGCAATGTTAATTTTACTACCAAACATTTTTTGTATCTGACGAAATTATATTTCGACTAAATTTGTGAATGACCCCCAATTTGCAGCAAAAAATATGCTCCAACTTTAAACAGCTATTACTCGGTCAATTTTAATCGTAGAATAACGGGACTTTTTTTGTAGTATTTGTCAGTGTAAAAGGAAAATTTCACTAAATATAACTTATAGGACAGGGGGACCGTATAAAAATTTAAATTTCGTAATTTTTTAAGAAATGTTTTTATTGACCTAAATCGCTTTTAAAATATTTCTTTACCTGATTTAAAACATTTTTGTAATTGGAACTATATGTCTATGACTAACGGTTTAGGAATTAGCTATTGGACACCGTTGAGACCGGACACCCTGTATAGCCAAAAGTCGACAGGCACGTACGATTTTGACTTCTTTTTCGAATTTTTAGAGTTATACTAGACTATTCAGGTAAGTAACGGAACATTTTAAACGCCAGAAATTTTCTAACTATTGCAGATTGGTTTCGGTAGCATTCAGCGCACCGTCATCATTTCAAAAACTTATAGGATTTTGCTCATATAGAGCGAGAAGAAGTGGATTCGAAGGATATGTTTATTGACCAATAGAGTTATAGGAAGTTACAGAGGACAAATAATGGGACATTACAAAGAAAAAGGAATCGGTATTATGAAAAGAATGTTAGATGAAATTCAAACAAGCAAGAGAAAATCATCCGTCAAGCATAGATTATGAAAAACTTTCCAACATATTCAGAATAATGTAACAAAACTGCACCGTTTAAAAAATTTAAATATTACGTCTAGTTCAACCCTATGGAAATGCATAATACATTTCAAAACCCAATTTCAGCTGTTCCCGTACACAATCATAAAATTATGCGATTTTTTTCAGTAGCCTGTATATATAATATATGGATTTGAATCTATAAACTAGATGCATGCCAAAATTTAGTTCACTTAAGAGATACATATACTTCAGTTGAAAATTTACCTTCAGAAATTTCCTCTAATAAGGAGAACGGTACGTGAATACTTTTGTGCAGCCCTGTATTTGAGGAATAGAATTTATATATAACCAGTAAGATGAAAAAAATTAATTAAATTTAAAAGCGCATACCGAATTTTAAACCGTACACTCCAGCAATTATTACTCAAAGCATATATTGTACTGTACTGTACTGTACATTCTGTACTTTAACAGATTTCTTTTGTGTGTCCCTGTAAATGAATAAAAAATGCTATGAATGTCCTGTTCTAACGTGATCGAAGTGAAATTCAGTGATTTATATCAGTTTCAATATATTTGAAAAAGCATAATGTCATTAAAATACTCTGCAAACGATTTTTCCCCATATACCATAATGTAATGGAATACTTTTGAGTGCCCCTGTAAATGAACGATTAATCCTACATTCTTCATATACAATACCAAGCATGCTTTGGTGACCCTAAATAATCTTTTTTAATTTCATGAAAATCCGAGTATATTTACGGGAATTAGAGCGCGGACAGACGGACAGACAAACCGAATGCATAGACACTTTTCAATTTTGTTGGAAAGTGTTAACCCCTTCGGGACGGGAGCCTTTTACGAAATTTTTAATCTTTTGTCACCGTTTTTTAAAAGAAGAAATTTGAGTTTTCTTGAATCGAGAAAATGCGCCGATTAAATAAGGCAAACTTTACAGTAAAATTTTACTGGTGAGGAAAAACAAGGATTCTCAGCGGCCGCTTCAAGCGGCACGTATACGTGTCGCTCGTCCCCAAGGGGTTAATAAGGATGATTTTATGTAAGATTTTCAACAATCTGCCAATGGGAGAATAGTGGAGTCATTTGACAACATTTTTATGATTTTTTACAAGGCTAGCGGGATCTGCCCGCCTACGAGCTACGCTCGTCAACCCCCTTTCACACACCGCAGGGCTCTAAACACACGCTAATTTTATCGGCTTTAAAAATATTACAGAATATTGAATTATAATTAAAAAACCAGTGGCGATTTCCCTGTAATTGGGTTTCCATTCTTTTCTTTTTGATTTTGGAATTTTAAGGCCGAATCAGCTGTTGTTATGAGATCCCATGGCTGTTTTCAACTTTGATTAAATAAGATCAGTTAAACATTTGCAAATAAGCTAATATAAAATTAATTAAGTGAATAGAGACTTTGCTTCTCGATATTTTTTAACAACGCTATAAGAAAATTGTTTAGAATTAGACATGTTAAAGTATCGTTTTAAATCTGATGTAATTTTCACAAAAGTTTTCTTTCTCTTTTTAATATTTACGTGAAAATACTTTTGTTGTTAGAAAGGAAATATTATTTGCACTGTATTAGAATTCACAACAATAGTTTAAAAGATCATCTCAAAATATGAAATAAATGTCCCGTGTAAATATATTTTTAAATTTAAACTGTTTTGCAATATTATTATTTGGTCATTTTAAATATGACGTAATTTCTCATATTTACTGTTTTAACCTCATATTAATGAATTTTTTATTTTAAAGCTTTCTTTCTTTTTTTAATATTCACGAGAAATTATTTTTGTTGCTGTAAAGGAAAAATTTTTATTTGCGCTGTCTTAAAATTGGTAACAATAGTTTAAAAGATCATCTCGAAATGTGAAATAAATATCTGGTGTAAATGTATTTTTCAATTTAAACTGTTTAGCAATATTATTATTATTATTTAAATATGACGTAATTTCCACCATTTACGGCTTTTAACGCATATTAATGAATTTATTATTTAAAAAATTTTCTTTCTCTTTAAAAATTCACGTGTAAATATAGTTTTTATGACGAACTTTTCAATATCTTCATACTTTTAATTCGTAATCATTTAATCCTAATTTAAAAGTTTTATTTTCTGCTTATAACAGGCATGTGTAAAAAAAAATTAATTTGAATGAAATATTATTCTTTGCATTTATTTTTTTTTACAACTGGCAACAATTTAAAATAATAACCTTTTCTAAAATTTGTAAAAGATGTCTCTCGAAATTCTGAAAATTTGAGTTTAAAATGGAAATAAACCCTCAAAAAAGAGTCAAATTAAAAAAATAAATGCAGTCTGCACATCGGGAGCTTCTAATGTGTATCTTTGGAAAAAATGATTAAATTCCCTTGTATTAATAAAACTTTTTTAATGGAACGATTTTGACCAATTTTAACATTAAATATCTCTTAAAATAATAATTCGATTTAAAAATTGTCTTTTACCAATATCTATCAAACATTTCTCTGTAATACTACTAATTTTCCCATTACTTACCCATCATACGTAGTATAGGGTAAGTCTTGTAATCGTTTTAAAAATCGAAAGAAAAATTTTTTTGACGGATTTACACGTTTCAGACACTGGAGATTCCGAAAAACATATTTTTAGAAAAAAAAAT
The DNA here is from genome assembly GCA_963932465.1 of Maratus speciosus. Lineage (NCBI taxonomy): Eukaryota > Metazoa > Arthropoda > Arachnida > Araneae > Salticidae > Maratus > Maratus speciosus. The sequence goes on along the minus strand of OZ010797.1, from coordinate 332,214,717 downwards.
TGTCCTTCCGTCTGTATGTCTGTGTGTCTGTAATCACTCTATCTCCTGAACAAATTGAGATAGAGGCTTGAAATTCGGTGTGTACTTAGGGAGTAATAATGGAAAGAAGTCTATGGAATATCAGTAACCTCGATTAACCGGAACTATTTTTTCGGACTCTTGAAATATTCGTTCTGATAAAAGTTATACAAAAAATTTCGAAATTGTTCATTTGAAGGAGGGAATATAAAAGACAATAAAAAAACATAAATTTTGCATCATGAATGAACTCGATCGGATAATTAGTTGCCGAGATATTTGTAATTCTATTTTTCACACTCTTCGATTTTTCGTGACCCTATATTTCATTCAAATATCAATTCAAAGATATATTTTAATTGGAAATGAGACGCTTAATCCGACGCAGTAAACTGTTAGTTGATAGGATTATAATTTTTCGAGTTATAAGGATGTTTCTTTTACGCAATTCGGTACGACACGATTATCCCGCCGACCCAAAAACTATCGCCAAACTATAAGATTAAATGCCAATAATGGGTTATCGTAAATGTCAAGCATTTAATGCCTCCCCATACCTATAAGGGGGTTTACCATAGGGAGGACCCTGTTCTGCAGCCAAATACCGCCAAGTTTGTGCCAACTTGGCGGTATATCGCTAAATTTGGCGGCCAAAATGAGTCGCCAAAAGTGACGTCAAATTGGCGGTATCTCTAATATTTCGCCAAATTCCCATAGACTTCCATTGTAAACCAATAGCGTTTACTTGCTTACAGAAAATCAACAGATTGAGATATTTTAATGCAACAAAAAGTAATGTTAGCTTAAGGGGTTATATTAATTATATTTAAGCGAGTACAAATAAATTAAATTATGAATAAAAGTAACATGGTTCAATGCTTAGCAAATATTACATGTTTTATTTTCATATTTTATATTATCTATATCCATGATGGGTAAGTATTACGGTGGCCCCCAACGACTAGTTTTTGTAAGCAGTAGTTTTCTTAATATTAACGAAAAAAGATCCCTGGTCACAAAAAATTCATTTACTGCGGCAGTGACAGAGTTAGTTACTTTATTTATTTATTTATTTATTTATTTTTAGAATACTAGGAGGCTCTGCCCCCTACGAGCTACGCTCGCCAACTCCCGTTCAGGCACACCAAAATCCAAAAAGCACGCTAATTTAATCGGCTTTAAAAATATTGAATTAAAAAAAAACAGTACCGATCTCTCTGTAAATGGATTTCCATTCGTTTTCCTTGGATTGGGGATTTTTAAGGCCAAATCTGCTACTGTTAAGAGATACGATGGCTGTTTTCGTATTTAATTAAAACTAGTTGGATGTGCCAATCCTAAAACTTTCTTCTATCTTATACATCTTAATTTTTCAAAACCTAGTTACACATGTTAATACTTCAATATTATTAGCTCAATACTATACCAACTTTGATTTTCATCTTAAATTTCTGCTCAAGTCAATTAAACGGACTAAAAACAAGTTAATCTATATCATGATATTTGTTAAAATTATTAATTTTTCCTTATTTTGTTGTTATCAGCTGTTTGCGAATAGCCGGCTTAACAGGAAGCGAGTTCCCGCCGCTGCATGAGCCGCCGATGCACAATAGAACTACGAAAAATCAAGAAAAGTATACAAAAATCGCTAGCACAGAGCCCCTTTACCGCGCAATATTTCCAAATTCAAGGAGGGCCTGTTGGCCAAAGCCAAAAACAAGCATAAAAATTTTGGTTCAATTGTATGCATAATTTTATACGTTGTTCGATGGTACAATAATGAAAATGGCACAGAGATCGGAATTATAGCGCCCCCTTTTGGCGGAATTTTTTCAAGTTCAGGGAAGACTTGTTTGCCATAGCCAGAAACATGCACACAAAATTTGGTTCAATTATATGGATAATTTCATACACTTTTCGATGGTACAATAACGAAAATGGTACAGACATCGCAATTATAGTGCCCCCTACCGACAGAATTTTTCCAAATTCAGGGAGGACCTTCGTGACATGACCAAAAACAAACACATAAAATTTGGTTCAATTCTATGTATAACTTCATACACTTTTCGACGGTACAATATTCAAAATGGCACAAAAATTGTACAAAAATCGCTATTACAGTGCCCTCTACGGGCGATTTTTTTACAAATTAAGGGAGGACCTCCTTTCCATAGCCAAGAACTTAAAAATTTTTTTTGGTTCAATTCTATGCATAACTTCATACACTTTACTATGGTACAATATTCAAAATCGCACAAAAATCGCTATTACAGCGCCCCCTAATGGCGAATTTTTTTTGCAAATTCAGAGAGGACCTGCTTGCCATATCCAAAACCTTAAAATAAAAATTTGGTTTAATTCTATGCATAACTTCATACACTTTTGGACGGTACAACATTCAAAATCGCACAAAAATCGCTATATCAGCGACCCCTACCGGCGAATTTTTTCCAAATTCCAGGAAGACCTGCTTGCCATAGCCAAAAACTTAAAATAAAATTTTGGTTTAATTCTATGCATAACTTCATACACTTTTTGATGGTACAATGGCGACGGACAGACGGACAGACGGACACACAGACAGACAGACATTTTCTATAAACATGTTTTTTGGAATCTCTGACACCTAAAACATGTAAATCCGTCGAAAACCGGAAGTCGAAAAAAATTTCGATTACAATACTTTCTTCTATTGAAGATAGAAGAAAGTAAAAATTAGTTAAACATGTGAAAATAAGCTAATGTAAAATGAATTAAGCAAACAGTGTCATTGTTTCCCTGCATTTTTTAACAGCGCTATAAGATAGTTCTTTTAAATAATTCATTTTAAATGTATCGTTTCAAATCTGACGTAATATACACTAAAGTTTTATTCCTCTTATTAATAGTCACGTGAAAATACTTTTGTTGTTAGAAGAAATATTATTTGCGCTGTCTTCAAATTCACGATAATAGTTGAAAAGATTATCTCAAAATATCTCGCGAAAATATATTTTTCAATTTAAATTGTTTTGCTATATTTTTTGCCATTTTAAATATGACGTAATTTCCTCAAATTACAAGTTTTAACGCATAATAATGATTTTTTTTATTCTAAGATTTTGTTTCTCTTATTTTAAGATTTTGTGTAAATATGGTTCGGTACAGATGTCATTGGCGCAATTTTTTTCTGACGCCAATTTCATATACGCAACGGGTACTTAACTGGTGCTAAAGTGTCGTTATTTTGCTTGATATGGTAACCCGGGTGTTGTTGTTTATGCTATTGATGTTTTCGATAAATTGGCGTCGGAAAAAATTGCGCCAATATATATATGACGTATATGACATCTGTGGCTATGATTCTTATGACGTAATTTTCCTGCTTTTAACATGTAATCATTTAATTCTAATTTTAAAGTTTTTTTTCTGTTTGTAATAGTCACATGTAAATAAATTTTAATTTGAAGTAAACATTATTGTTTGCGCTGTTTATACAACTGGCAACAGTTTAAATTAATAACATTTTCTAAAATTTGTAAAAAATATCTCACGAAATGCTGAAAATTTGAATTTAAAATTGAAATAAAACCTCAAAAAATGAGTCAAATAAGAAAAATAAATACAATCTGCACACCGGGAACTTATAACGTATAAAATGATCTAAAAATGATTAAATTCTCATGTATAGTTTTTGTTCCAATAAAACTTTTTTAATGGAACGATTTTGTCCAACTTTAGCATTAAATATCTCTTAAAATAATTCTTCGATTTGAAAACTGTCTGCACCAGCGTATTTATCAAACATTGCTTTATAATACCACCGATTTTCATGTTTTTGTATGCAACAGTTTTTTTTTAATATTAACGATGAAAGGTCATGCTTAAGCATTCAAATTGGATGCCGATCTACCCGGAATATCTACGCAGATTTTCATTGGTCCATTTCCAAATCAAAACTTTTTTTATATATACAGAAGGATTGGGATACGAAAATGCTTCAAGAATGTCTAATTAAGTATGGAAGTGGATTTAGAGTCAATTTTAGCTAAATTAAAATCAAAGTTTTTCCGGCAATGTTTTACAATGGCCGATTTGTTAATTTCTTGTTTATGAACATATTGTCCTTCCTTTCTATACGAAATTTTAAATTACATTTATTTAAATCGATGTAAGGCCGCACTGGATATAGAAAATCAGGAATTAGAAATCTCATTAGGGTTTTTCATGGTCTAATTCCTGGTTTTTAAGACTTTCCAACATAGTTCAAAAGTGTTTTTAATTCGGTTTGTCTGTCTGTCTATCTGCCGACTGAACCTCTGCCATATGTCTGTCTGTCCGTGCTCTAACTCGTGTAAATATACTCGGATTGCCATGTACTTAATATGTTATTAAGGTTTACTATGAAATGTCCGGTATTGAAAATGAAGTGTATAGCATTAACAGTTCGTTTACAAGGACATTAAAAATATTTCGTTATATTACGGCCTATGGGGATAACTCGTTTGTTGTGTATTTTAATGATGTTACATTATTTCAAAGATATTGAAATTGAGATGTATCACCTAGGTGCACTAAACATCCTTACTATAGAATACGTATGCATAGAATTCATCGTTTAGTTACAGGGAAAGTTAAAAGAATTCGGTTACAGTAATGATGTGTATGAACAATAATTGCTAAAAGTGCGCTTTCACTTGTGGTACACGTTTTTACATTAAATAATTTTTCTTTCATATTACTTGGTGTGTATAACTAAATTTCCTTTTTTTTTTTTTTTTTTTTTTTTTTTTTTTTTTTTTTAAATACTGTTTAGGGAACTTTTTACTGTGCAATGCGTTTCTTAACTGAACTAAAGTTTAGCTTACTATGTAGTATATACAGGGCTTAATTTTCGCCGGAGCCCGACTCCGGTACTTCTGTGTTTTTAGTAAATATTTATATATTGGTCGGAATTCACCGAAACTCATAAATACAGGACTCTGAAGCCCAGTGCAATAGTGCTTTCTAAAAACCGAAGCCTGAATTACCTTTTCATGGCCTTTCCATCTCCAAGCTTTTGACTCTTTTTACCAAAACATTTATATGTGACATAATGTGTCGCACGCGTAGGAGATGGAGAAAAAACAAACTCAATTTTTAAATCAGTTTTTGGGCTTTGACTGACCTCGAGCTCCATCTGTATTACAATTAAAATTTTATTTTTTCGTGTATAGAAGAAAAAAAAAATTCCTCCTTTAAAATTGTGTATTATATTCTATTTCAAATCATTTTAATGATATTTTGATCAGAATGAAGGGGAAACAGAAATCGTGTTTTTCTATTTCAAATTTATGTCGACGACGACGTGTTGATACGGCGTCACCCAAGTGACTGAACAATGAATTTGATTTCAGTTCGATTTTCTTTTGTGACAGTAGGATAATTTTTTATTGGCTGGATTTTAAAAAAATTCTATTTAGGTATCTAACCTGAAAAGAATATTTTCTGTTTTAGCTAACGAGCATCAGCTTGAGGTTTTGTTTGTTTGAGGTTTTTTTTTGTCTTCTATTGCGTACGAGTATAAAAATCACGTTAGTGATTTTTCTATTTAGTTTGTATCATGAACGCTGCCCATGCTAAGGCTCTGCTTTGCACATTTACGAAGTCACTTCAACGTGTAAGTAGATATAATTTTTGTATTGTTATTATAACAGAAAGCAATCGAGCAGTGTTTCCCCTTTTTCTATAAAAGCATCGATTCTTTCCGATAAGAGTGTCAAATTTTATAATTTAATCTAATTTTTAGGGACTCACCACAAAAGATTGTTATGCGGAAGGAATCGATTATAGTTTAAAATATGCATCTTTCATTGGAAATTGTAAAACATTGTCCCATTCTTCAGCATATAAATATTAATTTCTGTAAATTTCATTCATTTTTTCTTAAAAATGCATAATTGCGAACTATCCTTTTTTTTGTGTTAACACTATTTCCTAATCATAATCCTTATCATATTTAATCACGTATGATAAGGATAATCACAGAATGCTGCAATTAATTAACTTTAAAATTAGGCAAGGATTACTATTCAGAAGGAATGGTAACTAAAAAAGTGGAATAGCTGACAACTATGTATATGCTGATATAGATATATTTATATTTTTTTTTTTGCTAAAGAAAAAAAGGTTTAAATTTTGCAAATAATATACGAAATATAAATATGCAGATTGGAGTGACAGGGGGGGGAGAGGGGGAACGGTACGGTTGTTGTACCGGTACCGTAGAATATTAGGGCTCTGTACTTTTTTTCGTTAGAAATTAAGCCCTGAGTATACATACCAATCTATAGATAATGAACAGGTCTTCACAAAAGAATTCGGATATTTCTGACTATTGATGGTAATTGCAGAAACTGGATTTTCAAATGTGTTATTCGCTCTCCAAGTTGTTCATTTAGACATCATCTTTCACCTTATTAAACAGTTATATTCTATTGCAGTATTCTGAATGTGTTGGAAACAGTTTCACAATCTATGTTTGACGCATGATTTTTCGGTTCTACCCTATTAAAATCCGTGCGCGTATCCATCTAACCTCAAAAATTCGGAAACTACAGGGCGCAGGGCTACGAAATTTGGCACACGGTTTGATGGTAGAAGGCCCTTGAACGATTGGGGCAAAAAATTCGAAAATTTTGAATAGATTTTTTTATGACGAATATTTGCCTTTTTTATGTTCAACCCGTAATCGAGTGAGTTCTAACCAGTTGTAAATGTTTACTGCAATGTGAGATATACATATTACGTAAGCCACGCTGCAATACCAAGAAGCTGTAGCGGGTATTACGGTAATTCTTTTACCTCGCATGCAAATAATTAGAGATTATTTAATTGCGGTTAATTACTACCTTTTTTAAAAAAAATTTATAAAAAACATTTTATCATGAACATCAACAAAACTTTTTATTCTATTTATTCCCTTGTTCCAAAGATATCGTTATATCGTCTGCTGCCATAGCAAAATGACAAATTAAATTTCATTAAAAAAATGCACAGTAGTAGAAAAATATTTTTATAAATCGGATAGTTATTGAACAACTCAACACTTTAACAGGGGATTCGTATTATCTTCCATGCGTAGAAAGGGTTGAACAGCTAGAATATTTTTAATTCCTGGGATATTAATAGTATTAATAATGCTAATAATTCAATGATGCTAACAATAAGATTATTTTTCTAGAATACTTCTGCTTTCCTTTTTTTCGGTCCGCAAATTGAAAGCTTCCGTTTTCTTCATAGTATCACGAGATCAGTCTCTTAAATTAAAATAAACTTAATCTTAAATTAGCGGTAAATTTACTATAATTTTTAATCATCTTTCTGCATCTGTTAATAAAACTATATTACTTTCTTTCAGGATATTACCACAGTGAAGAATAAACTTTCGAAAACTGAAGTCAAAGAAAAGCTGCGTAGAAAATTTAAAATCAGTGTGTAATTTTAACAATTTCTCTTGGCAATAATATGATTCCTCTGGAAAAACTATGTCTCAGTTTAATTGTTCAACAATTTGAAAGGTTTCACTTTGCCTTTACAGCATCCAAAGACAAAACTCTTAAGCGTCACTTTGAATTTTTACAAAGACAGTTCCCTTTCGAACTTGCGTCTGAATTACACGAAAAAAATTATTTGAAAGATGAGTATATGGAATTTGTAATGAATAAACACTTAAAATTTCTGGACGCTCGATGGTTCCAAAATAGCGATTATCTATATTTCATGGAAGATATTCTCTGTAATGTACCTAATGTTACAAAAATTTCTTTTTCTGGATACTGCTGCGATGAAATTTTAGAAAATATATCTAAATTTTGTCCGAAAGTAACTGAAATTAATGTGACTTTTTCTGATGTAACGGATCATGGAATTAAGTATCTGTGTAAAAATGAGAAAGGAATATTCCCTTGTCCGCAGTTAACAAAAATATGTCTTATGAATTCTGAAATTACAGAAGAAGGTGTAGCATATCTTATTCAAAATCTACCATTTCTTGAAGTGATTGATCACCCTCACCTTCCAGAAATCTTATATTCTTTGCATAAAGAATATTTACCTAAACTTGAAAAAGGACGTTATTATAACTTAGTTGATTTAAAGTTATTGAATTTTAAAAATTCATCATACTACGCTGATCTTCTTAAAATATGCCTGAGTCTGTGTCATAGACTGAAATCCATAGCATGTTATATATCCCACGAAGAACAACTTAATTTATTCGTCAGCAATAGTTTGGAGAAATTATATTTAAAGCACTATAGATCTGGTTCAGGTATTAATATAGACAACTTCTTAAAATGCAAAGGTTTCAATCTGGTTTCTTTAAAAGTTTATAATTGTATAATGTCTATCTCAGATTTAGCCGTAAGTTGCCCAAACCTCAAACAGTTGTTCTTGAGCAATGTTACTTTTCTAGATGATAATGATTCTCAACAAATTTTTCATTGTTTAATCGAATGCACTTTCCAGAAAACAAAACATAATAGCTCGACAAAGAAAGCCATGCGTTTTCTTTTGTCACGTTCGCCAAAATTAGAATCTATATCATTTAGGTGTATATCTTTACTTTCCGATATTAAAACTGATATTTTAAAATGTTGCGAAAATCATCGCATAAAGGAAATCACCTTTGAATGCTCCGAAGTTGATGTGAATTTTGTTAGAAATATCCTTTTAAGCTGTCCTTCTTTGACGTCTTTGAATCTATTACTATATTATTATTATTATCTTCGTAATCCAAGCAGGAAAGAATTGCTCGAGCTTGCTGCAAGATTACCTAATAAGCCGAATATTATTATCAGTGACCTGCTAGATAATAGTGATTACAATTCTGAGGAAGAAAATTTCGGTTCTCCTAGAAATGTCGTTACTTGGCATGATTATCTCGAAGCTGATTATGAAGAAGAGTCAACTAATGATTCTGATTACCTCGAAAGTGACGATGAAGAAGAGTTAAATAATGATTTTCATTCAGATTAAGAGATGATTTTAAGATAATTTTAATGAGTCCATCATTTTAAAAAATGTATTGCTTAAAAGGAAATCACCTTTGAATGCTCCACAGTTGATGTGAATTTTGTTAGTTATTATCTTCGTAATCGAAGCAGGAAAGAATTGCACGAGCTTGCTGCAATGTTACCTAATAAGCCGAATATTATTATCAATGACCTGTTTGTTAACAGTGATTACGATTCTGAGGAAGAGAATTTCGGTTCTCCTAGATTTGTCGTTACTTGGCATGATTATCTCGTAGCTGATTATGAAGAACAGTCGACTAATGATTCTGATTACCTCGAAGCTGATGATGAAGAAGAGTTAAAGAATGATTTTCATTCAGATTAACCCATTCGCTACAAACCACGAGTATACTCGTGGCTTTAGTACGCGTCACTTTAATGTATTAATTACTTTGCCACCACTATTTCAGAATTTAAAAAATTGCCTTATTTACTGGCAGAAATTTCGCTGTATTAGTAAAGTGAAATTTATCTTTCTGAATTTGTGGTGGCAAACGACTTTCAACAAGAAATTTGAAAATTCTTACTTTATAGTTTTGGCAGTGAACGTATTAAGGGCTCCGGCACCCTTTGAACCAATAAAATACATTGAAAAGTGGCCTCTGTAAGAATAGCAGTCCCTTTTTAACTAATTGTCTTTTAATTATAAAATTGAAAATACATGTTAGGAACAATTTATTTTATCAATTAAAGTTGTTAAAAAGGTGTACACATGTACATATTTTTTTTAATTTATTTTTAAGATAATACAATTTTTACGAAAGAATTATTCTTGCATGCATTGCGCGCATGATTTTTCTCATTTGAATGGCTGAAAAAAGCCAAGATTGTTTTAATGGGTACAGATATAAAGTGTTTTCAAAATGACCTACAATTAAAAAAAATAAAACTTGTAGAACTTGTGAAAAAAAAAAATTTAAAGAAATTCGAAATATCGAGATTTCTTTTATGCAAAAGTAGTCACGAAATCTAAACTTCTAACTTGAGAAACATAATAATAGGTCATTTAACGCTTCTGTACGTTTAATACATTCACCGAAAATTTCGTGAAATTCTAGGTAACCATTTCTCAAAAATCGTGCGCGCAATGATCAAAATCGCTGTTTTACGAAAATTGACTTTAAAGATTAAATCACCCCTTGATCATACAGGAAAAGCTCAAAGTGTTTTAGACATAATTTCTCTTCTAATGGCAATTTTTACATGGGGTTTGTTTTTAAATGTTCCTAATGAATCCTATTTAATCATAAGCTATTTTTCAAAAAATCGACTTTTGGACGCTTTAAAGGGTATCTATCTGACCCCTTAAGAGGTGATTTAAGGATAATTTTAATGAGTCCATCATTTTCAAAGATGGATTACTTAAAAGAAAATCACCTTTGAATTCGCCACACTTGATGTGAATTTTGTTAGGAATATTCTTGTCAGCTGTCCTTCTTTGACGTCTTTGAATGTATTACTATATTATTATTATCTTCGTAATCCAAGCAGGAGAGAATTGCTCGAGCTTGCTGCAAGGTTACCTTATAAGCCGAATATTATTATCAATGACCTGTTAGATAATAGTAATTACGATTCTGAGGAAGAAAATTTCGGTTCGCACAGAAATGTCGTTACTTGGCATGATTATCTCGAAGCTGATTATGAAGAAGAGTCAACTAATGATTCTGATTACCTCGAAACTGATGATGAAGAAGAGTTAAATAATGATTTTCATTCAGATTAAGAGATGATTTTAAGACAATTTTAATGAGTCCATCATTTTCAAAAATGGATTGCTTAAAAGGAAATCACCTTTGAATGCTCCACAGTTGATGAGATAGATGTTTGTTAGAAATATCCTTTTAAGCTGTCCTTCTTCGACGTCTTTGAATCTATTACTGTATTATTATTATCTTCGTAATCGAGACAGGATATAATTGCACGAGCTTGCTGCAATGTTACCTATTAAGCCAAACATTATTACCAATGACCTGTTACTTAACAGTGATTACGATTCTGGGGAAGAGAATTTCAGTTCTCCTAGAAATGTCGTTACTTGGCATGATTATCTCGTAACTAATTATGAAGAACAGTCAACTAATGATTCTGACTAACTCGAAGCTTATGATGAAGAAGAGTTAAATAATAATTTTCATTCAGATTAACCCATTCACTACCAACCACGAGTATACTCGTTGATTTAATACTCGTCGCATTAATTTATTAATTACTTTGCCACCACTATTTTAGAATTAAAAAATTTGCCTTATTTATTGGTATAAATTTCGCTACATTAGTAAAGGGAAATTTACCTTTCTGAATTCGTGGTGGCAAACGACTTTCAACAAGAAATTTGAAAATTCTTGCTTTATGGTTTTGGCAATGAACGTGTTAAGAGATGATTTTAGGATAATTTTAATGAGGCCACCATTTTCAAAGATGGATTACTTAAAAGTAAATCACCTTTGAATTATCCACAGTTGATGTAAATTTTGTTAGAAATATCTTTGTAAGCTGCCTTTTTTTTGACGTCTTTGAATCTATTATACTATATTATTATTATCTTCGTAATTGAGACAGGATAGAATTGCACGAGCTTGTTGTAACGCTACCTAATAAGCCGTGTGGTATTATCACTGACCTGTTAGATAATAGTGATTACTATTCTGAGGAAGAAAATTTCGGTATGCCTATAAATGTCGTTACTTGGCACGATTATCTCGAAACTGATTATGAAGAATAGTAAACTAATGATTCCGATTACCTCGAAACTGATGATGAAGAAGAGTTAAATAGTGATTTTCATTCAGATTAAGAAATGATTTTAAGGTCATTTTAATCAGTTCATTATTTTCAGAGATGGATTGCTTAAGTATTTTAAAATAACGCTAAACTTTATTTGCATCGGAAGTGGAAAAAATTACAGTGAAATCTATCTGCAACTATACTGTCTCTAATGATAATTGTCACGATCTCGGCAGATTTTCCACAAAAATATTGTATAATAATCCTGCCTATAACGATCATCCGTTTTGACGTAAACCTATCTATATCAAGAATTCGACCAATTCCGAACTGGCTAAGTTTTTGTATCTGTAAATTTTTAAAGCCATATAAATTATGTTGATGATTCACAACTAGTTTTCCATTGTTTAATCGAATGTATCTTCCTTAAAACTAAATAGGATAGCTCATAAAACAAGGCAATGTCTTTTCTTTTGACATCTTTGCCAAAATTAGAATCTGTATCATTCAGGTAGTCGCAGTGATCTCCAACTTTTTCCGCCTCGCGGACTACAAAATTGATAATTTTTATGAATCATTTTTTTACAAAATTCATAATTAATCCCTCGGTGTCAAATTTTTAATTTAATCTGATTTTCAGGAACAAACCGCAAAAGATTGTTATGCGGGAAGATTCGATTATAACTTAAGATATGCATCTTTTATAGGAAATTGAAAAACGTTCTTCCATTCTTCAGCATATTAATTACCTCAGCATAATTCAGCATAAATATTAATTTCTGTAAATGTCATTCATTTTTTCATAAGTATGTATTTATAGCTGCGAACTATTCCTTTTATGTGTTAACTCTTTTTCCGAATCATAATCCTTACCATATTTAATTGCAGAATTCTGCATTTAATTAACATTAAAATTAGGCAAAGATTTCTATTCCGGAGGAGTGATAACTAAGAAATGGAATAGTTGACAGCTGATATACTACTATATGTATTAAGTATATGCTCATAGATATATTTAATTTTTTGATTTTTCTAAAGAAAAAAGGATGTTTTAAATTTTGCAAATAATGTATGAAATATAAATATGCAGATTGGAGAGACGTAGAGGGAGGGAGCCCGCTACGGTTGTTAGTACTGCAGAATATTAGGGCTCCGGTACATATTTTGTTAGAAATTAACCCTTTATCTACTGACGGTACTTATAAGTACATTAAAATAACTTGTTATAAAATTCATTTAGTACATCAATTAGTAGTAATACAGATGAGAATGAGTTATAGATACATTACTTTATCTTGTTAAAAAAGGATTATTGGTTACACACAAAAAAAATAAGTTTAAAAGGATGATTTCTTTTGCCTTTGCATCTTTTCAGCTTTCTTGGTGTTGGGGGGAGGGGGGGGGGATTTTTAATTCGGAAATATTTCTGCATTTCTATTGCATATATAAACTCGGTTTATGGCGTCAGATGCCGCCATCCGAAGAATCTACAACAGTCCTTTTCCATTTTTTTTTTTTCAGGCCAACGGTCCATTCCTCATCCAGACCTCTATCCCTCATTGCCTTTTCAATATCATCCATCCAGTTCTTTCGTGGTCTTCTGTTTCTATTGTAAAAACATTATATTTGTACATTTTCCAATTCTACAAAATACTAAGAAAAATATTTAAAGTAAAAGATTTGAGTGGGGTTATAAATATTGTACAAAATCCCTATAAATAGAAATTTAATTAATCCTTCAATCCTCCCTAAAATCCTTCTAAAATTTATTAAATGATTATGTAAATCTTCTAATGTAGTTTCAAAAATTCACTTTAGAAGATAAAATTTTCATGAATTCACAATTCAGTACATAAAGGGTTAAACCCTATTGGAATCCGTAAAAACAAAATCGCTAGTGGCCTGAAAAGAAAGTATTAAAAATGTCCATTATAGACAAGTTCTGTTTTCACAGGTTTTACTGCATTAAGTGACTCGATACAGTCTAACAAATAGTATGGCACTAACAGAAATTTAAAAATAAAATTATACATAGTGGAAAATCGGTATTTCTGGCGTCCCAGACAGATGTTTTGCGGGACAGGTCCTGAAACACCTGAAAATCGGGACGTCCGCGTCCCTCGTAAATGGGGACTCCTGCAACACTACTGCTACCTTTTAAGGCTACACAGTACTCTTTTTCAAAAAAAAATTTGGATACAGTTACATTAAAATAATTAATGACTTTGTTTGAGATTATAAAATTAAACTGATTCTGCTTTTTTAAAAAATCATTTTAGCAATCACCATTTTTTTTTTTTTAATTTTTGAAAAATTTGAAGTTTTTTAAAACTTTTATAACATTTTTAATTTTTAATATTTTTTAGTTATTTTAAGTTTTTTTTAGTTATATTCATTGGATTATTGGTAAATAAAATTAGTACGGAATTAAAGATGTAACTGTTATTTATTTATTTGTTTGTTTATTTACTTTGTAGCACGAAACCTGAAAAAAATACGAAAATTTGGAAATATTAACTTTGACATTTTTTTTTAAAATAACTATAACCCTCAGAGCTAAATCCATACTGATTATTGTAATACATATATATATATATATAGTATATGTCTACAGAAAATTTCAAGACTATTTGCAACAGAAAAAAAAGCCTTAGGGAATAGCAAACACTATCATCAACAAAAATAAAAGTATTAGAAAAATGCATTTAAAGTTTGTAAAGGCATAAAACAAAAACTAAAAATGTTTGCAGAGCTGTAATTTTTTTGTTATTCCCTACTTATAAGATGTACTAAAACATAATTTTAGCTCAATATAATAGAATATATATTTTCTAATTCAAAATATGTTTCTGCACAATATCAATAACAATGGTAACGACAATGACAGATTAGCTAATATTTAGCTAATATTTTCATAAAAGTTGTAACGACAATACATTTATACAAAATAATGATAATAAATAATGCAAATTAAAAATAACCAGCTTTGTACTTCCAATTTTTTTTTCGGTTTTTTTACGGATTTTTCGGAAATTATTTTATTATATAATTATATAATATATATAACATATAATTATAAGAGTAATTATAAGAATTATAAGAATATTTGCTTCAAAATCAAAACAATCAAAACGAAACTAGACACGCCACCTCAACTGTCACATTTTGAGACTGAGAACAAACACTGAGAAAAGTTCAAATATCTTTAAAACTATTTGGATTTCAGATCTACAATTTGGAGTCATGATTCACAAACGTATGGGCCACGGAAAAATTCAATAAAAAAATATTCGATATTTTTGTCATTTTTAGAGTACTGTGTAGCCTACTTTTCAGGGGATGACTAATGCAGGGGCATGTGGGGCAACCGCCCCGCGCCCCCATTCTAATGGGCCATGGAAGTAATACTTGGGATTTTTGTTAAGGATTCCAAATGGTTAAAATTTTCTAACTAAAATTCATTTTGACCAAAAACATTTTCAAAGATTTGGGAAGGGAGTGCGGTCTCCTCCTTCCAATCACTACTTCCCGTACTCCAGCTCCATCTCCACCCTCCACTTACCATTTATAATACCAATTGGGAACATTTTTCTTTTAGACATCTTATGACATATATAGTAAAGGGAAAGTTTGCAAACATACTTCGGTAATCCATCATTTTTTCTGCTAGTTTTCTACTAATTTTCCTACTAATATTTTTCTTAAAGTTGGGACCATCTTTCTTGTGGTACTCCCTGTATACAGATGTGAATATGCAGGGCTTAATTTGCGCCGAAGCCCAGCTCCGGTACTTCTCTGTTTTTGGTAAATATTTAAATATTGGTAGGAATTCACCAGAGCTCATAAATACAGGGCTCTGGAGCCCAGTGCAATAGCGCTTCCGTAAAACCGAAACCTAAATTACCCTTTCCTTTTCTTCCCATCTCCAAGTTGTTGCATTCTTTTTTATCAAAACACTTATTATTGTCGTAACGTGTCGCACACATGTGAGATAGAGATAAAACGGACTCAATTTTTATATCAGTTTTCGGGCTTGGACTGACTCGAGCTCAAACTGTCTTATATTCGAAATTTTATTTATTCATGTATAGAAAAAAATGTCATCCTTCAAAATTACGTATTATATTCTATTTGTAATCATTTTAAGGCTATTTTGATCAGAATGAAGGGAAAACAGAAATCGTGTTTTTCTAGTCTAGTGATATTTGCAAGTTTATGTGGGCGCCGCATTGATATGGCGCTACTCAAGAGACTGAACAATGAATTTGCTTTCAGTTCGATTTTCTTTTATGACAGTAGGATAATTTTTATTATTATTTTATTATTATTATTATTTAGATATCTAACCTGAAAAGAATATTTTCTGTTTTACCCAACGAGCATCAGCTTTTTTGTTTGTTTGAGGTTTTTTTGTCTCCTATATTTCGTACGAGTATAAAAGTCACGTTAGTGATTTTTCTATGTACTTTGTATCATGAACGCTGCCCATGCTAAGGCTTTGCCCCGCACACTTACGAAGTCACTTTCATTTGTAAGTAGATATAATTGCCATATAATGTTATTCTAATAGAAAGCAATCGAGCAGTGTTTCCCCTTTTTCTATAAAAGCATCGAATCTTTCCAATGATGGTGTCAATTTTTTAATTTAATCTGATTTTCAGGGACTCACCACAAAAGATTGTTATGCAGAAGTAATCGATTATAGTTTAAGGTATGCACCTTTTATATAGGAAATTGCAAAACATTGTTCCATTCTTCAGCATATAAATATTAATTTCTCTAAATTTCATTCATTTTTTCATAAAAATGCATAGCTGCGAACTACACCTTTTTTTGTGTGTTAACACTATTTCCGAATCATAATCCTTACCATATTTAATCGTAGAATTAACAAAAAATAGCAATTAACATTATAATTTGGCAAATACTGCTATTCGGAAGGAGTGATAACTAAAAAGTGGAATAGTTGACAGCTAGAGTATATGCTGATAGATATATTTAAAATTTTTATTTTGTTAAAGAAAAAAAATGATTTAAATTTTGCAAATAACGTACAAAATATGAATATGCAGATTGGAGTAAAATTTTTGTTTTGCTAAAGAAAAAAAAAATGCTTTAAATTTTGCAAATAATGTACAAAATATAAATATGTAGATTGGAATAACAGGGAGATGGAGGAAGGGGAGACGGTACGGTTGTTAGTACAGTCATTCAGGGTAACTTTGAACCATGGGGTGTAACTTTGCACCACCTAACTATTTTTCAATATTTTTGACTCCAAAAGACTAAATAAACTCCAGAACTGACCTCTGTTGGCAAGGTTCTGAACTGGAATTTCTACTCTTTATTTTAGAAAATAAATTAGCAACATTATGCGCTATTAATTGCATCATCGAACCATTTTTGTTAAGTACTGTTTTCAAGCTAATTTTGAATGCTATTTTGAATTTGTTGTAACCCAATTAAATTTTCATAGTAAGTAACAATATACTCATTTAACAGACATATTATTGTCTAAATGTTGTAAATGTGATAATATTTTGTGATTATTTATTTATTAATAGTTAATAAAATGTAAAATAAGAAGGCACTAACATTTTAGCACATTTTCAGCGTAACTTTGAGCCGGCTCAAAGTTATACTGATGTTTATAATTTACTGATTATAGGTGCTACTGTCAAAAATTTCCCATATTTGCACGTATATTTTATATAAATGCCGAAAGTGAACATTAGATATAACACATAAATATTTTCACAAATATGTGTAAAATACATACAATTCATAAGGCGTTTTTTCGGGCGGAGCTACTCAAATATGACATTTCATACATTCGACATTTTTTATTCTTGTTTGAATAATACTAGTACTAGTATGTACTACTATAACTATGGATATATTATTGAGATAAGACATTGAAAATTGTTTCCCACTGCATTTTTATGTTTTATATTAGGGATGCACAACCTGTGGCCTGCGGGCCAAAAGTGGCCCGCGATGGGCTAACGTGTGGCCCGCGAATACCCTCAATTTATAACTGGAAAAAATTGCATTTTTTTTTCTCACAGGTCGGAGGAAAAAATAGTGAATTTCGTCAATTTACCACGGGAAAATTGAAAATTTTGTCAGTCAGTTAAAAATCGCGAATTTCTTTGATCCGGCACGGAAAATCGTGAATTTCGTTGATTGGGTGCTGAAAAATAGCGAACTTTGTCGATGAGGCTCGGAAAAATCGCGAATTTCGTTGTTAGGACACGGGAAAATCATGAATTTTGTCCATCAGCCGCCGAAAAATCTCAAGTGTATTTGATCGAGGACGCGAAAATCGCAAATTTTGTCAATGAGGCGCGGAAAAAAACGTGAAATTTGCCGATCTGTCTTGGGAAATCGCGTATTTCGTTGATCGGGCACGGAAAAAAATCGCGAAATTGGCCGATCGGACACGGAAAAATCGCGCGTTTTGTCGATCGGGCTTGGAAAAATCGTAAATTTCGTTGATCGGGCACAGAAAATTCGCCATTTCTATTGATGATGCGTGGAAAAATTGTAAATTTTGTTGATCGGCTGCGGAAAAATCGTCTGCTTATCACGAGAAATTAACGCGAATTTCGTTGATCGGACGCGGAAAAATCGCAAATTTCTTCGATTAGCTGCAGAAAAATCGCAAGCTTCATCGATCAGACGCGGAAAAATCATAAATTTCGTCGGTCGGTTACGGAAAATCGCTAGTTTTTTTCTATCGGGCTCCGAAAAATCGCAAATTTCGTTGTTCGGGCACGGAAAAAGGCGTGAATTTTGTCGATGATGCGTGGAAAAATCGAAAAGTTTGTTGACCAGCTGTGGAACAATCGTGATTTTTGTCAGTTTAGCGCGATAAAAAATCGCGAATTTCGTCAATTTGCCGCGGGAAAAAACTGCAAATTTCATCAGAGTCAGATAAAAATCGCAAATTTTGTTGATCGGACGCGGAAAAATCGAGAATTTTGTTGATTAGTAGCAAAAAAATATCAAATTTTGTCGATCGGGCAAGGAAAAATAGCGAATTTTATCGATTGGGAGCGAAAAAATCACTAATTTTGTTGATCAGGCATGGGAAAATCACGAATTTTGTCGATCGGCTTCGGAAAAAATGCAAATTTTATCGATCAGACTCGGAAAAATCGCGAATTCCATTGATCAGGCGCGGAAAAATTTCAAATTTCGTTGATCGGTTCCTCATATCTCCAGCGTTCATAAAGTTTAATTTTTTTTTTTTTTTTTTAGGCACTAGCCACTTTGATGCCTATGTTTGTTTTTTAGCACTTTTATTAAAACAAAATTTACTCTCCCGAATAAAGTCAAAGAATATAATCAATTCTTGAAAATAATCCTTGCATCAGTTATATGCAAATGTAAACACTGTTGATATATCCTTACCAACTGAATTGGATATGTTGACTGGGAGGGGGACGTAGAGGGGTAACCCCCGCCTCTGAAACCGTATTTTTTTATCTGATTATAGGCTACAGATTACCTCCTCGAAATAGAATTCTCTCCGTGTTACTGATGTGGCCCTCGACAACCCAGACATTTTTGTAAGTGGCCGTTCTCTTAAAAAAGGTTGTGCATCCCTATTTTATATGAACAATAAACAGGTTGTTTTTATTTCTAAATGTTCATGGTTCTCTTCTTCCATTTTTCTTATGCCTGATGTTTGTTGTAATATCATAAATTATACAAATCTTGTGATGTTGGGAAATGTAAATTCGGAGTCTTTACATATCTGAAAACATTTTTGAGGGATTAAAGTTGTCCTAACTATAATACTTTTTTTTTATAATGAATTATTTTAGATAATATTTATCATATGGTGCAAAGTTACCCTAAATGGCTGGGTAACTTTGAACCAGGCTAAAAATTCATTTTTTATAGCTTTTATTCTTATTATTCCTTAATTTTTGATAGTCAAACAATAATTTAGGATCATTTCTTCTCTTTTATGCCCCTAGTTGCAACAATATTCTTAAAATAAGAGTGTGGCATATGAAAATAGAGAAAATGCGGATCAAAGTTATCCTGAATGAATGTACCGGTACCGCAAAATATAAGAGCTCCGGTACTTTTTTGTTAGAAATTAAGCCCTGTAAATATGAATAGTACCTTGTACAAAATTTATGTGCATGTACAATATATATAATATTTTTTACTAGTCACTTAAGTGTAATTCACAACCAATTTATATGGATGTAAAAGGGGTCCCCCAGAAGGATGTTTGAGCCCCGGGTCCCTAGGTGGTCTAAGTAGTAATGCCCCTTCTAACCTCTTAAAAATCCGAACATCTAGCAACACTACGTTTACGTTCTTATAAGCTTATACTTTTCCTTCTTCCATGACTTTTCCCCTCCAATTTTCTTTTTAATTTGTACTGCTGCCATCTATGAACAAATGTCACAACTTTTCATTTTAACTAAATCAGGGTTCGTACGGGCCCTTGAATTTCCAAACTAAGAAATTCTGCGGTACCAGTACTTTCTTATAGAAATTTTCTGCTTAAATAAGGCGAGATTTCGCGCGTTTAAACTAGATTTATTTTTCTATTAAAAAATACTGATATTTTGCCTTGAAAATAACGGTACCCGTACGAACCCTGTAAATTAATGGGTGAAGGAAATCGTCATCTCGAACAAATCTATACATCAATGTACTGAAATCTATCAAATCAAAAATACATAAAATTAAAAAGTTTCAAAATAAAATTTTGGTATAGTCTGTGTAATATTTCAAAAATAATTTAAATATAATGTTTAAAAATTCATAAACTTTGTATTTTATCTTGAGGCCTGCACCTGATTTCCTTTCGTTGAACCTGAGTCGGAGGACTTAGATTCCCTTCTTTCCAGGCAGTGTAAGATTTGAATCTTTTTTGTAAAAATGGCAGTAATATTTTACATTAATTTAACGAAGTCTTTAGAAATTTTCTTACATTTAGAAAATTAAAGACAAGCCGCTACTGTTATCGAGTCTCAAAATTATGATTTTTTAACCCTTTTTTTTTTTCATTCTAAACTACACTATTTTTTTATTAATCTTCATTTGAATGTAACTGTCTGGGTGTTTATTAAAGTTGATGTTCCATATTCCATGATTTGCAACGATATAACATGAAACATGATGAATTTTTGCATAAATTCGGGTGCATCCTTCTTTTAAACAAATTTTTAATTTTAGGGTAATATTCGTTAAGAGATAGGCATCTTTGTAGGAACTGAAGGGACAGGCAAGGTTTGGGATTATTTCATTCTTTTTTGCACTGGCCAATCCGGGCATGAAATTCTCGGCTTGTGGGAACCTTTTTACGTGAGTTCGTAATTATATAAATACGTAGGACCTATAGTCGTCGTTCGGTCCGTCTGTCCCAATATAACAGAGCAAATACATCCAACCGAATGGTCTGAAATTTTAAATATATGATTGTAGTAAAATTTTGTCGAGTCTTTTCAAATTTTATGAAAATCGGATGCATAGTTTAATTACAGGGACAGTCAAAAGTTTTCCGTTACATGACGGCCAATGGGAAAAAATTATTTCAAGTGCATTTTAATGATGTTACAGCCTTTTGAGCAGAATGAAACTGATATACACTTATGAAGTGCACTAAAATATACATTCAGTACAATATGCGTTGCAAAAAACATTCATAAAACTAGTTATATTACGAACGCACATTTGCCACGTTTGATGTGCAATTTCAAACTTGTTCTACCTATAATCATCAATTACGCAAAATAAAATTTTAGAGCTTTCATGGATTTTAACATTTTACATAATGCATAAATTAAACTTCAGTCATGATCTCTGATTAAACGCAAAATCTACCCTATTTATATTATAAAGAACCAACTTGTCCATGCGTAACGCTGCCGTCATTTTGACGGTGCACGGAGTGGTATTTAGCCCCAAAACATGGCCAAAAATGATTATTTTAAAAATCGGTTCCCCATCCTGATTTATTATTCCGCAAAATGTTAAGTAGTTACCGTATCTAAATGAGAAACATTCGAGGTGCTTGCGCGACACAATGCGCCACGCGATCAGTCGGAAGTTGCCGTTCGCCTACAGTGGTCGTGTATTTTTCCGCTGCTCTCAGATTTAAGTGTTTTAAAAGCTCTTGTAGTTTTGTGTCTAAACAATTTAGTGGTTATTGTTGTGATGGATTATTCTGAACCATGTATGTACTTTATACACACCGCATATACATAATGAATATCCATCCGATTTTTGTCTATATGGCCGATAACGTAGGTGTAATTAACAGTGGCATAAATATAATTATTTATAATATTTAGAAAGGGTTTTGTTATATTTCCAAACCTATCTAAGCAATGAAAACTATTGTATAACATGCAGTACTTAGTATACAAGATAGTTATAAAACAATCAGCCGCCCGAAACCGCCCCCCTATTTTTAACAAATTTTTTTGTTAGTTTCTACAATATCTGATATAAATTATTGCTATTTAGTTTTTTATTTATTTTGTTAACAGAGCCTTCTGGATTGCGGCCTATGACTCGAAATGAGTTGTATGCCATCATGAAACGCTTAAATGAGTCAACATTTGATGGAAAGCTTAAATTTATGGAGCAAGAATTATTAAGAAATTATTCTGAAGGTGATCCAAGGATAGCTGGGATAAAGCAAAAGCTCTCTGTTATTAAAAGCCAATTCAAACAAAAATGGTTAGCTGCTCATAAAACAAGGTCAAGATTCGAAGAAAACAATGTCGAATAGTGAAACGGCACTATGTTGCTGCCTATTGCACGTGCATAAAAAACAATAGATGCACACTATATTGCTGCCTATTGCACGTACGTTAAACACAATAGATGCAAAACCTTTACTTTATTATTATTTTGTGCTTCGTTTTTTCCTTATATTTCGTCTTCTGTATAGTGAAACGAAACTTATTTTTATTATTAGATATATATTAAGTAAGTACTTGTTACTATTACAGGAGTCAGTTCCGGTCGTCCTCAAAAATATTTTATAGATTCAAGTGAAAGAAGCAAACGCCGCAGTACCAAAGACCTTAGATCAAAAGACGTGGAAGTATTGACCTACGCTACCCAAATGAAACTGCGGGAGTCAGACAAATTTAGATACTGCCAATATCGTAAAGGATCTTACGAAAAATCCCCAAAGAGCAAAAAAATATGTAAAGGTCATGAAAAAATGTCGTGAAGAACAAGAGCAACCCGCCAGTTATCACCTTTACATGCTTTGTCAATGTATACAGAAGCAGGACTTACTAAAGCCTAATATGACAGATTACGAGAAATGGATAAATGCTTTTTTCGGTGCTATTCTGTTCGTCAAAGGGTAAAAAAGAATGCTATACAGAAATGCACAGTGCGACAGAGACATGTGAAGAAGTAAAAATGCAAAAGTTGATGGATCATACGGCAACATGACTGATTTTACATCTTAGAGAAGATGTAGAATATTTGATAAATGACGAAAAACGGTCTTAAATTTTGAGAATGGTCACAGCAGAAGCAATATAAAATGAAGTTTGAAAATGAAGCCGATTCTGACTCCAATATTTTTCAAAGTTCTGAGAAAAACTAGCATCTCTATACTGTAGAGACTCCACTTTATTAAATGTATTATTAAATGCAACTTTATCAAATGTAAATAATGTTTATTAAATGTAAATTAAATGTAAAAATTATTATTAAAGTAAATTAAATGTAAATAATAAATTTTATAGATAGTACAATTAAATACATTTAATTAAACATTACTAGTAAATAAAAAAGCTATCAACAATTATTTTTCTCTTAAGAACAGTAAATATTTAAGGCTGCTAGTCACTCAACTTCTAAACTCCCTTCGGTAATGGCTGTCTATGGGTATGTGATGAATTCGTAGTTTTAAAATATCTACTTAGTAAATTAATATTTTAACGTCTTTTGTCTTTGTGCTCTTCTTAAATGATGTCTCTTTTTTTTTCTTAGGCAAAATATTTATAAAATATATAACTTTGTCAAAATAGTTATAAAATGCATACTTATTATTATGTGAAGTATTAAAATCTTACTTACACTTCGTCAGCTTTTAAGATATAAAATATTAAACTAAGCTATGGATTTGTGTGCATATTACATAGTATGTTAAAAGTTAGTTCACTTAAACTTTTCCATTTAGCCATATCAGTGAATAAACGGAAATTTACTTGAGAACTTTTGTGCAGCCCTGTATATGATCTATAGAATGCATCCACACCAAGTAATATTTTTTTTTAAGTTCAATTTAAAAACTTATATCACAACTACAAACGCACTTCCAGCAATTATTGGTCATAGAGTTCAATAGTTAAATTTATTCTTCACCTCAGTGATGTACATAAATTTCAGTACGTCATGTCATATCATTAAAATACGGAGCAAACGGTTTTTTTCCTTTAGACCATAATGTAAAGGAATTCTTTTGGATGTCTCTGTAAATGAACTGTAAATGCTATAGGCTTTATTTACAATACCAAACATGCCATAGTGATACCCAATAACATCTAGCAATTTCAAGGCAATCGGACTGTATTTACATAGAAAAATATTTTTGGCCAGGATTACGGGTCAAATACACTGTGCGGTGGTAACCGCAGACGATTAAATGTCGCTTTTATTGCAACTTTTTTTAATTCTAAGGCTAATGTCAGACGGACGTCTTTTTGCACGCTTTCTTACTTAAGTATTATCCCTACACAATGCCACTAGCATTGTGTAGGGATAATACGTAAAGAAAAAAGCGTGCAAAAAGACGTCCGTCTGACATTAGCCTAAACATTGAACATTTCCAATACTTTTACACCGTCGAACATGGGGAAAAAATTCAGTTTCAAGTACAATTCGTTTAAAAACTGCTTCGCAATTTGTTCGAAAACTGTATCGCAATTTACTAATTTTTTATGGTTTTAAAAATAATTTTCAAGCATGAAAGTTTTTTTTTTTTTTTTTTGACTTATCGCGAACAGACGACTACGAAACATAAATCCGTTAGCTTTTAAAATAATATAAATAGTTCGACATTTGTTTCCAGCCTATATTCCATAACGAAATTAAAACTTCATCGATAAATGAATAAAATAATGAAAAATAAATAAAACACAAATTTAAGATATGTAATTCAACTACGCGCTTAACCCTTTCCGGTACGGGCAATTTTTGCTGTAAAATGAAGAAATGATTGACTGACACCGGAATTTTAAAACGACTTTTTTAGAAATATAAAACATGTTATTTTAACTATTCATTGTAAAAGCAAAATTTTGCAAAAATATTCTTGGCCCCGTTCGTAAGTTTGGAATTAAAATTAGGTAGCCCGACCCGGGCACAGTGTGCCGGAAAGGGTTAAGCAACTAAAATTATCAAAATAAAAATTACTGCTTAAGTGGCGATTTCTTCTGTTATTATCTCTTGGCACGCGACCAATACGAAAGTATCTCTTTTAATAAATTTCAAAACTTTATTCAGATACCTTAATGATATTTTTCATATAAAAAGGATTTTTGGCGTTGTTAGTGAACAAAATAAATAAATAAATAAAAATAAATGGAAAATAATTATTAGAGTTTTCAATGAGAAAAAAAAAATGGCGTTTTTCTATACAGAGGTAGGAAAATTATTAGAATAGTTGTGAAATTTACAGTAAAATCTTGTTATATTAAAGAAAGAATACACTATTTAAAAAATATTGATACATTTAATATTTAGTGTGCATCTCGTTGTTTTTTATTAAAGATTCGATACGTCGTGGCATACTTTGTATGACTTTTTGTTTTTGGCAATTAATTTGCATTTCGTTGTCATGGTGCCAAATTTGGATGAGTCTTTCTATCAGACCATGCTTGTTTGTGATGTTTCATTTCTTTAATTTTTTCTTTGCAATGGCCCAAACATTCTCTATGCGGTTCATATCTTGACTGTTTCCAGGCCATGGAAGTTTTTTCTTTAAAGAAACGAAACATCACAAACAAGACTGGTCTGATAGAAAGGCTCATCCAAATTTGGCACCATGACAACGAAATACAAATTAATTGCCAAAAAGACATACAAAGTATGCCAAGACGTATCGAATCTTTAATAAAAAAACAAGGGGAAACACACTATATGTTAAATGTATCAATATTTCTTTTTAATAATGTATTATTTCTTTAATATAACAAGATTTTATTGTAAATTTCACATTTATTCTTATAATTTTCGCACCTCTGTATATCAGCATTTCTCTGTATTTCAAAGGGAAATGAAACATCATCATTGCTAACGATAAAATCATCTACATAAAAACAATCATTAAGTATTTGCACTGTGACAGGAAATTCTTTCGATATTTCTCGATATGTCTTTTTATAGTTGCTTCCAATAAAAGAGACTAACGTTGGAACCAAAAGTTATTGTCCTTAACCTTAATATTTGTATATTTTCATTATCGTCAACAAAGATAAGTCTGACAACATCTGTGTCTCTTGCACCCAAAGCAATTTGTTAAAAGACTTCCTCATTATCTACTTAGAAAGCAACTACATTCAATCGAAAAAGAAACTAGGTGGATGTGCCAATCCCAAAACTTTCTTATATCTCATACATCTTAATCTTTCAATCAAGATTTTATTGTAAATTTCACATTTATTCTTATAATTTTCGCACCTCTGTATATCAGCATTTCTCTGTATTTCAATGGGAAATGAAACATCATCATTGCTAACAGTGGCGTGGCGTGAAAATTTTCGGTGGTCATCGCAATTATTTAAGTTTGTGATGAAAAATTATTAACTCTAAAATTCAATGGTTGAATGTTCAAAAAATAAACTTTAAATCTTACCTTCACTTATACATGAACTCCAAATGTTCTGCTAAAACTGGATCGTAGAGTTTTAAAAGATTATTAAGAGTTTTAAAATATTGCTTGGTCATCGCCGCATCCAGCGATGACCGGAGCCACTGATTGCTAACGATAAAATCATCTACATAAAAACAATCATTAAGTATTTGCACTGTGACAGGAAATTCTTTCGATATTTCTCGATATGTCTTTTTATAGTTGCTTCCAATAATAGGGACTAACGTTGTAACCAAAATTTATTGTCCTTAACCTTAATATTTGTATATTTTCATTATCGTCAACAAAGATAAGTCTGACAACATCTGTGTCTCTTGCACCCAAAGAAATTTGTTAAAAGACTTCCTCATTATCTACTTAGAAAGCAACTACATTCAATCGAAAAAGAAACTAGGTGGTGTGCCAATCCCAAAACTTTCTTACATCTCATATATCTTAATCTTTCAATCAAGATTTTATTGTAAATTTCACATTTATTCTTATAATTTTCGCACCTCTGTATATCAGCATTTCTATGTATTTCAAAGGGAAATGAAACATCACCATTGCTAACGATAAAATCATCTACATAAAAACAATCATTAAGTATTTGCACTGTGACAGGTTTGTGACAGTAGTTATAAATGTTAATACTTCAATATTATTAGTTCAATACTATACTAACTTTGACCTTAAATTTCTGCTTCAGTCAATTAATCGGAGTTAAAACGAGTTAGTCTCGATCATGATATTTATTAAAATCAATAGTCTTTCGTTATTCTGTTGTACATCAACTGTTCGCGAATAGCCGCCTTAGAAGGATGCGAAGTTCCCGTCGCTGCGCGATCCGCTGATGTACAATAAAACTATGAAAAATCGATAAAATTATACAAAAATCGCTATTACAGCCCCCTCCCGGTGGAATATTTCGCAATTCAAGGAGGACCTGCTTGCCATAACCAAAAACATAAATATGAGATTTAGTTCAACTCTTTGCATCATACCCTTTTCAGTGGTACAATAATAACTACACTGCTCAAAACAATTAGGGGAGCACATGATTTTAACGAAATTACGCAAATATTTACACCGATAAGTAACGTAAAGTAAAACATCCATAATTTAAAGTGTTGTAGAAAACAGATAAAGAAAACTTCACATGTAATGAAAATTAAAGTTTATGACGTCAAAAACTGGAAAAAGGAGATAAGTGCAGAAATCGAGATTTTGCAGAAACGCCTGTTTCACTGCCTCAGTTGTAAATTCAATTGCTCAGCTTGTGTTTTGAGAAAAGGTGGCTTGAAAATGTCACAACAACATGATTTACAGCAATCCATGGCTTGGCGTGTTATCGGGACAGTTGAATTTGTGGAAGCACAACGAAATGTAGTGGACACTGTTGGAGTCGCAAGAAGTGTCCATAAAAGGCTGTCGAATCGATTCCAAGACACATGGAATGGTACTCATCGGCAAGTGCAAGGTCGAAAATGTACTAACACAGAAATTGATGACCGATATATCCTGTTAACAGCTCGTCGAGACGGAACGGGCAATGCTACTCAGCTGCAAACACAATTGTTCTTGGCCACAGGACGAAGGATGTCCAGCCAAACAGTCCAAAATAGGCTTCATTAGGGTGGTCTCTATGCATGTAAGCCAATGATCTGTATTCCGTTGACCTCAAGCCACTGTGCGGCCCAAAGAAGGTGGGGAACTGAACATCGAGTTTGGAGGCAACGTTGTTGGAGTCAAATTCTGTTTACAGACGAGTCCCGATTCAGTCTGGATTTGACATCTGATGTGTTTTGGCATGGAGAGAAAGAGGCACTCAAAATAATCCCACATTCGTTCGTGAAAGATCACGTGACAGACGAGGTGGGTTGATGCTATTGACTTGAATAAGCATAGGTGGACGTAGGGCCTGCATATTATTCGGAATGGCACTTTGACGGTCCGAAGTTATACAGACGAGATACTGAGACCTCATGTCGTATTTTATGTTGCAGCAATTAGTGATTTCTTTTTTTCCATGCATGATAATGCCAGACTTCATACAGTTTGCCTTGTGGAAAACATGCTTGAAGCTGAAACAATACAGCGTATGGAATGACCAGCATGCTCTCTTGACCTAAATCCGATCGAGCATGTTTGGGACATACTCAGACGATGCATTGCTGCGAGACCGAGACCTCCTTTTACTGTCCGTGACTTGGAGGTTGCAATTCTTGTGCAGTGGAACAGTATTCCCCAAAGTTTTATCGATAACCTTATCGCATCCATGGAAAACAGGTGTGCAGCAGTCTTAGCTGTTCGAGGAGACCACACGTCATATTAAAAATCTTGCATAATTTCTAAACAATACTCTTATCATTTACATGAAACCATATTGTTGCCCTAAACCATCGTTTCATGTTCTTTTCATCTTTTCAAAGAATAAAAGCTCCCTTACAATTTTTTGTGTCTTTTTTTTTATGTATTGTGCATTGGTACACGTGTACTATCCATTTTATGCCCATATATGGCTGTCTTGCACTCTTCTTTTCACTTTTTTGCTTGCTCCCCTAATTTTTTTGAGCGGGGTAGTTGGATGTGCCAATCCCAAAACTTTCTTCTACCTCATATATTTTAATATTTCAAAATGTTGATACAAATGTCAATATTTCATTTTTATTAGTTCAATACTATATCAACTTCGAAAGAAAATTACACAAAAATTGCTATTATAGTGCCCCCTTTCGGCGGAATATTTCCAAATTCAGGGAGGACTTTCTTGCTATGGCCAAAAACATACGCAAAAAATTTGGTTCAATACTATGCATAACTTCATATACTTTTCGATAGTACAATATTCAAAATGCCACAAAAATCACTATTACAGCGCCCCCTACCGGCGGATTTTTTCAAAATTAATGGAAGACCTACTTGCCATAGACACAAACTTAAAAAAAAAATTGGTTCAATTCTATGCATAACTTCATACACTTTTCTATGGTACAATATCCAAAATGCCACAAAAATCGCTATTACAGCGCCCATACCGGCGGATTTTTTCCAAATTAAAGGAGGACCTGCATGCCATAGACACAGACTTAAAAAAGAAAATTGGTTCAATTCTATGCATAACTTCATACACTTTCCGATGGTACAATATTCAAAATGCCACAAAAATCGCTATTGCAGCGTCCCATACCGGCGGATTTTTTCAAAATTAATGGAGGACCTTCTTGCCATATCCACAAACTTAAAAAAAATTTTGGTTCAATTCTATGCATAACTTCATACACTTTTCGATGGTACAATGGCGACATACGGACATACAGACACACGGACAGACAGACATTTTTATAAACATGTTTTGGGGATCTCTGACCCCTAAAACGTGTAAATCCGTCGAAAACCGGAAGTCGAAAAAAAATTCGATAATACTTTCTTCTATTCAAGATAGAAGAAAATACAAATGGCACAAAAATCGCTATTACAGACCCCCTTCGGTGGAATATTTTCAAATTGAAGGACAAACTGCTGGCCATAGCCAAAAACATACAAAAAAAAATTGGCTCAGTTCTATGCATAACTTTATACTTTTTTCGATGGTATAATAATGAAATTGGCGCAAAAATCGCTATTACAGCACCCTCTTCCAACGGAATATTTCCAAATTGAAGGAGGATCTGCTTGTCATAGCCAAAAACATACACAAAAAAATTGGTTTAATTCTATGCATAACTTCATACACTTTATGATTATACAACAGCGACACACGGACAGACAAACATTTTGTATAAACATGGTTTTGAGGATCTCTGACCCTTAAAACGTGTAAATGCGTCGAAAACTGGAAGTCGAAAAAATTTTTGATTACAATACTTTCTTCTATTGAAGATAGATGAAAGTAATTAACCGATGAAATATATATTTTGTTTAAGTTAGCTCCTTGATATAAACAATCATTTAATGGTAAACTGACTTGGTTCATCTGAACTTGCATCTAAAACAATCCTGTTACCTTTGCCGCAATGATCTCTATTCTTGCAACCACTTGGTGAGGAAAATAATATAATATGTTTATCTGGATTTAATGCTTTCTGAATTATTGTATTACTCAAATAATTCCAAAAGAATTCGCAATATTCTAAACACAAATTATTATCACGTTTCATTAATCTGATTGGACTTCGGCCGTAATCAGGCCCAGTCAAGTTAATGGGTACTTTCATTTGATCGCTGGATGCAAGATTTCCTAGTTTGAGGTAAATACTGAACACGAGCATTAGTAATATTTTCGTTTCTTTGTAACTTTATAAGTATCCCCAGCTTCTTTCCCATGGACGACAAGTATTTCTGACGACAACGTCACGATGAATTATAGAGAGGCTAACGAGAAAGACAGGCTACCGCAGTGCATTCCACGTATCTTTTTTTACAGACCGCTAGAGTCACGTGATGCTCGAATGCACCAATGAAGATATGCGAAAAGAGTATCACGTCACTCTAGTGGTCTGTAAAAAAAGACACGAGGGATGCATTGTCTTTTTCGTTAGCCACGGGATTATAGCTAATCAGCTTCTCGATTTCACCACAAACATTAACCAAAAGCCAATCAAATGCCGCAATGCTTGTGGGAAACATTGCGAGCTCCACCCATTGAGCGTGGTCCATTTCTCTTCCAAGGTAAATTACCCAGGTAACACAGATATATCGGTCAATGTCCTATCTAATATCGGCCAATATTTCGGAAGTCGCTGAATGTCGTACGTCAAATTTAAAACGTCCGCCGATATTCACAGATATAACATAATAGACCGAGAGCCGGCAGCGCAGACAATCACCTCATCGAGTTAACGGATGAAATTCTAGGTTTTGTTAAATCTTGATTCGCATATTAAAACACAATCGGTCTGCCAAGTCATACCTTGGTGGAAAACACCTGAAAACCCGATTTTAGCGGCTGACTCGTAGATTTACCATTGTGTTTTCCTGCTCCCAGTCCTCCATGTTTTCATACACTGTTAAAAATTTGCGGCATTTGCTGCATAGTCACTCCACCGCTTTTATAGAAAACGGTTACTTGACTATATTATGGAGCATTCTCGTTAGTCAGAGTAGAGATACTCTATAATAAAGGCGGAGTGACTATGCAGAAAATGCTGAAGTTTTTTAACAGTGTACCTCTTGGTGCAGGAATACACAATGGCAAACCTACGAGTCAGCCACTAAAATCAGATTTTCCGGTGTTTTCCACCAGGATATGACTTGGCAGACCGATTGCGTTTTAATATGCGAATCAAGATTTAACTAATTCTAGAATTTCATCCGTGAACTCGATGAGGTGATTGTCTATGCTGCCGGCTCCCGGTCTATAAGATTAGTTTTTGAAAGAAAGCATTCAAAAGAGTTTTTTCATTACTTAAAATAATTTCTTCAAAATTAATAATATAAAGTGATATTTAAGTAAATCTTTGTTTAAAGAAAGTAAAAAAAAAAAAAAAAAAAAAAAAAAAAAAAAAAAAAAAAGTCGATTGTGATTAAAAAAGTATGAGAGAATTATAATACAGAAATAGTTAAAAAAATAAAATTTAATAAGTGTTCCGTTTTTAGAAAATTTAATTTTTTAATGCCTTATTTTTAATATTTGGTTTACATTATTGACCAATGTTGTAAAAATGGTATTACTATTACAACATTCAGGGATATCTATCGACATTCATAAAAACAATATCATTTTTCGGATATTTCAAGATCTCTCCCAGATAGCATGAACATTAGCAGCAAGTTTGATTTTTTCTTACATTATCTTGCCGTGACAAATTTGAATTCAGAAATTCGCAGCAAATCTCCCTCAAGATATACCATCACCCACTTGCATGAGTGGTTTGTTGTGAAACTGGCGGCAAAACTGTCTTTAATTCACGAAAGTGACGAAAGGAAAAAATCCCTCTGTTAAGAGAATAGACAATCAGCAGATACGCAGAAATTTTATTCGGTTGGCAGCGCTTTTTTTAAACGTTATACTTCTCAAATACCAAAAAAGGCTCGAATTGAAAAGCACAAATATTACCCTAACTTGTTTATGGTAGTAAAAACGATGCATGCACCTCAACGGTGCGTATGCATCAATAGACCTGATCAGGTCTATGAACCCCTTCGAAGGGGTTAAACTTATAGTACAACAGTTGAAAACAGTTAATGTGGTATGGAAAGATTACTACTCTGCATTAATTTTGCAGTATTTTTGATTACTTGTTTGCCGTTAATTTGCAATAAATGTGATACAGCATGAATTTAACTTGCACGACAAGTAAGCTGCAAACTCAAAGTGTGGTGACTTCGGCGTTTGCGTTATCTTGCTGCAGTCGTGTTATTAACTAAGTACTTATTAAGTCGTGTCTTTCATACTGAGCTTGCTGCAACTTTGCAGGTTTTCAAAGCAAGACTTCTATAAATTTTCTTCAAACTAAAAATGATATATGGGCTGTCGACATTCAGCATATCTGCCGGTCTGTGATCTTGTCCAAAGTGCGGAAACTTCTGAAAGACAGCCCATTTGATGGAGACACCTGCCGTGAAGGAATCTATAGTTATTATACAGAAAAAAAGCATTTGAAAAGTTTTACATAAAAATCTACAAAGATTGCTATATAAATTTCCTTTAGAGCTATTTATATAGAAATTTATAGAAAATACAAAGAAAATTTTCTTAAGAATCATTTCATATTAAAATCTATTAATAGTGCTAAATAGAAACTTTTTAAGGAAATCTACAATTATTACTCTAGAATTATTTCTATTTAAAAAAGTAATGCAGAGCCTATAACGATGTTAAAATATACGAGGGTCGATCCAGAAATAAGGTTTCCATTAAATTTAAAAATAGACAACATTGTTTATACTCATAGAAATTTACATCGTTGGAAAGAAGAAAGTTTGCTGTATTTCTTTACATAATCGTCATTTTTTTCTACGCATTTTTGTAGACTGTGCTCCAATTTCTGTATCCCAATGTCGTAGAACTCCGCCACCAATCCGTTGAGGAGGCATTTAACCTCTTCTTTGACGTGATCGTCTCTCCTGAAGTGTTGTTCACCCAAGTGTTCCTTTAACTTGGGGAACAAGTGACAATCACTAGATGCGAGATCCGATAACCGCCATCTCAATAACCGCCTCCGAAACTGACGGTTTTCCACTCCGTTCTTCATCGTGGACTTCCTTCCGACAGGCACTAAACTCCCTGCAACGCTTTCGGGCGTGTTGAACCAAAGCCGCCTCAAGACTACAAGCCAGACACGCCCTTCATCTCCCCACGTGTGACGTCACAGCCCGGGGCTGGCTAACTGCCAACGCGCCAGCCCCGAACATTTGAATTTTGTATGTTGCTATTTTACGTGCACGTGTGTTTTACTCAGCCTGATAACACATTCTTTTCAAGGTAAGTTTTATTTTCAAATTATATTTATATGCTATCAGCACAATTTTTATTTCTTGTGTTCAAAATCTTTTATTTTTAATTTCTTTGAAATAAATTAACTAGCAAATCCTAGTACGATTCTATCAATAATACCGTATCTCAAAACGAAACTATACTATTGTAGTTCTGTTTCGTTCCACATAGAGCAATAATTTAAAATGGCAAACATCCCTAAATCGTGTCAAGACTTATATCATTTAATTTGTATTTTGTCACACCATCCTCTCTTTCTAATTTGTTCAGAAATTTTCATAAAAGTCGCTGTGAATACATAGCATTTTTATCTTGTTTACTTCTTTTAAAGCAAACCCCGATCGATATACATGTATCAATTTATTGTTTTTTTTTAATCTTAAACGTTTGCTATCTTAATAAAAATTCTTTTTATAACTTTTTGTTAAATTATAAATGCTTATGTACTGCGTAAATAGAGCTGGGGATAATGTTTTTGAATCTCTCTATTTTTGCCACAACTGTAAACAATTTATTTACAAGACTAGAGGAAGGGTTGTTCGTACCCTTATGCAAAACAGTAGTGCCCCCCCCCCCACACACACACACACCTTCTTCGCAAAAATCCTATGTGTTTTCATATACATTTTAATGTTTAATTAAAAGTAACGATAAATAAAATTATTATTCTATAATTATAAATTTACAGTCAGGAAATACTTTTCATCTCATAAAAATTGATTATTTTAAGCTCAAAAGATGTGAACAAACATTTAAGAACCCACACAACATTATTTTGGAAATGAAATATTTTCGTGGAAGGTTTTTGTGTTTTTCGATGTTTTTTTTTTTTTTTAAATCAGCTATTACCTAAACATTCGAGGAAAATGAACATAAATTAGGAATATTTTAATTCCAATTGATGAAAGTCTTTTTTTTTTTCTTTCTTTTATTTTTCTCTTCATATGTTAATACACTTTTAAAAAAAATCTATTGCTTGTACCTTACATAATATATCAAACTAATACAAAACTAAATAATAATTTTCTGTTTCATGAACTTGTGTTGTTTTAGTATTATGACAGTTTTGTGTTTTTTAATTTAATGGGTTTTATGTGAAAATTACCCATTTCTGATAAGTTAAGTTTACAGTACGAAAATTTATTTATAAGAATACTTAATTTCATGTATACTTTAATTTTACTATTTATTATATGCAGGTTTCAAATCACTTAATATTTAATATGATATTTACTGTATAATTTCAAGCCCGATTAAAAATAAAAATAGAACAGAACTTGAATTGGTTTTCATTTAACATTCACTTTTCTTCCACTTTAATTTTTAAATGTGGGTTTTGATTGGCACACTTATTGTTATTTATTTATTTTGAAATAACTGAAAGCAAAATAATTCAATTTATGTGTTTAAACTACAAATTTATATATATATATATATATATATATATATATATTGCTGTTTATACAGTTATTTACATTCAAATGCTTACAATTATTTATACAGTTATTTACATTCAAATGCTTACAAATATTTATCTTGCGTTAGTTGTTTAATAGAAGTAATACTAGATGGCAGCACTAAATTTGTCTCTTTAAGATAGCTCTAATTGTTAATTTTTCTAGCTCCATTTCAGTTATAATTTAATACACCAGGGGGTATTTTTAGCTAAATTTTGACGATATTGTTAAACTGTTATTAATTAATTTAATAGTGCATTTTAAATAATGTAATTAATATCTATTTATTTTATATTAGATTAAATGTGTTTAACAAGGTATTTCAAATTTTATTTCAAAATGTATTAACTGCATCCTTTGGTATCATTTACTGTGATTTCTTAACTGTTTTATTCACCTTAATCTTTTTGATATACTGGCAGCCATGTGCGCGTGGATTTTTGTAAAATACTGAAATATTAATCGGTATGGTGTTTATTATTTATATTTTATATCCTATAAATATTTAAATACGTTTTATTGATTCTTCCATTTCATATTATTTGTTTCTATTCTGCTTTCATTTTTAATCAATTCACTTGATTTTATGGTTGTTTGGGCACAGGGGAAAATAACTTTTAGCTTTAGCTTATTTTTTCCACAGAAAACAACCATTTTGCTTATATCATTGAATTCTGTGCCCTTGATAACGTAATTCAATGTATAAGCTTTTCAATTTTTGTCGGTGTCCACTTTTTTTCTTTTTCTTCCATAATAATTCTTATATTATTTTTTTTTTTAAATACTTACAGCTTTAATTCATAATATTTGACGGTGGAAGGTTATGTTTAATTAATGGTTATATATTAGCATTCAAATTACTATGATGCATTTGCGCAAGTAATTATGAATGTATGCTTTTTACGATATTTTTAAATATCTTTTCATTTTGAATGTCAACAATTCATTTTGATGTATTTTTTCCTTATGGTATCTTATATATATTTATATATATTCCCAGGTCTCTAAATTATTTAGCAATCTTTTAAATATTATACGCTTAGATCATTGCTGCAATTAGCGCACTATCTATGTGTATTATCAATATGATTTCTACCATGTAGTTATCTGATACGTATTTTAGGATTCCATTAATTTTTTCATTCCTATCATTGCAACGATTTATTTAATGTTTTTTAATTTTCTAGTTATGATTTTATCTGAATTTTCTTGAAGTTAGTGTATGATATTGTCCTATATATTTTCTATTTTTGCTATAGCTTTACATAATTCTGTAGAGATAATCATTTTATATATACATTAATTTGGTAGCAATAATTATTCCTATTCATAGATTTAATGTTGATTTGCTTTAGTTTAAATTCATTTTAATTTGATCTGAGTACTTAGTTGGGTATGCGTTTTGGTTGTCTTTGCATGGTTATAGTTGTTCTAGGATTTGGATGTTATGCGGATCTTTTTTGACTTATTTGTTATAAAATAGTTTAGTGGTTTCTTGCTATTATTAGTCTACGATATTTGGGTTTTCATAATTTGGTTATGGATAATTTGAAGATTGTTTCTGCGTTCTGCTTCTATTATTGTAAATATTGTATATATTTTTTCTTACTCAAGTTTTATTATTTAATCAAGGCTAATTTAATTAAATTATTAAAATTTCTTATTTTTATGGCAATTATTGCATTTTCCATACGTAATTTTTATATGGCAGTTCTTAGTAAACATCTCGATACTGGCAAGATACACTTAGCATCTATGCAGTGTAGTGCCCGGTACAGGAATAATAATTGGGTTGTTCCTGGATCGTCATCCAGCGACCATTTATACTCTCCCCCTCGTCCCTTATTTTTTCGTAAGTGCTATGATTCTCGGTGCAAGACATGTCCATACGCAGCTCAGACACAAATTGTCTCAGATCCTAATTATTCAAGTTTTTGTAAAGCATTTAATGTTATTTATAGTATAAAATGCAACTTATGTAATATGAAATATATTGGTGAAACATCAGGTCCAATTCATAAACGTATCAATCATCATCGTTCAGACTCTAATAACAACAAAGCAAAAAATATACAATCTACAACTGAAATTCAACATTTTCATAAACATCTATTTAAAAATACGACAATTGAAATCCTTCAAATTCTAAAAAATAAATCAGAACGTCTTTATATGGAATCATCATATATGAAATATTATAACACAATTTATCCTTATGGACTTAATAGTGAAGTATTTAACAGACCTGTCAAAGTCTTCACATCTATAAATAACAATATTGATTATTCTCCAATTTATCCTACTCTTAATCATAATTTAAATGCTAAAACAACACGTAATAAACGCGGAAAGGGTTCATCATCAGTTGTAGTTTCCAAAAAATCTATCACAAAACAAATTAATGATCTTCAACGAAATTACTTAGAGAATTATAACTGGTTGTTAATTCGAAAAAACATCTTTGCTATTAAAAAGAAACAGCTTGTACAACATTTAAATGTCTTTCTAAGTAAATCTTTCTCTAAACATTTCTCTGATATTTACTTTGACCTTATTATGAGTAGGGTTAATCTTTTAAATATTAATTTACAAAAAAAACACAAAATTCAGAACATGAATACTCAAATGATAATTACTTTTTCAAATCACATATTTAATAAAATTAATATCAATTCTATAATTAATGATAAAAATTGTTTTTTTCCTATCAATAATCTTCATATATCAAAAACTTTTAAATATCCGAATACAATTGGGAGAAAGATTTTTAACTACAATACATTTTCAAAAAATACATCTGCTGCAAGTAATTTTCCGTGTAACTGCAAAGACCCCACTCTAAAAAAATACATAAACAATGATCATGGACATATAATCACTGGAAATCTTGATATTGTTCATGATTTTAAATTGAAACAACTAATGGGTTATGGTACTAAATATAGACTTCCATCTAAATTTAATGTTAAATCTATTATCAAACAGTTTACATATGATATTGATATTTTTATTTATAAAATTTCTATCTCTTATAATAAGCCTATTGAATATTTTAATCAATGGAAGATATTAGTAATTGAAAAATTAACTATGGCTTTAAAAAATAATATTGCTGATTTGGTTTCTATTAATACAAAGCATTATTTCCAACAAATTACTAAATTACAAAAAAACTACGTTATTACATATGTAGACAAATCTCCTAACAATTATGCTATTATATGTAAATCATATTATCACCAACTTCTTACAAATTCTATTTCTTCTAATAAGTCATTTCAAAAAACTAATGAAACTGTAATTGTAAATAATCGTAAAATTCGAAGTTATTATAAACTATTAAATATTTTATCTACTAATTTTAATTATCCATATTTAGTTCTTATTCCCAAATTTCATAAAACTCCTATTAAATTTAGGACTGTTACTATTGGTTGTAATACATATAATAATAAAGCCAATACACTTCTCTTAAAAATTCTTAATCAATTATATGTACTTACTACAAATAATGATAATACACATTGTATAAAAAATAGCTAACAACTTGTTAATATTTTAAAAAATCTTCATTGTGTTTATAATATAACGACATATGACTTCAAAGATCTTTTTAATAATATAGACCTATTAGATTTACATAAAATTATAAATGCATTATTTAAAAAATATTATAAAAAACTGGAATTACCATCTAATATAGATATTGCATATTTTAAATCTTTAACTAACTTCATTATCTATAATAATTATATATCGCAAGATAATACTTTATATTTACAGCATGTCGGTATAACACAAGGCGGTTGTACTTCCAGTTTACTCTCTGACTTATACTTATATCATTATGAACGTAATTTTACTAATAATAATCTACATTTATATCGTTATATTGATGACATCATTTTAATTGATACTGATCAATCTGCAATTACTCGATTTCCAGTTGATTATCCCGCTAATTTGGAATTAACGGAAAACCTTTTATCTAACAATACAATTAACTTCTTAGATCTTAAAATTACAATCAAAGACAATAAAACAATCACAGATTTATATGACAAACGTAAAGAATTTAAATTCAAAGTTAATACATTTACAAATTTTAAATCTTGTCTACATCATTCTGTATTTCGGAATATAATACTTAATCATTTATATAGAATAAAATGTTTATGTTCTTCTCCCCTAATTAACAATAATATTAAAAAACTAATTTATGATGCATTAAATCATGGTTTTCCAAAAAAATTCATATATTCATTAATATACAATTAGTACTTTTCTTACATGATCTATTAAAACAAATTAACACATGCGTAAACAAAATTACAAAAAAATTATAAAATAAAAAAAATCTATAAAAAATTAAAAATTGTAAAATAATATAAAAAAAATTATAGGTTGGTTGGGTGGGTAGATGTTAGAGTACGGAGGAGGGTGGTGTTGTCTGGATAATACGCAATGGTTAATTATATATAAAAAAATGGGGGCTCTTGTATTATTACTATATTTTTGTTACGTATTTTATATGGATGTTGATTTGATATTTTATATGTAATTGGAGAATTTCATTAATATTATAATTAGCCTAATTATTGATTAATCTAATTTATAATTATTTGTTATTAAATTTTAAATTTACTAAGGACAATATCATATTAATTACTAATAGTATGCCATTCTTATAGTGAATAATATACATATAAGTATGTATAATATAAATATAGTTATACTGTATGCATTAAAATTGGGTAATTATTTTTATTATTATTACTCTATTCTTTTTAATATTTATTATCGGTTTAATGTTTTTGAATGTCCCACATTCATACTTTATGGTTTTTTATGGATGTCTGAAGATAATCCACACTCTATATTTGTGCTTTTTAAGTAATGGGTATTTAAGTATCATTTAACCTTCTATTTACTTCCACATGTTTTTTATTTCCTGTTCATTTTATAAATATCTGATATATAATTCATAAAAAATAATTTTTATATTTAATAATTATTTATATTAATTATTACTGAATTTTATTTTGTTTTATAGCATATAGCTATATGCTATATATTATCAATGTTCTAGAATTATTTAATTCTTAGTTTAGTTTAAATAAGTTAGCTAATAGAATATATTGTATGCTTTTAAATTTTATTTACAATAGTTTTTAAATACATTGTGTGGTTTATATTCGGTTTATAATTCTCTATATATAAGGATATGTTTGGTTTTGCTGTTTATACAGTTATTTACATTCAAATGCTTACAATTATTTATACAGTTATTTACATTCAAATGCTTACAAATATTTATCTTGCATTAGTTGTTTAATAGAAGTAATACTAGATGGCAGCACTAAATTTGTCTCTTTAAGATAGCTCTAATTGTTAATTTTTCTAGCTCCATTTCAGTTATAATTTAATACACCAGGGGGTATTTTTAGCTAAATTTTGACGATATTGTTAAACTGTTATTAATTAATTTAATAGTGCATTTTAAATAATGTAATTAATATCTATTTATTTTATATTAGATTAAATGTGTTTAACAAGGTATTTCAAATTTTATTTCAAAATGTATTAACTGCATCCTTTGGTATCATTTACTGTGATTTCTTAACTGTTTTATTCACCTTAATCTTTTTGATATACTGGCAGCCATGTGCGCGTGGATTTTTGTAAAATACTGAAATATTAATCGGTATGGTGTTTATTATTTATATTTTATATCCTATAAATATTTAAATACGTTTTATTGATTCTTCCATTTCATATTATTTGTTTCTATTCTGCTTTCATTTTTAATCAATTCACTTGATTTTATGGTTGTTTGGGCACAGGGGAAAATAACTTTTAGCTTTAGCTTATTTTTCCCACAGAAAACAACCATTTTGCTTATATCATTGAATTCTGTGCCCTTGATAACGTAATTCAATGTATAAGCTTTTCAATTTTTGTCGGTGTCCACTTTTTTCTTTTTCTTCCATAATAATTCTTATATTAATTTTTTTTTTTTTTTTTTTTTTTTTTTTTTAAATACTTACAGCTTTAATTCATAATATTTGACGGTGGAAGGTTATGTTTAATTAATGGTTATATATATATATATATATGTATGTATATATATATATATATATATATATATATATATATATATATATATATAATGTCTTGTTTTTGAATATATACCAAATAGATAATTGATATTGTTTCTAAATTTCAAAGTAGAATAAATAATAAAAACTGTCTACTAAAATAAATTTAATACTTGGGATTTTTGGAAGAGAAGACACACTAATCCAAATATACGTGAGAGACTTATTACAACTAGTGTTGACCAATGACAGAGCATCAAAAAGAGAATTTAATTTATCATCTTTATATGATAACCTAGAGACAAAACTTAGGTCTTTGGAATCTCTAGGCGTTACAGAAGACAAGTACGCCAGTATTCTTTTTCCCCTTGTGGAATACTGCTTGCCTCATGATGTGTTGCGTATATGGGAAAGACAGCGTGAGAAGACTGCTCAAGGTAAGAGTGGATTAAATTCTATTCTTGACTTTTTGAAAAACGAAGTAATTTCAGAAGAACGTGTTCTTTTAGCGCGTTCTACTCTTGGCTTTGATAACACTAAGAAATTTAATAAATTAAACAATGAAAGCAATTCTGTGCCAACTGCTAATGATTTGTTTATAAGTGATAAGTCTAAGGATAAAAATTTAGTCAAAAAGTATGAGGACACATGTATATTTTGTGACAAGTGTCACTTATCAGAAAAATGTTTTAAAGCTAATTCGCTTTCTTTTGATGAAAAACATAGTTTAATTTTGAAAAGGGGGGCTTGTTTCCTTTGCTTGAAGAAGAACCACATTTCACGCAACTGTAGAGCTAAAATTAAATGTACAAATTGTGGGAAAAAACATAATTTTATATTATGTCAAAATGTTTTTAATGAAGAAGGTAATGCGGCGTTTGAAAGTCGCAAACATGAGTCAGGGAGTAGCAATACTGTTTTAACTACTCAAGGTTCGGATCCAACTGTGTTACTCCAAACTTTGAATGTACGTGTAAAGCACGATGGTAAAGAGAAAATAGTGCGTGGAGTTATCGACACTGGATCAGAGCGTTCGTATTTATCAGAAGATGTAATTAAGTATTTGAATTATAAAAGTATTGGTGAAATTAATTTAATTCACAAATTATTTGGTGGAGTTCAAACAAAGCATAGTAAATATAGAATTCACTTGAGTAGTATGGATAATAGTTATAAATGTGATATGCATGTTTTAGGTGTTCCTGTTATTTGTTCTAAAATAAAAAAAAGTACCAAATGGGCCTTGGTTATCAGAACTGAATAAATGTGCTATTAAGATTTCTGATGTAGAAAATAGTGTATGTAAAACCGAAAATGAAATTAAATTATTAATTGGTTCTGATGTGGCGGGAAAATTACTCACCGGAAATATTAAAATTTTGAAAAGTGGTCCGGTTGCTGTAAAAACCCATTTGGGATGGACTCTAATGGGAAAAATTTCAGGTGTTAAATCTGAAACAAATGATTCTCTTATGGTTATTTCATCACTTTGGACAATGGCGGATCTAAGGGGGGGGGGGGGCGAGGGGGCGATCGCCCCCCCCCCTTAGGCAAATAAAGGGTTTGAAAAACGGCATTATGCATCCTCACGAGAAATGACTTGGTGCGAAGCTCGAGCGCGGCGCGACCCGCCCCGGGTCGCGCCAGTTTTAATCCACGAGACTCGGGCTGAGTCAGGTCTTCCCTCTTTTAGAGCCGGGCCGTGTCCTGATCTTAAATTTTTCTGCAGATTCGGGTCGGCCAGACTTCTTTTTCTTCCAGGTCGAGCTTTGCCTGAACTTCATTCTTCCTAGAGGTCTGCACTGGCCAAAATTTCTAAGTCGGGCCTCGGCCCAGAATAAAAGCTAAACATTCAGTTCGTGTCAGCTCGTATGCAGAGTTGTATAATATAGACGCACGCCGTGCGCGGAAAATTTTTCAAAATTCGGAACTTTGCGGAAAATTTTTTTGAAAAAACGTAATTTTTGTTTTTGTAACTTAAAAAAAAAAAAAAAAAAAAATACCGAAATGTTAAAAATATTTCCCAATTTTATGGATTTATTTATTGTTTGCCAGGGGTGATTCTGTTCCAAATTTTCCCAAAAATTTAAGGCTTTCGGTTCCGAAAATTAAAAAAAAATCAGCCATCAGCCATCGAAAATTCAGGCATAAAAAAATCTCACTAAAAAACAATTTTGTCAATCGTTCGCACAAAAAACTACCCCTTTCGTCAAAGCATCGCGGAAAAAAACGTGAATTTCTTCAAAGGATCCTGAAAAAAAAAAAAGAGTTTCGTCAAAGAAAGCTCAGAAAAAAAAGCAAATTTCGTCAAAGGAGCGCTGGAAAAAAGAAAACGAATTTCGTAAAAGCATGGCGGAAAAAGTCCGAATTTTGTCAAAGGATCGCGAAAAAGGGCAAATTTCGTAAAAGAATCGCGGGAAAAATTAATTTCGTCAAAGGATCGCGAAAGAAACACGAATTTCGTTAAAGGGCCGTGAGAAAAGAGCGAATTCCGTCAACGGATCGCGAAAAAAACACTAATTTCGTGAAAAGATCCCTGAAAAAATCACTAATTTCGTCGAAAGATTGCGAAAAAACGCGAATTTCGTCAAAAGATCGCGAAACAAACAGCAAATTTCGTTAAAAGATATCGAAACAGCAAATTTCGTCAAAATAAAGGGAAAAACACTCAAATTTCGTAGAAAGATTGCGAAAAATACACGAATTCCGTTAAAAAATCGCGAAAAAAACGTGGATTTTCTCAAAGGATCGCTAGTTTCGTGAAAAAACGAACAAAACGCGGTCAAAAGATAGAAAAAAAAAACCCTGTAAATTTCTTCAAAAGATCGCAAGTTTTGTCAGAAGATCGCGAAAAACGCAAATTTCGTC
The DNA here is from genome assembly GCA_963932465.1 of Maratus speciosus. NCBI lineage: Eukaryota > Metazoa > Arthropoda > Arachnida > Araneae > Salticidae > Maratus > Maratus speciosus. The sequence continues at coordinate 332,170,216 of OZ010797.1, read as the reverse complement.
CAAAGATCGCGAAAAATATGCGAATTTAGTCAAAAGATTGCGAAAAACACGCAAATTTTCTCAAAAGATCGCAAAAATACGCGAATTTCGTCAAAAGATCGCAAAAATACGCGAATTTCGTCAAAATATCGCGAAAAATGCGTCACCTTAGTCGAAAGATCGCAAAAAACACTCAAATTTTGGTAAGAGATCGTGAAATCACGTGATTTTTGTCAAAGGATCGCGAAAAACACGCTAATTTCGTGAAATGGTTGAGGAGATTTTGTTTATTTTATTTTGTGATTTGCTGAATTTAGGTCCCTAAAGGTTCCTTTTTATGCGAAATATATGGTCTTTTTTGGCCCCTTTTTTGGAAAAAAATGGTCCCCTTTTACCATTTTTTTTACTACAAAAGTTGAGTGGGAGTCCTGTACATTGTATTCGTAGGCTTTTCTTTGATTGGTTAAAATTACTGCTTTACAATAATATTTTTTAAAGTCATATAAACTGATTTTTTTTTCTTCCTGCTGCTAATTTTTCATTATTGCAATCTATACCCAATTGTCGTTTAGAATGCCCAGAGTTAGCAAAATGTGTAGAGAAATTTTATCTGAGTAATTATTCTTTCAAATATGGAAATATTTTCAAGATAGCAATTATTTTAATTTTTAGGAGTTTATTAGCATTAGAATTTCAGTCTGCTCCAAAAACAGAATTTTAATTTTATTGCTACAAAATTAGATTTTTGCTGCTAAAAAAAATTGATTTTACTGCTACAAAATCAGATTTTTGCTGCTCCAAAAATGGATTTTACTGCTCTAAAGTCAGATTTTTGCTGCTTCAAAATGGCTTTAGTGCACTTTCATCCCTGCATCAATCTCTTTAATGATGATACCTATGAATAGACCTCTCCCTATAAAATGGGATTCAGTTGTTTCAGAAGCAATGCCGTATTATTTTTGTGAACAGAGTGACTGACATTTTGTGCGAAGAGGTTACAATATTAAGGATTGGGCTGTTTCTGAATGCATTGACAAAATAAGTGATAAGAATCCACCTTTTCTTATGGATTTTTAGCTTTATTATTTTTTTAACTAAAATAATTATTCTTTAATTGATATCAATTAATTTTTATTTAAATGGTAATTACTTTAAAACTACTGTTTTTAATTAATCTCGTCAAAATAATATAACACATTATTTTATTAAACATTAAATAAATTTCCAGAAAATTAATTTGCAGAAAGTTTTTGACCCAATATTTGCGTGCGCAGAAAGTTTTTGGTTTAATACAAGTCTGCCCGTAAGATAAGCGTTACTGGCACGACCGCGACCTGTGCACTCCTCTAAATTCCTCCCCCTCGAGGCCAAGTTGGTCTGGCATCTTACTTATTTGTTATTCGTAAAAATCATATTTATGTTGTACATTTGTTTAGCGAAATCTTAGTTTGATTTGATAAGTTATACAGAGATGCATTTTTAAAAATCTACTTTTTTTCCTTGTAGAGCTTTAAAATTATGATTTTCTTTTATCATCCGTTTCTTTCATTCTAAACTGATTTTTTAACTGGATTTTCATTTGAATGTGTCTCATATTTTTAAGTAGTGTTTATGTACATAATTGCCTAAATAGCCCTTAATATTATCGTTTTTATGTATTCATGAATTTGGAACGTAATCTGAAAATAAAATATGAGCATAAGTATGTGGTGTGTGTGCTTTATGAATAGTTTTAAAGGCAAAATGCAGGCTGTGCTAGAGTCGATTTTTTAGCTTTTATACCGGGCAGGGCAATAATTTTTTGGTGCGGGTTGGATCTGGACTTGGGCCAGAAAATTTCAGCCCGGGAAAACCTCTTAACTGACATATAGAAGGCCGCTTTATTTTATTTTTTTAATGCTTCTTTCAGCCATCATACCATAGCTACTGAATATACAGGGTGCCCCAAAATGCACTGACTGATTTTAAAATTCAATAACTTGCAAATGGTGGCAGCTATTAAAATAAATACTTGCAGGGGAGTTATGTAAGAAGTCAGGAGCAGGGGTGATTATGTACCGAAATTTCCAAAAATTTTTCCCTCTCGCTGCGCATCCCGCTATTTCCACAGCAAACGTAAAAGTAGCAAAATTTGCACAACCCGCAATTTCCACAGCAAATCTTTTTTTTAATGGTCTAATTCTATTTAAAAAAAAATAATAATAAAAAAACTCTTTCACAAAGGTTTCAGGCATATTTTAACTCTAAAATATATGAAGATTTGAAATACGTAATAAAATAAATGCACGATTTTTGAAGCTATTTTGCTTTTAAAAAAAATAATAAATAAATAAAAAATAAATACGCGGCGAGAGGGTTAAGGCATTCGGTTCAGAAAATTAAAAAAATTCATCAATCCTTAAATTCGGGCATAAAAATAATCGCGAATTTTGACAAATGGTCGTCATAAAAAATCTATTTCGTCAATCTAAAAATAACTTCAATTTCTCCAAAGGATCACGGAAAAAGCGCGAATTTGGTCAAAAAGACGCCATAAATGTGCGAATTTGGTCTAAGAGCCGCTGAAAAAACGCGAAATTCTTCAAATGATCGAGAAAAAGTGAGTTTCTTCAACGGGCAGCGGAAAAAACTCAAATTTCGTCATAGGATCACGGTCGAAAACGGGAATTTTGACAAATAGCCGCGAAGAAACACGAATCTCGTCAAAGGTTTGCGCAAAAATGCATTTTTTATCAAAGAATCGCGAAATAATCGCAAATTTCATCAAATGGTCGCGAAAGAAACGCGAATATCGTCAAAGAGAGGCGAAAAAACTCAAATTTCGTCAATGGATTGCGGATAAAACTCTAATTTCGTCAAAGGATTGCTGAAAAACGCGAGTTTTGTGAAAGAATACAGCAAAAACGCGAATTTTGTCAAAGGGTCGTGGAAGAAATGCAAATTTCACCAAAGAGTCGTGGAAAAAATACAGCGGTCTCTTTATAAAACAGCACAAATACATATATCTATGTTTATTATTATAGATACTAGGGGATCGAACCCGAGCTCCTCGGGTTACAGAGTATAGGTACCATTCTTTTTTTTTTTTTTTTTTTTTTTTACATGTAATATATATTTTAGATTGCCCATTAACATCAAAAAGAATTTTTATCTGAAAAATATCAATTATGCAATCAAATAAAGTTTTAAATTTTATTAAAAGCGATACTTTCACATGTCAGCGCATGCCAGGAGTTATTAGCCCAAGATTTTACGACTTACGGCAGTTTTTCCGATCATTTCAGTGCTTTAAGCACGTGGTTCAATCACATGTCTGTTAAATTGTTTTCTTATTTACATTATTTTATTAACTTTTCTATAGAGGAAGTTTTAATTTTGTTATGCAACATTAGACGGAAACAAATGCTGAACTTTTTACATTTTTTTTAAGGGAGATTAATCTTTCGTAATCGAGCTACACGGGATAGATAAATTAAAAAATAATTCATGCTTGAAAATCTATATATTTTATGCTATCGTAGGTGGCACAGAAATCGCGATTATTTGTTAATTGTTTAATGGCAACACCTGAATGTAACGCATCTCATTGGTTATTGTGTAATATTTTTAAAAAAGGAATAACAATAAATAAAAAAAAGTTTAATTAATAACTATAGAACAAAACAATTTATATAATTAAAAAAATAAAATAAAAGTAAATAAACAATTTATTAATAAATAAACAACAACATCCGGGCTACCATATCAAGCAAAACAACGACACTTTGGCGCCAGTTAAGTACCCCTGTGCGTATATGACATTGGCGTCAGAAAAAAGTCGCGCCAACGTAGTGCGTATATGACACCTGTGCCGTCTTTTATTCATCTAATTTAAAATACAACAAATAAATAAATAAATGAAGGTACTTTTCCAGTATAGGTAAAGTGGCGAAATAGAGAAAAGGTCCATGGCGAGAAAAGAAATTTGGCAACGTATTTTCTGGCAACCTATTTCATCAAAATATTTTTTTTCGAATAATACTACATAAAAGTTGCTATGATCGCAAAAAGTTCGTACTTTCATATTAGCTGGGCGCAATTATCGCCAATAGCATTTTTTAACTCGCCAGCAGCATTTTTTATTTTTCGAGGTGTAAATTAAAACAATGCTTTGATGTTGAAATTAAATGGTTTATGGTATTTATTCTTTTCTTTTCTTTTTCCTGTTTTAAAGATTTTTTTTAAGTGAAATTCGTGAATTTGAAATGTTTCAGTTTTAAATTAAAGTTATCCATTTTAAAATGAGTGAAAGGGTTATATTTTAACTTAATATTTCATATTTCTTTAGAAATATGAAAAAATACGACGGGTACTAAGTTGGCGATTTATCACCTGTGCCCGACTAACATAAAAATACAGAGTTCTTGATTTCTCTATCAGAATCTTCCGATTTGGCGAAGGATTGAGCAAGTAAATTAAATTATGAATAAAAGTAACTGCGATATAATGATGCATTCCATTTAAGGGAGACCAAACTGGTCGCCACGGGCAGCTAATTATTTTTAAAACCGTAATAACTCAGTCAATTAAGATACAATTTTCAAACACATTGCATTTGAAAGTAGATTTTTTTTCTCTATTTGACGGTGTAAAAATTGAAAATGGCTTTGAATTGGAAACTTAAAAAATCGCTGACATAGCACGGATTGTAATTTCAATTTTTTTTTTCAGTTTTTATGAGACAACGGCAACAAAAGCTACAGTAATATATTATTTTCTTTACTCAGGGATTATTTTCCCTCTAAACCCTCCATGACTTTCAACAGAAATGGCGGGCTTCCGTTGCCACAATTACAAAAAATGTATTAAAAACTACAAAAAAATTAATATCTCAAATTTAAATTGAGATACAGCTTTCAAACAAATTGTATTTAAAAGAGCAATTTTTTCCTTATACAACGGTGTAAAAATTTAAAATGTGCGATGTTTAGAAGTTTAAAAATTTGCAGTAAAGAAAATTGCAAAACCGAAATTTCATTTCAAATTTCAAAGTGTTGCCATTCGCAGAATGACGTATGCGTTACGCGCAGATATATTTGTCCTTTATAATATAGATAGTTTTTAATCTGAAATAATATACTGAACTAACTTTTGAAGAAACGGGTTAACACAAACCCCAGCTTGCGCAGGAGTCTGCACTCAGCGACTCAACCTGAAATCGACCCGAATCGAAAACAGTTAACCCGACCTGCAACAAAAATAATTAGTGCCAGGTTGAATACCCCCCCACCTCTCCCTCTGCTGTAACCTTTCAGAAAATTTGCTTTGAATTTCAGAATTTTTTTTTTTTAGAATCACCCCTAATCAGGAGGTTTTTCACTGCGATTCTTGATTTTAGCTTAAAATAGCAACGATAGAGGGCGCTGCAAGCAATAGACGCTAAATCTGTGCCCGGAGGAGGAAGGCCAGAAATTGGGCTCCGATTTAACGACTTGATTGCAGCGCCATCTATCGTTGTTATTGTAAAGTAAAATCAAGAATTGCAGCAAAAAATCTCTTGACATCTTACATAACCGTCCTGCAAGATTTTTTTTAAATTGCTGTCATCATTTGCAAGTTATTGAATTTTAAAATCAGACAGTCCATTTTGGGACACCCGGTATGTTTTTTGATAAGTTTCAAAGCATTCTTTACTGAATTACAACTGATCTTAGATATAAAGAGACAAGCAGTTTTATACCAAATCAGTATTTTTTTACATAATCCTGAAGATTAAAAGTATTCCTAAATAATTATTTGGACGTGTCCGTTATGTTCCTTTTACTGTATATTGTTTTTATCTTCAAAAGTATTTAGACTTTCTTTTCAAAAATCGGGTCAACCCGAACCCTTCTCGCAATAGTGAAAACCCAATCCGAAACTGACTCAAACCCGAAATAATGTATGTCAATCTACCCCAAACCCAGCGCGCTAGGCGTAGCTAAAAAGTAGAAGTCAACCCAACCCGCAGCAGAAAAATAGAAGTCAACTGGACCCAAACGCAACCCGCAGCAAAAAAGTAGAAGTTAACCCGAACCGCAGCAAAAAGTAGAAGTTAACCGGACCCAAACACGACCCGCAGCAAAAAGTAGAAGTCAACCGGAACCGGACCCAAACCCGACCCGCAGCAAAAAGTAGAAGTAACACGACCTGCAGTGAAAAAAATTAGTCCTGACCCGCGCATCAGATTGGAATCTCAAAATTTCTAAAATCGCCCCCCCCTTGAGGACTCTCCAGATCCGCCCTTGACTTTGGAACGATAGTTCCGTTGCTGATTTGTGGAAACTGGATATTATCGATATAACTGATCCAGTAGAATCTAAAACTAAATCTGAGATTCATGAAGAAACTATGCAGCATTTTAAGAATAACATAAGAAGAGATTCAGAAGGGAGGTATGAAGTAGCATTGCCTTGGGTGCTAGATAATGCTCGCTTACCTAGTAACAGAGAATTGGCCGAAAAACGGCTTGCCACAACAAAGAAAAAGTTATCAAATTTGAATAAAACTGAGGTTTATAGCGAAGTATTTTATTCATGGATAAATTCAGGAATAATTGAAAGGGTGGTTGATAATAAACAAACTAAAGTACATTATTTGCCACACAGGCCTGTATTTAAAGAATCGAGTGAAACTACTAAAGTTAGACCAGTTTTTGACGCTTCGGCTCATGTTAAAGGCTCCCTCTCTCTAAATGATTGCCTGGATAAGGGATTAAATATGATTGAAATGATTCCTTCAATTTTGCACCGTTTTCGGAAATTTCCTATTGGTACAGTATCTGATATAGAGAAGGCATTTCTACAAATTGGTATTAAAGAAAAGGATAGAGACTTTCTGCGATTTCTATGGGAAAATGATATAATTTATAGACATAAACGTGTAGTTTTTGGGATCAATTGCAGCCCGTTTTTACTAGCGGCTACATTGAAACATCACTTAGAAAGTGCGCCTGATGACTTTGCTTCTACAGCAGAGACTTTGAATGAATCTATGTGTGTGGACAATTGTGTTTACAGTTTCAATACAGTTGAAGAATTAAACAAGTTTATATTTGAGTCTCAAATGTTACTGTCCTCTGCAAAATTGAATCTAAGGGGATGGCTGTCAAATTATCCCATTCCAATTATTTCTGAAAATTCAATAGTAAAGATGACACCAGTATTAGGTTTAAACTGGGATCTGGAAAACGATACCCTATCTTGCAAGATCGGCCCTATTGAGGAAGAACAAATTGTTCCTACAAAACGAGCTCTACTCTCATTGGCTCAGAAGGTTTTTGATCCTCTTGGATTTACCTCACCTGCGACTTTGCTCCCTAAACTTATTCTACAAGAATGCTGGAAGTTAAAAATTAAGTGGGATGAGTTAATGCCAGCAAATTTAGCTAAACAATTTTTAAAGTGGGTGCAGGGAATGAAACTGATTTCTGACATCAAATTACAGCGCTGGATGAATTTTGATAATTATGAACGTGATGATGTAGGTCTTCACATATTTTGTGACGGCAGTAAACATGCATATGCTACTTGCATTTTTCTGAGAGTAAAGACCAAAGATAAAATTCTGGTGACTTTTATACAGTCACGCGCAAGAGTAGCACCCCTTAAGAACCTAACTGTACCACGTTTAGAGCTGTTAGCATGTTGCATTGGGGCCAGGTTGGGAAGCCGGGTCATATCTGATTTACGAATTCCAAATTTGAAGATATTTTATTGGTCTGACTCAACCACCGCTTTAAGCTGGATAAAACGAGACGAAAGATGGGGAACATTCGTTTGGAACCGTGTAGAAGAAATCAGATCCTTAACTCAAAAGGACCAATGGCGACACATTTCAGGAAAATTTAACCCGGCTGATCTCCCTTCTAGAGGTTGTTCCGTAGAACAATTCTTACAACTAAGATGGTGGGAGGGACCAGCCTGGTTGGCTGAACCAGAATTTACTTGGCCTCAAAGTGTCGAAGCTCCAGATGAAGAAGTTATTAATGCTGAAAAACGGAAGAGTGTCATTTCAGCAATGAACAAGAACATAAAATCTGATGATTGGTATTATCGACGGTTTTCATCATACAAGAAAATCATAAGATTGATCGCTTGGATCCTAAGATTCATAAACAATGCAAGAAAACCGAATTCAAAAGAAGTGTCTGAACTTACGTGTTTTGAACTAGAACAAGCTGAAAGAAGATTGGTGATTTTGATCCAGAGAGACAGATTCGATGAGAAGAGTAATCAGAAGATTCGTAGTTTAAGACCAATTCTAGATGAAGATGGTATCATAAGAGTGAAAACGCAAGTTATTTATAGAGAAGATACTATCAATTTTAAGTATCCAGTTCTTTTGCCTTCTGACCATCCTGTAGTCCACCGACTGATCTTCTGGAAACACCAAGAGGTTTTACATGCTGGAGTGGCTCTTTTGATGACATCGTTACGAGAAGACTACTGGATCCTGAAAGCCAGGAAAACTATTCGAGCAGTAGTTCAGAAATGTGTGCGATGCAGAAGATTTAGTGCTCAGAAGACAGAGTCAATTCCTATTGCATTACCAGCCGATAGAGTTCAAGACGCTGCAGTGTTCCAAATAACTGGAGTTGATTTAGCCGGTCCATTATATTTAAAGAATGAGAAAAAAGTGTGGATTGTGCTGTACACTTGTGCGGTATATAGGGCCATACACTTAGAATTAGTGACATCATTGTCAACTGATGCTTTTCTCCAGTCTTTCAGGCGTTTTATAGCCCGAAGAGGAAGACCAACCACGGTGTATTCTGACAACGACCGAAATTTCGTCGGTGCAGACAAAGCCTTTTCAGAAATAGATTGGGAGCAAATCTCTGCCGTAGCAGCAACACAAAAGATTCGCTGGAAATTCAACCCGCCTACCGCTGCCTGGTGGGGTGGTTGGTGGGAGCGATTGATACAAATGGTGAAACGCATCTTGAGAAAAGTCCTAGGTAGAGCTTCATTATCTTATGAAGAACTGATCACTATTCTTTGTGATTGTGAACAAGTTGTGAATGCTAGACCATTAACGTATGTTACAGAAGATGTGAACGATCTAGCACCGTTAACACCATCAATGTTCCTACAGGAAATAAGATCTTCAGATGTGGTAGATTTTGATGCAATTGACGCACAAGAATTAAATAAAAGAGTTAAGTATAGGCAAAACGTTCGAGAACACCTTCGAAAACGATTCCGTATTGAGTACTTAGGGCAATTACGCCAACAAAGTTCTATACAAAAGAATGAGTCAATCAAGCAACTAACCATTGGTGATGTAGTACTCATAGAATCTGATAAAAAACGTGCATATTGGACTTTAGCCCGTGTGCAAGAACTTATTGCTGGAAAAGATGGTCATCCAAGAGTTGCACGGATAAAAACTAAAAGTGGTGAACTTTTAAGACCTGTGCAAAAACTGTATAATTTAGAGATCCCAAAAGAACTATCTAATGATCCAGTGGTGCGAACAAGAAGTAGCAGAAAAGTGACTGTTCCAATTCGCTACAAACTTTAAATATCTTTGAACTGAAAAGACATTTTTCCTTATTTTTATTATTTAGTGTAGAATTTATTCTTATTTTTTTTTATATTTCATATGTTTAATTTTATTTGAATTTTGCAGAAGAAAAAGTTTATTTACCTGTTTTGAAAAAAAGTTATGTTAGAATTCTATGTTTTGGCTGTGTACTGTAAGTATTGGCAACATTTTTTTTTTTCATTTTGTTGTACCCATTGTTGAGTTTGTCTGACGAAAACTCAAGGTGGGAGGTTGTCGTGAATTTGATTAATGTTTATTAATATTCACAGACAGAGGGCGGCACAATGCAGAGATGTACATGATTAAATGAAAAGAAAATATGTTTCCCCCCCCGCCCCCTCTCTCTGTGGCAGTCTGTAAATTATGAGCGTGCGTTGAAGATGTGTCGAAATACTTCTCGGCACGAAAGCGGAAATAAAATGTTGTTGATTTTTACCTAAAATGATTTTCGTTTTCCTTCTAAGTAAAGAAATTATTTTCACGCGCTGATTTTTATGACGGTAAAGTTTTATCGGGTAGATATCATTTTATCGAGTCGCTACTTGTAAGCGACAATAACTAAGAAGTACTGTTAAACATTTGAAAATAAGCTAATGTAAAATGAATTAAGTAAACAGTGTCATTGTGTCCCGGTATTTTTTAACAGCGCTATAAGATAGTTCTTTTAAATAATTCATTTTAAATGTATCGTTTCAAATCTGACGTAATTTACACCAAAGTTTTATTTCTCTTATTAATATTCATGTGAAAATACTTTTGTTGTTAGAAGGAAATATTATTTGCGCTGTCTTCGAATTCACGATAATAATTGAAAAGATTATCTCAAAATATCTCGCGAAAATATATTTTTCAATTTAAATTGTTTTGCTATATTTTTTGCCATTTTAAATATGACGTAATTTCCTCAAATTACAAGTTTTAACGCATAATAATGATTTTTTTTTTATTTTAAGATTTCGTTTCTATTTTTAAATTCAAGTGTAAATATGGTTCGGCACAGATGTCATTGGCGCAATTTTTTCTGACGCCAATTTCATATACGCAACGGGTACTTAACTGGTGCTAAAGTGTCGTTATTTTGCTTGATATGTTAACCCGGATGTTGTTGTTTATGCTATTGATGTTTTCGCCAAATTGGCGTCGGAAAAAAATTGCGCCACTATGACGTATATGACATCTGTGCCTATGGTTCTTATGACATAATTTTCCTGCTTTTAACATGTAATCATTTAATTCTAATTTTAAAGTTTTTTGTCTGTTTGTAATAGTCACGTGTAAATAAATTTTTAATTTGAAGTAAACATTATTGTTTGCGCTGTTTATACAACTGGCAACAGTTTAAATTAATAACTTTTTCTAAAATTTGTAAAAAACATCTCTCGAAATGCTGAAAATTTGAATTTAAAATTGAAATAAAACCTCAAAAAATAAGTCAAATAAGAAAAATAAATGCTATCTCCACACCGAGAACTTATAACGTATAAAATGATCTAAAAATGATTAAATTCTCATGTATAGTTTTTGCTCCAATAAAACTTTTTTAATGGAACGATTTTGTCCAACTTTAGCATTAAATATATCTTAAAATAATTCTTCGATTTGAAAACTGTCTACATCAGCGTGTTTATCAAACATTTCTCTATAATACCACCGATTTTCATATTTTTGTATGCAACAGTTTTTCTTCTAATATTAACGATGAAATGCCATGCTTAAGCATTCAAATTGGATGCCAATCTACCCGGAATATATACGCAGATTTTCATTGGTCCATTTCCAAATCAAAACTTTTTTATATATATAGAAGGATAAGAGTACAAATTTAGTTTCAAAAGTAGGTCATTCTCTTTTAATCAGACCTAAAAATTATATTAATTAGATCTTAATTAGACCTTAAGATGCCTAAAAAATTTTATTCAGTAATGAAAAAAAAGCGTCATATTCAAAATTGTTATTCAGGAAAGTTAGAAAAATATATCTCTCAATGTCAAATGATGATATTCAACAATGGCAGAAAACGATATCACTTTAATTTCAAAAAGTCCTTCCGGCCAGTGTCGGGAGGAAGAGGGAGCTTTCATATTCCTTATTTTTTAAGAGCCAGCTTATATTCAAACACACGGAACTCAAATTAGTGGAACCCGATTATAGAAGATTAAATACTAATTTTTGTCAATATTGAATATGAATGAGAATTTCGAAAATTAGTCAACGTTATCAAAGCTGGTTTTATTAAAGTGATTTATATTTTGTCGCCAAATTCGGTGATATCGCGAATTATATTAACCCGAATTATCGGTGATAGCCCGCAATTTTAAAACAACATAATGGGTGCAACAAAGCTCACCAATGAACTTGGTCGAGACCTTAGTAATTCCTGTGCACATGCTCACTCATATCTAAATCGGTTGATATATACGAGTGTTGTTGCAGGCAAAAAAATGAGATTTTTCAAAATGTCACACACATTCGAAATTCAAACTGCAATATCTCCGCCTTTTTTTTAGATAAAGGCAAAACAAAAAAATGATCCGGAATCTTTGTAACAAGCTGAAACACATAAGAAAAAACACTTTTTCAATTTCTAATTTTTTTCTACCTCATTTTAAATTAATTTTTTTTGTTAATTTTTAAATGGCCGCCATTTTGAAACAAGATGGCGGATGAAGTTATTAAACGAACTCGGCCGAGAGATTGCTATGTACTATGCACATGCCTTGTCATATCCCAATCGGTTCATAAATACTCGTGTTATCACATGACAAATATCAGATCGTTTCAAAATGCCAGCCATGCTAGAAATTCAAAGTGCTATATCTCAGCCATTTTTTAAGATATAGACGAAACGAAAAATGCTCCGAAATCTTTGTATCAAGGTCAAACACATAAGAAAAAACTCTTTTTCAATTTCTACATTTTTGTACCTCATTTTAAATTAAGATAAAAAAAATTAATGGCCGCCATTTTGAAACAAGATGGCGGATGATGTTGGCCAACGTACTCGGTCGAGACATTGGTGTGTACTATGTACACACCAAGTTATATCCAAATTCGTTCATAAATACGCGTGTTATCGCGTGACAAAAATCAGATCGTTTCAAAATGTCAGCCACACTAGAATCTCAAAGTGCTATAATTCAACCGTTTTTTAAGATATAGACGAAACAAAAACTGTTACGGAATTTTCGTATCAAGCTGAAACACATATGAAAAAAATCTTTTTCGATTTATAATTTTTTTGTACTTCATTTTAAATTTTAAACTTTTTTAAAATTTTAAACGGCCGACATTTTGAAACAAGATGGCGTATGAAGCTGACCAACGAACTCGGTCGAGACATTGCTATATACTATGCACATGCCTTCTCACATCCAAATCGGTTCATAAAAACGCATATTATTGCATGACAAAAATCAGATCGTTTCAAAATGCCAGCCATGCTAGAAATTCAAAGTGCTATAACTCATCCATTTTTTAAGACATAGACGAAACTAAAAATGCCCCGGAATCTTTGTATCAAGCTCAAACACATAAGGAAAAAATCTTTTTCAATTTCTAATTACTTTGTACCTCGCTTTTAAATTTAAATTTTTTTTTAATGGCCGCCATTTTGAAACAAGATGGCGGATGTGACTGACCAACGAACTCGGTCGAGACATAGCTATGTACTATGCACATTCCTTGTCACATCCAAATCGGTTCATAAATACGTGTATTATCGCGTGACAAAAATCAGATCGTTTCAAAATGTCAGCCATGCTAGAAATTCAATGTGCCATAACTCAGCCATTTTTTAAGATATAGACGAAACTAAAAATGCTTCAGAATCTTTGTTCCCAAACACACAAGAAAAAATATTTTTCAATGTCTAATTTTTTTGCGCCTCATTTTAAATTGTAATTTTTTTTTAAATTTTTAAATGGCCGCCATTTTGAAAGAAGATGGCGGATGAGGCTGGCCAACGAACTCGGTCAATACATTGCTATGTACTATGCACATTCCTTGTCACATCCAAATCGGTTCATAAATACGTGTATTATCACGTGACAAAAATCAGATCGTTTCAAAATATCAGCCATGCTAGAAATTCAAAGTGCTATAACTCAGCCATTTTTTAAGATATAGACGAAACTAAAACTGCTCCAGAATCTTTGTATCAATCGCAAACACATAAGAAAAAATCTTTTGCAATGTCTAATTTTTTTGTGCCTCCTTTTAAATTTAATTTTTTTTTAATTTTTAAATGGCCGCCATTTTGAAACAAGATGGCGGATGAAGCTGGCCAACAAACTTGATCGAGACATTGGTATGTACTATGTACACACGAAATTTTATCCAAATTGGTTCATAAATACGAGAGTTACAGTATGACAAAGATCAGATATATATATATATATATATATATAAATTTTGGACGGAGGGTGGTTTCGGGGTCTAGGGGTTATGAAATATACCAAATTTTTTTCGGAATCGTTTTCCTCCGAACGGCTGCAATAGGTAGCTTTTTGTAATGAAAGCTACCTAAAACTGATATTCAGAGATGTTGAGAAATATTGGCCAACATTGCCAGATGTCAAAAAATAATATTCAATTGCCGTAATTTCCCGCGTATACGCCGTAGCTTAGATAATTCGATTCCCTACCAGAATTTGTTTTAAATAAAATGTGACTTGCTTTTGCTTAGCATTTATATGACTTCATTTTTTAAATAAAATTTCCGGTGTGAAAAAGACTTAACTAAGCCGCGGCGTATACGCGGGAAATTACGGCAATATTATTTTACGTTTGCCAATATTAAATTTTAGGTAGCTTTCTTTACAAAAAGCTACCTATTGCAGCCGTTCGGAGGAAAACGATTTCAAAAAATTTTGGTATATTTTCATCGATCATGACCCCCAGACCCCGAAACCACCCTCCGTTCAAAATTGATATATATATATATATATATATCAATATATATATATATATATATATATATATATATATATCTGACCTATGTCACACTGCAACTCTCGTATTTATGAACCGATTTGGATGTAATTCGGTGTGTACATAGTACATACCAATGTCTCGACCGAGTTCGTTGGCCAGCTTCATCCGCCATTTTGTTTCAAAATGGCGGCTATTTAAAAATTTTAAAAAAATTTAAAATTTGAAATGTGGTACCAAAAAATTGAAAATAGAAAAATATTTTTTTCTTATGTATTTGACCTTTATACAAAGACTCCGTAGCAGTTTTTGTTTCGTCTATATCTTAAAAAATTGCTGAGTTATAGCACTTTGAATTTCTAGCGAAGCTGACATTTTGAAACGTCCTGAATTTTGTCATGCGATAAAAGGCGTATTTATGAACCGATTTGGATGTAACTTCGTTATACATAGTACAGACCAATGTCTCGACTGAGTTCGTTGGCCAGCTTCATCCGCAATTTTGTTTAAAAATGGCGGCCATTTAAAATTTTAAGAAAAATTTAAATTTGAAATATGGTACCAAAAAATTGAAAATTGAAAAAATATTTTTTTTTATGTATTTGACCTCGATAAAAAGATTCGAGAGCAGTTTTTGTTTCGTCTATATCTTAAAAAATGGCTGAGTTATAGCATTTTGAATTTCTAGCGTGGCTGACATTTTGAAACGCCCTGATTTTTGCCACGTGATAACAGATGTATTTATGAACCGATTTGGATGTACCTTGGTGTGTACATAGTACATACAAATAACTCAACCGTGTTCGTTGGCCAGCTTCATCCGCCATCTTGTTTCAAAATGGCGGCCATTTAAAAAATTTTTAAAAAATTAAATTTAAAATGAGATACCAAAAAATTGGAAAAGGAAAAAGAGTTTTTTCGTATGTGTCTGACCTTAATACAAAGATTCCGGAACAGGTTTTGTTTCGTCTATATCTAAAAAAATGGCTGAGTTATAACATTTTGAATTTCTATTGTGGCTGACATTTTAAAACGACCTGATTTTTGTCACGCCATAACAGGCGTATTTATGAACCGATTTGAATGTAACTCGGTCTGTACATAGTACACACCAATGTCTCGACCGAGTTCGTTGGCCAGCTTCATTCGCCATCTTGTTTCAAAAGGGTTGCCATTTTTTAAAAAAAAATGTAATTTAAAATTTAAAATAAGGTATTAAAAAATTGGAAAATGAAAAAGATTTTTTTTATGTGTTTGGCCTTGATACAAAGATTCTGGAGCAGTTTTTATTTCTGAAAATTTGTTCTTTTGTTTATATCTTAAAAAGTGGTTGAATTATAGCACTTTGAATTTCTATCATGGCTAACACTTTGAAACGATCTTGTATTTGTCTCGCGATACCACACGCATTCGCCTATTTCGATGGAATAAGGCATGTGGATAGTATACATCAATATCTCGACCAAATTCGCTGGCCAGCTTCATCAGCCATCTTGTTTCAAAATGGCGGCAATTAAATTAAAAAATATATATATTTAAAATGAGGTGCAAAAAAATTAGAAATTGAAAAAGGTTTCTTTCTTAAGTATTTGACCTTGATATAAGGATTCAGGAGCATTTTTTGTTTGTCTTTATCTTAAAAAATGGCTCAGATATAGCAGTTTCAATTTCTAACGTGGGTGACATTTTGAAAAATCTGATTTTTTGCCTGCGACAGCACTCGTATATATCAACCGATTCCGATGTGAGTGAGCACGTGCACAGCAATTACTAAGGTCTCGACCAAGTTCACTGGTTAGCCTCATCCACCATGTTGTCTTAAAATGGCAGGCACTTTAAGAAATCGCCGAATTTGGCAGCCAAATATAAGTTACTTTAAATAAAAGCAGCTTGGATAAAGCTGACTAATTTCGCGAAATTTTCATTCATAATGATTTAGTATTGATAAAAATTAGTATTGAATCTCCTACATTCGGTTTCCACTTAATTGAGCTTCGTGTGTTTGAATAATGTAAGTTGGCTTTTTTAAAATAAGGAATATGAAAGCTACCTCTTCCTCCCGGCACTGGCCGGAAGGACTTTTTATATTGGCCAGTATCTTTGTGCTACTATAGGTAGGATGCATAGATATAAGAGTGACGACAAACGATGCTTAGACCGATGCGTTTGGCCAAAGCATTTTTTGCTCAGAGGAAAGATAGGAGTAGAGTAGTGATGGGCGATTTCGATTTTTTTAATCGATTTAATCGATACTATAAATTTTTTAATCGATGTCTCTAAAGCTCATATCATTTTCATTTTCCTTCAAAAATTTAAGGTCATGTAGTTGGATGTCCAATCCCAAAACTTTCTTCTGTCTCATAAATGTTAAAACTTCAAAATTCGCTATCACAGTGTCAAATTTAAATAACCTATACCCATCATGAGGATCCAAAAGTATAGGCTCGTTGAAATATGTGTATTTAAAAAATATATATAAGAATCCCATTTTCCTAACAAATCATTGAATTTCGGACCACACCCTCTTAGATGTCCGCAACGGAAAATCCCAGTTCAAAGGGCATAAAAGCGACACCTGTTGGGTAGTATACACCCAAGCCTAATAAGGATCTATTTATACGACAGTGTAACAGAATATGAAGTTTGATTAAATTCCGCGCATTAGTTTTGAGATATGGCTATCATGAATATCATGAAAAAAGCAGTATAGCAACGCAACCTATTACATGATTAACAAGAAAGACTCAGAAACAACTTACGTCAATGACTAACAGAATATTATGTTTGATGAAATTCCGTTCATTACTTCTTGAGATGTTATCGCAAACATTGTGTAAACCCTGAAAAACAGTGTTGAAGTCTGGGGCTGGTGCGGGTAGACCCCGCCCCCCCCCCCCCCCCGGAACACTGAAATGTCCCCTAGGGAGATTTAAGATTTTATGCTTAATGGACGAAAGTTCCATCCCCCCCCCCTCGTAACTCTAGAATGTTCCTCGCCAGAACCATAGAAATTCCCCCGGAGAAAAATGTCTGAATTCAATACTGCTGATAAAAGCAGCATGGCAGCACAATTTGTTATATCATTTACACAAAAACCTAATCATGGATAACTTATGGCATTGTCTAACAGAATATTAAGTTTGATGAAATTTCGTTCATTAGTTCTTGAGATATTATCCCTAAAATTGTTTAAATCCTGAAAAACGTGTTGAATTCAGGGGGTGGCTCGAGGGGGTGACATTCCTCCCCCCGTAACAAAGCATAAAATCTCAAACTTTCTGGGGGGCATTTGAGTGTTTCGGGGGGAGGAGAATGTCACTCCCCCGGGCCACCCCCTGAATTCAATACGTTTTTGTACATTAAAAATTGATGAAATTTCGTTTATTAGTTCTTGAGATATTATCCCTAAAATTATTTAAATCCGGAAAAACGTGTTGAATCCAGGAGATGGCCCGGGAGGGTAACATCCCCCCCCCCCGCAACATTCAAATGCCCCCCAGAAAGTTTGAGATTTTATGCTTTTTGTACATTAAAATGTACAAAAGTCCAATCCCCTCCCCCCTCTGAACTGTCCCTCCCGGAGAAAAATGTCTGAATTCAACTCTGCTGATAAAATCAGCATAGCAACGCCCCCTGTTGGGCGATTTACACCGAAACCTAATAAGCAGCAATTTATGCCAACGTCTAACTAAATGTGGTTTTATGAAAATCCGTGTATTAGTTCTTGAGATAGAGCTATTGCGAAAATCGGGGAAAATGCAGCATAGCAGCGCCACCTGCCGGTAGATTTACATCAAAACCTAATCCTCAACAACTTATGTCAACGTCAAACTGAATCTGAAGTTTGGTGAATATTCGTGCATTAGTTCTTGAGATAGCAATCTTGCGGAAATCATGACAAATGCAGTATAGCAGCGCCACCTGCTGAGCGATTTTCACCAAAAAGTAATCAGCACCAATTTATATGAAGGTCTAACTGAATCTAAAGTTTCAACAGATTCCATGCATTAGTTCTTGAAATAGACCGCTCACAATTTCTTTGTCAGAGACAAACAAATAGATAGACTGACAGACAAAAAATTTATAAAAATAGTCATCGTATTCCAGACAAGAAGTTCTAAAACTGTAAATCCTTAGAAACCGGAAGTCGAAAATTTTCACGAAAACAACACTTTATTTTTCTAAAGACAAAAGAAAGCAAGAAAAGATGAACGCATCGATTCTGCCCTTGGATCAGAAACGGTGAATCGATTCAGTTCAGATTCGATGCCGATGTCGATCTTCAGATGCGATCTTCAGAATCGTTATTTTTTTGATTTACTTCAATTCTTTAGATGCAATGTCGAATTGTTATATTTTGATTTACTACAATTCTTTAGATGCAATGTCGAATCGTTATGTTTTGATTTACTTCAATTCAAATCGCATCGCGGTCGATCCACGATTCGGGGCAAATCAATTCTTCCAATTTTGCTGTTTTAGTGCCAGAATTGCTGTAAAATTTTGTATAAGAGCCTTTTTTTTACTTTCTAGGTTAAATCAGTGTTGAATGCAGGTATTTTTCTCAGGGAGGGATTTATGCGACTCCGGTCGGGATTAGGGGGGGGGGGGTATTTCAGAGTTCCGTAATGGGGGGGGGGTGCACATTTGTCCATTAAGAAGCATAAAATCTCAAAACTTACGGGAGGGACAGTTCAATGTCTCGGGAGGGATGTCCTCCCGGGCTACCCCCTGAATTCAACACTAGGTTAAATCGTTATATTTTTGTTTAGAAGCCTAGTTATTCAGGTTACTAGTTTATTATATTGTATTTTTCAAGTTCGTCCCTTCTAATCTCTCCACCACCCCCCCTCTCCCCTTTTCCTCGCTAATCTTAATTTACAGGGCCGTTCAAAATTTGCATGCAATTTTTAAAATGTCCAATTTTTGTTCTATTTTATTATAAAGCCACATTTTGAAACCTTGACCAAAGATACTTTTGAGGTCGCCCCTCCGAGAGTTTGGGGCTTACCTGCTCCCTCGGGGGGGGGGGGAGGGATATTTTTTGTTTCTTCCAAACCATATCGTATAACATATCGTTCGAAAGCTTTTAATGTGATCTTTTATTTTCTGTCTCTAGCCTTCCTTCTTTTTGGTAAGGGTCAATCGTGCTCCAACTTTTGTATTGATATTTTTGACAGTAATTTCAAAGGAACAATTTATTCTTTCGGATTTACTGTTTTAAAGGCAGAACTGCTGTCAAATTTCGCATAAGAGCCTTTTTCTTTCTAGGTTAAATTGCTATATTTTTAGTTTAGGAGCCAAGTTATTTGGGTTACTAGTTTATTAAGCTGTACTTTTCCAGTTCTTCACCAATACATCCCCCCCCCACCCTATCCCAATTTTCTTAATTATGGTCCAATTTCAAAACTTATCATTCTTGGTTTAAAGCCACGTGACTCAAGGTTCTCGTTAGTTAAGCGGTATTTCACAAGTTTGTCAAAGTGTTTGTGTAAGTTGTACTATAAAAATTCCAGTCGTTTACAGCCAAACTTACTGATTTATGATACTTTGAATTTTATGAAATTTCGGAGCTTTCCGAAACTAAAGGATCCCCTGTATGCTATTAATTTTGTTCAAGGGTGTAGGTATGAAAATACGTGCTAAAATGCTTTAAAACCTTTTTTTTAAAATAATATATTTAACAATTTAAACAAAGTGATTCCCGAGAATTTTGTACTGTTTTAAAAGGGGACCACATCTTAGAATGTAAGGGGCGTGAAAATTCGAAACTTGGACAGGGCGATGCAAAAAAAAAAAAAAAAAAAAAAAAAAATTCTCCTTTCAGAAATTCGAAAAAGTATTATCTTAATTACAAGCTGAGATATTAATTATTATTTCACTAATTGGTTTATTTCTATTAAATGCTTTTTTTTAAAGGCAGTCACGTGATTTTTTATGCATTAACGTTTTCTACCGTTTAGCGTGCGGTTCTTTGACGGCGGGCTGAGATAATTACTACCTTTTCAATATCAAAAATTTTATAAGCGTTCATACCACTATTTTCGAATAGTAATTTCACAAATATCTTGAATTCTTGCTTAAGACTACCACCCCCTAGACTAATGTATCTTCGGATAGGTTGTATAAAGGAGTTTCGTTTAGATACGCTTTTGTTTTGAATAGACTGCGCTCCCTGGTGGTGGAATATAGAACTAACAGACCGCGATTTCATTTAAAGTAGAAAATCTAACAAGGCGATCTGTTCGAAACTTTAAGATAGTTTATAACACATAGGAAAAGTTTAAAAAAGAATGGTGTAAAATTTCGGGAGGAGGGGGGGGGGGGGAAGGCCGCTAGAATTTTTTTTTAAACCTTAGCGTTCCTTACCGTTTTAGGTGGGGTTTTTTGACGGAGTCCTGAGATAAATGCTACTTATTAAATATAAAAAAGTCAAAAGTTTAGTTACCACTATTTCCGAATAGTAATTTCGGCAAATAGCTTAAATTTTTTATCAAGATTGCCACACTCTTGAGTAATATATCTACTGATAGGTTGTTTAACGGAGTTTCGTTCACAGTTTTGTTAGGAATAGAGTGCTCACCCTGGTGGTGGAATCTGGAACTAACTTAACGCGATTTTGTTAAAATTAGGAAATCTAACAATGCGATCTGTTTTAAACTTTAAGATTGTTTATAACACATTATAAAAAAGAATGACGCGTCACATTTCGGGGGGGGGGGGGATAGAGGGGAGGGGCAGAACAAAATTAGAAAATATAACAAGGCAATTTGTTTGAAATTTTAAGATAGTTTATAACACATAATAAAAAATTTTTAAATGATGAATGTCAAAAATTGGGGGGCGGGGGGGTACACCTATACGGTGCTGTAGGCAGCGGGAACCCGGTTCGCGGTTCGTTCGCTTCAAGATTTCACATTAGGGGGAACCCGCTAGTTACTAGCTATAACGTTAAAGATTTCCAAGCAATATACATGTGCATCCACTATCCTTCTAAGACAGTAAAATTAATTGATTTTTATTTCTTCTGAGAAAACTAAATTTTCACGTCTTGCAGCGACGATTTTTTTTTTTTTTAAATAAAAGAACTTTAATAAACTTTGCTAGTTACATTATTAAACTCAAATTGTAAGAATACTAAATCGGTTCTTATGGCAACGTCAATTATGTCCCTGAAAATTTAAATTTTAATTCAGGCTGGAAGAAAATTACAATGATTTAATTACAGGAACAGTCAAAAGTTTTCCGTTACATTACGGCCAATGGAAAAAATTATTTCAAGTGCATTTTAAGGATGTTACAGACTTTCGAACAGAATGAAATTGATATGCACTTATGAAGTGCACTGTTATAGTACGAGCGCACCACTTTAGCTACGTTTGACGCGCAATTTCCAACTTGTATTTAACCGAGATCTTTCTTAAAAAGTAAATTTAAATAAAATCTAAATTACAATATTAGTAAAATTACATCTTAAAACTAATAATTTTAAAGTTAAAAACTTTATTATTTGACTCAAAGGTCTGTAATAGCTTACGACTGGGCCCCTGACTTTGTCTACCCTCTAAATGTGGGGTATGGGAGGTGGTCGCTACGGCTCTGCTGATTCGCTACGTTTTGAAATTAACATTTTTGAGCTTATCTGAGCGAATCTGTGACTATCGAAATATCGATTCAAGTATCGATTCTAGAATTTGGGAATCGATTCTTATTGTGATCGATTCAGTTTTATACGATGTCGATTTTAATCGATTCCTGAATTTTCCAGAATCGCCCATCACTAGAGTAGAGACCAAACCCCATTGTTCTTTCAGCCTGATTTTGAATCTAACATGTTTTCGCTCTGTCATCGCCAAAAGGATGACTTTTTTGGCAGTGATCCTTTTATTGGCAACTTTCGGATTTCATTCTCGGTCAACTCAAAGTCCGGAGAGAGATTCCGAGAAGCATTTGCCGGGAGTAAAACCAGTTTGGCGCGCATTTCTGCCCTCCATCACCTGATGGAGGGCAGAGATGTAGGCTTCAAGAAAAGGTTACCAAATTGGAGTCTACTTATATGAGAAGTCTGTGAGTTTTTGCCATTACCTGACATTGCCGAATATCATCTTTTGATTTTGAGCGATATATTTTTCTAACATTCCAAAATGATATTTTAAAGTACTAAATGATGCCGTTTTTCTTTACTGAATAACATCCCGTAAGGCATGGTGACGTCACGGCGACGTCGTTGTGAAGTCACACTGTGATTTTGTGACCGTCGATGTGACGTCACGTGACGTGAATGTGACGTCACAGTGACTAGAATGTGAGGTCGTTATGGCCGTTTTAGAGGTCGTTTGTGACGTCACATTGTGACCACTCTGTGAAGTCACGGTGTGACTAATTTGTGAAAAGTGTGTCATTTGTGACTATTTTGGCATTAACTTTGTGACGAACCTGTGACGAAAGTGACAATGTTTTGAAGTCACACTGTGACCAATTTGTGAAATATGTGTCATTTGTGACGAACTTGTCATAAACTCTGTGATGATTTCAAATGAAAATCAAATTTCAAATTAATTGCTTAAAAGGCGCAAAGGCGAACTAGTGAAAAAGATTCCATGCTGGAACTCGAACCCGGGCCATCAGTATAGCGCACTTACGTTCTACCGACTAAACCACATGGAACGATACCCAGCCTGGAAAATTTCTCACTATTACATGTTGGCAAGGCTACAAACGCAGCACAAGATGCAATATTTATCGTCAGCCGCCGACATGGCGCAAGCACGAAACTTAAATCCAGCATCGATTGAAACTATATTAATACTTGGAAATGTTTTCAGAGAGAACCATTCGCCTTGCATACAATATTTCAAATGAAAATCAAATTTCAAATTAATAGCTTAAAAGGCAATTTTAATTTGAAATTTGATTTTCATTTGAAATACTGTATGCAAGGCGAATGTTTCTCTCTGGAAAAATTTCCAAGTATTAATATATATTTAATCGATGCTGGTTTAATTAAGTTTCGTGTTTGCCCCATGACGGTGGCTCACGATAAATATTCCATCTTGTGCGGCGTTTGTAGCCTTGCCAACATGTAATAAGGAGAAAATTTCCAGGCTGGGTATCTTTCCATGTGGTTTAGTCGGTAGAATGTCAGTGCGCTACACTGATGACCCGGGATCGAGACCCGGCGTGGATATTTTTCACTATGTTGGCCTTTGCGCCTTTTAAGCAATTTATTTGAAATTTGATTTTCATTTGAAATATTGTATGCAAGGCGAATGTTTCTCTCTGGAAAAATGTCCAAGTATTAATACTGTGATGATTCTTGTCATAAAAACTACGATAATTTTAAAGTAAAGTTTTGTTTGAAATATAAAATTTTATCTTTTTACCGTACTTTTTAGCAAGATATCGCTATTTTGGAGTCCTATTCTTCTAAAATATTTTTAATTTTCCATTTAAAAAACAATGCTTATTAACTGACATCTTTTTTTATTAAGTTAGCTTGATCTTGAATTCAAGCTTAATATTAAGAATGTGTAAGCTTTTTAATGTGTTATGATTTGTCATTGCTTTTTTAAATACGAACATGGAGTCTAACGGACATTAATACAACTGTTACTTATAGAACTACATGATAAGCCCTATTTATTTAAATTTTTTATTCCCGTATATATTGTATTTTGTGAATATGAGCTAATTAGATTTGGTATGTTTTATATGAAAAGACTGATCTGGGAAATAGAAACAACAAGTAAGATATATCATGCGTTAGGCATAGATTATAAAACACTTTCCAACTCTTCCTAAATGTTTTATCAAGACATCGGGGGAAATAACGTAAATAAGATAACTAAGTAAACATGAAAACGCGTAAAACATTTAAAAACTGATTTACGCAGTTACCATCCACTAAGGTGCAAAAAAATCATAATTTAAAAAAATAAATAAAAAAAAACGTTTTTTTTATTTAAATCAGATTTTTTTTATTTAAATCAGATTTGTATGATTTTTTCCCCAGCGTTCAAATACTGAATAGCTATCATGAGTTTTAGGTTTCCAAAACAATTACACCACTAATTGCTAACATAATCTATGTTTTTACACTTTAATTGATAAAATTATAATTGTTAGTTTGTAATTACAGAAATAAAAACTGCAAATTAGTAGTTTCATTAGGTAGTATTATACAATAATGTCATATACATTAATATTGTAATAATTATGTAAAACTTTATAAATACTAGAGATACTTAACATTTATGAAAATTATTAACTGCATTTTATACTAAATAGCTAACATTACTTCGAATTAATTATTAAACAATCAATTCTCTAATTAGGAACATATTATACATTTTTAAGCCTTAATTATTAAAATGATAATAATTCATTTTAGAAAGAAAAAGGGACAGGATGCTAGTTCAAAAAACGGGCACTATTTCATGAGGAAATATATTAGTAATGTGTTTAGTAATGATGTAAGAAAAAAAAAAGAATATTTTTTAGCATTAAAAGTAAAGTGTCCTTAATTTTTAATAATTTTATGAATAACAAATTGAAAAATACAATTAAATAACATATTTTAATAATATCCTGTTTTTTCTAAAGAAATAAAGTTCTATATTTTTGCAAGATTTTTTCCACATGAATTTAGAATACTGTTGAATGGGGAAGTTTTTTACAAGAAATCTCTGGCTACAACTACAGGTAAATTTCAACTTTTTTTTTCTTTTTTTAAGGCAGGGTGCATTTTGCCAATTTCAAAGGGGGCATGGTGTGGCACCATTAAACAAAATGGCCTAGAAGAAGCAGTATAAGTAATTACAGAATTAATAAAAACTGCAAATAAGTAAAATTCATTAGTTAGTAGCACAAATAACAAAACTAACAAATATTATTTGCAGCTCATTTTGAATTTGTATTTAGGAAAATTTCTGTAAACCACCAAAATCTATACTTACACACATGTACGTGTATGCTAACCAAAAAGAAAAAATGAAAATGAGTTAAACCCATTCATATAGAATAAATATAAGTTAGCCACTAATATCTGAAATCCTCAAAATATTTAAGTAACAGCATTATTACCTCTATTAGCTTTCAGTGGTTCAATTTTTTAATATATATGAGTTACAAAAAAAAAAAAAAAAAATAATAATAATAATAATAATAATAAACATTTATTCAACCTATACCAAAGAAGCTCTTGCTGTGCTTAGCATTTTTATACCAATTATTTCTTTTTCTCTTATGCATTCATTTACAATTTAGCTCTGAGCAGATGTCATTCTTTCATTCTTCTTTAACTTGAGATTGCTATTAATTACTATTTATTATTTTACTTGTAGAAATGTAATTATACTTGCTATGTGTATTTTATATAAAATAATGCATAAATTGATTACCTAAAGGAAATTATGACATTGCAAATTATGTTAGATTTAAATATCATTTTTAAATGAAACTGTTTTAATTTGGATAAAAACTTAAAAACAATGCTTTTAATTTTTTTACAATACTAATGAATTAAGCTTAGAAACAATTATTTAAAGCTCTTTTTTTGTTTATTAATAAGTCAAAATACCTGTAGAAACTTTCAAATTATGTTCATGTTAGATTTTAATAATTTTTTTGACATTTTAAACATTTAGAAAATTTTTGATTTTAATCAATGATTTTTTTTAAAAAATCGGTTGATTAAAATCATGATTTAATCGCTGATTTAAATCAACCGATTAAAATCGTTGACACCCTACCATCCACAGCCAAATATGTTTTCTAATTCTTTTAAACAGTCCTGTATTTGATCTGTAGATTGATATATATATACTATATAATGGAAAAATTTAGTTTATCAAGGAAACGCATAACAGGTTGAAATTCTCTTTTAGCAATTTATACTAATATATGGAAACATACTTAAATAATTTTGTACAACCCTGTAGTTTACCTAGAACCTTTATTACACGCCACTATTTAGTTAAAATTTTATTCAAGCTAAAACACTCTTAAAACTGCTGAAATTACATTTCCAGAAATTATAATTCATAGATGGCAACGTATCCAATTCTTTGCGTGACCCTTTGTATCATTTTATCTATATACTACAAACATTTCTTAGTAAATTAAATACAGTGCAGCGTTAAAATGCATAACTTATTTAAAAACCTCCTTTAAGCAATACCCAGTAACCCTTTCGAATACTTTTGTATATTCCTGTATATGAATTATAGCATATATATATACACCATATACTATGCATAAATGTAGTGAATCATAAAAGTGTATATCATAATTAAAAATGTATTTCCAGCAATCATCGCTAATGAACAGTACTTCGGATACAATATAGTATCTGAAATATTTTGTGTGTCCCTGTAAATGCTATATACACTTCGTATTATACATGAAATAATTCATAGTATGTAAACCTCAACGACGTATATCAATTTCATTACATATCAAATAGATTAACATAAATAAAGTACGCCGCAAACAATTCCCTCCACCCCTATATTATTATGTATTGGAATTCCTTTTTTAGCCCTGTAAATGAACAATAACTATTCTTTGCATCGCATATTCTATGGAATGCACATTTTAGTGCGCTTCATAAATGCATATCAATTTTATTCTGTTTGAAAGCGTGTAAAATCACTAAAAATCATTTGAAACGATTTTTTTCCCACAAGCCGTAATGTAATGGAATACAATTGACTGTCCCTGTAAATGAAATAACATGCTACAAACTTCATTACAAATAGGGGTCTTGCTATGGTAAACGTTAATAACATCCAAAAATTTAAAATAATTTAATTATCTTTAAATGTCTATTAATTATGTTAATGATTGATGATAACACTTGTCCATATACTTTTATATTTATGCCACCATGTGGTTTTAACCCAATATTTAAATAAGAAAATAAACCAGATTAAAATGCAATTTAAATCACTAATTTTAATAATCTGATCAAAGCTGTTGAAAAGGAAGTTAGATATTTTAACAAAATAAAAAATAAATGTAATGAAATATTTGTGTTCTATAACATGTTTATTAGAAGATAACTAAAATCATTGTAATTAAAAAAAAAATAAATAAATAAAAAAAGCAAACAAGGAAAATAATATTTTAGATATTTCAGCAAAATAAAAAATAAATGTAATGAAATATTTATGTTCTACAGCATGTTAATGAGAAACTAACTAAAATTGTTGTAATAAAATAAAAAAAAAAGCAAACAGGGAAAATAATATTTTTACATACCTAATTTCATTGACGTTGTACGTGATACTTTGATTTTGGGGAACCAATTAAATCCGATTATAAGTACGATAGCAATGACTTGAATCATCTTCAACAAGTCAAAGCTACCGTAATTTTCTCGGGTTTATATTTTGTTAGCTGAACTAACTTGGATCCTGAGAACGTTCTTGTTTCAGTTTTTAAATCCGTGTCAACACATCTATGCTGTCCAGTGTCCACAGAACTTCAGTGTCCACAGAACTGTCCAGTGTCCCGCGTTTATTCTAAAAAGTTTCACTGTTACTTTTATCCGTTATTCTGCGGTCGAGTGGTAACAACTGAAATAGTGCAGATGCAGACGATTTTTAAGTTTCGAAGTTCGAAGCAGATGTTTTTTGGTTTTATTTGTTTTTCTATACCACAGTTTCGGAAGAAAATTAAATGCGTAATAATTTTGTCAAATTGTCTCTAATTCAATTTCCTGTTTGAAAATGTTTTATTGTATTTCATCTTTTATTTTTATCAGTTTTATTGAATTGTAAAGTTTCATTTACGTAAATTATAATAATAATATTATCCATAATTAGAGTTTACTAGATAAAACATTGCTTAAATTTTCAAAATGTATACAAATTAATTTATTGGTAATAATGATGACTCCCTCCTTTTTTTTTAAAGTAAAATTTGTATCACAGGTATCAGTTTGTATCACACTCATCTCTTCTCGATAATCTTGTTGTATTTTTTAAGAAGATATTTTGTATATATATACAAAATATCTTCTTAAAAAATACAACAAGATTATCGAGAAGAGATGAGTTTTTCTTTGTCAATCTGTCATTCTCTTAATATTAATTTTCTGTAGAATAAAACTTGTAAAATAATTTTTAAAGATATATTTTGAAAACAAAAAATAAAACATGAATAATTAATTATGTCGTGGGCTTTGCCTAAATTTTGTACATTAATTTTATATTCGGAAAATGTCAATTCTATTTTAAACGTTTGAAAGAAGTAGAATAAAAAAAAAAAATACTTAAAATAGTGAAACACTAAGAGGTAAAAAAATGACTTGAATGCAAATTATAAAGCAAGAAATGCATATATGACTGAACTTTGAAGACGCTTTCTGCGTGCTCATTAAAAGCTGCAGCCTTAACTGTAATAGAAAGTTTTTAGTTTGAAACGACAGAAATGTTTCGACTACTCTTTGAGAAACTTCTAGTATAACAGATGATCATTTACAAAAATCTTTATAAAAGATAAGTCGAGGTCTGCTTACCTAAAACATTTTTTTAATAATATGAAATTCTCATAATTAGGAAATCGTTTTGTGTTGCTGATGAATTAATTACATTTTATGTTATATGAAAATAAAAAGTTTTTGTTAGAGGCACAGATGCAACTTGGACCACGGTTTAAAAAATTTGTTAATCCGGCAGAAAAATATATTTTACAGTAAATAACATGTTTTTAATAATTTTTGTAATTTTTTAAAGTTTTCTAAGAAGTTCACATCTCAGTCACAATGTGACATCACTGAGTGGTGGCATTTTGGTCACAGATGTGACGTGACCACAGTGACTTACAGTGACGTCACTGTGACCATGCATGCTATGAGGGATTTTTAGATCTTAAGTAATTTATTTTTTGCATTTTGATTGAAAGATGTTTTGATTGGAAAGATGATTGGAAATGTTTATAAGAAGGTTTTTGTAAAAAATGGTGGAAGTAGATTTTTCTGTTAATGGGGAGAAAAATGTCGGGCAAAATTATCATTTAATTCTCTCATACTCTTTCAATCACAATCGACTTTTTTTTTTTTTTTTTTACTTTTTTTAAACAAAGATTTATTTAAATATCATTTTTTGTTATTAATTTTGTAAGAAATTGTTTTAAAGCTGGTAAGAAATTTAGAGCAAGTAAGAAACTTTAAAATTTGCTATTTTAAAAATCATATATTCTGCATGCACATGTAAACAAAGGGTTTTAACAAACCCATTATTTTGAATTTTACTTTGTAAGAAATCTATAATAATAAAAGAAAGTTTCACTCTGTCTGTGTAAGTATCTGTGTGTCCGTGATGACTAGCGAAATCTACCGCACGTACGAAGCTGAAAATTTGGGCGATAGTAGCACAAGACCTCTCATGATGCACCTGAGGCTCTGATTTTTAAATATTTGTTAATTAGCAGAAATATTAATTAAAAAACAACAATGCACACTCATCAAAAACTCATCTATTTCATTACGAGTCGCTAAAAGCGCTCACGCATACCCTGAACCCTATTTGCGCATCGGGAGGAAATGAAAAACCGATTGTAAACTTTTCTTTTTTTTTTCATAGTTTTGATTTTTCAGATTTTTTGAGTTTTAAAAGCCGGAAAAGCCAATTTCTATTGGTCAGAAAGTGTGGTTTAGAAAAGGACATAGAAAGTGGATTCCTGCTGATGTAATTGCTCCAGCTCAAGGACCAAGATCATTTATCATTAAGACACCAGATGGTGCAACTTATAGAAGAAATACTTGGTTTCTCCGTCCAAATGCTACTCCTGAGAAACCGTCAGTTTCAAGTAGTTCAGATCCTACACTTGAAGAAGCTGACAGTCCTGATCCTACACATCACCAAAGTGAATCACCACCAAAAACAACTGATGGCTCGGGTTTAGTAAGTGCTGATGCTTCTCCAAATCTGTCATCTACACCTGTTCCTAAGATCAAAACTCCTGTGTGCTAAACCAGGGGTGTAGTCATAAAAAAAAACAAAGGGCATACGCTCTAGGTAGACGGTATACGCTCAAGGCAGAGAGTATACCCTACAGAGTATATACTATAGCTTTTATTAGAAACAGAGGGTATACGGCATGTCTTAAAAAAATCCAGAAGGTATACGGCGTATACCCCCGTACATCCCTGTCCAAAACTGATACTGGTATAAAAACCCGTTTTGGCAGAACTGTCAAAAAAACCTGATAAACTTGACTTGTAAAAGAAAAACTGTTTCTTTTTATAAAAAAAGGGGGATGTCATGATATAATGTAACTGTTATTACCTGTAACCATAACTGTGTATACATTACCTGACTTCCAGTAACCGTTAACTGTATTCCAAATATATCTTGTTATTGTGTATGTGCCATAGACTTCTCATATAACTGGACTCAGAAATAGCAACCCTTTCTTGACGCCGGGATCAGTACCCACCGTCACGTGATGGTGGGCAGAGAAAACGCGCCAAACCGGTTTTTCTCTTCTGGTTCCCGCTGAAACTTTCTTGCGTCGGGCGTTTCTCTCGCATAAATCAAATCCGACAGGTGCCAATAAGGTGATCACCGCCAAAAGAGACAACCTTTTGGCGATGAAAGCGGAAACATGTGTGCCTCAAGTTCTGACCGAAATAACAATGGGATTCGGCCTCTACTTCTTATCTTTACTCTGAGATATGTGCCCATCATAGACTTCTGATATAACTGGACGCAGAAATGGCACCCTTTTCTTGAAGCAAATATCATGCTTCCCACCATGACGTGATGGTGAGGAAAACGCGCGCCAAACCATTTTTTCCCGCATCCCACCAAGACCTATTTCGTCTGCGTTCGTTTTGGAGCGTTTCTTTTATCACGAGAATGAAAACAGAAAATTGCCAAGAAAGGGATTACCGCCAAAACACGACACCCTTTTGGCGATGAGATCTCCAACATGAGTGCATCAGGGTTCGATGGAGAGAACAAAGGGATTCGCTCTCTATTCAATTCCTCCTCTAAGGTGCGCATCGTCTATTAACTTATTTTTAGTTTGTTGCCAAAAATATAACTTAAAGTTGAGTCCTTCTTCTAATCGATGTTGCAATCGGGTTTGAAAAATACGAATTTAAACCTTTTCAAATACACCGGCGAACGCAGATCATTGCGCGCCTCACGGAAAATATATTTTTTCTACGCTAAAAGTAACTAAACGTCCGTATTTCAACACAATCTTTTTAGAGCATCTCAATAGACCAGGTTTACATCGTCTACAAAATTTTCGTAAAGTTCAGACGGGTAGGATTACTTTTTACAACATAAAATGTATGAAAATTTTGACGAAAAAAGTAAAAACCTTAGCGATTCGGCGCAGCTTCACTCACAGTTTCACTACTAAATGTATATTGTTTTCAAGGAATATGAAAAACCTCTTGGACAGTATTTACATTTATAGGACTATATTTATAGCCTGTAAAAATTGCAGAAAATTTGGATGGTAAGAACTATTTTTTTTTTCTTATGCTAATGGAACCTATCCGAAAACAAGAAGAAAACACATTTCTTTTTCAACTAGATATCGATATTTCATCAAAAACCAGCTAAGCTAACCGCCAAAGCTCAGTGAACCTCCAAACAAGTTGTATTTTCCGACATCACTTGCGCCCTCTACAAACTCTTTTAATCACGTCCTTTAAATCAGGTGTTTCTCGCAAATTGAGAAATCTATTTTTATTTTGCAGATACTTGATAAACTCAAACATATTTAGAACATGGCATATTTCTCAAATTATGAAATTGTATCATCTATTCTGTACAGTAAATTTTCGAAAAAAATTACTGAACACCTAAATTTAGTCTGGAATGTTTGTTACTACTTATGTAACCAATCAGAAGAGGGAAGAAAGTTGGCTTTAGGCACCTTAAAAAGCATAGGTTTCGCTTTTGTTCTTCAAGCGCTTAGACGCACATGTGTTTTTTTGGATTTAAAGTGCTGCATTTATGATTTGTCTTTCTTATTTATCCCTGAGATTGCTTTATTTTCAAGTAATGTAATATTACGTTACATTTCTTTTTAATTACTTAAGATATTATTTCATTTAAGTTTAGAATTAATTGAAAGAAAATAGCATTCAAAAGTTAATCTTATATAAGTGTACTGTCAACAAAATTACTTTATGAACTTTATTTATTTACCACGCCTTTTACGTGCAAGTTTTATTTATTTATTAAGTGAAATTTGTTCAAAGTAAAGAAGATTTTATACAAATGGGAAATTCAATTCTAGATGATAAAAATGCAACTAATACTTTCGAAAGTAACAGTCTTGAATGCTATCGTCCTGGGAGACCAGACGTGTTTCCATGTTCGGATTGTGGAAGATATTTTACACCGCGTGCTATGACAGTGCATAAACGCACGTGCTTGGAAAATGAAAGCTGTGAATGTTCAGCTTGCAAAAGTGGTTTTAAAAAGATGAAATTAGATTCAGCCGAATTGCCGCAGCTTTCGAAAAGTAATACAAAACCAGTGAAACTTCAATATCAACAGTTTTTGAATGGAAAAGTACATGATGTAGGAAATGCTGTTAATGAGAATTGTTCATCATTTAAATATTTGGATGTAAGTACTGATGTTAAAATTTCTGAATCCGAAGATGATTCGGAGATTCAAGGAAGTGAAAGAATAGCCCTCCATGATCATGAATATGTATCATTTAAAACGGTGCCACTTGGAAATGCAGATGTATTTTCTGATAGCTCTAATGATGTAACAAAAATAAGCCATGGGTCAAAACTTAAGCTTAAAATTGATCATGATTGTGACCGTAAATTGTTTTGCAGGTATTGTAACTCACATGTTTTTTGGGAATCATTTGGTTTACATATAATTGATCACTGTGAACAGGTGGAAGATAAGCTTTTAAAATGCCCTGAATGCATTCGGACATTCACACAACCTGCATTATATTTAACGCATTATCTTATCCATAATTCTGATCATTCAGTATTTTGTAGCAGTTGTAGCTGCAGTTATGAATCATGTATTTTTACTGAACGTGCAACTGAGCCTAATTTCGCAGATAATTATCCTCATCATTGTTATATATGCCTTTCACATTTCAGTCATCCACAAACAGTTATAAATCACATGAGATTGCATTCTAAAGAGATGCCATTTAAGTGTGTTGTGTGTAATCGCACGTTTCGACAAATAGGAAATTTACAACGGCATATGACAACGCATCGTGGTGACAGACCTTATAAATGTCCAAATTGTTCTAGCTCATTTGCAGATCCTGCAACTCTCAGAAACCATGAGAGAGTTCATACTGGTGAAACGCCTTATGTGTGCCTTATATGCCATCGGGGCTTTTCACAAGTAGGGAATTTAAAAAGGCACATGCCATTACACCTTCAAGGTCTTTCATCATGTTTAAATTCTGTGTCCAATATCGAAATCAATACCGAGCAGAGCTCTACACCAGCCGATAAATCACAATGGGATGATAATGTAACTACTTCAAGTTCACAAAATGATGAAAATCTACATAATCAGTCAACGTTGAATCCTGCTACGAATGTTAGTGAAATAAACTGTGATATAAATCTTGAAAAAAAAGTAAACGGCAAAAATAGTAGGAAAAATGGCAAATTAAAGGTGTTCACTTGTACAATATGTAAAAAAGTATATGCGTGGCAACATGATCTTGTTGTACATTTTAGAACACATACTGGGGAGAAGCCATATGAATGTGAAATATGTGGCAAAAGATTTGCTCAGAGCGGTGCTATCCGTACTCATAAAGAACGCCATCATTCGAATCCAAATTTAGGGGTTTTTAAAAAACAAACATTCTAGTATGCATGATATGTTCATATGAAATATCCTGACTCATATTTTCTGAGCATTTTTTTTTTTTTTTTTGTGAAAAGAGACATTCTTAGCTTTTCAGAGATGCAAATATGTTGAAATAGTTGATGTCACAGACACACTAACACTAGAGTTGGCAGAATCTCTCTCTCTTTTTTTTTTTTTTTTTTTTTTTTTTTATGAGAAAACCCTTTGAATAGTGGGGCCTAGCAAAAATAACATGTTAGTTTTATTTTATTATGAAATTATAATTTTATTATAAAACATGCTTTTAATTTTATTTAACACACACATTATTTTAATTTAATACACACATTATTTTAAGTTTAACTCCCACATTTAATTTTGTTATATAACAAAGTTTCCATACAAAACAAAATTTGCCAATTTATTATGCCATGCAAAAAAATTGCCATTTTTGCACACAAAAAAAAAAAAAAAAAAAAAAAAAAATCCACAACATTTGTACTGAAAATTTTCATATTCTAAAAACTAATCATTAAAACATTTGCTATGTCAGTGGTGTTTGATGTCTGAGGAATCTCCAGAATTCCAGAGATTTTCTACTGTAATTAGACCCAAAAATTCTGGAGGTTTTCTTCAGTGTTTATTTTCTGGCAATTTTCAATATGAGAAGTAGAAAAAGACTGTTGTA
Source organism: Maratus speciosus (assembly GCA_963932465.1). NCBI lineage: Eukaryota > Metazoa > Arthropoda > Arachnida > Araneae > Salticidae > Maratus > Maratus speciosus. The sequence goes on along the minus strand of OZ010797.1, from coordinate 332,135,233 downwards.
GTTAGGATTAAAAGACAGGGAAGGAAGATAGTTTCAAAACCCATTGAAGAAACATGATTTTTTTTTTCCTAATGAAAATCTGTTTAGCATTAGTATATCTTTTTTTTTTTTTTTTTAAGTATATATATATATATAATAAGTTTACAGTAAATGAGTAATTTATGTACTAAATAAAAATATTTTAAGCTATATGTTTTTAATAAACTTGAGATACTAATTTCCAATAGTTAACAGCAAAGTTATACATAACATGCTTATGTAGCTCAAACTATGCAAGTCCCACTAACCTTGGGTACTTGTGTAGCTAACTACATAAGTACCTTTTTTTTTTTTAATTATTTGTCTAGAATTAAGATCTGACAATAATAAAATAGGTATGTTTATTCACTGACTAGCAGGTGTAAAAATGAAAAGATCGTTGAATTGCCAGTGCAATGTAAAATTAGAAACATCTGAGGTGTAGGAACAAAAGGATGGGGAAAGATCAAATCAGAAAATTCTGCTTTTGGTTGGGTCTTTCCATATTTTTAATCGGCAGTTTTTCAGGTTTAATTGCCGACTGTTGACTGACGAGTGCTTATTTTCATCTTTACTCTGAAATATAATAGTATTCTTCTGGCCGAATAGGTATTCAGTATTTATTCAGTATCCTATTCAGTATTTAGCCAAAGTCATTATTTGGTGCATCCCTTCTGTGAAATCAGCACCTGTGGCATTTGAAACATCATTGCATGTTAATAACATAAATAATTAGTTCTGCAGATAACAACTATATTTTTCAAACTGGTAATTTTTTTTTTTAAATACTTTTATGTTAACCGGATGCATGCAATAAATCACAAACTATTGTTCTTATCGCCATCATTTATATTGCATTCATTTCATTTAAAATATACTGTAAAATACCGTTAATCCGCCCCCACAAATGTGGCGAAAAATCATAAAATAATCAGAGGGGGCGCTTACACAGGATTTTTCTGGGATCTTTCACAAAATTTGCGGGTTTTTTTTGTATATTTGACGAAATTTGTGGATTGTTTTTGCGATATTTGACAAAATTTGCGGGTTTTTTTCGCGATCCTTTGACGAAAATGTTGTTTTTCCCGTGATCTTTTGACGGAGTTCCTGTTTTTTTTTATTTGTATTTTTCTCTGCAATCCTTTGACGAAATTCACGTTTTTTTTTTCATGATCCTGTATCGAAATGCGTTTTTTTTTTCGTAATCCTGTGATGAAATGCGAGTTTTTTTCGCGATCCTTTAACGAAATTCGCACTTTTTCTGCTATTTTTTGACTAAATTTGCTTTTTTTTCTGCGATCCTTTGACTTAATTCATGTTTTAACCGAGAATGTGCCTTTGACAAAATTTGCATTTTTTCAGCGATTCTCTGATGTAATTAGCGTTTTTTCAGCGATCCTTTGACTACATTTTTTTCTTAGATCAGACATATTCATTTTTTTCCCCTGGAATCTTTTGACGAAATTCACATTTTTTTCCGTGATCGTTTGGCATGATTCGCGTTTTTTGTCATTCTTTGACATAATTTGCATTTTTTCAGCGATCCTTTGGCTGCATTTTTTTAGATCCGGCATAATTTGTGTTTTTTCCTGCAATCTTTTTACGAAATGCGAGTTTTTTTTACAATCCTTTGACAAAATTCACGTTTTTTCCACAATCCTTTGATAAAATTTTCTTATTTTCCGCGATTCTTTGACGTAATTCGCATTTTTTAGCGATCTTTTGAAGTAATTTACGTTTTTTTTTTTTTTTTTTTTTAAATCTTTAGGAGGCGCTTTCTCGGGATTTTTTGAAAATTTCAAATTTGTTTATAAAATGGGGGGGGGGGGGGTTGACCAGAAGGGGTGGATTAATGGGATTTTATGGTAAGACTTTTGCTAATTTCATTTAAAATACAAAATCAATAAATTCCACCATAAACCAAAACCTTTTATTTCAACATCAAACCATTGAGTTTCTAATTTACACACATGAAAAATAAAAATAAAATCTGTTATTGGTGAATTAAAAAAAAAAAAAAAAAGCTGTTGGCAAGATTCGTACCTGACTGACATAAGTTTTTTTTTTATTTCGGTTATGATGATAACGGACACTGCCAATGAATATTCCTATCTAGCAATGTACTTTAATGGACATTTCACAGTTATGCCCACATAACCCTTGTCTTTTATTCCTCATAAAATGCTCAAAGAGGGATAATATAGTTGTATAAAATCGTAAAATAAGATATGAAATACAAATGCTCAGAGGATGTTTCTTATCACCAAAAAAATATCACTAAGAACTTGTGAGCCAGGATAAACAATAAGTATTTGTATTTTGTAAGATATATTTTTTTACTTGTGTTTCAAAATTATATTTGCATTAGGAACAGCACTATAATTATGGGCTGACAATAAGGGCAGGTAAATAGGTCACAATTCGGGGCATTTTTCATTGATAATCGTTAGATCTTAGGGAAGTTAAGTCAACCCAGACCGAAGGTTGGACAAGACTTGGAAACCAGTGACCTTAGATAATAATTAGATAGAAATCTATGCATTATTTGTACCGGGTGTCCCAAAAAGAACTGACTGATTTTAAAATTCAATAACTTGCAAACGGTGACAGATATTAAAAAAATTCTTGCAGGAGGGTTATGCATAAGGTCAAAAGTTTTATTACAGTGATTTTCAATTTTAGTTCGATTTAGAAACAATAGATGGCGCTGTAAGCAATAGTCGCTAAATACAGGTACGATTTTTGGTCCTTTATCTTGTTCCATGCAGAAAAAGAAGATGGAAATGTATTATCCGGGCCACGAAGTACCAAAAATCGAGCCTGAATTTAGCGACTATTGCTTACAGCGCCATCTATTGTTTGTAAATCGAACTAAAATTGAAAATCACTGTAATAAAACTTTTGACCTTATGCATAACCCTCCTGCAAGAATTTTTTTAATATCTGTCACCGTTTGCAAGTTATTGAATTTTAAAATCAGTCAGTCCTTTTTGGGACACCCGGTAAATGGAGCATTCTAAATTATAATACTGTAATTTTTTTTTTTTCTTTTGTCTGACATTTGAAAACTTATTTACAGTTATTTTAAATTTATTTATTTTTTATAATAATGTTATATACTTTTCTGAATTTTAGTACATTTCATGCTGGAGCGTGCACCATCCCACTTTTTTTTAATACTGTTCATTAACCCAAGAGTAGTTGTGCCTTTTTTTTAGAATGCTATGCCATCAGTGCCCACTATCAGAAAACAGAAAATAAGTTTTAATTTTATATTCAAATATTGCATACTTTTCCATAAAATTATGAAATTTCAATTTACTGAAATTGTATAGTTTATCATGGGTTTTGAAATATTGGATAAAGTTTAAAATGAACTAGAATTGTGTTAGTCTTTACAATGAATTTCCACTTTGCTTGTCAATATATACCTCAAGAAAAAAGCTAAAAGATGCCCTGTAAATTTAGAAAAGACAGAACATTTACAATCAGCTGCATAGAATTTACACATTGTATTTCTAAAGGGATGATAAATAATATTATATGGGCAGCTAAAAGACCAACACACAACTACTGTCATGCCACGTTAACAACTGAACACAAATTATCTGTGACTTTTAGGTTTCATTTACATTACAGTTTTATATGCAAGAGATTTTATTAAATTATAAGTTTTTATTAGTAACAGTACAAAAAAGCCAATTTTATACTATGGTTTATTTTAAAAGGATTATTATGATGAATTCAAGTTCAGAGTTCATGTTGGTGTGTTAACTCTAGGCAATTTAGGGTTTCAAAAGATAAAATATACAGTGTAATCTAAGGTTAATCTGTTCATACTGTTAAATAAAAGTACTATATCTAACTAATGTATTAAATAATGATTGAACATTAACTTTCTTGGTAATTCATGTGAATTAATGTATAAAAATTAAATTAATAAAAAATGTAATAATGTTTTATAAATTTTTAAAATATGAAAAAATTTAATAATGCAAAATTGTAAATATTTGTAGAAAAGTATGTTTTAAAAGAAAATTTATAAAACAAAATGCTTGTGCAAATCATATTTTATTTACAGTAGTTATTTTTAAAGAATTATTTTGTATGTAAAATATTTATAAATATTAGGTTTTTATTATTCTTATTAAGCTCTTCAAGCTAACTTTTTTTCATTTAACTCTTTGTCAGGCACACCACTGGACTCCCGGGTTCAGGCATACCTGACAGGTGCCTGTTAGAAAATTGCCATTAGCACCTAATTAACTCAATTCTAATGCTTTTAAAGTGATCAGCTTCTTTCACTTCGGATACAAAGAAAGAATATTTGAAATCTGATTCAAAAAATCTCATTTATTAATCTCAAAGCAAGTAAAACAAACAGGACTGGAATGGCCTTTTAGGCATAACATGGTGTAACTGGCCTTTCAGGCTGGCTGTGCCTGGCCGAGAGTTAATGCAGAGGGCTTAGAATTTGACTGAAGTTGCACTTCTTAATTATGTTCATTATTTTAATTTTAAAAATTTGTGACAAATGAAAAAAAAAAAAAAAAAAAAGCCTTTAAGTCATAAATGCTTTTTTTTTTTTAACTGCTGAGTGTTTACTTTGATGTTTTGAACATGTATTTCCTTCCCATTTTTATTTGATGCTTTTATGTATATAATATTTTTTCTTTTGTTTAACCACTTCACCAGCGACAGATATGGGGAAACAGTGCTTTTACCCCCAACTTATCTCGGGGCAAACGGTGAAGTGGTTAATAATTTGATTTCTTATGTGAAAAAAAAATTATCATTCCACTTTAAAGTTCTCCATTTTAAAAAACATTGCTGATCCAGAAGATTTTTTTTTTTTAAATTCTAGTACTATTTTTTCCTAGCATTAATAAACCACACAAGTTAAAATTTCACTCTTGGTGTTTTGATATTGTGGATTTGTTTTGTGACAGATTTGATGAACTAAAATATCCACAATATGTTGACTTTTTATTTTGTTAGCCCATATCACATTTAAAAAAAAAAGACAAAAAATATAGGCTTTGTAAATGAAATATGAATTGCTTTTGAATTTCTGGGATATTGGTCATTGTTATATAAGAGTTGCGTTTTATCTTATGCATGTCTGAAATGGCAATGAATGTTTTGTATATTTATTTTAGTAATTCAAGTTACTAAATTATGCATAATCATATATGTTATTAAAAAATCATGCATTTAAGTGTGTCTTGTGAACAATTTTCAATGAGTTAATCTAAATAATTTAAATTTATGTGAGTTTTAGTTGCATTTACTTCTGAAATACCTCATATTCTAATTATTTGTTGTTATTGAATGTTGAAATAAATAGGAACTTATTTAATGAATTTTCTTGTGCATGTATTTTTTCTCATTTGTTTCTGACTTTATTTAATCTTAATTTCATAACATATTAACATCTTATTTTATAAGAAAAAAAAATTAACTTGTTACCTTAACATTTTTCGGTACTGCTTAGTTATCCTGTCGACCAATTTCAGCAAATTATAAAAATGGACATAATTTTTATTTTAAATAATGAAAGAACTTATAAATTAGTATAACATTAATAAAAATACAAGTAAAACGTAAAAATAAAAATCACTTGATGATGTAAACATGTGTAATCTGCTTAAAGTCAAGTGAATGTGACATTTATGATCAGCCATTATTGGTATTTAATCTTATAGTTTGGCGATAAATTATTGGTCGATGGGATAACCAAGTAGTACCCATTTTTCATGTATAAAAAGTTTCACTATAAGAAACAAAAAATAATATATTAACCAAAATAGAATTCTGAAGTGACCACAAAAACAGTTTACAGAAAGCTTTTTCTGAATTTGTAGAAAATTTTAAATGACAAAATAAAATCCTTAAAAAGAAGAAAAAGCTATAATGTAATACTAAATAATTAAAAAGTATCATCAAATTCTTAAAACATCCATATTAACTGTAATAAACAAAGCCAACATGCGAACGCCGTGTGCGGAAAATTTTCCAAAAAATTCAGAACTTAGCGGAAAAAAGTTATGAAAAGAAAACGTATTTTTTGTTCTTGTAAATTTTTTTTTTAATACCGAAAATTAAAAAAAATTCCCAAATTTTATGTACGATTTATATATTATTTGCCCACAATTCAGAGTTTAAAGACTCAAAACATTATTTTAACATCACAGACTCTTTTATTTCTATTTTCCGCAGACTAAAACTTGTCGCCGATCGGTTTTCCATCGGCTGCGGCTGCAGTGACTTTTTAACCCGGTGGCGGCGTTTATATTGAAAAATTTCGTAGCGTTATATAAGAGTGACTGTCATTTTGTGCAAAGAGATCACAATATGAAGGATTGGACTGTTTCTAAATGCATTGACAAAATAATTCGCCTCTTCCTATCATGGATTTTTGCTTTTATTAGTTTTTAATTATAATAATTATTCTTAAATTAATATTAATTAATTTTTGATTTAAATAACAATTATTTTTAACTATGGTTTTTAATTCATATCGTCAAAATAATATAACACATAATTTTACTAAACATTAAATTAATTTGCAGAAAATTCTTGACCCAATATATATATGTGCGTGGAAAGTTTTTAATTTTATACAAGTCTGGCTAACTTTCAGCTTAACTGATTGGTATTTTGTTTGAAACGATTATAGTTAAGGTTTAGGATTGTTCTGAACAAACTGATAAGTTGGTAGTAGGTAAAAATTAATTACTTCTGTTAAATAATAGATTTTAAAAATATACTTCTTTAATTTAATCCATTTAAAATAAACATGTTTTGAAGCGTGCATGTATACATACAGTAAATATCCTCCAGTCCGGCATGTTTGGGACTTGAAGCATGCTGGATTATAGGATCAATGTCAGGGAAAATGAGTAGAAGTTAGAACTAAACAAAAAACGACAGTAAAGCATGTTTTATATTCTTTAAACAGCTTGAATAGAGTACAAAAAAAATAATAATGTAAAGTACAACATATGTACATGACCAGGGATGTAGTGGAGGGTATACGGGGGTATACGCCGTATACCCTCTGGATTTTTTTAAGGAATACCGTATACCCTCTGTTTCTCAAGAAAGCTATAGTATATACACTCTAGGGTATACGCTCTGCTTTGAGCGTATACCCTCTGCTTAGTGCGTATGCCCTCTGTTTTTTTTTATGACTACACCACTGTACATGACTATATAGTGAAAACGTGCATTGTAGGCCTACATCATGCCCCCAGGTAGCACCCTCATAGAATCCATTTTAAACAAATCTCGAATATCAGTTTGTTTTTTAGTAATCTTCTTTTTTTTATGGAGTTATTTTGTATGATGTGGAGTTTTATAATTTCTGCACTGTTAAACGAACAGCTGCACTCAGAAAATTTGATAAATGTATTCTGTTTGTTTCCATTTGATATTGTTTGATCGTCCACATCATCTTAATCAGAGGGGGACATCATCTTTCGGGACTGTTGGGTTAATAACACTCTGAATGATGGCCTCATCTGTCAAAATTTTCTCTAGCCCCCACCAGTGGTTGATGTTCTGCTCTCAAAGCTGGTAGACGGGAAGTGCTGGGTTCAAACCCAATTGCGCCCGTCGGCCTAATCGTTCAGAGTTTTCTTTGAACCTTGGGAAACCTTGCGTAAATACGGGTTAGGTTCCCTTAGAAAGACCCCGATGGAGGGCACTTTCCGTAGGGCCTGTATTCCTCGAGTAGATAATTGGCCGTCAAAAATAAACCCAACCCAAAATTTTCTCTGTCGGCTCATCCAAATCTGCATCAACCCACTTTTTTATTTCTTCTCGATTCAGTTCTGTTTCCGAAAGTCACGCCGGATTAGAGGATGTTTACTGTATATATGTATCATTTAATGATTTTGCAAAATTTTTAAAGAATTAGTATATTGCAGACAGTTTTTTAATTTCATTCTGTATCGTATATTCAAAAGAATATAGAAAGAAATTAATTTCATGAAAATATAAAATGTTGAACTTTAACTAAAAATGTTTTTAATCTATATAGTACTGTAAAAGCACTTATTTTCGCGAGGCTTTAATGTTCGCGATTTTCACGAGCCCGTCGTAATCGCGAAAATTTAAGCCTCGCGAAATATGTTTTTTTTTTCACCTCAAATAATAATAAAAAATCAGAAAATTTTCACTTATGCAAAATTTAATGATTACAGTAACTTAAATAAGAAATAAGTGCAAAACTTTCTTAAATATTTACAACTATTTATTGAATAATATAAAACTATTTCTTGAATATAAATAATAATACAATTAATAGAATGCAGTGCATTCGCTTATAATATTTTATACCAGCTTCTTTGAAACCGTTCAAAATTATCTCATGATTGGCTTCAACACCGTTAAAACTGTGCACGAGCCAAGAAGCGTGAATCGGTTTTAGTCATGATATTCGTCATGATGGTCCACAGAATCTTTTTCCTCTATAAATTTAAGCTCATTCGAATATCACGGAATAAGCTCATTCTTTAGCAAACGCTTGAACTTGCCGTTTACAGTTAATCCAAAGGCTAGAGCTCTCCTGTGCAGGAAGCGGGTGCAAAAAACTGGAATAATATTCCTCTTCTCTTAGTTCAACCAGATAAAGAGGATCTTGGTGTGCCTTAAAAACGTCGAACAATGCTACACCAGTTTGTTCTGGAACTAACCCGAGAAGCTCTTTCTGCATGTCATAATAAGGTACAAGAATATTCTCGATGTATCGAATCATTGTGTAAGGACAAAAGGAAGTTTCTTAAAATGCTTTATGCAAAAGGGGTTCTATTTAGGTAGTTTCGTTGGGATTTTTCAACTTTCGGTTCTGTTCATATAAAATTCACGAAATTTTCAGCTCGCGAAATCACCGATAACTTCATTTTCGCGAAAATAAGTGCTTTTACAGTATTAATTTTTTTTTTTTCAACTGATAATTTCAAGGTGGGATATATCTAAAAGTTCATCTATATGATTTGTCCCTGGTTATTTTATAATCATTCATTCGAATTATGCTATTCTTTTTTTGATATGCAGACTATATGTATTTAATCTTTTTTTTTTTTTTAAAGTTATCCATAGATTTTCAGGCTTGAACTTAAAAAAATTATTTGAGAAACAAAACACATATAGTAGTTAAAATACATACATATGAGGACGTGAGTTTCCAAACTCTCCTTATCCAGAAAATCAAATTTTGGGAAATCGCGAAAAACCTCTGACTGTGTCCATTGGTTTTAATTATAAACCAAGATTTTACAATGCCAGAAATGCTTGATAAAACTAATTATTTTTTTTTTAACCATTTGGAAAAATGGTTATTGTCCTCGGTCAGGGTAGGAAATCAAAAACATATATGAAGCATTTTTTTAGTTGAATTCTGCATTTTATTCGTTTTCTGTTTGGTCTATACAGTAATCTGTATTTTCCCTTTACTTTCAACAGAGATGGATACTTCTGTTGCCACTATGACAAAAAAGTAATAAAAACTACAAAAAAATTAATAACTCAGAAACAAATTGAGATACAGCTTTCAAACAAATTGCATTTAAAAGTACATTTTTTTCTCGATATGACGGTGTAAAAAGTAATATTGTGGGATGTTTAGAAGTTTAAGAATGAAATTTCATTTAAAATTGGTTCAGGAATATTAATGTTTAACCCTTTAACCGTCTGGCCCGGATTTTTCCGTTTCTAGAAAACATGTTTAAATGGTTGTAGACTAAAATATTTTAAACCGAATTTTAATTTGAGCCATATATAGAAAGAAGTGATATTAAAGATATTATAGCATCAAACTGCGATTAATAAATATATATATCCTGGAATTTACAAGCATTTTTATAAAAATACAGTAAAACCCTCGGACGGTGAAAGGGTTAATCCCTGGTGTATGTAATGTATGACCAGCTCTGTAGGAGTTTAAAAATTTACAGTACTGAAAAATGTAATCCATGGCGTACGTAATGTAAGATCTACTCCATGCGATTTTTTATGTCTTAAATTTTAGCCTTTGAAAAAATCATTTTCCAAATGGTCGTTGTAATTTGTTAAATTACTTTTTTTTTTTTTTTCAGATTGTAGTGTTTTTTCGATGCAGATTCACCAATACAATAAATTCTTAGAAAAAATTCGATTTTTTTAAAAATTTTGGATAAGGCGAGTTTTGAAACTCGCTTCCTTATATATACGTATGATTTAACAATTTCGCAAATTTTTTCAAGAATTAGTGTATTGCAGATTGTTTTTCAATTTTATTCTGTATCATATATTCAAAAGAGCATTGAAAGAAATTCATTTCAAGAAAATATAAAATTTTTAACTTTAACTAAAAATGTTGTTATTCTACATAGAATTAATTTTTTTTTTCGACTGATAATTTCTAAATGTTCATCAATATGACTGGTCCCTGGTTATTTTATAATCATTCATTTAAACTAATATTCAGATATTTGCTCTACATATTTTTACTCTTTTATCTAAAGTTTTTTTTTCTTTACTTTGTTTTTTAAGTTATCCACAGTCTTTTTGGCTTGAACTTAAAAAAATATATAGTATTTGAAAGACAACACATTTGTAGTATTTAAAATATATACATATGCAGAAACCTGTTTAGGAAGAAATTGGGTTCTTTAACCACTTATCTGTTCAATATTTTTGAAAAATACTTTTAAAAAATGCCTATTTTTTTATTGCAAAAATCCTATTTTTATGCTATTTTAAAATGAAATATATTTTTAAAAATAATTGCAGATCAAAAATAAAGATGATATATGAAAATATAAACTTATGAGCAAATCTGTCAACTATATTGAAATATACCAGATAAATGTAAGCCTATAAAATGCGATTCCCATATGGGCAAATCACGCTAGGCGAAAATATGCTGCCTCTATGAGGTATGGTCAAAACTGGTAAGTTGTTAAAGGACCCTTCACAAACTATTTCATTTCAAAACAGGACTTTTCATAAAACATTTCCATTTTCAAACTGAATCTTTCACAAATTTAATCATTTAAAATAAAATCTAACCTGTTACAAAATAGCTGAAGTCAAATCCGTTAATCTCACTTTTGCATATATAGAGGGTATGTTAAAAAGTATTAAACAAGAACCTGAATATAATGAGCCATTTCAAATTCACAAAATTATAACTAGATTTTTCACAAATATAAAAAGTTGTTCACAATTTCACAAAAACAGGACCCTGTGAAGAAAATCTTAATAGACCTCTGGTATGTTATGGCGGCAGAATACAAGAGTCATTTGCATAACATTTTACCGAAAACCCCGGTAGCAGAAAGTTCGAGATGGGGGCCAAGCATTGCAGATTTTTTCTGCTTTCTGCTGATTTTCTTTTCTGTCGGATCTTTATTAGGCTCATATTTTTTTTCCATCTGTCAGACTTTTCATCAAAACTGTACCTGTCAGCTATTTCACAGGCAGTCACATTTTATGTATATATATCATCAGTGCCTGGCTAACGATACCCATAGTTTACCTGTAGATTATTTTCTGCCTCTGAAGTATCTTGGAAAATTTTCTGCTACTGGGCCGAAAACATAATAAGCAAAATTTACTTGAGCTTGCTGGAGGAGACAACTTTTTTATCATTTTCAGGTTCAAAATGTTGCTCATCAAATTGAAGCAATTAAACAACGTTAGAAAAGATATGCATGCTTATTGTTCACCCAGCTCCTGGAATTCTAGACGAAGGTGGATGAACATGTTTTGTAAAATGTTTGTCGTTTTATTTTTCTATAGCCGATAACTGCCATGAATTTCTCCCATTAAAACAGTAGACAAAAATCTGCACAGCTGGAGACCAAGCTTTGCAGATTTTAGATCACTGTTTTATTTGCATTTTAAAATCTTATCAATATAGTCATATATGTTTATGAAATAACTAAATTATACATAATAAATGCTAATAAAAGCCAATATATCTAATGGAAATATAATTCATTTCTTAAAAAAATATTTATTTAATGAATATTTTTGACAAATTAGAATTACAAAGTATAACTTAAATTTGTTAAAAATATCTTCAATAGTAGTTTAAGAGGATTAGTTTCATATTTTAAAATATTTTCTTGCAACCTGCAAACAATCAGCAGTTTTTGTTCAGTCAAAAAAGTGTGTTATTAAAAAATTCAAATTTTTATCTTCATGCGCTAATTCCTCATCAATTTTATTCAGTTTCTGAGAGTCCCTGAAGACTGCATTATACCACTTATCATAGTTTCCTCTTTGAGATTCTGATTGACTACTGCTTCATCAGCACAAACTACCCAGCTTAGAATTCATGAATCAAAACACCATAATCTTGATTTTTTTACTGAATCTTACCTGAAAATTTCTTTATTTACATTGCAAATGATGTGTAGATTTTAGAGTAGTGGATTTTTGAGAGTTGACTGTATTCAGGGGTGTTGTGTTCAAGTAATATACCTGAATTCAGGTATTTATTTCATTTTCAGTACTGGATTTCCAATTTTTCTGATAGTTAAATTCATAAAATAACACTAAAAATAAATTTCATATGATTGTTAAACATAACTAAAAGTAATATATTTTGTAATGAGGGAAATGGACCTCTCTGCAATTAATTATATGTTCTCTCTCCATACCAAAACAACTTCTCGCTAAAATTTCAGGTATTTTTTCATGAATTCACGACTACCCCTGTGTATTTTAATAGGAACATTTGCCTTATTTAATTGCAGATTCCATGATTAAATAAGGCAAATGTTCTAAAATGCTGTTGACAAAAAATGGTAGCAGTTGGAAGCTATGTATTTCTATCTGCTACAGTCAGAGTTACAAAGTTTCTGAAGTTGTGGATCAATGGTTATCAATTAGTGAGTCTATGAAAACTAGTGATCGATCGAAAATTCGTTTTCGTTTTCTGCCCAAAATATGAGTTTCAGCGAAAATGCTGCTGAAAATTTGGTCGGACTGAAACTATCTGTATTCCAAAAATCTCGTTTCTTCTTTCAGAAATTTTCAACATTACTCACTGATTTGAGTTGTATCGGCTCAAATGAGACACTATTTATATATTGCTATGAACTCCGCTGTTTATAATTATCAGTTATCACTGACTCAAGACGTCAGTGCAAATTATAAAGCAAGAAATGAATATATGACTCAACTTTGATATGCTTTTCATATGTTCATTAAAAGCTGCAGACTTAACAACAATAGAACAAGTTTAAAACCACAGAAGTGTTTCGAATACTCTTTGAGAAAGTTCTATTATAACAGATGATCATTTACAAAAATCATTATAAAAAATAAATCCAGGTGTGTATACCTAAAACATTTTTTAATTAGATGAAATTCGTATAATTAGAAAATCATTTTGTGCCGATGAATTAATTACATTTTATTTTATATGAAAATAAAAAATTTTGGTCAGAGGCATAGAGAGCCAACATGGGACATGTGTATTATTACACGTATAATTAATTAATAATTATGTATATTTATGTACATATTAATTACTTAAAAAAATTTTGGGGGATGTTTTCTTTCGAAAATAGGAAGATTACCGAAATTTGGTTTTGGTTTTAAAACCTGTTTCAGTCGATCCTTAATGAAAACCTTAAGGTTGCTTGTTTTCAAATCCATCTACTTTCTGACACATTTTCAAAGTAAAATGCATATATAAATATTCATATACTGAGAAATTATATATTTCTCTTTTTCCTTATTAAACCAAAGGATCTTTCAGAAAATTATGTCAAAGTTGGCATTTTGAATCGATTTTAGAGACACCAACAGCCAGTCTTCATCAAGAAGTAATCTATTTTAACTCAAGATACAATACATTATTTATAACAAAATGAAAAATACTATCCAATTCTGAAGCACTTGAATAGTAACGTTTAGAGATTTGATGTTTTTATGAGGCTAACGAGAAAGACAGGCTACCGCGGTGGGTCCGATTCTTCTTTTTTTACAGACCGCTGGAGTCACGTGATGCTCTTTTCGAAGACCTTCATTGGTCCATTTGAGCATCACGTGACTCCAGCGGTCTGTAAAAAAAGAAGAATCGAACACACCGCGGTAGCCTGTCTTTCTCGTTAGCCTCGTGTTTTTGCATATGACTTAGTAACAGGGATGTAGTGGAGGTTATACGTCGTATACCCTCTGGATTTTTTAAAAGAACACCGTATACCCTCTGTTTCTCAAGAAAGCTATAGTATATATGCACGAGGGTATACTCTCTGCCTTGAGCGTATACCCTCTGCTTAGAACGTATACCCACTGTTTTTTTTACGACTACACCACTGCTTAGTAAATATGTCAAAAAAAATTGTGTTGTGGAGGAAATATATATATATATATATATATATACATAAAAAAATATATATATCGTAAAAAGTAACAATTTTAATCTCATTGGGACCACAAAATTGTAAAATTTCTACAAGTTAGTGGCTGAAAACTGAATAAGAATATCTGAAACTATGCAAGGATGAATACTATTTTAAATTGCCTCAGAAAGATTAGACATTGCAGGAAGAAAAAATAGTATTTTGGACAGATACTGTCTCAGCCTCTTAATTTGGAGATGTTTGGGAGTCATTAAACTCAACTAGAGATCTGCATGCACCCAGGTCAGCAGAACAACAAAATTTTTTTTAACAGGCTGGGCCGATAAATAACCGGCCATATTTACCATCCCGATATAAAAATTTTTAAAGTTGATAAAATGATAAAATACGAAAATTTTCAATTGACATGACTGAGACAAGAATAAGTATAAATGTGCTGCACGAAGCGATGCTAGCTCAACAATATCAATGCAGAAATATAACTTGTCCAGTGCAGAGATCGGCATAGGACTGTTGCATTGTGTCTGAACCCAGGCTTTTTTCAGCAGATTTGGGATCAGACCTACACTTTATTCTACACACTTGGGCCATTCGGAACTAGACTTAAATGTTCCCAAGATGTGTCAAGCAAGCAATTTGTTTTGTGAAAATATTAACAGCGATAATAAACTTCTGTTAACGGAATCTTTGGAAATATACTTTAGTAAATTATAAGAAATTCTTCAAAAATCTTTTTTTTTTTTTTATTATACAGCTTCAAAAGTTATGTTTTGAACCATCTTTTTTCTTTTATTCTATACTACATTATTCTTTTCAATGTATTTTTTTAATGTAATAGTCAAGAAGACTGATTTTTTTTTTTTTTTTTTTTTATCAAATTGGTTTTCAGCCTTTATGTTCTAAATTTCACCAATCAGCAAAATTTCATCTGTAAGGCTCTGACAGATCATGATAGAATTTTGCTTTGCAGTGGGGGAGTAGGGACTGAATTGAAAAAAGGCTGTATTGTTGCCAATAAGTTGAGCCATCATCCTTGAAAAATTCATCAGCTAGACCTTGATAGATTTTGAGATAAGAAGGGGAATTTTCAGAAAATTTTCTGCATTCTGTTATGTTCTGATATTCTCCAATCTACAAAATTTCAGTTGTAAGGCTTTAATAGATCATGAGACATAATTTTGCCTTCAGGAGGAAGGAGGCTGAATTAAAAAGAAAACTCTGTACCTCACACTTATATTTTGAAGGTCATCATCCAAAACAATTTCATCTGTAAGTCTGGATAGATCTCTGTATATGATTCTCCCCCCCCCCTCCCCGGAAAAAAAGGGACCTATTTTCAGAAAAATTACAGTCAACTCTCTGAAATCTGCCAATTTATAATCCACAAACGTCTATTATCGACACTACACGTTAGAATGTAAACAATGAAAATTGTCATTAACAGTTAAACTCATAAAGTAAAATTAGTTTTTTTTTCAGTTATCAATTTTCCAATGAATAAATATTTAACTATAAATTGGATATATGTACAGAATAGGGTGGGTCGAAAAAACCGAAATTTTTATAATCGAAATGTAATAGCACGGAAAAGTTGCCTTTTGTAATGCAGAATAAATTTCTAAAATATTACATCGATCGGTTAATATCTTTTACCGCCGCAAGGGGGCGAAAGTTTAAAAAAATCGCAAAAAACATGTTTTTTTTTTCATTTTTTTTTTTAAATTATCCAAACATACCAATACAATTTTTAATAGAACGCAATAGCTACATGAAGATATGAGAAATGTCGCAGTAAATGTTCATTATGATGAAATCATATCTTTATTTGCCGCAAAAAGACCATATTTTTTGTAAAAATTTCAATTTTTCATTTTTTTTTCTAAATTTTTATAATTTCTATAATATGTCTAGAAATAAATAATTTTACTTTATATCTATTAATATATCATAATTTTTTATAACTATTTGTAATAGACTTGAAAATAAAGTTAATCATTCATTTTTCTTGACGATCGCTTCATCTACTGATGTTTTACTTCATAACAGCCAATTCATGCCACAAAAATTATATAAAATGAGCAAAATGTTTTAGTATTTTATTAATTAAAATATAGAGATGTTTAACCGAAACAGCTTAAATTAACTTAAAATGAAGAAGAATTTAATGTAAATGAATTTTATAATATAACTTGCTTTCAGATGAAGCCATTATTTCTCGAGAGGCCAAAACTGATCAGATGTGATCCTCCCTCTGTTCTAGTAAACAAACTTTATCAGTGCTTCAATGAATAATTTCACGCATCTTTCTAGTGACTGAGTGGAACAAGGGAAGTTATAATAGCTGGTATCTTTAATCGAACATTTTAAACTCACCAGCGTTTTTCGTCGATAAAGAAACCATAACAGGTGGTTCCGTTAGTTTTCAGTTTTGTCAGTAGACTAAAGCCATACAATTTTAAGCTTCAGTGTTGAAGTCTGCTATGATAAAGTGACGGGTGGCATTATTCTAGTCCACAGAACTTCGTGCTTTTGCAATTTTCTTCATGGCTGGGGCCCTGATGTTCTCCTCTTCATATGCTATCATTCCAAAGAGGCTATTTGTATGATTTGTGAAATAGTCATTTCATAAAAATACAGGAACTATAATCTTTCATAGATTATCTGTCAAGTAACGTAAGTTACTAACTATAGTGCACAGATTCTGGAAAACATGAGTGATTCATTTTAATTGTGAACCAACTGATGCAGTACATTTTCAGGATGTACTCAAAGAGTATGACAAGTTAATAAGAGGGGTTTTTTTGTTCCAACGTAGAGTCTCAAAATTCGAATAGCAGTAATGATCCACCTTGCGTGAAATATTTGTCCAGGGACTCAGCAAAAAAAGGTCAATTGTATACACGCGTGTTGAAAGAGCTTGCAATATTTCAGACATATACTTCTGGTCAGTTGACAAATCATCTTTATCAACAGCTAGGTGATCATGTTAAATTGGCTTAAATTTTGCAATTGGTAATAATTCGCAAATCGCAAGAGATCAACCAATTGGACCACAATATGATAGAGGACCTTTTTTTTGTCATCAAGATGTTTGAAAAGATGTCTCAAGGAAGCTCATTGAAGTGAGGTCAAGGAAACCAATAAAGTGGTTTTTTAAAAGTTGTTCTCAATTAATCCTACTATAACACCACCTTTGCATCCTGTTTTGAAGACAGTTCCGCGAAATTCAACTGCAATTATTATTCCAGTCGGGATTTCATTTTACTTCAAAAAAATCTATAATGTCATTGCATATAGAAGTCGCCTTGCCAGACGATGGGGTCAAATGACGAAAATAATTCAGACCTGGTTCTAGTACAAAGAGATATGTTCCGCCTTGACTTCGCAAAGATGAAACTTTGCCACCTCTTTAGCCTGGCAGATATTTCTATCTTTAGGGCCATCAAAGTATAGAGTAAAAGGAGTACATTACAAAAAAAAAAAAAAACGAACAAAGTGAAACGTGGCCCTCTAGCAGCGAGAAATTAATTTTACGTGCAGGCAGCTGCAGCTGTTTCTATCATTGAGCAATTTTTTTTTATAGAATTACAGTGATCACGGTTAACAATGTGCATGAAATTAACAACATAAAATGCCTTTCCCAGCCTATTAGAAATGTAAAAAATCTGAAAACATTACAAAAGTTATGAAAATTGAAAAAAATGAAAAACTTTAATTTTTAACATTTTTTAGAAATTTTGGCCCTGTTGTGGCGATAAAAGCAACGATGTCACAAAAATGAAATGTTAATGTTACATTACTAATATCTTGGCGTGGCTATTGTGTTCTATTAGAAATTGAATAAGTATGTTTGGATAATTTTAAAAAAAAAAATTGCTAAAAGTATGTTTTTTGTGATTTTTTCGAAATTTGGACACCTTGCGGCGGTAAAAGATATTAACCAATCGGTGTAATATTTTACGTATTTTATCTTTTTTACAAAAGGCAACTTTTCCGTGCTATTACGTTTCGATTATAAATATTTCGGTTTTTTCGACCCACCCTAGTACAGAACCATTTATCCAGAATGCTTGGGGTCAGCTGTATTCCGGATAACTGGTTTTTCTGGTTAACTGGTTGTGCATTAAAGCAGTATCCATTTGATAAATTTTGTGGAATATGTGTGGTTGTGGCATTATTTCTCATTTTAAATTATTAGATTACTTGGATTAAAAATCAATGCAAGAAAGATCAAAAGTTAGCCAGTGTTTAAAAGAAGGTAATATATGGGAATCCCTTAGGAACAAAAATTCTTCTGTTTCCTCTGCATAAAAATTAAAACATCTAAAATACAACTAAATGGGATGACAAAAAATACTAGATGTTGTCATCAAATTATACAATTGTTTCAAGCAAAGCCTATGTCAAACTAGCAATGTATGACACCTTTTTCTGCAAAGATTCTGAAATCAGTCTATCAGAAATATCATTCCGGATAACTGGTTTTTCAGTTAACTGGCTCCTGGATAAATGGTTCCATACTGTAAATATTTAAATTTCCTTGAGCAACAAAATTTTATCTCTGAACAAGTAATGAATATTTATAGACTACAGAAAAAAATAATTGGCAACAAACTAAAACTATCATTGTGTTGTGTCGGTGTTTAAAATAATGAATCAGTAAAATTTGTATTGTATGTAATTTAGTTTTTCTTTAAATTAACTTAGTTATTAAATATATAAACCAATGTTGCATTATATCTTTATTTTCCATTGTAATTGTTATTTTTGTGCAGTTGTTCCTAATTTATAGTCAGACTTTAAAAATTAAAATGTAAACGAAGGAAGGATCTATAATCTGCAAAAATGTATAATCCACAAAATTCTCGTTCCCTAAGTGTGCGGATTTCACAGAGTTGACTGTATTTGCATTTTGCCTCCAAGTTCTAAAATTCTCTTCTAAAATCTTTCTCAAAATTATTGCATTTGAATTAGTTTGATTGTGCTGGTTTGAACTATATATCTTTTATGGAACCATGCTATTTGAACTAGTTCAATCATACATGACACATCTCTAGTAATAGAAATAGAGGCAGAGAAATGGAAAGATCTTTCAAGCGAAGGACATGCTATTCACATTGAACATGTCTGGTTCGAACCATTTCTTTTTGCAGAATAGCTCATTTGGACAAGTTTGTTTGCACATATCACATCTCTAGCTATTTCATGCTTATCTTCTACGTTAAAAAAAAAAAAAGGTGGAAGGAATAGATCTATTATCTGCAAAAATGTATAATCCACAAAACCCTCGTTTCCTAAGTGTGCAGATTTCACAGAGTTGACTATATTTGCATTTTGCCTCCAAGTTCTAAAATTCTCTTCTAAAATCTTTTGCAAAATTATTGCATTTGAACTAGTTTGATTGTGCTGGTTTGAACTATATATCTTTTATGGAACCATGCCATTTGAACTAGTTCAATTGTACATGACACATCTCTAGTAATAGAAATAGAAGTAGAGAAATGGGAAGATCTTTCAAGCGAAGGACATGCTATTCACATTGAACATGTCTGGTTCAAACCATTTCTTTTTGCAGAATAGTTCATTTGAACAAATTTGTTTGCACATGCCACATCTCTAGCTATTTCATGTTTATCTTCTACGTAAAAAAAAGAAAAAAAAATGTGAATATTTATGAGTTTTGAAAGCTATTGCTATTTTGTAAAATTTTCCCAGACAAGGATTCATATAACTAAAAATTTTATAAATGTTCTAAAAACACATATATCATTTTATGAAAACTTTACTGAAGGTGTTAAAATGATATACTTTTTATATACAAAACTGCATTTTCAGATAAACCGAGCATTTTCGAGCAAACACTTGCTCATCATCAGGGTTGTGACCACAACAGTAAAGATTTCATAAAATAATGTATGTGTTTTAGAACATTTATATAATTTTTAGTTATTTATTTTTATTATAACATGAATCTGGATTCTATGAGTATGTTTTTATCATATCACAAGTTTTTTCATTTTGATAATTTCAGTTTTGGCACAGATTTTCATAAAAATCAGGGTTTATTTGTAGAATACAGGTAATCAAAACATTTTGCCCCACTCTGACTCTGTTCTGTCATGTGTTAAACAGTATTATCAACAATTACAACAGTAAGAATGAAATATTGACAATCAAAAATTTCCTGAGAGTAAAGATACGAGAAATGTTCTTTTTAAATTTCATAATTTTAATAATGTGTTTAATGTTAATATAATTTTAAAAAAGAGTTGAAATTTTATTTAATTTTGAATATGTGTATTAAGAATGCCACCATTTACAACCACAACAAATAAATTTCTGAGCATGACATTATATTAGCATGAGTACAGTATAGGATCTATTATCCGGCATCCCGATATCCAGAACGCTCCAAAAACCGGAACGCTAAACGATCTGAAACCGAAACTTAGCGAAATTTTTCATTTCATAAAAATTTGCAGTTTTTATTTCTATATTTTATTGAAGAGTTAACATGGTTTATAAATCGATATTTTGAATATTTTAAACTTTTTTTCATACATCTCAAGGTACAAGAATATCCCATTACCCCCCCCCCCCCTTCCAAACGCAGCAAAAAATCGTAAAGTAATCGGAGAGGACGCTTACAGGGATTAAAAGTGGCTTTGAAACATTCAGCCTGTAGAAATCCGAAAATGTGTAAAAGAATAAATCAAAGCCTGCCCTGATATTCAGATTTTTCTTTTTCTGTTAACCGCGATAATTAAAAATCAACAACCTAAAAAGCGCGCTCTCCCTATGAGCCCACTTATGACGCTCCCGTGAAAGATAAGAATTGAATGTACGCAATCATCAGACATAAGTTCTCTTTTGGATCATTTTTATGACTTTGCATCGGCATAACCTTTAGAAATATGGGAAAACTAATTACATATTTTTAAATTTCGTATTTTTCTGTTTCGAATGCTAAAATCCATTTAAAAAAAATTTAATTTTAACCTTTTGAAAAAAAAATATTTTCGAGACATCACTTAGAATTTGAACACGTTTTCCGCTATCGAAAATCTGTCGGCAAGCTCCGACTTTTGACGTCATCTAAAGGCACACCCACAATTCGGTCAATCAGGAGAATGAGAGAAACGTTCGTTTTACCGTGATCAGCGACGCCCAGGGAATGGTAGAAAAGCAGAGGTTCGGACAAAGAACGTTTAAATTTCTTTTGTTCGGGATCGGATAAGACAGAAAAGTGATACGGCACTTTGGGCGTTTTTTTTTTTTTTTACTTTGAGGGTTGGGGGGAGTGGGGTGCTTTCGTGTTTTTTTTTTTTAATCAAATTTGTTTACAAAATAGGGGAGGATGGGTTAATCGGGAGGTACGGATTAATGGAATATTACAGTTATTTTTATTATGCATTTCTTTATCTCCGTGAATTTGCGGAAATCTGCATTTTAAGAGGGTTGGTCACTCAGCTTATGATTTTCCTTCACTAATGTAAAGTCTATGGGAATTTGATGCATTCGTAAATTTAAAATATCTCCTCAGAAAATTAATGTTTTTAACTTCTATTTTTTGTGTACTCTACCTGAAGAATGTCTCTTTTTTTCTTAGTTCTCAAAATATTTCTAAAGTATAGATTTAATTTTACAAAAAGTGTTAAAATCTTATTCACAGTTCGCTCGCTTTTAACACATAAAATATTACATTCAGCATAGATTTTAGAAATATTTTGAAAACTAAGAAAAAAAAAGAGACATCCTTTAAGAAGAGTGCACAGAAAAAAGATGTTAAAAATAGGAATTTCCCGAGAAGATATTTTAAATCTATGAATGCATCAAAAGCCCATTAACATTACCGACTTAACATTACGGAGGAGCATTCTGAAGCTGAATGACCAACCCCCTTAAGGGTTTATAATTTTGCCTCTTGTATTTTTCTGTCCGCTTTCCATGCGATAAATTCTTAAACAAAACAAAAGTAAATAAAAAGTCAACTTTATTTCTCTTTCTTATTCTTTTATTTCTCTCCCCCCCTCCCCAGTTATTGGATGAAGATGCAGTTCAAGATTGTTTGAATAATGCTTCAGTTAGTCATCAGATGACAGACAGTGAAATTTGTCAAATGATGAGTAAACATGCATCTGACGATAGTAGTGATGATGATGACAAGAATGAAGAGGTAGACAAAATATCTAATTAACAAATGATATTTTACACTCAACAATTAATTCAAGGCATGGAACAAAGAAGTTATTTCCATGAACAACAAATAATGTCCTTATATAAAATTCAAGAGCAGCTTGTAAAAGAGAAACGTTACAAGGAGCCAACCTTAAAAGAATTTTTCCAAAACACTAATTCCCAAGCATCTGCATCTGAACCCCAAAACTAAATTTTATTTTTGATCTTGTTCATTTGTAAATTTTATTATAATTTAGAATTATTACTTAACTTTTTTTTTTTTTTTTTTTTGTAAATAAAAATTAATTAAACTTTTCCTTAATTGTGTTTTATTGAATTAATTCAACAAATGTGTAATACAGTATTTTAAATATTATTTATGCTAACCTGTAGTTCATATTTATGTACATTTTAAAATATCTTCGACAGTGTTCTGAATTATGGAAAAACCCCTTATCCAGAATGCCCAAGGATTCCGGATAACAGATCCTATACTGTACAGGCAAAATAAAATCCAGGGATGGTAGAGCAGGCGTTTAGAGGAGGGGTGATGAGCTGATGAATTATTATAATAAATATACATATTTTTTATCATCAATCATATTTTTTCTTCTTAATGTTTAATTATTTTACATTACATTAACTGCCAAAACTCTAAGATAGAGATCTTCAACTTTTTTGCTGAAAAACGTTTGTCACCACAAATTTTGCAAGGTAATCTTTGCTTTATTTAATCGTCAAAGTTTCTGTTATTAAATAA
Source organism: Maratus speciosus (assembly GCA_963932465.1). NCBI lineage: Eukaryota > Metazoa > Arthropoda > Arachnida > Araneae > Salticidae > Maratus > Maratus speciosus. The sequence goes on along the minus strand of OZ010797.1, from coordinate 332,111,911 downwards.
AGCAAATTTTTTAATTCAAAAATAGTAGAAGCTTGATAGTTAATTTAAGCATGCACATTTACTTTTACCATTGCATCAAAGCAACACCAGCGGGTAATGGGTTAAGGGGCTATTTCAGTCATGCGAAAAGACCTGCTCGCTAATGCTAATCCTATGGAATAAATTATTTGTAAAAGTATCTCGTTTGCATTTCAATATTTTTCATTTTTTGCATTGGATAGCAGAGGTTTATTTGTACAAAGGCCGTTTTTTACTTTTTCGATTATAGATTTTTTTTTATGAGGATGCTTTCATTTTCGAAACCGGTTCTGAAAATGAAAGTGTCCTCATTGAAAATACCTGTAAACAAAATCGAAAAAGCAAAAAACGGTCTTTGTACAAATCAATCTCAGCTAGCCAATGCAAAAAAAAAAAAAAAAAAAAAAAAAAAAATCATTTAAAAATATTGAAATTCAAACGAGATATCGTTATAAATTTCTTCCATAAGATTAGCATTAGCAAGCGGTTTTTTTCTCGCTTGACTGAAGTAGCTTCTTAAAAGACAAATTCACTTTTTTTTTTTCAAAATTATTATAGATAAAGAAAATTTAGATAAAATCTTCTGTTGGCACTCATGTACATTAGATATATTTTTTTCTGAAGTTACATAAATCTAACATTTTTAATACAATTTTTAGTAGCTCTTATTTCGTTATTAATATTCACTACATGACAACCAAGGTGCAGCATTTACATTGAATGAGATTTTTTATAGTTTTTGGGGAAAAGAAATCCAATTTTATTAAATAGTAAATTTTAAATAAGAAATCCTATTTACAGTATAAATAAGTTTTTTCAATAAAACTGTGTTTTTTATTAGTCAAAATTATTTAATTCTTTAATAATTTGACTCCGAACTTCAAAGATTGTGAAATAAAAATGACATCTTTTGATGACCACACATGAAAATATTTCAGTTTTTCAAATTGAAACAAATGTTTCAATCAAAAAATATCATTGTTTGCTAAACCTTCCCACTTTTAGTGCACTTGTAAAAGTATTCTGTTACTTCATGGTCTATGGGGGAAAATGATTTGTGGTGTATTTTAATAGTGTTATACAATCTTAAACATAATGAAAATTATACACGTTATTGAGGTGCACTAGAAAATGGTTAATATTGAATGTGCTATGTTTAAAACATACAGTACATGTACAGGGAAACTAAAAATATTCCTTAATATTATGGTCTATGAAAAAAAAATCGTTTGTGGCATATATTACTTGGTTACAAACATAATGAAATTGATATGACATTTTCATTTATGGTATGTGTTTTAAGTTTAATTAAATTTTTTCACACAACAGTGTGTGTAAAAATTCTAAAGGCAATACGCAGGGCTACACAAAAGAATTCGTAACCATTAGTGAGAATGAGTGTTGATTAAGGATGTTTTTAACACTTTTGAACAAAGTTCAAAAGTGTTCATGAATTTGGTTTGCCCGTCCATCTGTCTGTCTACTGTGCTCTAACTCGCATAAATATAGTCCTATTGCCATGAAATCTCAAGATGTTATTAAGTATCACTATAACGTGTCCGGTATTGAAATTGAAGTGTATAGCATTTACAGTTCATTTACAGAGACACTAAAAAAAATGCCGTTACATTATGGTCTTTGGGGAGAAATCTTTATTCTTTGTGGTATATTTTAATGATATTACACTATTTTAAACATGCTGAAATTTATATATATCACTGAGGTGTACTGCACAGAGCTAACTGTAGAATAGGGTGTGCATAGAATTTATTGTTCATTTACAGGGACACACAAAAGAGTTTGGCTACAGAAGAAATTGAACTATTAAAGCCTATGAACAATAATTGTTGGAAATGTGTTTTCTGATGTGGAATGCATTTTTAAACTGAACTTTTTTATTTTTTTTAAATATTACTTGGTGTGTATAAATTCTGTAGATACAATATAGATTAGAATATAGATTTATAGATATATAGAATACAGATTTGTACACAAGGCTGTACAAAATTTCTCAAATACATTTCTGTTTATTTATGGAAATTGCTGAATGAAAAAATTCAACTGTTGTATTTGTTTAACTGAACTAACTTTTAGCATAATCATAGATTAAACTTTGTGTGAATTGTAATAAAAAAGCTAAAATCCTAAACAACGATTTTACGCACAAATTTGAGTCCATAAGCCAGTACTTTGGGCTATAACCGAGGGATTCTTCGAACCCATTTAATTCGTTTTTCTTTTTTTTTTTTCCACTGAGGAAAGAGATCAAGGAATCCTTGAAACGATCGTATGAGTATTTTTTATCGTTCTGTACATTATTTGAGCATAAAATCTTTTTTTATTATTTTAGCTTTTTTATAACTTTTAGCATACTATGTAGTATGCATACAAATCTATAGATCACATACAGGACTGCACAAAAAAGGTATATTTTTCCGACTATTGATTGTAATAGCAGAAATTAGGTTTTCAAATGAATTGTGAGTTTTTCAAATTGTTCATTTATACATTATATTTCCCTTAATAAACTGTGAAGTTCTGTTACAGTATTTTGAAGGTGTTGGAAAGTGTTACATAATATATGCTGGACGCATGATTTTTCATTCTTGTTTTTAAACATGAATCTAGGGGGAGGAGTAATGCAATGACTATGAAAATCACTGAAGTATGGATATATATCACTGCGAAAAATGAATTAATACTAGTTATTACGGTTTTATAATAACATTTGGTTAGAACTTTTTGAACTGTTGACATAAATTCTTTCAATGATGTTTTGCCATGTGTTAATATGTACATTTAATTTAACCCATTTGTGCTTGAGTTTTTGTTTTTTCAAATTTTTTGGTAAAATCACTTTAAAATGTTGCAAAATGAACTGGAAAAATACTAAAAAAAATTAAGCTTAATTTATTTTTTATTTATTTGATAAAATGTAAAAGAACTAAATATGAGTACTTCTAGTAGAATAATATGCATAATTATATATTTTGCCTATATTTATATTTAAAATGTTTTTAAATTGTATATTATGTACTATAATTAGTATTTTAATGGACTACAAAAAAATATATTTATTTCTTTGCAGAGACTAATAACGTTATAACTATTATTAATAATAAAATAAGAATAATCGTATTGCAGACTTAATAACAATTTATTTCGTAAATACCTTCGAAAGGAGATTGCATAAATAACTGTCTCCTAAATTTCTAACAAAAATATGTGCCCATTTGTGTCTAGAACACTATATTTTGTACATTACAAAAATGCATAAAAAATAGGCCTGAACATTTAATTTCACAATTTAAAAAATACGTATTTCAAAAAAGTCCACAAGCTAAGATTATAACTTCGATTTTGGGTTCATGATATAAAAAATACAAATAAACTTACTTTTTACATTTCGCCCTCTTGAAAAATTAAAAATCTATAAACACCGAAAAAAGCCTTAATTTAAGCAAATAAATATCCACCTTGTGCTGTCATCTCTCGGTTATAAATAAAGTCATTTATAAATAATGATTTCATGCAATTTTCATGTTATAAAGAAGAAGAAAATTATACAAATGCATTAAAATTCGAAACATCCCAAAAATGGGATGCTAGGCATAAATGGGTTAAAAAGATTAAACAAAGAGTTAAAGATAATTTTCTTGCCTTCACAAACATTTTTATCCCCCACCAATTACAGTTGTTGGTAGGAGGACTCCCCTTTTACAAAAACTGCATTTCAAGCCTTGCATGGGATCTATATTTATTGATTCTATCATTGATTTTTGTCTGAAGATTCTTTAAATATATTTATATAGAATTTGAAAATAAATTGTTTAGCAAAGTACAATGTATTTTGATATTTTTAAAAATCAATTTGATTTTTTTTTAATTTAAGAAGTGCTCATAACACCATCATAGTTTTACATATGTTAGTATTTGAATAATAAAATAAAATATATAAAAGCAAAACTGGTGTTATGAATGTCATTTATCAAAAAAATAAAAAACATTGAAATACATTAAAATTTGTGAAAATAAACTCATTTTTCTGATTTTGTATAACACATTTAAACAACTTTCAAACAAAAATTAATTAGTAAGGCAGTTTACAGATTCTAAATTATATTAAAACAATTGAGGAGGTGAGTTTCAAAACTCGCCTTTTCCAGAAAATCAAATTTTGGAAAATCGCAAAAAACCTCAGAGTGCGTACATTGGTTTTCATTTTAAACCAAGATTTTACGCTGCCAGAAATACATGATAAAACTAGTTTTTTTGTGGATTGTAGTGTTTTTTTTTTAATGTAGATTCACCAATAGGATAGATTGATAGAGAAAACTCAATTTTTTTAATTTTGGATAAGGCAAGTTTTGTAAATCACGTCCTCAATTAGAGCATCTTAGGAAAAAAAATGATAATATGGAAGGCTAAAAATAAGCCTGACCTATCCAGCTCCCTTAATCTGTGTCTTAAAAGGACTCAACTGTCAAGTAACATGATAATAGCAAAATATTCTTCAATTTAAAATACATTTTATTACAAATTCCAAAAATATATCTCAAATGTCATATTTTTATCTACATTTCACACAATAAATAAATAAATAATATTGCAATATAAGGCTTGTAGATGACATCTTGTAAAGGTCTTTATGCTGGCAATAGCTTCTGCCTTTATCAAAATAATTTCTTCTTTACCTGTAAAAATAAAAATGCAATACATACAAAAAGAACATTTTGTTACAGGTCATCATTAATTTTTTTTTTTTTTTTTTTTTTTTTATCAAAACAGATATAATTTTAAAATCAAGTACAGTGATGCCATGGATGCATTATAGTGCATCATTTACTAAAAAAGTTAGTGAAGGAATGCATTAAAAAAAACTGTAATACATTTTTTTGTATGCATAATTGTCTTCCTGGAGGGAATAAAAAATATAATTCACCATAAAGCAGTAAAAAATATTATAATTCACCATAAAGCAGGTATATTTTGTAATAATACTCTGAAAATGTCTATTTAAAAAAAAAATAAAAAAGGAATCTTTTTTTTTTAATAATAAAAGTTTCAGAAATGTTTGGATTCCAGGGACCCAGGACTTAAAGACTAGAAGTATCACTGAATGTTTGATTTTTAAATTAAACATTTTTTTTATTTACAAAAAGCATACATAGAAATTTCTGTCAAATTTGAAGTCACACATTCCATATACAGTACACTTCCGATTATCCACCATTTGATCAACCCCCACCCCTTCCATTTTTTAATAATCAGAAATGAACAACAAAAACTTACATGTACAAAGAACCTGAGTGAGGTGGCGCTATTCAGCAAGAAGAAGCAGATGCAACCCAAATACTTTTATTATGTAAAATTCATAATCTTGTTGCAGTAAAAGCACAAGCAAAATGCAAACAAAAATGTATAACAGATTATTTTGGATGAAAACAGGAACTATATATTTACAGGTACTATGTATATATTTTTGTTCACGAAATACACAGCGAATAAAAAAAGGCATTTAAATAGTGTTATTTATAAATCAACAAATAAAAATGTGATTTTAATAATAGTCTTGTACTGTTTTTCGATTATCCGCCACCCTGTCGGTCCCTTAGTAACGGATAATCGGAAGTTTATTGAATATTTATATACATATAGTTGATATTTGAACATGGCTGATGATGATGATATATAGTTAAAAATTTTAATCTACTTATATTACTTTGCAGTTTACATGCCAGTTGTTTATAACTGGTTGTGGTTACAAGTTCCACCTCGTTAAGATTTATAGCCAAATCAAATAAGTTTATGAGGAAATTGACGGAATGAGTTTCTGTGAAAGAGCAGTATATTATATGCAATGAAGGTAGAACAAGTTGCATACGGATGATCAGAGTGGCTACTCACTAACCGTTACAGAGAAGTGCAAGAAAAAGCTTAGCAGAAAGTTTGTGAGAATGGACCTTAGGTTCTTTACCTGATTCTTTCAGATGAATTTTGAAAATGATGAAGATCTCAAAGAAGCAGTAACTTCACGGTTACAGTTGGCGGTGGCAGATGAGCAGAACAGAAAATTTAGAAACTTGCATGTCATTATGATAAATGCTTGAATAGCAATGGGAATTAATGTAAAAAGTTGAACTAGATCAGTATTATTATAAATCAAATTTGTCTTTGAATATCTCCTGTTTTGATGGAGTTACATACCAACGTTGTTTACTTTCTGGATGACCTAAATATACAAATGATATTTTCATTATATACAAGTTATCAATATGTAAATTTCATGTTAAAAAAAAAGTGTGAGAATTTCACAAAATTTTAATAGATTTGCACAAAGTTTTGACCCATCACATTTTGGCAGAACCGAATAGTTTTCAAATACTAATATTAGACAACCTCTGCACAATAAATTTTGAATAATAGTCATGAAAAAAATACAATAAAACTTTTTTAGCAGAACATATTGACAACTTTATATTTCAATTATAATTAGGATTGCAAGAATGCAATGAGGAGATTTGTTTATTTGGCTTCCTTATAATTTTTATACAAATCTGTAATGGTTGCTTAGCAACATGCAATTTCTAAAATTGTGTAGCGAGACGGTATACAATGTCAAATATATTGGACATTATGACCAATCAGTGACCATTTATAATCTGTGTCACAGAGCCTGACTAATGCAGGGGTATGCGAGGCAGTTGCCCCATGCTCCCCATTTGAGAGGGCTCCATGGGAAAAATTAAGATTTTTGTTAAGAGGCTCCAAGGGAAAAATCAGGATCTTTGTTCAGAGAATGTAAAATTGTTAAAATTTGCCAAAAGTGACCAAAATTCTTACATTAAAAAAAAAAAAAAAATAGGAAGAGAGTGTGGTCCTTTGCTTCAACTCTATGCTTCCAGTACCCCCTATCCCTTGCAAAAAATAGAACAAATTATATCATTAGAAAACTAATGATTACAAGTTTAATATAACAACTTAGTATTCAATTGTTTTCAGGCGAAATTCATTACTGGCATTGTCCTCATAACGATGCAAGTTAAAACCATTTATATAATATATATATTTATAGAAACTCTATATCTCAAGTTGAAACATCAAATAACAAATTAATCAAATAAAATAAAGTATGTGAATACTTGATTCACAATACATTTATTACTAAACAGGTGCAATTATATAAAAATTTTAAAACTATTCAAGATATTAAAAAACATTGAGGTCGGAACATGTCAAAAATCCCTAGCACTTTCAGCTAAATATTAGCCGTCATAAGGGGCCTGCTGTAGCTTCAAAGATGTATGCTGGTTAAGTAGTAGAGGGTGAAACTATAAAACAACTAATAGGAGGGAGATAAGGAAAGAAAATAGAGGGGTTGCTATAGAAAAACAAGAAGGGGAATTTAGTTTTGAATAACACTCTCCCACCCCGTTTTTTTTTAGAGCACCCTCTCTATTTTCTTTCCTTCCCTCCCTCCTGTTTCTTGTGTGGTTTCACCCTTTACTACTTAACCAGCATATGTCTTTGAAGCTACAGCAGTTCCCTTGATGACGGCTGATATTTAGCTGAAAGTGTTAAAGATTTTTAACATGTTCTGACACCAATGGCTTTTTTTTTCTTTAACATTTTGAGTAGTTTTAAATGTTTTTAAAACTTTTATATGCTTGCACCTATTTAGAAAAAATGTATTGTGAATCAAGCATTCATGTAGTTTATTTTAAAACCATTTATAATGACCAATTGGGGGCATTTTTCTTTTAGATATTTTATGACATACGTGGTAAGCAAAAAGGAAAAGTTTGTGAGCAAATACCCTTATCAACCAAATGATCATTTTTTTCTTTTAAGTTGTGATCATCTTTCTGATGATACCCTGTATACAAATGTGGATAGTAACTGGTACGAAATTTATGTATACATACAATAGGTATGAAATTTAGTACAAGTCACTTCAGCATCATTCATGAATATTTTCCATGAAGGAGGGCCTTCAGAATGATGCTCGCCCTGGAGCCCTAGATAGTCTAAGTCGGGCCCTTCTATGTCACACAATAAAGCTTGTGAATTGAGATGATTTATTTTCTTCTGCATTTAATTGTGAATGTGTACTTGTTTATTCTCAGTAAAACAACGGCTTCAAAACGAAATTCTTTAAGTGATAAGCTGAAAATTATTCAGGAAAGTAAAGAGAAAAGGGCATAAGCACATAGAAAAATAAAAAAAGTTAACTCAGAAAAGCTGTTTCAATATGTAGATTTGGAATCCAAAACAAATGTTCAATGATTGTGTGCAAAGAAACTGATAGATTTCTCATCGTAGGGTGACTACTGCTTGATTGCAAACATTTTGGACAAGAGATAGTATCTTATTCTTAGGTTAAATTGAAAGGCTGAAATTCAAAATCTTGGACTTAACCCCTTAATTGCCGATGGATTCTTGCGCGATCTCCAGTGCCTTACTTAAATTGCATATTTCTGAAATTATAGGTGTGTATTAGTTTTCTGAATTAACAGTAAGAAAATGCACATGTTATACAGTTATATATAATGGCTCAGGTGGTGAAAATTGCCTCGGCATAATTGGAATTCGCCATCCCTTTAATAGATGCATGCATTTTCTAAAGACGTATATATACGTCCGGAGCAGTTAAGGGGTTAAACAAAACGATAAAGAAGTACATAAAAAATGAATGAAATGATTATCGCTTTAGAGGAAAATATAGAAGTTTAAAAAAATGAATAACCGTTTTTATTATTTTTTAGTGTAAAGTACAATTACATATTTTTTTATTAAAAAAATAAAACCTGTCGATTATTTTGGATTTAATTTAATGTAATTTTAAGTTATAAAAATATTGTATTTTTTAAATAGCAGCCCTTTCTGAAGTATGGGCACTTTTTAAAGGCCTTAGTACTAACTGTTATTTAGGGGTTTTACTGTATTTCCATTTAAAAAATGTTTTATTCATACTAGGGGATTAAAATCCAATGCGGACCTCCTGGGTTACAGAATATAACGAAAAACCATTTTTTATATTAATACTACCTGACCTGTCCATCATTGCTCAGGCCCGTGATAATATTCTTAAATGAACCTTAAATTTGTACTATTTAATCTGTCACGCATGCGCTGCAAACTCTGTTAGTTCCAATTTCCACCGTCATGTGGCAAGCTGTGTTCTAAACAAACCTATATCCAAACAAAACTCCGTTATTCAAATTTTCCATAGATATATAACTCGAGGGGGTGGCAGTATCAAATAAGAATTTAAGAAATTTGCAGAAAATCTTTTAGTTCCAGATTCCACCGCCAGGGGTCGTAATATGTTTAATATGAAAATCCAAAATACTGAAACGGGTCTCAAGCGGCTGCGGCCCCGTAAATCAGACATGCTGCGCACGCTCTGCAAAATCTGTTAGTTCTAATTTCCATGCACAGTTGCCGCACTCTGTTCTAAACAAACCTTTTTCATGTGGTCTAATTGCTATATTTAATTGAAAGTATTTCTTCCCCTCCCCTCCCTGTCTCTGCAAATATAACAAATACAAAATGTCTTGTGTGAAAAAGCGATTACTTTATTTTTCCTTTCACTGACAGCTGTCTATGCTCAAATGATTTCAGATAAAATCTCACAATAATTTAAAACTATTAATTAATGTATATTCGTTAATTGCAGCCAGATTTCAAAGAAAGTTACATATTTAGATCAGTGTTTAAAAATATGCATAAATGTGTTAATTTCAAATTGATAAATGCAATATTAAAAAAAATTCTATAGAGTTGCAAAATTGCCTAGTCTCTTTAGTCACGTGGAGCTTTGAAATAATTTTGAGTCCCGCTCGAAGAATGCATCTCATTGGCTGCGAACACCTGAGTGAGAATGTAATATCATCTATGATAAAGATGAATGGAGGCTGTTTATAGATTCATCAAAAAGGGGCCTTAAGGCTGTCCTCCTTCATCACAGTAGCCAGTATGCGTCTGACCCAGTTGGATACTCGGTGCATTTAAAAGAACCCTATGAAAACCTGGATCTCGTCCTCAACAAAATAAAATATGCCGACCTTGGTTGGACTGTTTCCAGTGATTTGAAAGTTATCTCCATGTTTCTTGGTCAACAAGACGAATACTCGAAGTACCAATGTTTTATTTGCGAGTAGGAGAGCCATGATAAGACTCACAATTGGATATAAAAAGAATGGCCGAAAAGACTAAATCTTAAAACAGGCACCAAGAATGTTATTCAGAGCAACTTCGCTGAGCCAAAAATTGTATTGTTCAAAAAGACTGAGATTGTTTCAAATACCTGTGCAAAAATTTTCCAGGTTTATCCGAAGCAAAGTTGCATAAGGGAATTTTTGTTAGTCCAGATATCCGAAATCTTGTGAAGGATAAAGAATTTGAGACTAAAATGATGACAAAGGAAAAAGAAGCTTGAGTTGCCTTCAAAGGTGTCGTCAGTAAATTTCTATGTAATTACAAGGATCCTTTATCGTAAACCAATTGCAATGAATATGCTGGACAAATTTCAAGTGTTGAGTTACTACATGAGTGTCAAAATACATTGCTTTCACTCACATGTGGACTTTTCCCGCGGAAATTTAGGATCAGTCAGCGAAGAACACGGTGAAAAGTTCCATCAAGACATCAAAGATACAGAGCGCAAATATCAAGGAAGATGGGACAAGAACTAGCTCGCCAACTACTGTTGGATGTTAACATGATATAGGCCTGATATTGAACATTAAAGAGGAATGTCAAAAAGAAGTTTCAAAGGCCTTAAACATAAATTTGTTTTGTTTTGTTTTTTGCTCAGTTTAAAATTTGTTTGAAACTTTCATGTACACATACATAATATTTGCTCCTCTTGGTTAATCATCTATTTTATGTACGTTATTTTAATAAAAACAAATTAAAATAGTATGTTAATGATTTTTTTCTAGAAACTGCACCATAATTTGATGTAAAAAATTTAAATTCAAGGGCACTTTTTGTTTTTACCTCGACCAGCGGCGGCTCATGTCATCTGGCAAAAGTAGTTTTTATCAATTTAAACCTAAAAAAAATAATCAATTACTGAAAAATCAATTTGCCTCACCAAGAATCTATTTTTGTACATAGATTTATGTTGTATTCTCTTATCAATATAAACAAGACTTCAGCAGATATGACGCAGTAGAATCTAAATTATATGGAAATGCATACGAGTGGAAGACTTTAATAAATGAACACAGCAGGAGTAAACTTGAATATTTAATGATGAACTAAAAATATATACATGAAGAATGTTGTCAGCATAACTTTGCTGAACTAACTTAAAATAACTTAAGAGATCAATAGAATTTGTTCACAATAAGAAAAACCGCCAGCAGCCTTCATCTTTACGTAGCAAAAGCTACAACGGCGTAATTACATGACGAAAAACAAAATTAAATGCTGCTTACTAGCAAGCAAAGGCAAGAGAAATATACAACGTTACATTCCACTAGATATACCAGTTTGTTGTGGAAATCTGCATAAAGTTGTTGCCATTACATGAAGTGTAATACATGTGTGGAATGCCATTGGCTCACAAACGATGACGTCAAATATCGACGAATCAGAGATCAAGAAACATCACACAAGACGAGAACAGCGAGTAACAGTGATTCAAGATCATAGCAGTTACGGTGTGACTGAATCGCGTATTTACCGGCAGAAAGCATGTCAAGCAATGGCGTTCAGTTGTAATTTAACGTAGACTTGGGGATGGTAAAAATACAAGGTATGTCATGTTAAACAGAATTAAAATAAAGATTAATTTTACACTTTAATATACATGACATAACAATCAGCCCTCTTTTTAGCATCCCCAAGGCTTTACAAAAACATTCAAAAGATATATACTTTAGAAAATTTAAACATGAAAAATACACATTTAATTCAAAAAACAAGTCCATCTAATCATAACTAGGTCGGGGAAACAAATTCACCGGCCAAGCACTGATCAAAGTGACCAAAAATTGTAAAAGATTTTTTTTTTCTTTTTCTTACTTTTCAACTTGGGCCTGAAAATGAATCTAACTCTCAAAAACATTTAAAGTTTCCTATAAAACAGAGTCTCATCAATGTCATGTCAAGTGACATCACATGGCAATGAAGAGAGTGATCAAAAAGTGTAATTAAAAAAAAAAACTTAAACCTCAAAAACTTGTCTAAAAAAATTGATTAATTGTTCTTTAACCTGTGGCTTTGAAAATGGATCAGCTAAATTTAATTTACTTGAGATATACTTTAATTTAAATATTTTATCATAGACTAAATTTCTTAAAAACAAATATTTAATATGGATGTGCTTAGTTTTTTTTATTCTCTACAGGTGAATTAGAAAAAGCAATAGCTGCCTGATTATCACAAAACAATGAACAATCTTTTAGATTTAAATTTAAACTTTCATTTTCTAGAACATTTTTAATCCATATTAATTCTTTTGCAGCTTCAATGAGAGTAACATATTCAGCTTCCATAGTAGAGAGGCTAATGCATTTTTGCTTAAAAGTTTTCCAAGAAATTGGTGACTTATCTAAAAACAAAATAAAGCCTCCTATGGAAACACGATCATCTCTATTTGCTGCAAAGTCAGAGTCAGAATAACAAGAAACTGTTAAATCATTAATTCTGGATAATTCTAATTTAAAATGCTTAGTATATTGTAAATAGCCTAATAATCTGAGTAAACTCTGCCAGTGCTTCATACCTGGATTGGATTGGAACTGTGATAAAAGATTTACAGCATACATTATATCTGGCCGAGTACGACCAGCAATGAAACTTAAACAACCTATTAAATTTCTGTAAGGATATTCAGACATCTCATTTACTTCACTCTGATTACTTGGAGAGTCCATTTTTGACAAAATTAGCCCCTTGGGTATTGGCACATTGCGCATAGGAAATTTATATTTTGAATACAAGCTACAGACTTTATCAATGTAGGTACTTTGATGAATGTACAGCTTGTCATTTACTTCCTCAAACTCAATACCCAAGAGTTTTTTTGTTTTTCCCAAAACTTTCAGGTTGAAAAACTTTTGTAGCAAACTTACACCAAGTTCCAAATCACTTTTAGTTTTACCAAATATGACTATGTCATCTACATATAATAAAAGAACAAGTTTATTTTCATAGGTATAAACACAATTGCAACAATTAAGTTTAATAAAATTCAATTTTAAAAGCACATCATCTATTTCAAAAAACCACTGTCTACCACTCTGGGAGAGACCAAAAAAAGATTTGTTTAATTTACAAACTTTACCTTCTTCAGTTATGAAAACCTCCGGCTGCTGCATATAAATTACTTTATCTAAATCTGCATATAAGTAGGCATTATTTACATCTACTTGTACATTTAACCATTTGCAAAAGCACGCAAAAATAGTAAAGAAAAATCTTATAATTGAGAAATTTACAACCGGACTAAAAACCTTATCATAACTTAAACCTTTAATTTCACTAAATACCTGAGACTCAGTCACTCCAGTACTTTCAGTTACTTCCTCAGGCTTTATGAACTCCCATGCAACATAATGAAGTAATAGAACTTTTATTTCATGCTTCCATGATTTCCAGTTAGTGCCAGTCAGCAGGGTGATGTTTTGATTTAACTCCATCAGCCCCCGTCCGTTAAAAACGGCAACTCTTTAAATTAACATGAAACAAACAGCATAAAAGTTCGTTAAAATGGACTTTGAAAAACGAGTAAAAAGTTCCATTTAAAAAACGATAGAGTCCACGAAAAACAGGAGCCACCTTTTCTTCACTTTTGCATTTCTAAAGAAAAATACTTAAATATTTGGGTTACGAGCCGCTGGGCTCATAACCCTACTGTTGTATTCTCTTATCAATATAAACGAGACTTCAGCGGATATGAGGCAGTAGAATCTAAATTATATGGAAATGCATATGAGTGGAAGATTTTAATAAATGAACACAGCAGGAGTAAACTTGAATATTTAATGATGAACTAAAAATATATACATGAAGAATGTTGCCAGCATAACTTCGCTGAACTAACTTAAAATAACTTAAGAGATCAATAGAATTTGTTCACAATAAGAAAAACCGCCAGCAGCCTTCATCTTTACGTAGCAAAAGCTACAACGCCGTAATTACATGGCGAAAAACAAAATTAAATGCTGCTTACTAGCAAGCAAAGGCAAGAGAAAGATGCAGCGTTACATTCCACTAGATATACCCAATTGTTGTGGAAATCTGCATAAAATTGTTGCCATTACATGAAGTGTAATACATGTGTGGAACGTCATTGGCTCACAAACGATGACGTCAAACATCGACGAATCAGAGATCAGGAAACATCGCGCAAGCTGAGAACAGCGAGTAACACTGATTCAGGATCACAGCAGTTACGGTGTGACTGAATCGCGTATTTACCGGCAGAAAGCATGTGAAGCAATGGCGTTCGGTCGTAATTTAACGTAGACTTGGGGATGGTAAAAATACAAGGTATGTCATGTTAAACAGAATTAAAATAAAGATTAATTTTACACTTTAATATACATGACATAACAATCAGCCCTCTTTTTAGCATCCCCAAGGCTTTACAAAAACATTCAAAAGATATATAAGATATAGTTAAAGAAATTACAGTAACAGCGAAATTTAATCGTCTGCTGTTTCCACCATCAAAATGATGTCGACATGTTTGTCCTTTATAATACAGAAGATAACACACATAAGCATTGGCAAAAGTAAACTCATATAGTTTTACAAATCTTTATAAACTGCATTTGAAAAGGTAATCATCTACTACATTTATCCCTACACAAAATGGAATTTAAAATTAGAGATGCAATGGATATCTGGTAAACATACTGCATCCAGACAGTATGCTGGATATTATAATTATCTGGTAGTCAGGGTTAGAAATTAGCGGTCGTTAGTCGCCAAATGCAACTAAATTATTGCATTTGACGACTAGCTTTTTCCCACTTTAATTTTTGTTTAAAAAACGCTCTCATTCTTTAGCGCGTTTTTTTTTTTTTTTTTTTTTTTTTACATAGTCGTTTTGTCACGTCTGAAATAGCCTGTTTCTTTCTTTGTTATTCTTTTTTTTCCTTCTTTTTCAAACACATGCTACTGTCCATTCTTTTATGGAAAACAGGTGTTCTTCACGTGCGTGCAGTGGGGGTGGGGGGTTCAATAGGATTTGTCAATCACCTCCTAGCTGACTTCTTTTTAACCAATAACTGATAAAACTGACCAGAGAGGCACCTGTCTCTAAAAAGCTTGCGCACTTAGTTCAAAAGCCTGGTTTAAAACTGCTATGCACCTGTCAATCACCTCTAAGCTAACTTGATTTTAACCAATAACTAATAAAACTTACCTTAAAAAACACACCCTTAAAATTATTGCACTACTTGTTTGAAAGCATGGTTTAAAATTGATATTTGAGTTCAGTATAGCTTCTAGATGACACGAGTGTTTAAAAATGGCAAAACGCGATATAACTTCGTTTTTTTCCTTACCATTTCCAAATAAACGTTTAAAAATCGAAAATAAAGAACCGCTAGATTCTAACAATGAGAATTCTAAATTAATTCGCAAAGAAGTCAGCAATTCAACATTCCTAAAATGGAAAAAAGAGCACCCATGGCTCATTCAAGAAGAAAATTTGATGCTATGTACCCTATGTAAAGAATATGCTAAACCGGAAGAGACAAACTTTGTTAATGGATGTCCAGCATTGAGATATGAAACGGTAAGTAATTTCATTCTAAGAATAATTTGTTCTGTTATTATTTTTCTTTTATAAAATAATATTCACTGTCACTCATCTCTCCACTGAGTAAATTGCAAAATCGGGAACTATCAATTACTTGAACCTATTATTTAGCTTTATCGCCGATAATGCGAATTGAAATTAATTTCAAATTTCACTCACAATATTATCTACTTTGCATATTTTTTTTCCTAAGTTGATTATTCAGAAATACTATCAAAATGCGGCATTTTGAACCTAATTTCCGACGTCGCAATTCGGGAAAGTCGAAAAGTGTTGTCATGTGACACGAATCGCGATAAATAATTTATTTCCCCAAAACGAAAAACTCATCAGAACCACCTATCAGAAATAAATTGTTACTTTACGCGATATGTTCGTAAATATTTAAAATAAAATGCCCTAAAAAAATTTTAAATATTTTAAAATAAATAAAAAAATAATTAAATTTGAAAATAATTTCTAAAAGATGTATTTACCAAATATGGAAAACACTATTCGATTACATTAGTTTCTTGGTAAGAAATCAACTCCCAATTTCATGCATTCTTAAACAAAAACTAATTTAATTTAGAAAGTAACTTTGGATCTTAGAACAGCCGTGCACAAGTAACCTCATTATAATTTCTTTTTCCCTCTTTAAAGCGAGAGCAACTATTCAAATTCTATTCATATTCAACCTCACATATAAAAAGAACTCTGCAAATGTTCCAGCGGAAAAAAGAAATTATTGCGCTGCAAGCAAACAGAATAAGTATACAAAAGAAAAATAAATGAAAAGCCAGCTCTGCTTGCGCTTTTCCTTACTATTAAAAAAAAAAAAAAAAGATATCTTCGTTGTTAATGGAGGGATTTTCTTGAAATTTTCAGCAAGTTGCAAACATAGTAAATTACGCAGTGAAACAAATTTTTATTATAATGTAATAAGTGATTAGAAAATTAGAGCCTCTACAAAAATCACTCAATATAGAACAATTCTAAAGAAGAACCAATGCGGTTTGTTTTGTTTACTTAAACACCGTGAGGTTGGAAACGTTATCAAAATAAGATGATCTGCTTTGGATGGATAACATTTTGTTATGCAGAAAGAAACTGTGTGGAGATTTTTTTTTTTTTTTTTTCGTATTCTATTTTAAAAACATCCGTTATCTGGTAAGCATGCAGGATAATTGGCAATAGCCGTAATTATTAAGGATTGAATTGATGGAAACGGAATTTCGGCGTTCTTTCTCTTTTCGGCCGAAAACAAAAACATTGGAACTTTTTTTAAAGTAATCAGTAATCAATACATACATAATTATTAATTATATGTTTTTATTAAATTTATATAATTATTAATTATACATGCTTATTAAATATTTATAACTATTAATTATAAGTGTGGCCAAAATTGGCTCTGAGTGCCTTAGTCCCAAAATTTTTTATTTTGGGATATAAATAAAAAAATTATAATTCCATATAAAATAAAACGTAATTAATTTATCAACGAATACAGAAATATTTTCTAATTACAAGAATTTTATTTATACTTTTAAAATATTTTGATTTTAGGTATACATACAATGTAGGTTTATTTTTTATAATACTGTTTGTAAATGATTATATGTTATACTAGAACTTTCTCAAAGAATATTCAAAACAGTTCTGTAGTTTCAAACTAAAAATTCTCTATTTTTTTTTTAAGGCTGCAGCTTTTAATGAGCGCGTAAAACAGTTTAGGCAAATATGTGTTGCTTGCTTTATAATTTGCATTCACGTCTGAGTCAGTCATGACTGATAATTATAAACAATGGAATTCATAGCAATAGTCTCATTTCAGCCGTGAGTAAAGTTGAAAATATTCGAAAGAAGATTTGGAATACACAATCTCTGTCGAGTTTTGGTCCGATTTCATTTTCGGCAAAACTTGGATTTTAGGCCGAAAATGAAATGAAAGTTTCGGTCGGTCGATTTCTAATTATTATTGTGTCAGAACATTCGGCCTAGAATAATATACTACCAAAAAATTGATAATATTTCCAGTAATTGAATAATCAATAGTACAAATTTTATATCCTCATTAGTTTTGGATTAAAATTCTACCAAGAGGAATATATATATATATATATATATATATATATATTTTAATGTATAATTTAATAAAAGATTTACTTTTTTAGGGGGGAGAGAGGGATAAGTAGCATACTGTAATTTTATTTTGTTTTGCAACATCTCTATGTAGGTGAATAAATAACTTAAAATTAATAAGAAAAATTAAGTCATTTTTAAATTTTTCATCATTTTTACAGCACATAAAAAATATTTAATTAAAAAGTTCTGGCCTTTTTTAAAAAATTAATGAATTTTATTTTGAGTTTGTATTAAAATATTATTTTTTTTCAGGTAAAAAAGCATAGTATGTCTGCTACGCATTATAATTCTTGCAAAGCAAAATTAGCCAAAGATAATCCATCTAAAGCACCACTGATGTCTGCAGTTAAGAAAATGGATTCCCAATTACTTTCGAATATGGAAAAGCTCTTCAATACAGCATATCTAATTGCTAAAGAGGATTATGCTTTTGATGACTTTCCCAGTTTATGTGCACTCCAACAAAAAAATGGAATAAAGTTTGGCAACACATATGTGAATGATAAAGCAGCTAAACAATTCGTTAAATATATTGCAGAAAGCATGAGATCAGAAATTAAAGAACAGTTTTCTTCAATTGATTTTTTTTCTATGATGGCTGATGGATCCACTGACAGGGCAACAATATCATCAGAAATAATATATGTTTATTATTTGTATGAAGGAGATGTAAGATGTACTTTTATTGGTTTGAAAGAATGCGAAAATGAATGTGCTTCTGGAATAAAATCCACAATAGAAACTGCTGTACAAGAATTTATACCAGATTGGAAGGAAAAACTGGTTGCAGTCAGTTTTGATGGTGCTAGCGTAAACATGGGACCTGTTTCTGGTATTGTCAAATTAATGGAGGACGACTGTGGAGATTTAGCAACAGTTCACTGTGTAGCACACAGATTAGAGCTAGCTTTAGCTGATGCACTAAAATGTGTGAGGTATGTTACTAATGTTGAAGATACAATTAAAGGAATTTATTCCTTTTACCACAACAGTGCCAAACATACAAGGGAACTTAAATCGCTCTCCGAAATCCTTGATGAAAAAGTTTTGCGGCCTGTTGGTTTGCATGGCATTTGATGGTTGCAATCACGGCATCGAGCTGTTCAGGTTCTTATTAAGAACTGGCATGCAGTTATAATTCATATGGAACAGGTTGTTGCTGCTGAAAAAGAAAAGACAGAATGTGCAAAATTAAGAGGATATTTAAAAACCTTGAAATGTGAAAGATTTTTGAATTTCCTTCATTTATATGAAGATATTTTTCACATTCTTACAAGACTTTCTGAAACTTTTCACCAAAAGTTCTTGCTTCTGAGCGATTTTTTTGTAAAGTTTGAATCTAGTAAAGAAAGACTTTCAAAAATGATTTCTGAAGATGCAAAAAGCCTTCAGGAGTTTAAAAATGCCCAGAGTTTTCAAGGTACTGAAGTAAAGTATAAAGATATAACACTGTCTCGGAATGATTCGAATTTACGTTTGTTTGAAGAAGACCGGAGAAAGCTTATAACTGAAATAATAGAATCTTCAAATAAACGGTTCTATAATATGACAAATGAAACCATCTTTGCAAATTTAAAAATATTTGACCCATGCTCCCTTTATGAATTGAAAGAAGATGATGAGAACAAAGTTAATAATCAATTAGAAGAACTCATAAATAATCTTCCACACAATGTAAGAAAAAACATTAATAAAGATGCATTAATCGAGGAATTCTCTGACTATAAAATGTGGACTAAAGATAAGTTAAATATTCCATGCAAAGCTGCTTGGCAGCGATTAATCGCAGAATCCAAATCTAATACGAGTTTTTATAACATCAGGAAAATTTTGGAATTTGTTATGGTTCTTCCCTTGAGCATTGCTGAATGTGAAAGGGGTTTCAGCCAACTTAATCTTATTAAGACAAACACAAGGAATCGTTTGTCACTGAATTTGATCAATGACATTCTTTTAATAAAACTGTATGGACCAACATTAGATAATTTCAATCCACAAAAAGCCATTAATTTATGGTACTCTGATGTAACACTCGGTCGAGTTAGGAGGCCTGATTTTAAAAATTTAACGAGTTAGGAGGCCTGATTTTAATTCAAGATATTATTTTAATTTTTGTATTCTTTGTTTGTGATTTTTGTATTTTCAACTTTTGTATTCATATAAGCTATATAAAAATAATTAGTTAAACATTTTTCTAGCATCCATATGTTGTAGTTTAATCAAATTTTACTGTTTTATAGAAAACCAGTTTTTACTTTGTTTTAGTGATTAACAATGATAGTGTTTTTAATATATACCCCCTTACCCTTAACACATAAAAATAGGAACAATATTAATGTTAACACGGTTGTGAAAAGAAATGAGAAAATACGATACAACGTAAAATTGCAACCATGAAATGCAGTTTGGCGCCTAGAAAATAAATTGTAGGCGTCATTTGACGCCTTACTTAAAAATCCCAATTTCTAACCCTGCTGGTAGTACATACAATATGAAGTTATAAGGTCATAATTATGCTTTTATTGTTCATTGAACTCATCATTAAAATTTCCAGATTATAAAACTGGTTTAATCTTTCAGAATATTAATTTATTAAACTAAAAATAAAATGGATTTTTATATTTATAATGGATTTAATTTTATATTTATGGAAAATTGTGTTTCTATCCCTATACAAGAACAAACATGTGAACAACTATAAGTATTCATACAATATGTACCTGCATATGTGAACAACAAACACAGGTAAAAGTGGCAGGATTACAGACCTGCCAACCTTTGAAAATGAGAAATCGTAGCACACAAAATTAAAATTAATCTGGAGGTTGGTTGGTT
The DNA here is from genome assembly GCA_963932465.1 of Maratus speciosus. NCBI lineage: Eukaryota > Metazoa > Arthropoda > Arachnida > Araneae > Salticidae > Maratus > Maratus speciosus. The sequence continues at coordinate 332,091,144 of OZ010797.1, read as the reverse complement.
GGTTTTTCATGTTTCGCAGCTATCTTTTGACATTCGTAAAAGGAATAAGGTTTCCGTCTTTCAACAACTCAATATAGTAATTTTTTTCCTCTGAAAATTTTTATAAGATTTTTAGATTTACTTTTCTGGTTTCAAAGCCTTTTTTTTTACATTTGTAAAAGAAGCCTGATTCCAATTTTTTTAACCCAGTGCAGTAAATTTTGACGAAATTCACGATTTTTTTCCCGCGATCATTTCAGAATATTTACAATTTTTTTTTCAAAAATCGTGATTAACATTTTTCTATCACGATTCTTTGTAGAAATCTGCACTATTTACCACGAACTTTTGACGAAATTCGCATTTTTAACCGCGATCCTTCAACGAATTTTGCGTTTTTTACGATCCTTTGATGAAATAAGTGTTTTCTTTCCACGATCTTTCGGTGAAATTTATTTTTTGTTTCTGTGATATTTTGACAAAATTCACGTTTCTACCACGATCCTTTGAAATTTATTTTCTTCTGCGACCAACTGACGAAATTAATATTTTTACACGGTCATTTGTCGAAATTAGCGACAGCTTATCGCAACTGATCAGCAAAATTTTCAATATCTTTTCGCGACAATTAACAAAATTCATTACTCGTTTTTGCGACCTTTTGACGAAATTTGCAATATTTTTCCCTCGATAGTTTATCAAAATTCGTGATATTTTGCGCAATTTTTTGACGAAATTCGCAATTTCTTTCTGAACTCTTAACGAAATTAGCGATTTTATTCAGCAACCAATTGAAGATAATCACTATTTGTTTCTGAGACCTTTGACGAAATACCCGATATACTTACACGATCATTTGAAGAAATTCTCAAATTTTTCCGCGATCGATTCATGAATTAATTTGGGGGAAATTCAATAAAAGAAAAAAAAAATTGCAGACTTCCAAGAAATTTCAAAATATACACTCGTGAAAGGATCATAGATCTGTGGAAGAATTTACAAGGGTAAATACTGTACAGCATTTTTCTTTATGCAGGACTCTCCTTTTCCGTGTGCAAATCTTGCAATTTTGCACGCTGTTCAAATCTTGCCCCTCAAAGAACCACCTCCCCCTCCAGAAATTCTTAAAATGGCACCCCTGTTTCTAAGAAAGGGAATTCCTGTATAAATATTTACAGGAACACAATTCACTCTTCTTTAATATACATAAAGAGGGTTTTACGTTAAGAAGTTTGTTTTGCAGCCCAGATTTTTTTTTTCCATGAGCATTTTTTAATGTCCGAATTTTCGGACTAATGACCAATTTTTTTTAAACTTTCGGAAATGAATACTTTGAAATTTTGGAAATTTCAGAACAGAATCACTCCTGAAAAATATGCTGCGTGGGATAAAAATTGCAACTACAAACAAAAAATGCGTTTGTGTATATTTTGCAGAAAATCGTAGTTTAAGACCGATTTTCGTAGCATCGTAGTTTATAGGTCCAAATCGTAGCAACTACGATTTTTTCGTAGCAGTTGGCAGGTATGGGATTATCAAAGAAATAAAATCTCTCTCGGCTATGTTAATAGCAAGCAAAGAAGAACAAGGCTTCCATTTTCAGAACACAAAACATGTTTATAAAGTACAATGACAGACAGAATGAAGGTACAGAAAAAAGGGAAGATATTAATTTAAATATTCTGCTACAAGTGTGTTCAATTTCTTTTCCTTTCAAGAAAATAATCTACTATTACAAAACTAATATCTTAATTTAATAGTATATTACTGAATTTTGTTATGTTACTAAGTTCAGGGCCGTGCTTAGGACTTTTGGCGGCCCTGGGCGAAATATATTTTGGTGGCCTTTTCATCTGAAACTTTTTAAATGGATATAAAATGTTGGAAACTGTATAAAATGTATCACCAGAGTGAATTTGTATGCACTCTTTAACAAAAAAGGTGTAAAAAATATGTCATAAAAATTATTTTAAAAAAAAATCAAATTTCACATGGACATCAATATTTATATTAATCGTATTGGTTTACCTTAATTTCCCATGAAATATTTAGAATAAATTCCAGTTTGTCTGAATTCCCATGTTTTAGTATGATAAGTTGTAAATAATATAATATAATACTCTATCTGAAATTTATTTTATTCCATTACCCATAGCAAAATGGTAGATTTTTTGTCACACACATTTACAGATAATCTATAAACTGAAATTCATTTCTGTCTTGAGCAGTTGAAATAAGTTAACTGCACAACTGAATGTGTAAACCACATTTTATTAACAAAACTTATGGAATATACTAAATCAGCTATTTATACATCATAAAGCAATTTTTCTTGCTTTTTTAGCAGTAAAGTTATCTATTAGTTCTGAAAAAGTTATTGAATAGGCCAAATCGTTTTCAATTGAAATAAGAGCAAAAGCAGATAGATGTTCATTTCATCCAACATAGTTGATCTTACAAGGAAGGTCTCCGTAAGTGCATATTAAGAAAAATTTGAAAAAGTTACACATTGTTCTTTTCACACGGATATATATGTTTATACAGTCGTGGCCAAAAGTTTAGGACCACCGTCCAGAAACTAGTGTTTTTTAATTAAAACCACTGATAACGTCATAAATTGCATCGATTGTGTCAGATGGCGTCATTCCGTCTGGCAGTGGAGTACTGTATTCATTTTCCGTTTGATCTTTAAGTAATAAACGTCGCAGACGCAATTGTTGCTTGTTTTACAAGTTTTGAAAACCTATGAAAATGGGTCGAAAATCGTCAGTTACTGAAGCTCAGCGTACACAAATTGTTATTCTTCATAATGAAGGATATTCTCAATGATTAATTAGTGAACTAGGAAGACGTAGTAAGAATGCAGTTCACAATGCGATCAAGAAAATTAAAGAAACAGGTACTTATGTTGATGCCAAAAGGTGTGGTCGACCTCGTAAAACCACAACTAGGGATGACCATGTCATTAGGAGAATAGCAGTTCGTTCTCCAATAAGTTCCGCAAGCAAGATACGGTCAGTACTACTTGCAAAAGGTGCGGATGTCAGTCGTAGAACAGTAAGTCAGTGTTTGTTCGACGACTTTCATTTAAAATCTCATAAATCTACGAAAAAAACCAGGTTAATAGCGGCTATGAGAGCAAAGCGCGTGGACTTGCCAAGAAACATGCCAAATGGACAATTCGTCAGTGGCAACGGGTTTTTTTTTCGGACGAATCTACCATACAGGAGTTCTCTACACGCAAGTACTATGTCCGTAGACCTCCTGGAAAGCGATTCGATGAACGTTACACTTTACAGACTGTTAAACACTCCCCAAGTGATTTGGGGTGGAATGTCAGTGAACGGAACGGCTGCATTGTTCTTCCTACTGCCAGGAACGACTATGAATGGCAAAAAATACGTGGATTTGATGAAGGAGAAGTTAGAATTACGCATGGTAGTTCATAAATGTTCAATTTTTATGCATGATGGTGCATCATGTCATCGCTCTAAAATTGTTACTCAGTTCTTGCAAATGAAGAAAATTCAAATCCTTGACTGGCCGGGAAACAGTCCCGATTTGAATCCAATTGAAAACTTATGGACTCTCTTAAAGCACAAGGTCTCTTTGAAACAGCCAGCAAGTGCTAAGGAACTGGAAAAGCAATTAAGGAAGTTTGGGTGAAAGAATTATCAGCTGCATACTGTTTGAAGTCAGTTAGAGAGCATACCAAAACATTTGCCGGCCGTAATAAAAGCTAACGGCGGATCAACAAAATATTGATTTTTCTATAAAATTGGTGTTTAATGTATGTGATTTATATGCGTAGAAATGTAATATTCATGTAATAAACGGAGTTTATAATTTTAGTAACGAAAAACTATTTAATTTATTGTCTGGATCTTAATTTTCAGTGGTGGTCCTAAACTTATGGCCACGACTGTAAAAAATTTTCCGGTGAACCTAAATGTAGTGTTCGTAAAAAATATTGAAAATTTCATGTTCTTGTTGATTTATTGCTTGTTGGCGACACCACAAAATTTAAAACAAAATACGCTTTTACGATAAATATAAAACTTTTTCTACTCTTCATATTGGGCTAGTTTAAATTTTACTTAAATAAATACACTTTTATAACTATATATTTATCATATACATACATTTATAATGAAATTTAACTGATCGTTTAAAGTCAGTTTAGAATCAAATTTAAATTAAATAAAACTGCATCAAACTTAAAATTAAGTTCAGATTCTGAGCACTGTGAATTTGACCTCGATAGTATTAGTGTTGGAGACATCAAGACAATAGCATTGCTGCCATGGAAACAACCACTTATTCGATATGGAAATGTATAAGGAGAGCTTTCTTAATCGGGCAATTAACTTTCAAAATACACTTAAAACTTATCTAGACAGTGAAACCCTGAAAAATTAAATAATATTAGGAATACGATAAATTGTATATTTTATACAAGCTAATAGAGAAATAAAAAACTTTCATTAGAAAAATAAAAAACTTTCATCATTTATGTTTAAATCAATTAAGCACGGCACATTTAAGGACTCTTTTAAAACTTTTAACTAGCAATTTCCAAATGCATTGATCGCTTGCATTTTGTGAGAAAAGGTATTATTGCTTGCCAGGGCCGAAACTAAGAGAGGACAGAGGGGGCATGTGCCCTGGGTACCAAATAATGGATTATACCTTTGGAATGGATCATTTTCTTCTGATGGACTGATGGCTTCCATTATTATGAAACAGCCATTATAAATGAAGTGTTAGGTGAAGATGAAAGAGCATGCTCCAACAGAAGAAAATAACTTGGTTAAAGTGGAAACTCAGTTAAGCGGGACTCGGATAATCAGGACTCTACTGAATATTTCATTTTAAAAATGATCTTTAGAATATTTTTGTTGGTGTTCAGAGGAGGGTCATGACCCCAGTGACCTCCACCTTGGATCCGCCATTGTAGATTACATAGTTCAGTATTACATATTTTAAATTTTAAAATAAGTCAGCTATTAGAAAATTAGTAAAATTCTCTTTGTAAATATACTTTGCGGAAGAGGGGGAAAGGCAAAATCCATGTTTGCCCCGGGAGCAAAAAAGGCTAGTTTCGGCCTTTTTGCTCGCCAAATAGTATGAAATGTTCATCTTTTCATGCCAAATATTCAAAAGAATTTTATTTTTTTTCAGATTTTCTACTGGAATTCCACTGCTAAATTTGACTGATCCTTTATTACACACATAAATAGTTTCATTAGCATTTTTTTTTTTTTTTTCAAAATATTCTGAGCCTGCACCTTCCTTGTTAAATAAATATTTATAAGTTTTAACTGTGAAAAAAAGAGCGTTCTGCTGAAGCAACGGTTACAGGAATAGTGAGTAAAATTCTCAATGCAATGACAGTATTACAAGGTGACCACAGAAATATAATTTTCAATTTCCTGATATATTTAAACTTTTCCCTGATATATCTCGATGTTAAAGTTAGTTTCAAAAGAATGATCCAATTGACTGAAATAATCGGAAGTAAAATACAGAGTGTCCGAGAAAGATCCGTACAACTTCAAAAATTTATTGAAAAAGAAACAGTAGGGTAACAGCGAAACTAATTAGGACATTAGATAGAATAACTCAAAAAGTTTTTTTCTGCAGTATGTTTCTGACCATAGATGGCGCTACATGTCATGCAAAGGAATATTAAAGCATTTTAGTTATTTCAATGGTGGATCGCGTGAAGAAAGCTCAATGTGTTGCGTGGTTTATCGAAACAAAATCTGATACGCAAACACAACGGAATTATCGAACGACGTATGGGGAATCGCCACCATCTCGGTCAAGCATTCGTGAGTGGTATCACAAATTTATGACAACGGGTAGTGTGGAACATAAAAAAGGATATGGTCGCCCTAGAACTAGTGAAGAAAGTGTGGAACGAATATGTGAAACATTCCGTAGGAGCCCTACAAAATCAGTTCGACAAGCATCCCGGGAGCTACAAATGCCAAGATCCGCTGTACACGATGTGCTTCATAAATGATTGCGACTTACAGCCTACAAAGTTCAGATTCTGCATGCGTTACAACCGGATGATTATGCGAAGCGTTATGGATTTGCAGTTGACATGCTGCATCGTTTGGATGCCGATGAACATTTTCTGAAATGAATACTGTTTTCCGATGAATCAACATTTCATGTGTCCGGAATGATCAATAAACATAACGTTCGATTTTGGGGCTCTGAACAACCACATGCCGTACGTGAACTCCAACGGAACAGTGAAAAGGTGAAGCGCCTCCTCATTGGGGATTGACAGTTCGTGAGTCGCTGAATAATTCTTTTCCACAGCGTTGGATTGGCAGGGATGGTCCCATTGCATGGCCACCCCGGTTTCCTGACCTAACACCACTGGATTTTTTCTTTTGGGGTTATGTTAAAGATACTGTATACCGAACGCAAGTTAACAGTCTCGAAGAATTAAAGCAAAACATCCAAACAGCTGTAGCTACTGTTGATGTTAGCATGCTGAAACGGTCGTGGATGGAATTGGAATATCGTCTTGATATTGTTTGTGCTACGAAAGGGTCTCATGTAGAAATTTCCTAAGGTAATAACTTAAGTTATAGGAAAAAAAAACTTTTTGAGTTATTCTATCTAATGTACTAATTAGTTGTGCTGTAACCCTATTGTTTCTTTTTCAATAAATTTTTGAAGTTGTACGGATCTTTCTCGGACACCCTGTAGATTTTTATATTTTATTTTATGGAAATACTTGTTCACCCATACTTGGCCATGAGTACTTTATATGACTAAGTTTATTTCAAAAATTATAAAAATATGTAATTAGTAAAAAAAAAGTATAAGTCTTTGAAAAGACATCAGTGAGAGGAAAGGCAAGACGGTTTACCGCCTTAGCAAATAAATCAATGATTTTGTTTTTAAAATGATCTAATAGCAATTGGCAAAAAGGTTTAATTTATAATATTTTAAAAACATAATGCATAACAATCACTGGTGCAAATTTAAACATACAATTTATCTCACATTTATTACAAAAGAAAAATTAATAAAATACTTACAAAGCCAAAAAGATATGTCTTATTTCTAAATTTCAAAAATGGAGTCCTATTTCAATTTATGTACAATGGTTTTTAAAAAGTTTCAAGTCATAAATAACATTCAAATTAAAAACTAAAGTCCTAGTTCTTGAGAAAAAAAATTTCAAATTATAAATAAGATTCAAATAAAAAAATTTAGTTCTAGTCTCCTTAAGAAAAGTTTCAAGTTTATAAATAATATTTAAAAAAATAGACTTCTGGCTCTTGAAGAAAGTTCAAGTTATAACTTATAAGTAAGATTCAAAAATTAAAATACTTATTAAAAAAAAAAAAAAAAAAAACAGCTCCAAAAAGTTTGTCTAATAAAATTGTGTACAAAAAATAATGTTTTAAATATTTCCTTCTTTCAGCGACTTTATTTTTTCTGTAAGTAAATTTACTTCTTTAGTTGCAGTTTCTTTTATTTCAGAAATCTTCTTTTCTAACTGCTTTGCTTCTACTGCCAATTTTCTTTTTTTAGTTTCCTGAGTCTCCTTTTCACTTTCCTCCCATTTTCTTTTTTCTGTGGCTTCCGTTAACCGCGCTCTAGAATTTTTGTAGTATTGCATCAGAGATTTTGTTATTTCATATTTTCCAACATCATCACAGTCATGAAAATTATCATATATAGTTCGCTGTGCCAATAATGTCTCTTCAGCTAAATTCTCAATTAGGCATTCCTTGTTAACCGAGAATCCTCGCTCAACATTTGCATTTCCATGAGACATGATCATTGCAATTTTAAAAATTTCCCAAATGCATGTGGAGTCTTCAAATTTAATAAAAATATCCCTCCAAAAGTGATCCACCCGTTGAGTAACTCGAGAAAATTTTATTAATTTTTCTTTCACTTCTGACTGTGAACATATAGCATTGAATTCATGATCAGCTTTGTCTGCTGTTGTTGAATTTATCCACCGACTTTCATCTAAAACTGTCAACAAATTTCTTAGCCTCACCTTCCTAGCATTTTCGTCTGCAGTGACTCCTGGATCAAAGCATGTCAATGCTTTAGTGAGTGGAAAAGAAAGTGGTGACTTTGCTATAATAAGCTTGGAAGTTAAAGTCTTAAAACATTCAAGACAGGCACGTCGAAACTGTACAACAGCACCATCTGAAATTTTGTTCACTTTATTACGTTTTCGTAGAGCACTGCGTGTTCCATAGCCCAAATCAATTTCACCTATTGTCAAAATATTATTTCCGTCTTTTAAATCAATTTGAGTCACTGATTTTGCTTTTCTTAAAACATCTTTTTTGACAAATCTAGACATTACTGATGTTACTACTGTTAACAGTGATGTATATAAAAAAGGCACTAATGGCTTATCAGTTTGATATTCTTTTAGAAATGGTTGAATTTCAACAGTCAACGATACAAAAAAAGCCAGTTTTGTAGTTAGTAGTGGGTCTTCTAGGTGTGACTGAACTATTTGGAAACTTGAGCACTGTGGTGGATTTTTCTCAGCTGTTATGGAATTTACAAATATTTTCACATCTGGCAAAATATCTATTGCTCGCTGAGCAATGTCACCATTTTTCAGACAACGTACAGCACAAAATTTCTTGGGAAAACATTTTGATCTGGATAATTCAGTATAAATGGCCCGACGTGCAGGCACATCCTTAAATAAATTAAATAATGCTCTCAAAAATTCTACAATAGACCAATTTGTTGATCTCATGGCAGCTTTAAAGGCACAATACATTACATGGAGACTACAGGTACCAATATTTAAAATCTCTGGACCATGTTCACTTTCAAACTCTGCTTTCAAATCCTTAAAAAATTTATGGTTCACATTTGGGCCATCCATTGAAATTTGTAAAATTGATTTCATATTTAGAGGAGAGAGAGCTTCCTTAAAAGCTTCTCTTATGTTGTCAGAAGTGGCACGGCCCAAAAATGAAGAAGTGAAAAATTTTGTGCTTACCTCAGAATCATCTTTATTCCAAAATCTGACATTCACATCCATTTGGGTCTTCTGAGAAACTTTATTCAACGATTCGTCAAATCCAATGGTATAATATTTACACTGTGCCAATTTCGCTAATAAAATATCTTTTAAATAAGGGGCTATACCATAAAGGATGGAATATGCAATCTTTGTTCTTTGCAATTGCATTTTTTGTGCCACTTCGCTATCGGAAAACATAGTTTGAAAAATCATCACATCTTTACTCGCTGATCGCATGGATTTGTGTGTCATTATTGTTTGGATACACCAAAGAATTTCTGCTTTTGTTACTTGGTCATTAATGAAAAATTTCTGTAAAGTTTTAGCTGGAACAGTTAATTTGTTATCGGATGAGGAACTCGAAGTTGATGGCTCAGAACAAAGCGACGTATTTGCAGTAGTAGGACCAGGTTTTGATGATTCTTCTACTTTCAAACTCTCCTTATTTGCAGTAGTAGGACCAGATTTTGATGATTCTTCTTCTTTCAAACTCTCCTTATTTGCAATTTTATTGGAAAAGAAAGAATCTATTATACTTGGCTGTGATGCAGCTTTCATCCTTTTTTGATGTTCAGTTCCCTTTGCATGACTCGTAAGTGCTCTCCGACCCATATTACTTAACGTAAATGAATAGTGGCATTTTATGCATTTTGCCCTGTGCACATCATCAGGCACTTCTCTTATCCAATCCTTAAATTCTGGATTAGTAAGCCAATCGACTTGAAACCGCGTCGCCATAATAACTAGGGTTTCTACACGAATCGAAGTAAGACAAAATACGACTCTAAGCATGTCCGATTCGAAATCGAAATATAACACAACACGAACACGCGGTACACAGACGCAATTTTGATTTGTAATGTTGAGGTGTATGACTGCATGAACAGTTATTGAAAAATGATTATTCCGTATTCAGGTGCGAAGTAACAATAAAAAAGCAACCATTTAGCGACCCGATCGCATTTTCTTTGCACATTTCGCGGCGCAAGGCATCGCAAGATAGCGGGAGCGAGCTGAGGCGGGGCAGCGGATGAATTGCCCGAAGGAGTGGCTTCATGACGTCACCACCAATCAGATAAGAGCGTTTTCTCCTTTACCACTACAAGTTAAATTGAGTAGCAGCCGCGCTTCGAATGGAAAGTGCATAAGGAAAGATCGTTCGCGATGTTACAGAAAAAGAAAAATGACAACACATTTTCCCTGATTTTAAGCAGAATTCCCTGATTTTTCCCTGATATTTCCTGAAATCTTAAATTCCCTGACATTTCCCAGTTTTCCAGGTCTGTGGTCACCCTGATTCAGCATAACTTCCTGAAATCTATGACTAAACAAATATTTCAAGATTTAAGATCCAATGAAGAATTTACATCACTTGGAATTGTGTGACATAAACTTTTTAATTCTGTCAATAATTCTAAAGAATTTACATTATCCATTAAAATTGCACTTTTGTAGGTCAAATGCACTTGGTGGTTAAAATTGCAGGCCATTGCACTTTTTTTAATAAAGGAACATCTGAGATATTATGGATTTATGTTAGGTCGAAAAGAACACCAAATGTTGAATTAAATGTTTTCATCTGATAAAAACACTCCATTGTCGAGATTATGGCTTGATCCAAGAGGACATTAAAAAACTCTATTTGAAATTTCTTTTCTGGATCATGATTTTTTTCATCATCAGCTTCACAAGAAAATTGTTTTTTAACTTTTTTTCTGGGAAGCGATGATACATGTGGAAAAGTCATTTCTCCAGCATTCATCTCTAGCTGAAATTTGAGCATTAGAAGTATTTTTTTATAGTGTATTTTTTTTATAGTCTTTTAAAAACTGAAAGATATTATCTATTAATTACAAGGCATGGTCAGTTTTTATGTCAAAACATTGTATTACTTTGTTAACAAGGTTGAATTGCATCAGGATGTCGCCAATGAAACTGCTTCTATTCCACTTGTCATGTCATTTGACTGTTAAGAAACTTCTACTAACATATCAAACATCTCCAATTTGATATTCCTTAATGCTTTCCTCCTTCCTTATTCCTTATTCCTCCATCCTTAATGCTTTCAACTCGACATTCCCATCATGTATCAGACAGTGGTTTAACCATTAACTTTTGTACGTTTTTTAAATATGCATCATCTTTGAATAGAAGCAGAAAAAAGAATGTGCATCTATTAAATAACCCCAATGAACAATTTTGCAATAATAGAGGAACTGGCCATATCACCTAATACAAAATTTCAGCTGTGACATCCACATGAGACGAATAATGCTTTTGGATTTATTTCTAATATTCTAGCTTGAACAGTTAACACCCTTCTGACAACCATACATATTTGCTCCATTATCATAGCTCTGTCAACACCAATCTTCAATTGATATACCTAACTCAGATAACTTTGTTAAAAAGGCTTCCGTTAATCCTAGATCTGTGCTATCATCCACTGACCAAAAAACAATCTTTCAACTACTTTAGTTATGCCTTCAGTTCTGAACAGTTAACTGAACGATAAATAGCACTTTTTTGTTATTTAAAACTTTTTTTTAAGAAAAATTATTTTTATTTATTTTTCTATCATTATCTTATTTGTGAAACTTTTTTTCAGTGTCCCTTAATAAGAGGTAAATGAATTAAGATCGCTTATTCAAAGGGACTAGAACCAACAGAATTGTCCCTTAGAAGAGGTACTATTGTATCTATAACTATATACGAAGATCATACATATGTTTAAAACAATCTAAAAGAAAAACTTTCTTGTTTTTATTATCTTTAATATTTTAAGCATATTTAATGTTGAAATCTGTCAAAATAATTCAGTTAAAAAAATGCTATGTATCAAAAACTATTCATAGCAAATAAATTCCCTTTTGCAGGCACATGTTGGACTAGATTGCGGTGTGCAGAGTCCAATATATATATTTTTTAATTTGTCTATTTTATAAGTTTTTTTTTTTTTTTTTTCAAAATTTTAATCAAAATTTTGGTATCTGGATAGGGAACTATTTCATATTTCAAAAAAGCCTTTTTTTTACCTACTGTTGCCATTGACATTAAAATAAAACTTTAAATCAAATAAATTATTGCGTGCAGAATGGATTTAATAGTGAACATTACATTATATTTAAACTAATATATTTAAAAAGATTTTCTTATTGCGTCTCACAAACTTTTCTTCTAGAAGTTAATATAAAAGTTCAAGAGGCAGCAATAATTTTTAACTATTTTGAACAAGCTGATTTTCAAATGAGTGATAAACCTTACATAATCAATCACAAAAATAGCCGTCCGATGTCACGACAACAGTGGATGCGGACTTGTGAACCAAAAAATTCTAATGTATATGTGTAGCATATCTTAATGAAAACTGAATTCGGCATAAGTGGTTGGTTGTTTTTTTTAACTCATTATCTGCACGAAAGATAAACGCCTAATGGGTAACGTAAATGAAAACGTAAATTAAAATGAAATGTAAAAACATCAAATTTTTTGCGGCCGCTAAATTTTGGCAGCTCTAGGCAAATATCCAGTTCGCTTTGCCCCTCCTCTGAGCACAGCCCTGACCAAGTTTCTATGTTTGAAGAAACTAGCAAAGAACAAGTTTTCTGTTAAACAATATAAAGCTTATTTTTAAAAGGTAATGAGGGGAATTTACAGTCTGAATATATTCTGTTAAAGAAAAAAGGGACGATAAAAATACTAAATTTCCAAATATATTCAGTTATATGTTTTTCTCATAAAAATAATTTACTATTACAGTAGACTTCCTCAAATCCACACAGATTGGGATCAGAGGTTGTGCAGATTTCTGGTCATTGCTTTGTTTACATTTTTTAAACAGTAATTTGAGTGTAATAATCCAATCAAAATTATAATGAATGCTTAAAATATTAAGATAACTAGGTAAAATAATAAATTAAAATAATAAAAAGTAAGATAATGTTAAAAGTGATTAAATTATTAAAAGTAAAGGTCAAGTAAATAATTAATAACGTATAATTAAATATACATAATAAAGATAAGATACATTTTTCTTGAATTATTCAATACATCAAAATCATAAAGTAAGGAAATTTTATTTCAGGTTTTGCCAGTCTTAACCAAAAAAGCTTGATTAATATATAAATATATTTGGTAAAGAGATTGTAATTACAAGTGATATTAGCAATATTTTCATTTTTTTTTTTCAGAAATAAATTTATACTTCCTTCATGAAAACCCATGAGTTCACTCAATATTAACTAGAATTACGTATTAAAATACATACATAATGATATAAAACTGAAAAATTCTGTAATTTGTTCTTGCCTCTCAACTGAAAGTTTCACTGTTTACATCTATGATGATGTGCGGATTTTAGGCATTTGTGGATTTTAGTGTTATGGATTTGAGGGAGTCTATTGTACTACACAAATTATGCTGATATAACAAATGAGTTAAAATGATGTACCATAACTTCCAGTAGATAAGCTGTGGCTTACATGTGTTTAAAAATTCATTTTTTCCAGTGAGGGCTACACAATGAACTTTTTTATTCCCATCCAAATCTTTGAAGCAAAATACTGCATAAAGCCAAAAAAAAGAAAAAAAAAAAAATCCAGAACCAACAGATAAAAAAATAGAAAAGAAAATTTTCTAAAAAGCAAAAATGAAAGATTCTTTCAATTCTTAAAAAAAGTATTAAACACTATCACTGCCACCGCTATAAATGGATTTTTTGTGACCTTCCTCCTGTGCTTTTTTTGCTAATATTGAGAAAACTACTACATACAAAAATATGAAAAGTGGTAGCATTATAGAGAAATGTTTGAACAACACACTGAAGCAGACAGTTTTTAAATCAAATAATTATTTTAAAAGCTATTTAATGTTAAAGTTGGCCAAAATCATCCCATTAAAAAAGTTTTATAGGAGCAAAAACTATACATAGGAATTTAAAATTGTTTCTAAGGATATAAATTAGAAGTTCGTGGTGTGCGGCTGCATTTATATTTTTTTACTATGAGTAATTCCTTTCTTTAATATGAGTAATTTTTTTAGTTTCTTTTTTTTAATTTTTTATTCAAATTTTCATCATTTTCAGAGGTATTTTAATATTTTAGAAAAGGTTATTACTTTAAATTGTTGCCAATTGCAAAAAAGTGCAAATAATAATATTTCCTTCAAATTACAAATTTATTGGCACGTCACTATTAAAAACAGAAAAAAAACCCCTTTCAAATTAGAATTAAAAGATTACATATTAAAAGCAGGAAAACATTGAAAATTAAGCCATAAAAATTGTATTTACATGTTAAAATTAAAAAAGAAAAAAAACTTTAAAATAATAAATTCATTAATATTCGTTAAAATCAGTAAATGGGGGAAATTACGTCATATTTAAAATAGCCAAGTAATAATATTGCCAAACAGTTTAAATTAAAAAATATATTGACACAAGACATTTATTTCATATTTCGAGATGATCTTTTAAATTATTGTTGCCCATTCTAAGACAGTGCAAGTAATAAAATTTCCTTTCTAACAACAAAAGTATTTTCATGTGAATATTTAAAACAGAAAGAAAACTTTTGTGAAAATTATGTCACATTTAAAATGATACATTTAATATGTGTTATTTAAAACAATTTACTTATAAAATACAGTAAACTCCCGACTATCCGGCCTAATGTGGCAGAAGGGTAGGCCGGATAACAAAAAAGCCGGATAGGCCGGATTTCTAGAAATATTTACTCACTTCCTGCCCTCCTCCTCCCCATGATCTTAAAAACGCATGTTACACATTTTAAGATACATTTTATACATACAGTACAGTTTCAATATAAGCAAAACATTAAAGTGAAACGTCAGCCTAATTTGTAAAAAAATGAGTAAATCTTATTTTACTGTTTATTAATAAATGATTGCACAAATATGAAAAATTACACATAGATAAAAGTCAAAACTAAGTTTTTAGTTTTGAAAAACTCCTTGACAGATGACTGTTTTTCCTTATTAGCCTTCTTCTGCGATGCAATGTCCCTCCATTTACGCAGCAAGCAGATAATATCAGCTGGCGTCGCTTCCTCCTGCTAACTCATAGTTTCTTTCATTTATCACTCATTTCGCTAATCTTCAATAAATAAACACGAAGCACACCAAAAGACTATACATGAAACTAACCAGGATAAGAGTAAAATAACGCCCGCACTTGTTAACATCCATTGCACAACTGTCGAAACAGGTTATCAAGCCTTAACCCCCCCCTCTCTCTTCCTTTCTGCCTCTGCTATTGCACTCTGCAATCCCTTCTTGTTCCTTCCTGCCGTGAGTTAGCACTTTCCTACGGATGGGAATCTGCCTGTCTCGACCGCTTGCAACATTTCTCAGCTTTTTTTACTAGGCCGGATAGTCGGGAGTTTACTGTAGTTAAAAATACCAGGAAGCAAAAACTCTGTTTACTTAATTGATTTTATATTAACTTCTTTTCAAATGTTTAACTGATCTTATTTAATGAAACACGTAAACAGCCATTAGAAGTCTTAACAGCAGGTGATTCGGCCTTAAAATTTCCCAATCAAAGGGAAATGAATGGAAACCCGTTTACAGGGAGATCACCACTGGTTTTTTAATTATAATTCAATCTTCTGTGATATTTTTAAAGCCAATCAAATTAGTGTGTTTTTAGAGCTTGCAGTGTCTAAACAGGAATTGGCAAGCATAGCTCGCAGGACACAGACCCACATAGTTGTTTGAAAAAAAAAAGTGAAGGGAAAAATAAGGTATTATTCAATTTTTTAAAATTTCAAATAAACAAAAATTTAAATATTATTTGAAAACAGATACAAGAAGCGATGAGCTAAATTTTGTGCTTTTAAAGATAAATTCATAAAATTCACTGACAATATCAAATCTACTTATGGTTGTAGTTATATATAAAAATTATGAAGTATGATTTATGAACCCCTTAATAGATCTATTAAAATACTGAGAAGAATGCAGCAGCAATTTCTATTTTGTGCTTGTGGCTAAGTCAAAAAATACTTTTCTTAGAGATTATCAATGCATTTGTAGTGACTACTTAGGTGCCACTGGAGCTCCTATCACACTTGCTGCTTGGTGCCGAATCACTGTCCATATCATCCTTGCACAACTGCACTACAGAGTTAGATTTATATCAAACTTCTAATGCTCTCTCCCTCTTTCATATCTAAGACTTTCTTAAACTGTATCCTTTTCTTAAATTATGCTTACAGTAAGAATATGAAAATCTAGAATTGTTGGGATCATGACGTTTTCAGATTATTGCCCATTTCTGAAATTCATTATTGCATCTGTATTCATTGCAAAAAAGTAAAACAGCTCTCTTTTAACTTGATTTTAACACAATGAATCATATTTCACATATTTTACCAGCTTTATGATATCATCATTCAACTTTTTGGCACTAAAACAGAACTTTGATGACATTTGCTGAAAGATTCACTGCTTTTAGAGGAAAACAAAAAATGTCGTTTGAATTCTTTTGGTATGTGAATTCTAACATTTGCAAGTTTCATGCATTTACGAATGAAAATGTCTTCATCAGAAGACGAAGTAGGAAGTTTAAATTTCTGAATAGCCTTTAAAAAAAGTATTTGAATAATATTCGGCTTTTTAATCTTTCTGTTTTTTTGGGTGTCTTGATTTTCGGCATTTCACTATAGCGGTAATGTTTAACAGCTCTTAAATCTAAACTCGCTACTTTCCTTCATATTCATGAAGTCACTTTTTAAATGCATGAAATTTCTAGGTATTATTAAGATAAAAATTAAGCTATATTAAGATAAAAAGGGAATAGCTTTTCTCTTTTTTATAGATAGATACAGAATCTACCAGAAAAGGGTGCCAAAGTTAGCTATTTTAAACTGATTTTAGAGAGACCAGTCAAGGAAAGTTCGTCATTGGGAATCTCAGTACATAATGCATTTATAGGAACACAGAAAATGCTATTCAATTCCAAGGAATATGAATTAATAATGTCTCAAATTTCATATTTTTACTTATAAATATGATTGCACAAGTAATCAGAAAGATTCACGTTCTTGATTTTATTGAACCTTAAAATTATATTACAAAACCTTAAATATCAATAAAAATGAAAATATGTTTCCTTCACTATATAAAATACAAAAACTCCATTCTATGCATCATTCATTTAATATACATGAATACTTTACTTAATTGTAAACACACACAAAAAGTAAAGGACGAAAAAAAAAATGCAGTAGCTAGCACAAACTTGTTTACGTGAAGGGTAATTAACCTTTCTCTGAATGCTATTTTATGACTGCCACTTTTTAAATGTGCAATCCTATTTATTTTTATTTTTCCTAAGAACTGCCTTTCTTCTTACACAATCCTGACTATTAAACTGATTTGAAAAGATTTTATATGTGAATAAAATCAGTAGACAAAAAAAAAAAAAAAAACTGACATTAATTGCATCTCTTAATTATAATTATGCACTTCTTAAATTAGCTCAAAATAAAACATACAAAACATAATACGGAAGTCATTACCAACCAGACTGTTCATGATGAGGTCAAGACTTTATTCTTCTTTTTAAATCTTGAAACAGAAAAGTATGTCATATTCTGTATAATGGCTAGTCTTGTGATTGATTATTGCATCTTCATCTCAAACTATGTCACATAATGCTCTGCGAAATAAAATTGCCTTTAATTTAACATTATAATACTAATTCAACAAACAATTTTTTAAACAAAGTTTTTCATTTACTTAAATTTTTATTTTGCATTTTCAAAGGATTTCATTTTTGTTTGTTTCAGTATAAAACAATCATAAAACACCAATCTTCAGTTACCGTAAAAGGTGCTAAAACACATGAAATATATATTTTGGTCCTTCCTTGACCATTTTCAATTTCTTACTGATTCAGACTTGCTTTCCGCTGGGCCTCTCTTTGGATCCCCTTTCCTCTTCTTCGCATCTTTCCTTCTTAATCATTCCTCTCCAACCCTGCTCCACCAGTGCATGTTCCATGCGGTTGATTGCATTGTTCTCACTTACAATCTCCACGCCCTCTCTCTTTAGGGCATGGCTAAAGTTCTCGTAATTTGCTAACTTTTTGGTACGCTGAAATTCAATTTCCAGCCTCTCCTCCGCATTGAGCCTTGCCAAAGCCGTTGTTACTCTTCCTTTCTTTATATCCTCCCTGTGCTCTTTTACTCTTTTTTCTATTCTCTGCTTCATTACCCCAATATAACATTTTTCATTCCCACTTTCGTTTTTTAGATTGATTCTGTATATGCCTGAAGTTTTCATATCATCTATTCGGTCTTTTTCGTTTCTTATTCTCTGAAAGATATGCCTATTGGCTTTATTGGTATATTGATGTTATATTTCATAGCTTCTTTTTTAAGCACATTAGCTGCTCAATTACCATAAAAGGTGCTAAAAAACATGAAATATATATTTCGGTCCTTCCTGGACCTTTTTCAATTTCTTACTGATTCAGACTTGCTTTCCGCTCTTTTTTTTAGCCGCTAATGTGCTTAAAAAAGAAGCTATGAATTTTAACATCAATATACCAATAAAGCCCAATAGGAATATCTTTCAGAGAATAAGAAATGAAAAAAAACGAATAGATGATATGAAAACTTCAGGCATATACAGAATCAACCTAAAAAACGAAAGTGGGAATGAAAAATGTTATATTGGAGTAACGAAGCAGAGAATAGAAAAAAGAGTAAAAGAAAATGGAGCGGATATAAAGAAAGGAAGAGTAACAACGGCTTTGGCAAGGCTCAGTGTGGAGGAGAGGTTGGAAATCGAATTTCAGCATACCAAAAAGTTAGCAAATTACGAGAACTTTAACCATGCCCTAAAGAGAGAAGCCATGGAGATTGTAAGCAAGAACAATGCAATAGACTGCATGGAACATGCGCTAGTGGAGCAGGGTTGGAGAGAGATGATTAAGAACAGATACGAATATGTGAAGAAGAGGAAAGGGGATCCGAAGAGAGGCTCAGCAGAAAGCAAGTCTGAATCAGTAAGAAATAAAAAATGGTCCAAGAAGGACTGAAATATAAATTTCATGTTTTTTAGCACCTTTTATGGTAACTGAAACTTGGTTTCAAAGGTTTTTATTAAATGTTTGTTTGCTTCAGTTGATACAGCCTGTAAATATGAAGTTGAAAATCTTTTTATTGGTGAATTCAGGGTATGAAATTTAAAATCTAAAGGAAGCCTGCAGACTAAAAATACTCATCTCGAAAGCTTTATGTCAGTTGAAAATCTTTTATTGAAAATGTAATTCAGGCCTTTTTTTTAGTTGTTGTTGTTATTTATCTATAGCAATTTACTTATCAATAACACATATTAGATTTATAAAAATATGAAAATCATTATGTTTTATTTACATTATTAGAATTATATTAAAAGGAAAGATGAAGAAAAATAGGAAAAAAAGTTTTCTACATATGTGTGTGTGTGTGTGTAAAATTGTTTTTTGAAATGATAAATATTTTCTATTTTTAAAAGCTAATTTTTGCAGTAAATAATTTTTATCAAAATATTGTCTCAGTTTATTTTCAAATCATTTATATGTTACCAAACTACTTCCACCAATCTGAAAAATTACCATGTTCTAGAATTTGTCTTCATTATGACAGTTTTATTTAAAATAATAACATTGTTTTTTAAAAGTACACCTAAAATTAGTCACATTTTTACAAGAATAGATGAAGTATGAAGACAAATTATTTTTGAAACCTACAATTCTTGGTCAACATACAATATCTTAACAAAGGAGAAAAAAATCATAAAAATCGCATTATGATTAAAAACATGACCACACCATGTCAAAGAATAAATTAATGTGGTTACTGTACTAGATTGTACTAGTCAGCCATGCAACCTATCTGTTAAAGATTAATCGATTAGTTAAGACTTGATGACATTTTATATTGTATAAGTTCCGCCAATTAAATTTGCACTACATAAAAAAAAAAAAACTTTAGCACAATCTTATATGCAGGAGAAAGTGAATATTGAAAGAGAAAAATCTATACTGATAAAAGAAAGTTTCGCTCTGTGCGTCTGTCTGTGCATGTGTGTGTGTCTGCGATGGTTAGCGAAATCTAGGGCACATACGAGGTAGAAAATTTTTGTGAGGGTTGCCGAAAGAGTCTCCTGATGCACCTGAGACTCATAATTTTAAATTTCTAATAATTAGTTGAGTTATTAATTAAACATCACAACTCACTTTCATCAAAAAGTCATCTATTCGATCCCCAGTCAAGGACAGCACTTGTGAACGCACAAATCCATTTACGCATCGGAGGCAAGCAAAGAGCCAACTTTTGATTTTATTTGTGTTTCTTAATTGTATTGTTTTAAGGTAAATTGACCAAACCACATGGAACAGTTAAAATTAAAAAACATTTTCCGAAAGATCATACTCTTATATCTCAAATGCCACAAGCAATTCAAAAAAATGTCGCAGTTAAACCTTTGAAAAATTTTTTTCAAAGATGGTTGTTTTTTTTAAAACATTTACCCCTTATTGCAACGTCACTCCAGGGTGCAATTTTAGAGGTACCGACAAGCCAAAAATATGTTTCTAAAGCTGAGATGTTCTTCTAATCGATGGTGCAATCGGTTTTAAAAAATATGAATTTTAACCCTTTCAAATACACCAGCAAATGCAGGTTACTCGCGCCTCACAGAGACAATATTTTTTCTATGATAAAAGTAATTAAACATCCATGTTTTAACACAATCTTTTTAGAGCATTTCAATAGACTAGATTTACATCACCTGCAAAAATTTTGAAACGTTCCAATGGGTAGAAATATCTTTATAAAATAAAAAGTGTGAAAATGTTGCCGAAATCAGTAAAAATCCGAGTGTTTTGCTGCAGTTTCACTTGCTTTTGGTACGTGTAGACTCAAAAAATCAAATATTTCACGGAAAATAAAATACCAAGTAGTATATACTTTCAATTTCAACATTTTTTCGTGTTTATTTTGCTTAAAAATATAAATGGGCCTTATGCACGCGAGCTGAGGTCGAGGCTGAAATTTGTCTGCTGGCGGTATTTACTGGCGGTGTTTAGCATAGCAGTCTATGGAGTGTGAGTTATTAAGGCTCGCTTGTTAAAAATACCGCAAAAAAATTCTTTGATGCAGCAGCATATACTTAATATATTGTAATCTAAATTCAAAATGTTGTTCTGTATGCGAGAAAATTCCTTAAGTTTGCAAATTTTCAGTTAAAATGTATGCACTCAACCTGGGTCAAGGCTAAAGTCGTCTGCTAGCGCCGTTTGCGCCTGCGCATACTGGTATTCTGCCGGTGCAGTAACTAGAATAACAGATCATCATACCGCCAGCTCTGGCGTCTGACGTCACCTGAATAGAGTCCATTCAGACAAAATGGAGTTTAGGATATAAAATCATACAAATTTGAGGTTCATTTAAGAGTCATTCATTACGGGTCCAGGCAATGCCAGGTGGGTCAGGTAGTAAGTTAATAAAGAATTTATATGATATTAGCAGAAATAAAAATATCTTTCTAGCTTATTAAATAACACCATAAAACCTTTTATGGTTCTAAATTTCCAAAATAAAATTCATTAGAAGAGAAGTTAAAAAGCTTTGAAAAACAGCAGATTTGGCTAAAGCTTTTAAAAATTTTACCAACATTTTCAAACTAACTTAACAAAATACTTAATAAAAGAATTTTTTCACATTGTTTAAAAAGGATATTTAAAATATGATAAAACTTCAATGCATCTTTCTCAAAAGTATTTATTTATTAAAATATGATAGACATCTTAAAGGTATTTAATTTTATCTATTTATTTATTTTTATTTAATCTTTCATTACTCTTATTTATACCTGTACAAAGTACAAATGACAAAAGTGATTCTCTTGCCAAATAAAACAATTTAATTACTGTTACAAAATGGGAAAAGTCCAGCAGGTGGTGCTAAGCATATTGAACTATTGACTACTTTATTGACTTGTTTATGTTTTTGTTTGTAAATAGTTTGTGTATGTATAGTGTTCATCATTAATGTAAACATGTTTTGTCCTTCCAAATAAATATTCTTTATTAGTTAAAGATATCTCCCAAAGAATTTGAAGCTATAGAACAAGAACCAGGATTGATTTAGATGAGGTCAAATCACTTAATTCTGTTTGATTAAGAAAGCATTTCTGAAGTTAAAATTAAGTGTTCCTAATGGAACTAAAATAAGTTCCTCTATCATATTGTCCACAGGGTCTGAAGAATCAAAGAATTATTCTCATGTAAGACTACAGAAGCTCACTATAGAGTCTTTTGATGGCAAATATGAAAGAGGGCAGGAATTTTGGGGCAATTTGAAGTAGCTATACATGAAAATGTGCAGCTTATTGAATGTAGAGAAACTGAATTACTTAAAAAATTTCTTGAAAGGAACAGCTTTAAAAATGTATTCAAGGGTTAGCTTTCACGTAAAATAATTATGATGTCGCCATCGAATTAAAAGGCAGAATTGGAGAAAATGAAATTATAGTAAGATCACATGTAAATAAACAATTTTTATTAATTTTCAACTACTTTTCAGCAGTGAAATTATGCTTGAAATTATTGAATATTAAAGACGTGAATTATCACTTTGCTAACTAAGCGTAAATCAAAAGAGGGAAAAATATCCAAACCGGAAATCAAATCTGAACCCCTGGAATAGCACTCCAGTGCTCTACCATTAAGCCACGAGGACGATGCCCAGCTTGGCATCTCTCCCTCACATAAGTCAGTAAGACTGCTACCACAGCTACAAGATGGAGAAGTCTTCATGAGCACACAATCTTGCGGCGTAACATGATACGTAAATAAACCCAGCATTGGTGAATGTACAATTTGAATTAATTTTTCAACTACTTTTCAGCAGTGACATAACGCTTGAAATTGTTGAATATTAAAGATGTGAATTATCACTTTGCTAATTAAGCAACCAACAGAGTGAAAAATGTCCAAGCCGGAAATCGAATCTGGACCCCTAGAATAGCGCTCATTAAGCCACGAGGACGATGCCCAGCTTGGCATCTCTCACTCACATAAGTCGGTAAGGCTGCTACCGCAGCTACAAGATGGAGAAGTCTTCATGGGCACACAATTTTGTGGCGTAACATGAGACGCAAATGAACCCAGCATTGGTGAATATACAATTTTAATTAATTTTCCAACTACTTTTCAGCAGTGACATAACGCTTGAAATTGTTGAATATTAAAGATGTGAATTATCACTTTGCTAATTAAGCAACCAACAGAGTGAAAAATGTCCAAGCCGGAAATCGAATCTGGACCCCTAGAATAGCGCTCATTAAGCCACGAGGACGATGCCCAGCTTGGCATCTCTCACTCACATAAGTCGGTAAGGCTGCTACCGCAGCTACAAGATGGAGAAGTCTTCATGGGCACACAATTTTGTGGCGTAACATGAGACGCAAATGAACCCAGCATTGGTGAATATGCAATTTTAATTAATTTTTCAACTACTTTTCAGCAGTGACATAACGCTTGAAATTATTGAATATTAAAGATGTGAATTATCACTTTGCTAATTAAGCAACCAACAGAGTGAAAAATGTCCAAGCCGGAAATCGAACCTGGACCCCTGGAATAGCGCTCATTAAGCCACGAGGACGATGCCCAGCTTGGCATCTCTCACTCACATAAGTCGGTAAGGCTGCTACCGCAGCTACAAGATGGAGAAGTCTTCATGGGCACATAATTTTGTGGCGTAACATGAGACGCAAATGAACCCAGCATTGGTGAATATACAATTTTAATTAATTTTTCAACTACTTTTCAGCAGTGAAATTACGCTTGAAATTATTGAATATTAAAGACATGAATTATCACTTTGCTAACTAAGTGTAAACCAACAGAGAGAACAATGTCCAAGCCGGGAATCGAACCTGGACCCCAGAAATATCTGTCGAACCCTCTGTCAGTTTATGCTTAGTTAGCAAAGTGATAATTCCTGTCTTTAATATTCAATGTAAATAAACTTTTAAGCTTAACTCCTGTGAAACCTAGAGCAAATTTAAGAACTCCGAGAACTGCATGATACTTAATTATTCAAATTAGAAGTCTTGAAACAACCGGTGCAGAATGAAATAATTACGGAGGAATTCTATTCACCGTATTAATCAAATTAATTGTTGAAGAAAATGTTCTTGAATTTAATCATTCAGCTAAAAGTGGAGATTCTTAGAACTGTTCCAAATTATTTGAATTTCTTAAACATGAAATCGAATCGCGAGAGAGAAACATATATTTTATAAATGATGAAGAATTTGAAAAGAACAAATTTAAAGAATAACCCTATCGAAAACATGAAACTCATAAAAGTACAACAGCTACTTTAAGAACATTTGTTAAGCAAAATTGTTTATTTTGTTCTGATGATCACGATACTTCAAATTTTTCTTTAAGCATAAAAAAAATGAAAGGTAAGCCTTTTACAAAAGAGTTATTGCTTTGTCTTCAGAAACTGCGCATGTCAAAATTTTGCCATGAAGAAATTCGACCTTGCAATTGCCGCAGCATCTTTATTTGTAATAAACTTGAAAAGCAAAATAGCAAAAGAAGAAAAGATCCAGAATCTGCCGCAATAGAAACCACCTTTTTGAATTGCAAAACTTTGAGTGAAATAAATGAAAATGTATTTTTACAGACAGCTGTTGCTTAAGTAATGAATTTCAGGAAGCAAAAATAAAAATTATCATGGACTCGGCTTCAGAATGGACTTTCTGAATAATACTGCTGAAGAATAATCTTCATATGTTACACGAAATTTCACGTTATCACAATTTAAATCCAAGGTTGGGAGAGCTTAATATATAGACTTCACGATTCATGTAAAATCACATTAAAATAATAAAATATATTTCACAACTGAAAATGGCGCTAGTGTTGTTTAGTATAAAATAGCACAAGATGATTAAAAAACTTGAAAATTCTGTATTTACACTTTTAAATATATACAGTATATACAACGAAAACATATGAATAATATTTGTTATTCCTCACTAGGAATTCCAGATAATTTCTTTTATATGTTCAAGAATATTTATTTCTCCCTTTTCGGAAGAACAAGAAATACACAGCCAGCATGCTACTTTCGAGATTCACATTTTTACTGAACTATAAACAAGAGATATGCTTTTAAAACAATTAATACTTCAGAAACTATTTCTTCTAATAGAAGACCACGATAAAAAACCTATACGCAGCTTATTTATCTGCTGCGTTCAAGATTTACATTCACAAAACCAACTAAACTAAAAAAGGAACAAGAAAGAAAAAATGTTTTTTAATATTAATTCTCTAGTCAGACCACGTGACCTGGGATCACTGGCGCCTAAATCAGTCTGGCTGAGAAAAGAAGAGGTTTGCAAAATTTCACAAACTCCCCCCCGATGAACAAGGGTTCATCAAAATGGGGATTCAAAATAATTAAAGTAGAAATAAAATTATTCTAAAAAATTATCAGTTACACTATACATAAATACAATACAAATCAAAATATATACTTACATACTGGACTTCAATAAAATAATTAAACAATTTAAAAGATTTGAGAACAAGTTTCTGCTACTAAAAATAGAAAGAACAATTTAAATCTATACAACTTTTTCTGGAATATTCAATACAAAAAAAAACTAAACTAAAAATTAGAAATATTATCAAACAAGAAACATTTTTTTTTTTTAAGTGAAAAAAAAATAATTTTTTTTTTAAGTCAATAAACAAGAGAGTTCTTGAGTCTCTAATAATATCAGAGTTTTTTTTTTTTTTTTTCAGTTCTATTAATAAAAAAGTTCAGAGTTTTTTCACTTCTAACTTACACAAGAATCAATAGGTCTTTTAATGATGGAATTATTTGCCTTCAGTTCATAAGACCTCATTTTTTTTTTAAATCACTGTCCACAAATACCTAACTTCCAGAAAGTTCTTGATACATGATCATGTGCATAAAAATCACATCATATATTTCAAAGTCAGAAGTTTTATTCTGGTCCGTGTAGTGAGCAGATTTTAAATTGAGAAGATACTCATTTTTCCAACGCTTCCAAAAATGATTTAGAAGAGTCTCACGTAAACGAAAGCGTTTCACTAAAGATTCTTTCGTTGTTGGTAAAATTAAATCGTTCACTTTTATAGTAGTTAGACACAAGATACGTTTTCCGATTAAAAAATGTGCAGGAGTAAGAGGAGATGGTTCTTCTAACTCGGAATACGTGTAAGTCAGCGGACGAGAGTTAATTACAGCTTCTACTTCAATTAGAAGCGTTTCTAATTCACTCAATGTTAAGGAAGATCTTCCAATAACTTTACGCAAGGTAGTTTTCACTGAGCGAACCATTCGCTCATAGAAGCCACCCCACCAGGCTGCACGCTCTACAATATACTTCCAGGATATGCTGTGATTGGCGAAAAATTTTTTAACATCAGGATGGTGGATTACTTTCCACATTTCTTTTAGTTCAAGATCAGCTCTTTTGAAAGTTTTGGCGTTGTCTGAATAAATTACAGCACAGAGTCCTCTTCGTGAGATAAACCTGCGAAATGCTAACAGGAATTCTGTTGTTGACATGTCTTTTACTAGTTCTAAATGAAGTGCTCTTGTGATAGCACATGTAAATAATAAAATATAATATTTATTTTCATTCCCCTTCACATATAGGGGTCCCGCATAATCAAGACCTGTTACTGAAAATGGTGGAGCTTCGTTAATACGGTCACCTGGAAGAGGGGCTATAACTTGTTGACCAGGGCGTACGTTAAATTTCTTACAGATTGTACATTTGTTCAGGACTGATTTAATGCACTGCCTTGATCTTAAAATCCAAAACTTTTCACGCGTTTGTACCAATGTACTGGACACTCCTGAATGAAAAACTTTTTCATGTGCATCTTTCACGATTAATTCAGTCAATTTATGTTTTGCAGGAATCACTACGGGATGTTTTTCATAAAATGAGGAGTTAGACTTTTGTAACCGTCCTCGTACCAACAGCAAACCTTCATCTGACAACATAGGATTTAACTGTAGAAGATTCGATTCTTTAGGGATACTCTTGTTACATTTCAAGCTTTTAATAACTTCAGGGAAACTTTCTTCCTGCACTAGCTTTAACCAAAAATTTTCAGCATGTAACATTTCCTCAGCTGATAATTCTGAAAATTTTCTTTTTTCTACCTTTAATTTTACATTAGAAATAAATCTAAATAGCCAAGCAGTTACTCGATACAATTTCTTTAGGGAGCTATATTTTTCAAGATTAAAAATAGGAATTTCATCAGCTTTATTTGTTTGAACAACACAAGAAATGGTTGCTGATTTTCGAGACTTCTCTTTAGAAACATCAGGTAATTGTGTTGCGACAATTTTAACGCTAGACCACTGATCTTCGGGCAAGGAAAGAAATTCAGGAACATACACATTAGGGTTAGCATCAGGAAAACCATGCAATTGGAGATGCTCCTTTTCCATGATCAGATTGCTAAAATACTGCCAGGGAATTGTCAAGTGAGCGAGATCAGGGATTTCTGAAAGCCAATTTTGCCAATTATTTTCTAGTTCACCACAAAAACTTTCATCCCATGATATTCCCATTATCCACAATTACTGCAAAAGGCATTTGACACGAGTAACAAAAGGGGCAATAAATCCGGCTGGATCAAACAACGTAGCTGCAATTTTCAAAACGTTCCGTTTTGTACAAGAATAATTGCTTAAATTTTCTAACAATGGTCGTAATTCTAGTCCTAATTTATCTTCTGTATTGTTCCAGATCAATCCTAAAATTTTCAAGGAAGTATTTGGGGGTTCGGGACTAGAAACAGGAATGTTTTCGTCAACCCATTTTTTCCTAAGTTCCTGAGAATTGCTTTCAAATTTTCTTAACTTCATCCCCCCTTCTTTCAAAATATCAACAGCTTCTTTAGTTAAATTAAAGGCTTTTAGAACATCGTTTTCTCCTGAAAACAAATCATCAACATAAAAAGAAGAATTTAGGATTTCAAATGTTTTATTATGAGAGCTTTTATATTTATTAATATGGTGCTTAATAGTACAAGCAAGGATAAAGGGACTGCAGGTGACACCAAAAGTAGCTCTGGTCATTCTATAGGGTACTATGTTTTTATTCTTATCAAAATCTTCATAATATAAGAATCTAAGATAATCACGATCTTCCTCGGCTACAGATATTTGCAGAAAAGCTTTTTCAATATCAGCCGAAAAGGCAATTTTATGTAAACGGAATTTCAAAATTATGTCTAAAACATTAGGATTTAAGTTAGGGCCGTGATTCAAACATTCGTTTAATGATAGAGAATCACCATATTTGGAAGAAGCATCATAGACTATGCGCATTTTTGTTGTAGTTTTGTTGTCACGGATAACAGGTCTGTGTGGCATGTAATAGGAATTATTAGAATGTTTCTCGGTGCACAATTCTATTACACCCTCATTAAACTGCTCTAGCAAAATGGAGTTATATTCTTTAAATAGAGAATCGTTTTTCAAGAATTTATTTTCTAAACTAGAAAACCGCTTCTTTGCTACTTCAAGATTATTTCTAAGTAATTCGCGAGAATCTTTCCACAATAATTTTGCTTCATAACGCCCATTTACGAATTTTAGATTTTCTTTAAATTCTTTTATTACCTCATGATCGGTAATGTTCTTATCATTGCTTTCAGCAATGCCAATTGATTCAAGATCCCAAAATGCTTTCAGTTGGGTATTTATATTTTCAACTGAAACACGCAAACAAGCTACTTCTTTTTTATTAGACTCTATTTGCCCTTGCACCGTATGACCGAAAATAGTTTCTGCAACATATAATTCTTTTGTCAGTTTTCCCTCTATTCCCTTTAATATTTTCCACAAAAAGTCAGACCCTAGCAAAATATTTATTTCCTGTTCAAGACCTGTATCAGCAGGCTTAAAGCCTCTTGTTCTCATTATGTCTAGAAGTTCTGGTTCTAGTGTTTTCACAGAAGCTCCAGTTATATTATCAACCACAAGTGCTTCGATATTTATCGAGTTAATAGGTTGCACAACACTGGATAATTCAAGAGAAACTACTTCATAACAAGATTCATAAGGGCGTCTCCGCCCAAAAGGATAAACTAATAAATTTTCTCTTCGCAATGGCTTCAATTTAAATTTTTGTACTAGCGATCTCTTCACGAAGCATTTTTCTGAACCACTATCACATAAAACGCGAGCCAACAAGCATTCCTTACCAGCAGACACAGAAACTGTACAAGTCTGCAATAATGTAGATTTATTTTGTTTATATTTTTGTTCTGACATCATAGATACAATTGCACCTTTCATTTCTTTTTCAGGATTTTCTTTTGCTGTTTCTTTAAAACAAAACAAAGTACTATGGGTAGTGTTACCACATTTGGAACAAGGGTTAATTTTTGTTCTACAGTTAATTGATAAATGCGACTTAAAAAAGCATTTGTAACAGCGACCTTCTTTCTTTAATTTATATCGTTTCTGTTCATCAGTGAATTTCGAACAATTTAGTCCTACATGATCAGAAGACTTACAAAATATGCAAAACTGTTTTGTAGATGTATTTAAAGCAGCAGCTGAAGGTATATTTTTCTTTTGTGGAAAATTTTGATATTTACTTGAAGGATTTTCATATTTAGTTTTAGAATTTTCATAAGTCTTGGTTTGGGAATTGTTTACTAAATTAGTAGCTTCACGACATCTTAATTCCGTTTTAATAAAATTTATTAAATCGGTGACTTCACAGTCCTTATCGGGGTCACGTTTTCGATGAAAATCTAGTATCAAATTTTCGGGTAATAATCTTATTAGTATTGGTAGTAATAAATGGCCGTAAGAGCCTGATGTTACTCCTAACGCATCAAGATTTCTCATACTAGTTTCAATATTATCGTACAGCTTCCTTAAAGAAGTAACATTGTTAGAAGATTTCACTGGTTCAAGATTTAGAATTTTATTCATGTAACAGTTTATGATATTTTCCCGCTTACCATACCTCTCTTCTAAAAATTTTAAACAAGTAGAATAATTTTGATCTGTCAGTTCAAAACCAGATACAATATTATATGCAGGACCAGACAACAAGGATTTGAGATATTGGAATTTTTCAATTTTTGATAACGATTCGTTTGAATCTATCGCACTAGTAAATAAATTAAAAAATTCTAAGAACTGGCTTGCATCACCAGAAAATTTTTCTATGTTAAGTTTAGGAAGCTTCACTGCCGAAACTGGCTTACTACCGATTTTTGAACCGTTACTTGATTCTAGTAAAACTTTTGGTTCAGTTTCGATTTTACATTTTTTAAGCCTCATCTTAATTTTAAATTTCAAACTGGATATTTTTTCAGAATATTCTTCTACCGATTTTAGTTCTTTTTCATATTCAGTTTTTTCCTGAATTAGCTCATCCATTTCGGAATCTAACTCCTTTAGTTGAACTTCCTTTTCATTTACGAGCTCTAACGATTCCATTAAAGAATCGCAATCAGTTTTATCAATATCAACAGATAATAATGTATCACATTTTGTGATTAATTTCGTAATGGCTGCACGAACAGTAGCTCTTTTACTTTTAAGTTTATCTGTCTTATCCATGTTTAAAATTAAATTAAATTTTCAAAATAAATGATCATGAAAAATGCATATTTTCAAGAAATCAACAGTCATGCAGAATAATAAAGGTATTTCTTACCTTTTTTCCGGGTCTTTTCGGCACCAAACCTGAATAATAATCTTCATATGTTACACGAAATTTCACGTTATCACAATTTAAATCCAAGGTTGGGAGAGCTTAATATATAGACTTCACGATTCATGTAAAATCACATTAAAATAATAAAATATATTTCACAACTGAAAATGGCGCTAGTGTTGTTTAGTATAAAATAGCACAAGATGATTAAAAAACTTGAAAATTCTGTATTTACACTTTTAAATATATACAGTATATACAACGAAAACATATGAATAATATTTGTTATTCCTCACTAGGAATTCCAGATAATTTCTTTTATATGTTCAAGAATATTTATTTCTCCCTTTTCGGAAGAACAAGAAATACACAGCCAGCATGCTACTTTCGAGATTCACATTTTTACTGAACTATAAACAAGAGATATGCTTTTAAAACAATTAATACTTCAGAAACTATTTCTTCTAATAGAAGACCACGATAAAAAACCTATACGCAGCTTATTTATCTGCTGCGTTCAAGATTCACATTCACAAAACCAACTAAACTAAAAAAGGAACAAGAAAGAAAAAATGTTTTTTAATATTAATTCTCTAGTCAGACCACGTGACCTGGGATCACTGGCGCCTAATCAGTCTGGCTGAGAAAAGAAGAGGTTTGCAAAATTTCACAACTGCATTACCTTTTAAATTTAATTTACAGTTTATAGGAAAAGAAATATTAGCAATTTAAACTTTCGGCTCAAAACCAAAGAAATCTATTTTGAGAGATAGAGTAAAGGTAAATTTGAAAAGCATTTATGATTCAGAGAAAATTATTTCTATAGAAGCCATTGAAACACCTTCTATTACAGAAGCAGAAAGTCCCAGTAAAGAAATTCATGAATTTTGTAATAAAGCCAAAATAAAAATAACTGATATCGAAGGGTCTGGAAATTTAAAATTATCATTATTGATCAGGTCAGATTATTATCGAAAAATCGCTACAGGGAAAATCAAAAGAGTGTCCAGTGCTTTAGTAGGGTGGGATGGAAATAAAACTAGGTTATGTATTTAATAGTTCCGAAGCAAAACACAGAGTTTTTAAAAATATTACTTTAATGTATTAAAAATATTAGTATAAAAGTGCTGTAGTACATAATCAAAATTCAGAAGAAGCAGACGTTGTTTGATTTAGAAATTTTGGGAATCTTATGCAGTGACAATTTAAATTCCGAAGATCAAAAAGTTTTAAGTGAGTTTGAAAATTCTACGAAACTAGGTCACTACAAGATAACTATAGTAATGCTAACAACCATTTACAAACACTTATTAAAAGATTCAAGAAAAATCAAAATTTTCATAGTCAGTACAAGGACATTATTTCAAAACACATGACTCAAGAAGTAGATGGGAGGGTTAATGAAAACGAAAGTAGTGATAATTCTAAAATCTATTATATGACATATCACGTGGTAATATGCAAAGATGAAATGACAATGAAGATGAGAATAGTTTTCTACATTTCCTCGAGTGGACCCAATTTTCCATCTCTTAATGACTGCTTGAGTCCAAGTCCAAATTTGACGCCGATATTCTAGTACTACTTTTGCATTTCCACTTAAATAAGACTACCAAAGCATTAGATATAGAAGGTGCATTTTTGCAAATTGCCTTGACTCCAGAAGAAAGAGACTCAATTAGATTTCTTTGGATTACGGACAATTAAGATCCAGAACCCGATGTTTTAAAGGATGACGCATGTAATTTTCGGAGCAAGATAGAGTTCATTTTTGCTAAATGTGACAATTAAACATCATATCAAGAAATATAAGGATGTCTAGCCAGCTGCCTTTAGCATTCTGATCAGTAGATTGTGTATAAACAATCTTATTCACAGCCTAGGAGATAGAGATTTAGCTTATACCATTTGCGACCAAATAAGGTTCATTTTGGGAAAAGCAGGCTTTAATATGAGAAAATCGAAAACAAATATACACTCATTGCAAGATCGATTTATGGAAGAAGGTAACAATGAATCCAAATCATGCAAGGTCCTTTGCTATAGCTGGAATTCAGCAGGTGATATCTTGAATGTTGCTAATGATAAACATCTGAAGAATAATTCTTGAAAACAAAATATATTTGTCAAGAGCAGAGTAGATGAAATTGAGAGAGTATCTGAACCTAATTTTTGCAAGCACTGCCCTGAAAATGAAAATCCTGTTAATACATGGCTAAGAAAGTGCGAAAACCAATGGCCACAATTCAACATTGATACTAAACAAGAAACTGATTTAGAAAATATAGAATCAAACATGACTACGAAACTTGAAAATATTTCTGAGATACGAAGATTACAGCAAATTAATATCTCATATCAAGAAGTTCACCCAGCACCTAGTATATCTCATTTATCAGATCTCATCATAAGAATTTGTGATGAAAAAATATGGAAGAGTCTCGGAAACTGTAACACATCACAGAAAATGGACATTTGTTTTTAAAAACCAGACAAAGAATCAAGAGCTTGATATATAGATGCAAGTTATGTGAAAGATTTTCTGTTAAACTGGCCACCTTGATTTTTAAACCTCAATCTCGGGAAAAAAATGAAAAAAAATCAAGAAAATAATTTCTTTCAAGTATGGAACGATGAAAATCTAGTCAACAGCTAGAATTAAAATCAGCTCAGCAACATCAACAGGTTGACCGACCATGCAAACTTAAAGAAAGCACCGTCATTCTCATAAAGGAAAACACCTCACAACTCATCTGGAAAATTGGCATTATCAGAGTTGTATAATATAGACACACACACGCACGCCGTGAGCGGAAAATTTTCTGCAAAATTCGGAACTTTGCGGAAATTTTTTTTTTTGGGGGGGGGGGGGGGGGGGGAAATAGTTTTTGCTCTTGTTTTTTTTTTAAATATTGAAATCTTAAATATTTCCCAATTTTATGTACGATTTATTTATTGTTTGCCAGAGGTGATTCTGTTCCAAATTTTCCGAAAATTTAAAAAATTCAGCCATCAGCCCGAAAATTCAGGCATAAAAAAATATCACTTAAAAATATTGCGAATTTCGACAAATGGTCACCGAAAAAAAAAAAAACAATTTCGTCAATCGTTCGCAGAAAAAAATCACCCCCTTCGTCAAAGCTTCGCGGAAAAAATGCGAATTTTGTTAAGCACTATAAAAATATATAGTGCTTAGGGGTTAAATTGGGTAGCAGAGTGCATTAGTGAGCAGTAGAAACGTATAAAGCTGAGTTAAAACCCCGAAAGAAAAATGATCTATTATGATATTAAAACTAAACTTCATAATCTCTAAACATCTGAAAAGTAAACTAACTTTAATAAGTGGTGGAAAAATAAAGACAACTGTATTAAAAACGTAATTAAATTTATTTAAACTTAAAAGACACATAAAAACATAAAAGTAAAAATACAATATCTCTCAACTATCAGCCTGTATTCAAATAACAAATGTATAATAGTAAAACAACTTATCTGATATCTCAGTATCTTTATAACAGCTTTATATCATCATGACAGCAAGTGAAAAACCGATTACCTTCAAATATGACAAAGTAATGAAGTCATTTCAGTTATTACATCCATGAACAACTCCAGTAGTGCTGTAGGGCTCGAAGCGAAAGCAAGTCTTAAACTCTCAAAGAAATAACAAAGTCAATTTCACTTGATAGGAAAATGTCTCTATTCACCAAAGTAGAAACCACCCAAAAATATCAAGTTCGTCTTTGAAGATGTTGACAATACTTCACCTGTATACCCAAGCATTACTACCGGCTGATACGACAAATGGAAAATAACTTTACGCAAGATGGTAGCACGATAGAATAGAAAGCCTACTTCCGGAAACACAGCCACATGGATATGAAGTCTCATCCGAAACAATCATAACTTTAAAAGATAGTAAAAGTCTCACGGGTAAGCATTCATAACTATTTAAACGGCCATCTGTCATAAATTATCACGATAATAAAACTGCATTAATTCAGAAACAAGCGAACAATTATTAACAACGGGTGAATCCATAATGAAGAACTAACGAAACCATCTCTTCACCTTCCCGGTACAGAGAACAAATACAACTGGCAAAGATGGCACGAAAGCATCGCGATTTATTCCAAAAGGGTATACCGAAATACGGCATCCACGCATGTCACTCCAACCTCCAACCGGCTCCTAAGAAGAACCACGTGAAGTCGGTAACTATGACGACGATCGCTAACACTCCGGACACACAACGCCATCTAGTAGAAAACAACGGCAAAACAGCGAGAAACTCGAAGCTGTTTCTGCCGAGATGGAAAGTGAAACAAATGATGTCGGAAGCTGAATTTAAGAGATATTGAACGAAACTTTAATAAAGAAATGAATGGGGATTTAAGAATATAGAAACATAAAAAGATATCTTAAGACAGAAAACAAACATATTTCAACACATTAAAATAAATAAAGATGGATTTAAGTAAAGTAAAAGAAACTGAATAAAGTAAAAAGGCAAGTAGATATTTAACTAAATAAAGTACTTTACTAACGTAAATAAAGAAATAAAATGAAAGTGAAAGTAGGGAAATAAGTGGACAGTGATGAGAAAAGAGGGTTTTGTATATCAAATGCCCCCCCTCTCATCAACTGGACACGAAGGGTGATGCCCAAAGAAAATAATCAGCAGCTCCAAAAAAAAAGCCGCACATAGACACTGAAAGTCTAATTTCCAAGGACCAACAAACACCTCCATAAGACCTCGAATCAAATTCCTAAAATACAAAAAGTACCTACCCACAATCACAAGAAATTAAAAAGTGAAAGAAACTAAAAGATTAAAGAAACGAAACAGATGTAATGAGCCCCAAAACACTAAAGGATTAAACAAAAATTAAAATTTAAAAACATATCATAGTAATAAATATACAACACACAAGTATATCATCCAATTCGTCTTGTATTACATTGAATCCCTACAAATCCACAAGTATCCATTTGATACTTTTAAAAGATTATGCATAACATGTTGCGCTACTAAAAAAAACAAGTACTCTCATCTTAAAAAATCCAAATTCTTATAAAGACTCAAATTTAATGTCAGATAAAGATTCAAATTCAAATGCAAATGCAGATGCAAATTCAGATTTAATCATAAAAATTCACCCATCTTAAGAGATTACATTTCCAGTTATAAATTCACTATTAAATATACAAAAATTCAAATTAAGTGTAGTTTAATTGGCAAATACCATAACAAAATATGATCAAGCATTAAATATAAAAATAGACATAATAATTCAAACAATAAAAAAACATTAAGTTGATAACTTAACAACATTGGATCTATTTCAAATTATCAAATCTCACATTATCATATTACAGCAATAGATGTACAACATTAAAAATTAAAAGATTTTAATTCGATAATTCAATCTACATGTTACAGTCAAATTCAGCAATATCTGATCAAGAGAATTGAAAAACATGACAGTTACAATTGATGGTATTCCATGATTAAAGTCCCCCTCTCCAAACCAAGTAAAAGCAGCATAACTTTACACCATTAAGTAATCCACGAATGACCAAGAGAACACGTGCCTAGTCCCCCGGATAAAGGTTATATTACTGGAAAAGAAAAACTTTCCCCTTTATCAATTTTATCCCTGCTGCGACAACATCTAAGAATCCTGACAAGCGGGACAACACCGAAATAAGTATAAGTTCCCAACACTTGAGGAAAAGCAAATAAAAAGAGGGTGTATTATTGGAACATCACACTCATACAAATACTGAAATCCCAGGATCAAGAGCAACTTCCGCCATGCAAACTGTCAATCCAGGGATACCGGCATTCACTTAGCATTAAAGCATACTAAAGTCTTTCACACCATTCTCTCACAATAAACATATACATAGATGTAGGCAGCATACATAAATGATTCTTGAACCATTCCATAATCAACTAGGGAACAAAAACACAATTCTCTACACTAGCCAAAGGAAATTGCCAATAAAAGTCAAAAACATTTTAATACCTATAAATAGACACGAAGACAATTATCTAGGTTCAGAGGGTATCAGACAAGTTTCAATAACGGACGGGCCCTTATCCTTCTTGAAACCTGATTTCTTAAAGATTTTATATCCAAAAATTTAAAACTGGATACATACACAAACTCCTTTCTTTTTCATACTCCTTCAACAGAAACCATCAATGTTTGCCAAACATTCACCAAACCATATAATCAGATACTCTAATCCAGGGAGATAAATTCAATTTGAGAAAGAAACAGCTTACAAGAAATCGACACCTCTATGAATCTTCATCTTCAGTTCATATACCCCATTTCAGGAAAAAGCAATATACAAATAGATTTTCTATGCATTTCCACCAAGGTATATTTAAACTTCGAAGGCCTTACGGTTCAAAAAGGTCGGACATCTTTTACCAAGCAAAGATTCCATGCTGGATTCTAACAAGTAGTCAACTTTAACTTAACCGTTAAAAATTCTGGTCAAGTATGACTCCAAATCTTCTGAAAATTTTCAAAAATTTAACCAACCATTAAACCCAACAGCCATTCAAACCTTTAGTTAAACACTGCTGTTCCATCTCAATACCTCAACCTCTTAACTAGAAAAACATCATTAAAACTTTAAATTAATTTTTAAAAACAGATGTACCAGACATCTTAATTCAACAACTTTAAAATTCCCTCCTTAAAAACTGCGGAGCAAATATACAAAAACACCTGTCCAAACCTCATGTATTATCAATGACCAAATTTTTACATATTGAACATATAAAAATATACAATATTTAAATACATAATAAATGCAAAAACAAAAATGTAACCTTTTATATAGTATATCATAAGATAATGCTCCAATAGATAGAAATAAAGGATTTTTACATATAAACTTTAATTAACCAACAGTAATAAAGATCAAAACTCTCACTTAAGATCATAAACCTGTAAAACATTTCAAAAATGGGTTGCCAGATCAAGTTTCCTCTCCTCAAAACACTTCAAGTGAACAACTATACAAATGCATAGCTAATTATGAGAGAAACTTTTAAACATGAGAAAAACCCAAGAACACTTAAGCTGGCTTAAACCTTATTGAAAAGCATTAAGGCATGATGAGCAATACAGATAAACCCTTTTTTTATTTTATTTTCAAATAAATCATAAATATAATGTTTAAATCCTCAGAGTTCATCAAAAAGGAAAAACAATTGCAGCCAGGCAAGTAACGCATCTTAAATTCATTAAAAATTGATGCTATTACTGATCCCAAAGCATTAAAACAATTATCCAAAAATTGAACTCCTCAGAATAAACAAAAAAATTTACTTTAAAAACAGGTAATTTAAAAATAATGATATATAACTTGCACAAAGGAAACTGTTTGGCCATATCAATAACTAGAAAATAATCTAAGCATATTTAAAAACAGATTCATTTATATAAATTAACACAAATATGCATGCTGAAGCAATTGGTGAGATTCAATTAGATAAACTGTGAACAGACTTGAAATTACACAATGAATTCGACCACCTGGTAGTTTTAAACAACCCACTAATATAGTATCTGGATACTGTTCACAGATACCTCTTACAAATTAGACAATGATCGAACACAATTATGTCAAAATCAATTACTTAAATGAATGAACCAGTTAAAAGAAATAAAACTATTAAATAATTAATTTTTATAAAAGCAAACCAGATATTAAAATTTATAATTTACTGGTCAAAAGAGAATTTTAACTTTTCAAAACTATTAGCTTCCTGTAACTGAAAAGAATTTTAATTTCCGGCATCTAGAATCAAATGACAGCACAACGGCCCTTATAGACAAAGTCATTCGAAACGTATTCACCACTAGGATGAATAAAAGGATCACACACACACCTTCCAAAACATCCACACACAAAGAAAGGGTGATATTCTAGATACCAAGAAGCAAAAGGTAATTAACTAAATTAAAATCATTAGGAGCTATTAACAATTCCAGGTAAACTGAGGTAGAAAGCACCAGAAACCCCCGTACATCCGAAATAAGTTAACAGCTATAAGCATGATTAAATTCAGAGCAGAAATCATTTAATTTACCTTAAAAAAAATTAAACCAACAATATCTCGGGAAATTGAGCTAGTCCCAAAAAGAAATTCTTTTTTCCCAAATCCCCGAGATATAGTGGTAAAGAAAAATATCAATAAAAATTTACATACCAATTTCCTTAAGACCCAGCCATTTAAACTTTAAGTTACATCATAAAAACCAGTTAAAAATTTACACTTAAAAACAATTTTCCTTTAAAGCTCTAAATAAGATTACCATTTCAAAAATGAATCCCCTAGCTCCAACTCAAAAATATTAAGGTTTAAAATATTGATTAAAAAAAACCTGGAAAAAATTCATTAATATTTTTAATTTAAATTCATTAATATTTTTAACATTACCAAACTCAATAATTCTCAAGTAAAACTCAGTATATTTTCAACATTACCAAAACTTTTAACATTTAAACTCAGTAATTTAATAAAATTCAAATCGTTTTAACCTATCTAAATAGTTTAAA
Source organism: Maratus speciosus (assembly GCA_963932465.1). NCBI lineage: Eukaryota > Metazoa > Arthropoda > Arachnida > Araneae > Salticidae > Maratus > Maratus speciosus. The sequence goes on along the minus strand of OZ010797.1, from coordinate 332,051,756 downwards.
CTGAATAAACACATTCCTGTCATATAAGCCCGAAACAGGTCCTCAGATAAATACTCCACAGCCCTTCATTTATTAAAACACTTAAGCACATTAAACATATTCAAAATATCACATGAAAATTTCAATTATTAAACATATGTAAATATAACAGATATAGGAAAATAGATATACAGGAAATTATCCAAAGATGGGCAATGATCAAAAATCTTAAAAATACATATAGTAGTACAACTAAAAAAAAAAACGATAACTGGACGATAACTTTGTAAAAAAAAATGTCCGGGAAAGCGTCCTCAGACTAAAGATAGTTTCATCCTTAAAAATTTGTACAAGTCAGCATTCTATACTCAAAAGTCAATAAAAACTCAGAAAGTCTACAGTAAATTAAATTTCCCTCACCGCAAAAAGGAGGGCTCCAGCACTGCTCCCACAACAACTCCGAAAAATCATCAAAAACATGGGTACACAGGCTTATACTGCATATAACTTATGCCATTCATAACTTTCCAACGACTTTGCAGTAAATTGCTGACTGTGATATCATTAAACTTCATTATAGATCACAAATTTACATATTTAACTGACTTTACTTCAAAAAGAACTTCTTCAAACATTCAACTAAGAAAGCTTCAGATTAAAAAAAATTTTAAAGTTCAAAAATGCATTGAAAAATTACTCAAATGCCATAAATATTGAGCTTAAACAATTCATTATAGTTCAACTTACATCGTTAATCATGATTAAAAACTTCAGCCATTACAGATAAGACATAATATAATATTTTCAAACTAAATAAGCATTATCAAAACATCGGCCCCCCCGACGAAAACATCGGGAAGAACCAAAGAAAGTTTTCCACCACAAGAAAATATTTAAGTTTTATCTTTAAAAATTTCTAATTTATAATACATTAAATTTACTTATTATAACTTTAAACTATAAAATTTATAACTCTGAATTAAATTTTGAACCATCTCAGCACGTTCTCTGCCAACTCTGCAAAAGTTAAAATTTTAGACAGGATAAAAATTTATATTTCTTTACTATATTAAAACTAAAACAAGAGCCCATAACCTTTTTGTTAAGCACTATAAAAATATATAGTGCTTAGGGGTTAAATTGGGTAGCAGAGTGCATTAGTGAGCAGTAGAAACGTATAAAGCTGAGTTAAAACCCCGAAAGAAAAATGATCTATTATGATATTAAAACTAAACTTCATAATCTCTAAACATCTGAAAAGTAAACTAACTTTAATAAGTGGTGGAAAAATAAAGACAACTGTATTAAAAACGTAATTAAATTTATTTAAACTTAAAAGACACATAAAAACATAAAAGTAAAAATACAATATCTCTCAACTATCAGCCTGTATTCAAATAACAAATGTATAATAGTAAAACAACTTATCTGATATCTCAGTATCTTTATAACAGCTTTATATCATCATGACAGCAAGTGAAAAACCGATTACCTTCAAATATGACAAAGTAATGAAGTCATTTCAGTTATTACATCCATGAACAACTCCAGTAGTGCTGTAGGGCTCGAAGCGAAAGCAAGTCTTAAACTCTCAAAGAAATAACAAAGTCAATTTCACTTGATAGGAAAATGTCTCTATTCACCAAAGTAGAAACCACCCAAAAATATCAAGTTCGTCTTTGAAGATGTTGACAATACTTCACCTGTATACCCAAGCATTACTACCAGCTGATACGACAAATGGAAAATAACTTTACGCAAGATGGTAGCACGATAGAATAGAAAGCCTACTTCCGGAAACACAGCCACATGGATATGAAGTCTCATCCGAAACAATCATAACTTTAAAAGATAGTAAAAGTCTCACGGGTAAGCATTCATAACTATTTAAACGGCCATCTGTCATAAATTATCACGATAATAAAACTGCATTAATTCAGAAACAAGCGAACAATTATTAACAACGGGTGAATCCATAATGAAGAACTAACGAAACCATCTCTTCACCTTCCCGGTACAGAGAACAAATACAACTGGCAAAGATGGCACGAAAGCATCGCGATTTATTCCAAAAGGGTATACCGAAATACGGCATCCACGCATGTCACTCCAACCTCCAACCGGCTCCTAAGAAGAACCACGTGAAGTCGGTAACTATGACGACGATCGCTAACACTCCGGACACACAACGCCATCTAGTAGAAAACAACGGCAAAACAGCGAGAAACTCGAAGCTGTTTCTGCCGAGATGGAAAGTGAAACAAATGATGTCGGAAGCTGAATTTAAGAGATATTGAACGAAACTTTAATAAAGAAATGAATGGGGATTTAAGAATATAGAAACATAAAAAGATATCTTAAGACAGAAAACAAACATATTTCAACACATTAAAATAAATAAAGATGGATTTAAGTAAAGTAAAAGAAACTGAATAAAGTAAAAAGGCAAGTAGATATTTAACTAAATAAAGTACTTTACTAACGTAAATAAAGAAATAAAATGAAAGTGAAAGTAGGGAAATAAGTGGACAGTGATGAGAAAAGAGGGTTTTGTATATCAAATTTCGTCAAAGGATCGCGGAAAACGCGAATTTCTTCAAAGTGTCCTTATAAAAAAAAAGGTAATTTCGTCAAAGAATCGGTGAAAAAACGCAAATTTCGTCAAAGGAGCGCTGGAAAAAAACAAATTTCGTGAAAGAATCGCTGAAAAAAATTAATTTCGTCAAAGGATCGCGAAAGAAACACGAATTTCGACAAAGTGTCGCGAGAAAAGCGCGAATTCCGTCAAAGGATCACGAAAAAAACCCCACTAATTTCATGAAAAGATCGCTAAAAAAACGCGAATTTCGTCAAAAGATTGCGAAAAAATACGAATTTCGTCAAAAGATCGTGAAACAAACAGCAAATTTCGTCAAAATACCGGGAAAAACACGCAAATTTCTTCGAAAAGTCGCGAAAAATACACGAATTCCGTCGAAAAAAAGTGAGTTTTCTCAAAGGATCGCTAGTTTCGTGAAAAAACGAACAAAACGTGCTCAAAAGATTTAAAAAAAAAAAAACTACATATTTCTTCAGAAGATCGCGAAAATCGCAAATTTCGTCCAAAGATCGCGAAAAATAAGCACATTTCTTCAAAAGATTACGAAAGGAACTCGAATTTCGGTAAAAGATCGCAAAAAACACTCAAATTTTGGTAAGAAATCGCGAAATCACGTGAATTTTGTCAAAGGATCGCGAAAAACACGCTAATTTCGTGAAATGGTTGCGGAGATTTTGTTTATTTTTATTTGTGATTTGCTGAATTTAGATCCCTAAAAGTTCCTTTTTATGTAAAATATACGGTCTTTTTTGGGAAAAATGGTCCCCTTTACCATTTTTTACTACAAAAGTTGAGTGGGAGTCCTGTATGTTGTATTCATAGGCTTTTCTCTGATTAGTTAAAATGCTGCTTTAAAATAATATTTTTTAAAGCCAAAAACAGATTTTTTTTTTTTCTTCCTGCTGCTAATTTTTCATTATTTGCAATCTGTACCCAATGGTCGTTTAGAATGCCCAGAGTTAGCAAAATGTGTGGAGAAATTTTATCTGAGTAATTATTCTTTCAAATGTAAAAATATTTTCAAGATAGCAATCATTTTAATTTTTAAGAGTTTATTAGCATTAGAATTCCAGTCTGCTCCAAAAACAGAATTTTAATTTTATTGTTACAAAATTAGATTTTTGCTGCTACAAAAATGGATTTATTGCTCCAAAATCAGATTTTTGCTGTTCCAACATCGCTTTAGTGCACTTTCATCCCTGCATCAGTCTCTTTAATGATGATACCTATGAATAGACCTCTCTCTATAAAATATGATTCAGTTGTTTCAGAAGCAATGCCGTATTATTTTGTAAACAGAGTGACTGGCATTTTGTGCAAAGAGGTTACAATATTAAGGGTTGGGCTGTTTCTAAATGCATTGACAAAATAATTGATAAGAATTCACCTTTTCTTATCATGGATTTTTAGCTTTATTATTTTTTTAACTAAAATAATTATTCTTTAATTAATATCAAGTAATTTTTAATTTGAATAGTAATTACTTTAAAACTACCGTTTTTAATTCATATCATCAAAATAATATAACACATTATTTTATTAAACATTAAATTAATTTGCAGAAAGTTTTTGACCTAATATTTGTGTGCGCATAAAGTTTTTATTTTTATACAAGTCTGGGCGTTATAATCAAAACTCATCCCATACGTGATGGTTGAACAAGAGCATGTACAGCGAGGTTGCCAAACGTAGCCATTATCAGAAGACCAATGCAGCTTCTTTGCCCACTCAAACTCTCAACTATTTCATTTCCAAACATACCTCACCTGATAGAAGTTGTTTTGAAATGAAAACAATCCAGCAGACAGTACTAAGTGTATTGAACTATCGACTGCAGGATAGTTTTGTTTATGTTTTTGCTTGATTTATGAAATCTGGTGAAGCCAAACCAGTTTCTTACCATCTTTTATTCTATTTGATTACTAAAGTATTTCTGAAGTTTTGAATTTGATTTAATTACAACTCCTGCCTCGAACCAAAAAATTGTTTTAAAGTAAAACCATAGAAGGCAAAAATTCATAAATGATTTTCTTAAAACATAACATAAATTACTTTATTTTTGTTTTTTTATACCTTTTGTTATGTTTATTCTTTCTTTTTTTCTTTATTAATTTAGTGTTTAACTACTTCACCGCTTGCCCGAGATAAGTCGGGAGGTAAAAGCACTGTTCTCTCATACCTGTAGCCAGTGAAGTGGTTAATCGAATACAGACATAATTAATATATTTTATATTTATTTTATGCTCAGTGATAAGTTTTTATTAGTTTCATTTTATTTATCTATTTATTTACTTTTCTTAGTGGGGGGGGGGGGGGGTTAGATATAGGGCACCAACTGCGGCTCTGCACACAGGCACCAGACAGTATTGCTACACCACTGTTAATTATAGTATTTGAAATACTGCACATTATTTATTAGTTTTTTTGCTTTACAACTTAGAATGATTACAACTTTACTTGAGACAGTTTCTCTTCATTAAAAAACAGAAGCTTGACGTTTCTGGTTTATAAGGAAAGTTTTCAATGTATGTCTTTAGCTTTAATTAGGAAACTAACAGAAAAATGTACCATATAGCAAGTTAAAATTGAAATGTAGAACATAAAATAATAGCATAACATATCTATATGAAGTTATACAATTTATAATAACTAAGATTAGAATTATTACATTTTACGAGTGGCTCGAGACAGTTTGCCGTTACTAAACCTCACTCTAGTAAGTCAAAAGATTGGATGGAGATTTTGGGTTTTATAAGCACAGTTTAGATCTTTTGCTTTATTTGAGAAAATTACAGGAAAAAATTTAGGGGTAAGTTTAAAATTTAAATGTAATACACAAAAAACCAGCATAAAAAAATATGAATTTATACACATTGAAAGTAAAAAACAAATATGTTTTTTATTTTTTTACTATTATATTATGCATAAAATAATAATAATAAATTCTAAAGTTTATATTAGATTTTTGGCAATTGAATTATTTTTTGAAATACGCAATATTTTATTATTTTTTATGATACCAAATTCAATTTTTTAGCCTAATTTTATCATTCAACTTGTTGAATGCTTTACAAATAGCAGTTGAAAAGGTATTACGGAACCCAGAGCTAAATACAATATATAAAACAATACATATTTTTTAATTATTTTCAACAAACGTAAAAATTTTATGTAATTTATGTTTAATGAAACAGAACACTCAACCCCTTCATGATGAGCGTCATGTATATATCATGCATAAAATGTTCAGAATCCTTCATTATTCATACCAGCAATTTTTATTAAAATTTTTTTGCCTTCTTTTTTTAAAGGATTTATGCAACTCAATTAGGCAAATATTTCTATTTTTAAAAAGTGGTGATAAAACATTAAAAATTATGTAAAGAACGCTCATTGTGGAGAGATTAAACTAAAGGAAAAAAATGTACATTTGTGAACATAAATAATAAGGATCATTCTTCTAGAAATTTACAAAATATGCCACAGAATATTTGAAGGCTCAGATGTAAAACAAATTAACTAACAAAATGTAAGTTTAGATGTATTCAATACTGAAATTTTCTTAAAAAATCTAGAATCAAAAAACATTATGATTATTTCCTCTAAAATAGCTTATTCATTAAGACTGAACCTTCAGTTAATAATTGCAACATTTTTGGGTTTTTTCGATTATACAAACACCTCTGTCCCCAAGTGTAACAGTCGGTGCAAAATGAAATTCAGGTTAAATGAAACATTTGAAAATAATAATAATAACATTGTTGGTACTACAAAAATGAACATTTAAAAAATATTTGAAAAGTACAAACTTTCATGAACTATTTTATTAAATCAAGACAAATATGTACTTAAAATAAAAAAATAAATATTATACAATAAAGTAATAAAATAAAACTCAATTTAAACTGAAGGCATAAAATGCTAAACATTTCTTAGTATTGCAGTAAACATTTCATTTTTTGAATGAAGGCGTTCATGGTTTTTTGAACAAAAGTTTTTTTATAATTCCAAAGTCCTGAAACAGTTTTATTACAGCTTCCTCATCATCAGGTAACTAACAATGGTAATCCTTCTCAGTGTCAATAATAAATGTCAGTTATAAATTAAGAAATATTTTTGATTAAAAAAATAGCAAATTAAGATGTCTTGTTTTGCAGGGTTACAGTTAAATACACTCATGTCTAAAAATTAAGGGTAAGTGACCAGGTGTTTTCGATTTTACATGTTTTGTTGAATATCTACTGAAATTCTTAACAAATCGTCCTTGAAGTTCTAGGAAGTAAAGAACATGTTTGACTATATATAATTCAGTGAAAGATTTAGTCGTGAAGGCAACTAGGGAGATAATAATGAATTTAATAGTAAAATAATATTCGCGATCACCCATGTGACAGAAAATGCTCAAAATGGTCTGCACATTATTAAATGATTACGTTTGTGTTTAACGTTTGTGTGCATTTGTGTACGCATAGCACACATAATCATAAAGATGTTAATGCTTCTGTAAAAAATTTAAAAGTTTTTTTGTTTGTAGCATATAGAACTTTCAGACAAATTTAACATAACTTTCCGAAAACCAGATAAAGAACAGTAGAAACAGTATATTGCAATTAAAACATGAATATATTGAATATTTGATGAGATATGGGCATTTGTATAAAATAATTTTTAACTGCACATGCATGTAAGATTCCAAAATTTTTGGTAGTCAGCTATTTAGGGCAACTTATATAAAAGCTTCAGTCAAATATTGCGAAAATTCAAAGACTCTGGCGACACAGATAGTTTCTTTCTAAAAAGAGCTGGCAGTGCTGCCATTGGCGACTATTTTTATATTTTATTGGCACCACTTTCTCGAAACAAAAAGTCTTTTTACAATATAAACAGCAGAAATATGCTATAAAATTTAGTTTCTAAAATAGTGGTGTCAATAAAATATAAAAATACGCATACACAAATGTTGAACTGGACAAATATGTTCATTTAATACAGTGACAGAACATTTTGAGCATTTTCTGTCACATGAGTGATCACAAATATTATTTTATTATTAAATTTATCATTATCCCCCTAGATGTCCTCATGACTAAATCTTCACTGAAAAATATGAAGTCAAACATGTTCTTTAGATCCTAGAAGTTCAAGGACAGTCGGCGAAAATTTCAGTAAATATTCGACAAAACATGTAAAATCGAAAGCATTTGGTCACTTACCATTCATTTTTGGACAGGAGTGTAATAATAATAAAAAAAAAGGAATCACGTTCAATCAATAGCAAATCACAATGTTTGGCAAGTTTGCAATAAAAATCCTTTGCAAGGTCAGGATTGAAATAATGGTGCTTAAAATACATTTTGGCATGATGTTGGTATAACGGAAAAGTACCAACATATTTTATCCAATAGATTTTATTTTACAAACTAAAAGATATTCTTAAAATACTATCAAAAAATTTTAAATGCACTAGGCTTTTCGAAATATCTTAGTCTTTCTTCGCCAGGCACAAAGAAGACGTGCTTCCACTATGAAAGCAGCAGAAATGAAAGATAAGGGAAATAAAACAAGCTAAAGAAACTGCCAATGGGAAAGTAGAAATCAACAGCTAATAGGAAAGCAGAAGACGACAGCCAATCACAGAAGAGTATAATCAAAACAAAAGAACACAGAGTAGAAGGGGGATAAGGAAGCAAATTGGAAAATAAATAAATAATTATTTATATACTTTTATTTATAGTATGGTTATATATTTATTTTCTAATTTGCTTCCTTATTCCTCTTCTACTCTTGTGTTCTTTTGTTTTGATTATACCCTTCTGTGATTGGCTGTTGTCTTCTGCTTTCTTATTGGCTGTTGATTTCTATTTTCCTATTTGTTGTTTTTTCAACTTGTTTTCTTTCCCTTATCGTTCATTTCAGTCTTGCTACTGCTTTTATAGCAGAAGCACATCTTCTTTGTCTTTGATGAAGAAAGACTAAGATCTTTTAAAAGGCCTAGCACATTTAAAATTTTTGATGGTGACTTAAGAAGATCTTTTAATTCTTACTCCTTCATGCCAGTTTCAACTTACATTTTTTAATTTTTATTTTACTGGATATATTGAATTTTAATAACAAAAATTCATGGCACTTATGTGAAATTTATCTTTGATTATGAGAGCATCTATTGAGTAATAAATAAACACTGTACATTTTTAAATGTACGTTTGGAGTGCTTTAAAAAAATGTACAATATTGAATAAAAACTCATATTTTTTGTTCAATTGTAATACAGAATGATGAAAAAACAAAATCTTAGCAATATATTCGTAACATTTTAAAAAATTGGGATTCCCCCCCCCCCTTTTTTTTCTAGCAAAATTTAATGTTTGTGCCAGACAGCATACACTCAATTTAACTAAATATATTTCAATTTCCTTTCCACTACATACTATTATTGCACTTACATGTACACTGAACTAATAGTTTTACAGTATCTTCAAAATTAAATGAAATATTTCAAAATATACAGGGTGTCCAGTCTCAACGGTGTCCAATGGCTAATTCCTAAACTGTTAGTCATAGACATATAGTTCCAATTACAAAAATGTTTAAAATCAGGTAAAGAAATATTTTAAAAGCGATTTGGGTCAATAAAAACATTTCTTAAAAAATTATGAAATTTAAATTTTTATATGGTCCCCCGGTCCTATAAGTTATATTTAGTAAAATTTTCTTTTTACACTGACAAGTAATACACAAAAAGTCTCGTTATTCTACGATTAAAATTGACCGAGTAATAGCTGTTTAAAGTTGGAGCATATTTTTTGCTGCAAATTGGGAGTCATTCACAAATTTAGTCGAAATATAATTTCGTCAGATATATTAAAAAATGGTTGAGAGTAAAATTAACATTGCAATATAAATTTGAAATCTTTAATCATTCTGACATATTAATGCAAAATATACAATTTGTAATAAACATTTAAGAAGAAAGAAAAAACAGAATTTTTGTTAAATAAAATGATGCTAAATTAACATCCTCAATTCTTTACAAAATGACGTGTATTTTAAAATATTTGATTACACTAGCCTGCAAAAGTTGGGTTATGTCATGTTTTTTAGCTTTTTATAATTGATTCTTATGTATTCTGTACCTCTGAATCTGAAATTGACCTTCATTTTTAACCATCACATCAGGATTTTTCGCAATTTCAAAGTTAAAGTTGAATCTCCTCCCTCATCTGATCGGACCACTCAGCTATTTAGCTGTAAGAATCCCAGGATAAGCAAAAATATCGAATAAATTATTTAATAAAGTAAAATAAAATAAAACAAAAGTTTTACATATGTTTTATACTATGAGATTTTCGCTATATTTTAACTTACACATTTACGATTTGCAAAAAAATTCTAATGTGATGGTTAAAAATGAAGGTCATTTTCAGATTCAGTGCTAAAAAGTACATAAAAAAAATCATCAAAAGTTAAAAAACACAACCATCTCCTCTACTTTATAGTATCCGATTTTTGTTATTCTTTAAATTTGACAATTTATTATTTGCGAAATATCCTGACATGATGGTTAAAAATTAAGGTACTTTTTCGGATTCAGTGCTAAAAAATACATAAAAGTTAGAAAACACAACCAACGCAGTCTTGTATTATCTAATCTGAAACTTTTTCTTAAACTTCTTGGCGGTAATCTATCCGAAATTTTTTGTGTTATCTTGTAAAATAAGTATAAATGGTAACCATCAAAAATCATAATAATATTAGGTTGTTATCGGATTCGCGCCAGTATGTAAAATGTAATCTCGATCAGATATTTAAAAGTGAGTTAAAGTTCGAGTATAAATTTTGAACTGGAAAAACATAGATACGATCGTTGAAGTAACATAAAAACTTATAAAAATGACATAATTTTTGTTAAAAGAAATCATAAAAGAAACAGTCTCAGATCCTGACAAAATAAAACGTATGTTATTTTAGCCAATCTGAAACTTAATAAATGTTAACTTAATCATGATACTTGTACGATTTTTTTTCAAAGCACAGGTACACATGAAATAAGATCTTTGAATACTTTAAGCACTTGGCATATGACCCCTCAAAGCCAAGCCCAACTCATTTGTTTTCAGAGCAGAAAAGTGGTATAAGTCATACATTTTTAAAGTTTCATAACTAGCTCAATTTTAATGTTATATGAATGGGACTTTTTTTTGTCTTTCTTGTCCATGTAATAGGAAAATTTTACTAAATATCACTTATAGGAGCGCAGAACCGTATAAAAATTTAAATTTCGTAATTTTTTAAGAAATTCTTCTATTGACCCAAATCGCTTTTAAAATATTTCTTTACCTAATTTTAAACATTTTTATAATTGGAACTATATGTCTGTGACTAACGGTTTAGGAATTAGCCATTGGACACCGTTGAGACCGGAGACCCTGTATAAAAAAATGTATAATAAAAATATATCACTAAAATACATTTAAAATTTTTATGTAATGAAGCCTACCGTACACGGAAATAACAGAAAAATTAATTTTACAGAAACCGCATTTAAAGATCTCATATCTATATTATTTCTTATCTATAAATTAATCTGGAAGTGTCAATTAAGGTTTATTAGTGTTTTTATGTAAACATAAGAAAATCATGCTAAGAAACATTGTTTACATTACTCCTGGCATTCCTGCTCATTTGATTCACTACTTCCTTGCCCATAACTCCTTTTCTAGTAATCACAGGAATAAAATTAAAACAGATTTGGAATGATAAAAAATTGCTCTTTCAAATAAAACAATTGAAAAAAAATTAAATTTTTCTCCAAAAAAACCATTTTAATGTAAGTAACTACCTTAAAAGGATAATAAAAGTTTGGTACTACTTAGTTATCCCGTCGACCAAAAATCTATCGCCAAACTATAAGTTTGGTTTGCGTTTATGACGGCCAATTATCAACACGGGGGATATAGGCCCGAGGGGGTGGGGGTCTTTCTAAGGGAACCTAACCCATATTAACGCTTGGAAAATCCAAGGTTCGAAGAAAACCACGAAAACTCCGAACGATTAGGCTGACGGGAGCGATTGGGATCGAACCCAGCACCTCCCATCTACCAGCTTTGAGGGCAGAACCTCTCGGCCACTGGTGGGGCGCCAAACTATAAGATTAAATGTCAATAACGGTTAATTGTAAATGACACATTCACTTGACTTTAAGCAAGTTACACGTGTTTACGTCATTAAGTGATTTTTATTTTGAAGTTTTATTTGTATTTTTATTAATGTTATATAATTTATTGGTTCTTTTGTTATTTAAAATAAAAATTATGTTAATTTGTACAATTTGGCGAGTAGTTCGGCGATTTATATAATTTGGCGAAATTGGTCGACGGGATAACTAAGTAGTACCAAAAGTTTCTCATAACTGATAAGAATAAACATTAAATAAGATTGAGAATAAAAGTTAAACAAGATGAAAGTTATGAGAGAGGCCAAAAAGAAATTTAATTTAGCATAAGTCAGAGAAAACATTCAATATATGAAGGACATTTTACATTATTTCCAATAAGGCTGGGACCAGAAGAAATATGGATAGAACTGAGAGTCAGATAAATGGGAGGAACCATAAGTAAAAAGTCACTCTATATTTTCTCTTCTATTAGATTTGAAGAATTAAAGTAACTTTTTAGTAATCTTTTTATGAAAATTAATTATTTGAAATTGAAAATGTTACATTATTACTACTTTAGTACATAATTTAATGAAAATGATTAGCTATGTTTTGCTCAGTTTATTATACCGGGTTAGAGGTCTGCACGGGCTGGAATTTCCAGCCCAAACGAAAGCTAACTTGGCCCGGCCTGGCATAAAAATTGAAAGTTTGGCCCGTTTACATTTTTACAGTTCACGGCCTGGCCCATAGAAAAATCAGTTAAAGCAGACCCGGCCCGGCCCGACTCAATTTCTATAAAAAGTTACGTTTTTTTCTCAACATACGTTTAAGATTCTTTTAATGAATACTACATAGATATGTATGGGAACATTTCAGAGTATATTTTAAATACTATGTTTGCAAAATAGAAAACACATAACAGTAACATTAATGATTACTTACAGTCTTTTAGTCATTGTCTCTACAGACGTTTCAAAATTCAAATAAAGATTCATTAAAAAATTAATGTAGTTTAGAATAAAGGGTTAAAGACATGATAACTTTTGAAGCTGTATAATGAAAAGTATATTTATGAAACTATTTCTCTCATTTTTAAAGCTTTTCTCAAATCCATAGGAGCTACATTCTGACACATTTATGAATTCACTCCTTTTTGGAAACACATAACATTGGCAGGTATCCTTATTCAGAATCTGTGGAAATGCCGGGGTTTTTTTCTTGAATAAAAGCAATATATCTTTCAGAAAATACTGTCAAAGTTAGCATTTTGAATCGAATTTCCGTAAGCGATAGCACAGGAGAGAAGAAAAACCTACAGTCATGTGACTAGAATCTCTGTTATCTCTGTAAGTAATGTATCAAAAATGGAAAAAGCTATTTGATTCCAAATGCCTTTAATATTCAGGCCTGCCAATTTTATGCCTTTACAGTTAAAAATGTGCCTGAAAATTTCGCATTGTTGAGCAGTGAATATGAGAACCAGCTTAAGGTATATTTCCAAAGATATTGTTAACTAAAGTTCATTATCGCTATTAATACTTTTATAAAACATAATGCTTGCCCTATACTTCCTGAGAACGATTAAGACCAGTTCGTCCTGGAATGACTATATAGGGGAAAAAAATGGAAGCCTGATCTTGGCCCAGCACGAGTCTTCTGAAACAACTAAACCCGGGATAAGGCATCATGTAACTGCTCAATGCCGATCTCTACGATGGACATGTTACATTTCTGTATTGATGTTGTTAAACTCGCATTGACTCGTGACACACATTTATACTTCTTGAGAAAGTCATTCATTGAAAATGGCTTGTATTTTATCGACCCAGACCTGAAGGCCTGTTCAATTTTTTTGTCGGCCTGGCCGTTTATTTTGTCTACAAGCCTGGCCCGTTAAAAAAATTGTCCTAATTTTGCCGACCTGGCCCACGGACAGTACTGACTGATTTAAAAATTCAATAACTCGCAAACAGTGAGAGATACTCAAAAAATTCTTGCAGGAGGGTTGTGTGTGATGTCAGGAGTTTTTTACCGTGTTTCTCAAATTTAGTTCGAATTACAAACAATAGATGATGCTGCAAGCAATAGGCGCTAAATTCAAGCTGGATTTTTTGGCCTTTCTCTTCTCCCATGCCAAAAAAGGAGATTAAAATGAATTGAGTGGGTCCTGAAATACCAAAAATTGGGCCTGGATTTAGCACATATAGCTTGCAGCGCCTTCTATTGTTTGTAATTTGGACTAAATTCAAGAATCACAGTAAAAAAACTCCTGACATCATACATGATGCTACTGCAAGAATTTTTTAAATATCTGTCACCGTTTGCAAGTTATTGAATTTTAAAATCAGTCAGTCCTTTTTAGGACACCTGGTATGTACTAAGGAAAAGTTTATATGTACTTAAGGGAGTTGACTTCTTACTAAATATTTTTGTACTAAGATACCAAAAAAAAATTAGTAAGAAGCCAACTCACGGCAATAAATGTTAATTATATACTTATTATTGACGTCAACATATTTTTTTTCTATACATATACAAAATGCATAAGGATGAATGATGTGTCACACAAAAGGTTTTTGACATAGTATGTTCAAATTTCATTAAAACATGTTGTTTGATTAAAAATTGCAATTAGTTAAACATTAGTGAAAAATGCATCAGTAAATAATCTCAGAGGCTACGATGCAAAAGATTTTAAGCTTTGCACTTGTCCACTAGTCCTTACTATTTAAGTAAGGTGAGTAGACCAGAAATTGACCAGTGAGGCACAAAAATGTGGAAAACAAAAATTATTTAATGTTGAACAAATACGTTAATTTTGGTTAGTATACAAACCAAAATTAATCCAAGCACTATTTTTTGTTTTCTACAGTTTTGCGTCTCATCAGTGATTACTAGCTTCTGATCAATTACCGGTGCACTCAATTTGTGTTATTTAAATAATCACATAACATTAAATAAATGCTACTCACTAAAATTTATTCCACATCATCACGCCCAGTCTTGAGCTGAAGCAATCTAATCTCTGGCAATACAATATCATTGAATACTAAATTTTAAAAAAAACAATATTAAAAAATATATACAGAAAACACTGGCTATGATTAAAATGAAATTAAATTAAAAACAGTTGACAGTAAAATCACACAATTTATTAACAATTATCAATATTGTTGGAAGAAGAAGATTTATAATTCAGAATGGTATTGAAAACTTTAAAAAATTTTCCAATGAATGGAAAAGACTAGATAACCTCCCCCTCGAAAAATCACTGCTATGCAAGAAAGATTCAACATGGTACATTTATTTTTTAACTTTATTTCCTTTTTCCACCTTTTTTTAAATAAAATTAATATAATTTTAAATCGGGCTCGCAAGTTTATGTCAAGGCAGTTAAAACCACAGGCAAAAACCATTTAAAAGCAACATCGAAAAATTAGTTTCTGCCACAAAAATGGCATTACCTTGTGAAAACCTAAAAATGCCTTCTACAATAAAAACTTTTACTGAAATACATAAATAAAGTAGTTTAAAATTAATCAAATTGCAATTTATTTACAGTAGAATTTCTTTGAATGATTTAATGAGTACACTATAATCTAGGTAGAATCAGAAAATTTACTTGTAGGATCAACAAATTTAAACATTTCTTTAATTTATTACAAACAAATGATGAATTCGACATTTTTTTTTTTTTTTTTTAAATCATGTGGAAAACTATATAGAAAAGAAACCTTAAATTTGCATCATCAGAAATAACTAATCAACTTGCAGAATATTGCAATAAAAAAGACTCTACATAAACAGCGAAAAAAAAGCTCTTAGCAGGGTATAAGAAAAAAAAAAGGGGGGGGGGGGCTTCTTGGAGGTCAAGACCTCCACCATCAAATGTGAACTTAAAAAAAAAAAATAATAATCACATGAGCTATTCCAAGACTCATAGTTTCTGTGATCAATGTTTTATAATTCAACTCTGAAAAACAAATCTCTTCATAAAGAAGTGTTATTAATACTGATTAAATTTCAAACTAAAAAATCTGCAAATCAGCGGTCTCAGTTTTCAATAGAGACTTTCAACTTGCAGTTTCATCTCTTACATATTAGTATTAACTACACATAAATTTTCACTTGGAGTTCAAGTTCCTTCAAATGGGGGCTTTTTTTTTTTTTCTTTCTTTTTTACAAGTTACATGAGCTATTCCAAGACTAGTAATTTCTGTGATGAGTGTTTTATAATTAAACTCTGAAAAACAAATCTCTACATATAGAAGTGCTATTAATATGATTAAATTTCAAACTAAAAAATCTGCAAATCAGGAGTCTCAATGTCAGATCTACAAGCCACATTTTTATTTTGAAAGTTTCTTTTTTTTAACTTTCAACTTTCAGTTTCATTTCCTACATATCAGTATTAACTGCATGTAAATTTTCAAGTAGCTTCAAGAGGTTTAACTTCTATGAGTTGTAATGGCAAATATGGTTACATGTACTGAAACTTGGTGCAATGTGTGATTTTTTTTTTTTTCACGACCAGTAGACACCTTGTTAGATAAATAATAAATAAGAATAAAAGAAAAAAAAAAAACTCTTTTATAGGCAGTCAAAGTCAATGTTTATCTTAAAAATCACACCTATTTTCATATTTAAAAAAACCCCTCTTATTACAACACATTAATTTAGCATACGAAAGAATTATGGAAAATTCACCGCTTTAATCCCGAACTAGTGAATTTAATTTTAAAAATATGGTATTTAACCTGTCTCTTTATTAAGATAGGCTAGAAAGAAAAAAAAAGCATTACTCTACTAACTAATAAGGATTTTTAAATTGTTGTCTTCAACATATAATCAATATTGAATTATCAATTGACAAAAGCATATTTAAAAAAAAAAATACACTTTTATTTTAATTTTATTTTCTACTTTTTAGTGTTTAAAATATGTCATTGTTGCAGTTTCCACTAGTTGGCATATTTTACCAAGTATAATTTGCCACAAAATTAACTCCATTGTTTCAGCTATATGCAGATGTAATCATAAAAAAAAAAAAAAAAAAAATACTGATTTGTCATTTGTGCCAACTAACAGAAAAATGCCTTAAAATTAATTAAACATATTTACTTGAATATGAGACTTATTACTTTCCTAACATGTAGTGTAAGGAAAGTATTGTAATGATGACTTGTGTGTTTGTGAGTAAGTGAACACATTAACTTCCAAATATTTCTGAGTGAGCTTGCATTTGGCAAATATGTGTGCACTGTTGATATATGACCACTGATGCAAGAACTGTATGGAATTTTGTAAAAATCGGCCGACAGATTAAGTATTTAATCCATTTTGAAACCATTTCTATAAGGAAAATCACCATGTAAATGTAACAAAGTATAAGTGATAAATAAATATTGTTTCGATGCAATCAAGCAGCAGTAGCACAGAGGTAATATCTTCAATTTCAATATAATATCACCAACTGATTCCATTACATCAGAAATTTACAGGGTTCGTAAATATCATGATATTTTCGAAAATATCAAAAATATCTGATATTTTGATATATATCCGATATTTTCGATATATATCCGATATTTTCAAAGCAGCCAACTTACCGCTGATCATAAATGTTTTCAAGCATAATATAGATTAGAAACTAAAATATATTTCACTTAACATTAAAACTTAATCAAAGAAAATTCTAAAAATGCATTTTTTTTTTTTTCTCACTTAGAACAAAATTGAAGATAAACTAATTGAAAACAGTAACAATTTGCTTTATTAAAAAAAAAAAAAAAAAAAAAAAAAAACTAACTGTAGGATTTAGTATCAAGATCAAGTATATCAGAAATTTTAAATACAAAAAAACTCTTAATTGAAAAAATTTAACGTATAAGTATAAAATATCTTTTTTCTAACATGTTGTATAGTTTAAACTAAACTGGACCAAAACATGAGAAAAGATTCCTTTCTAATGAAACTGTATATAACTGCTTATTTAAGTTAGTCCGTTCATCTTTCAATGGTTGTTCTGAATTAATTATGTCCCTCGTAATTATTAGTTCAACATTTAAAAAATAAAAGCTTCAAATCTAAAGCTTCAAAAATATATTTATTTCCTTTTTTGGCTGAAAAAGTCACATCCAGAAGAGACAAAAGTTCTTTATCTACAGATTTATAGTCAATAACAGTTGAAAATTTATTTCATTCACACTGAAATATTACGAATTACGACTGAAAATATCAAAAATATCTTTCACACATTCATATTTTGAAAATAAATATCAAATGCAGAAAATATGAAACATCTTGATATATTGAAAATAAATATCAAGTATCAAGTAATATGAAAATATCAAAAATCTTGATATTTTGAAAATAAATATTGGATATATATCCATTGATATATATCAACGAACTCAGGCTATATATAAAGAATTATCAAAAT
Source organism: Maratus speciosus (assembly GCA_963932465.1). Taxonomy (NCBI): domain Eukaryota; kingdom Metazoa; phylum Arthropoda; class Arachnida; order Araneae; family Salticidae; genus Maratus; species Maratus speciosus. The sequence goes on along the minus strand of OZ010797.1, from coordinate 332,033,579 downwards.
TACATTTTATCTTTCAATGATTGTTCTGAATTAATTGTCTAACATAATTATTAGTTCTACATTTAAAACATAAAGCTTGGAAAAGATTTGTTTTCTTCCTTTCCTAAAAACGTTACTGCCAAAGGCAAAAGTAAATTATCTATAGAATGATACTGTCAATAACATGTGGAAATTTCATTTACACTTGCTTTGAATGTGGAAAATATCAAAATTATCTCACATGGTGATATTTTGAAAATAAATATCAAGAATTTGAAAATATCGAAAATATCAAAAATCTTGATATTTTAAAAATAAATATCGGATATATATCAAGATATATATCATGATATATATCCATTGATATATATCAACGAACCCTGGAAATTTATATACAAAATTCCTCTCACCATGATTTTTTTTTTAACTTTCTAAACAGATATACGAATGCAGAGTTGGAAGATTTGTAATTCCAATTATCTGCAGATCTGCAGCGTAATTACAATTTAATTGTGTGTAATTGATTATAATTATACATATTCAAACACAGAAATTTCTCCAAATAATGGGATGGGTGGTGGTTCCGGCTACAGTGCTGCGAGAATATTTTACGGCATGTAATAGTAACTATAATTAATAACTACAATTATAATTGTAATTACAATGAAAATAATGGCAATTACAAATTTGCCCAACTCTGTACGAATGCTCAGAAAATTGAAAGGAGTCACTCAAGATTTTTTTAGACACAACAATAAGGATTTCAGCTTTTAACCCGTAAACATTTAAAGTCATAAGAAAATTTGAAATAAAGAAAAAATATATAAAATGCAACAAAATATATATTAGATTATTTTATTTACTCTCCACATTTACTCAAATTAACATTCATTGCTCCTAGATATCTCTTCATCTACATCATTACAATTTCCAGTTTATGTATCTGAATCACTACTTTTGTATGTCGCTTCTTTTTGGAATGCTCGAAAATTGTCTAATCTGAAATCCTATGCATTGTATTAGAAATACCACATCTGAGAAAAAGCAGCATAACTAAATAATTAGAAAGAAACTTCAATGCATCTAAAATTCCATATGATACTACAGAGAATGATGTTTTTTTAAATACACATAAAATTTTTTCAATTCTGTATCTCCCCTTGTAAGCCATACATAATATTTATGCAAACATCCAGAACTGAAGTTGGGAATTAAGTCCTCTGGACACAATAATTAGACAAGGTTCTGGTCTAGACTTTTCTCACAGGTTACTGTTTTTGTGAAACTGTTAAAAAAAAAAAAAAAATGTGAAAAATCTCATCATAATTTTGTGAATTCGAAATCATCACATTCAGATTCCTTTTTGTTTATTATAACAAGAACTTTTATTTATAAAATAGCTAGGTAATAAATGGTTTGGTGACTTCAGCTTTTTTATAACAGCTTAAATTTTGTTTTAAAATTATGAAATTTGTGTAAGATTCAGTTTGGAGATGAAAATTTTTTGTAAAGGGTCCTGTTTTTAGGTGAAAATTCTTGTGAAGGGTCCTGTTTTAAGATTAAAAGATTTGTGAAGGATCCTTTAAAGGACCCAAATTTTGCCTATACAGATTCCTGTAGAACAGTTCAACTTATTGATAGTTATCTTTACATTCTGCTGGGAAACTCACACATGTTGATTTGGATAAAATGGTGTCTTAGATTCGAGTAAATATAGTGTTAATTTATAATATTAAGTTCTAAAAATATAAAAATGTATTGCCATCAGAAACACAGCTATGTACATAATTTTTATAATTCTAGCATGTAAGGAAGTGAGTGAAAAATCATTACAAAATTTTATCTTTACAAACATAAAGCAAATTAACTTAAATGATTAAAATAAATTGTAAAAATATCTAATTTTTAATAATCAGAAAATGACGAAAAGGCAGAAAATCACAGATCCATGGCAAAATCGTATGTAAATTTTCTTTGTTCTTTTCTATTTTTTTTAAATTATTGTACTCTATATGGCCAAAGGTAACCGGTCACTTGCGATTTTAAACAATTTGTTAAATATCTATAAAAATACATGGGGAAATAACCTGAAACTATAGGTGTGTGAACAGTATAGTATAGGTCATATATTTCCGCAAAGATTTTTTCCCGAAACTCCATAGGGGACTGCCAACAAATTGAGAAAGAATTAATGTCTTTTGGATAACCCTGTAAAAACTAATGTAGCAAAAGTTTTCAAACTCGAGATTATTAATAAGTCTCTTATTGTAATATACTGTGTTCATTTTTATGAGGATAGCATGTATACTCGTAGAGAAATTAAGGTTTTTATAAAAACAGTCCCGAATTTTGCCAAGTTTTTTGCTTATAATTGGCAGAGTTCTTAATATAAAAAAAAAGTTCTTTTCAGAAAATATGACAAACAACATTGTACACAATACTCTGCAATCAGAATTAAAAAATAATAAAATAATGTTGAATGAAAAAGGAGTAGGTTTACTAAAAAATGTTTCACTGTGCATGTGCGAATGCAATCAAAATATAATGGGCATAATGTATTAGCTAAGTATATAGAGCAACTTTTGTGAAAGTCTCAAAATCATACCTTGAAAATTCTGAAAATTATCGTCGATAGAACAAGCTCGAAATCCATTGTTCCCAAAAGGAAGCAAAAAGATGAGGGGTTGTATCCAAATATAGTAGTACGTGCAATATTGAATACGTTATCTTGGCACTAATCAACAGATATTTGATATTATCCCTCATATTTTTGCTTCTTTTTGGGAACAAAGGATTTCGAGCTTGTTCTATCGACGATAATTTTCAGAATTTTCAAGGTATGATTTTGAGACTTTCACAAAAGTTGCTCTATATACTTAGCTAATATATTATGCACATTATGTTTTGATTGCATTCGCGCATGCACAGCGAAACATTTTTTAGTAAGCCTTCTCATTTTTCATCCAATTTTTATTATTTTTTAATTCTGATTGCAGAGTGTTATGTACTATGTTGTTTGTCATATTTTCTGAAAATAATTTTTTTTTATGAAAAACTCTGCAGATTATAAGCAAAAACCTTGGCAAAATTCGGGACTGTTTTTATAAAAACCTTAATTTCTCTACGAGTATACAAGCTATCCTCATAAAAATGAACACAGTATATTAAAATAAGCCACTTATTAATAATCTCGAGTTTGAACGCTTTTGCTATATTAGTTTTTACAGGGTTATCCAAAAGATATTTGTTCTTTTCAATTTGCTAATGGTCCCCTATGGGGTTTTGGGAAAAAAATCTTCGCGGAAATATATGGTTTACATTCCTGCAGTTTCAGGTTAATTCCTCATGTATTTTTCTAGATATTTAACAAAACGACTAAAATCGCAAGTGACCGGTCACCTTTGGCCATATAGTGTATATATACAGAATGTCCCTTCTTATCGTTGATCAATAACTAATTCCTAAATGGTTAGTTTTATTAGATATAGTTCCAATTCAAAAAATGTTTCAAATGTTGTTCTTTTTCATATGTAATTTACATTACATCCATCTACGTCAGAATAGCTACTTTTTAAAAAAATTACAAAATTTAAATTTCTGTAAGTTATATTTAGAAAAACTTTGTGCATGCTATAAATAGTAAAACAGTAAAAATTCCATTCTTCTACGATCAAAACATATCAGGTTATGATACACTTTGATTTTTATGAATTTTCAACATTTCTCTGCACTAAAGATTTTTTTTTTTTTCTTTTTTTTTTCTTTTTTTTTTTTTTTTAAAATACTACAAAACATTAAAAATTCATACAAATTCAAAGTTTCATAAATCAGTAAGTTTTGGTGATAGAAAAGAGAATTTTGATTGTTTTACTTGTTAGAGATTGGACAAAGTTTTTCTAAATATAACATATATATGACCCAAGGGCTGTAGAAAAATTTAAATTTTGTAACTTTAAAAACAAATTTTCATATGACAAACTTGACAATATTTGAAACATTATAACTACTGGAGCTATATATCTAAAACTAGCAATTTGGAAATTAACTATTGATCAAAAATAAGAAACAATTTCTAAAAATCACATATGAAACCCAGTTGTAAAATAGAAGAACAAATAAAGCATTAAAAAAAACTATTTTTTTACTGTAGCGAATAACTACTACTTTATTAAAAATGTAGTTAACTACAACTACTTGTTTTAAAAAGCAGCAACTACAAACTACTTTTCAAAAATAGTCACTACTTCACTAGTTTGAGGTCTTATCTAAGGATGATTCAACTTACAAGAGGACCTGCCAAACATGATGCTCACCGATTTTGATGAATTTAAGGTACCATGAAGCACCGAAAGTAAGCCTCCCTCCGAATATACCTCCCTCCGAATATACCCCCCGCCTCATATATGTGAATTTTTCCTTTTTTGAAAAAGTGCCATTTATATACCATCCTCTTCAAGTTTTATTTTTTTTATGCTTTCAATCCTTCTGTTTTTTCAGGAAATTCCTTAAGTTTTTTGTTTTCTATCTCCTAAATGAATATATCTTATGCAATTTATTTTTATCAAATCTCTTTACATATTGTATCAGAATAGCATATGTTCTTTATATTATACAATTAATGTTTTCCTTGATTTATATGCACTAAGATTTAATAGATATTTATATTGGGTTTAAGTATTATAATTTTTGTTCATATTTCTTTCATATCTAAATTAATTATTTTATATAAATTTGCTTCATTAATTTATTATTAATGGAAACTACTTAGTTTCTATGGAAAGGAATTTTAAAACTAAAAAATATTAATTTGTTCTGATTTAATTCTTTTAATTGCATAAATCCTGTGAAATTTCATAAATTCTAAATATACCCCCCCCCCCCCACACACACACACACACACACTCCACAGTTTTCTTTTCTTTTTCACAAAAGTTACAATTATAAGCCCACCTTAAAATTATTAGAATTTCCAGTCTACTAAAGGGGGGCTTACTTTCAGTACATTACGGTATGTTGTAGAGTTCTTATCCCTGTAATCTGATGAAAGGATTTCTTCAAATGTGCCTTAGATTTTGAGAAATTGTGTGTGTGGGGGGGGTCAAAGTTCAGCATGTGTTTCAAATCATAGCATGAATGCAGAGTTCTCGTCCCCAGTTGGAGGTCCCAAGTTCGATGCTATCTCTTGACTTTTTATTTTCTTTTTAATAAACTAGGGGGCTCGGCCCCCTACGAGCTACGCTCGCCAACCCCCGTCCAGACATCGCAGACTCTAAATGCACGCTAATTTGATCGGTTTTAAAAAGATTTCGAAAGATTGAATTATAATTTAAAAAACAGTGGCGATCTCCTTATAAACGAATTTCTATTCATTTCTCTTTGATTGGGGAATTTTAACGCCATCCGCTGTGGTACTACTTAATTATCCTGTCGACCAATTTCGCCAAATTATATAAATCGCCAAACCACTCGCCAAATTATACAAATTGATATAATTTTTATTTTAAATAACGAAAGAACAAATAAATTCGTACAACATTAATAAAAACACAAATAAAACGTCGAAATAAAAATAACTTGATGACGTATACATGTGTAACAACATTTCAAAATAATCTAATATAAAAGGAATTAAGTAAAGAGAGTCTTTGTCTCCTGGTATTTTTTAACAAAACGAAAAGAAAGTTCTTTTAAATGAGACATTTTAAATTAATTCTCAAAATATCAAATAAATGTCTAGCGCAATTTCTAAATTTAAACTTTTTTGCAATATTATTTTGTGTTCATTTTATGTAATAACTATAATGTGACGTAAATATGACGTAATTTCTCCTAAGACTTCTAACGCATGTTAATGAATTTATTATTTTACAATATCCTTTCTCTTTTAAAATTCACGTGTATACTTTTTATGACGTAATTTTTAATAAGTCCCTGCTTTTTATCCGTAATTATTTAATTCTAATTTGAAAGTTTTTTTCCTGTTTATAATAGTCACGTGTAAATAAAATTTTAATTTGAAGCAAACATTATTGCTTGCGCTTTTTATACAGTTGGCAACACTTTAAATTAGTACAATTTTCTGAAATCTGTAAAAAATATCTCTAGAAATGCTGAAAATTTGAATTTAAAATAGAAATAAAACCTGAAAAAATAAGTCAAAATAAAAAAATTAATGCAATCTGCACTCCGGCAAATTCTAACGCATAAAATGATCTAAAAATTATTACACTGCAATGTATAGTTTTTGCTGCTATAAAACTTTTTTAGTGGAACGATTTTGTCCAACTTTAGCATTAAATAACTCTTAAAATAATTCTGCGATTTGAAACCTGTCTGCATCAGCGTGTTTATCAAACATTTCTGTATAAAACCTCCGATTTTCATATTTTTGTATGCATTATTTTTGTTAATATTAACGAAGAAAGGCCTCCAGTCACAAAAAAATCAAAACCGGCGGCGGCGGCGGTGACAGCGGTAGTTACTTTTTTTTAGAATAGAGAGATTTTATATTTTGATACTTTACAACTTTTAAGCATAGTTATGAATTGCTACAATTTTAAAACGTTTTACATTTTCTTAAAAATATACAATTACATTTGTGATTTTTTTCTCATGAAAATTTACATTTTATTTAAGTTTTAAACTAACATTACCATTAACGAAAATCCAAACCATTTTACATCTATTTTTTTTTTTTGTAACTATTATTTACCGTTATACAGGGTGTTTATAAAGTCCCGGACCCATTTTGATGTTAATAACTCATAAAATAATAAAGATAGATTAAAATTAATAACATAAATGGTTAGATAGACTCAAAAAGTTTCATGAACCTTGTCAATGAACTTCCACGTGTGCCCCCTTCGTCGCACGGAGAATATCAAGCCGATAGTCAAGTTCACGCCAGGTAGCGGCAAGCATGTTGGCATCAACAGAGGCTATTGCGGTTGGTTTCCAGGAAGATGGATTGGGCGAGGAGGTCCAATTCCTTGGCCACCCAGATCACCTGATATAACGCCGCTGGACTTTTTCCTTCGGGGATTTGTAAAGGACAATGTTTACAGGAGGAGAGTGTCGAACATTGATGCCTTAAAACCCAGAATTACAACCGCAATAGCCTCTGTGGAGGCCGACATGCTTGCTGCTACCTAGTGTGAAATTGACTATCGACTTGATATTCTCCGTGCGAAGTTCATTGACAAGGGTCATGAAACTTTTTGAGTCTATCTAACCATTTATGTTATTAATTTTAATCTATCTTTATTATTTTATGAGTTATTAAACATCGAAATGGGTCCGGGACTTTATAAACACCCTGTATATTTTTATATTTTAAGCAACGTTCTGAAATAATACATCACATATATATATATTATGTTTATATCAGTGACCCGGAGCCGAACAATTTTTGATGCTCCAGCTCCGCTCCTAGAGAAAATATTGTGGCTCCAGCTCCGGCTCCAACTTGGCTCCGGCTTCGCTCTTTTGAGTTGCAGATTTTAATTTACACGTTTAATTTTTTGCTCACAAATACTTTCTACCTTCATTAAAGATCTGACAAAATGCATTTTTCTTCTCATCAAACTTGAAATGCTTGCTCAGAAAATATGACATCTTTTAGCTTTTGCTTTTAAAATAGAAAATTTGGTGGAATTTTAAACACAAAAATCTTAAATTTCTTCTACACTTTTCAAACAGCCAAAATTGTGCAATTACACATGTAAACAACAGGCGGCCATATTTGTTTTCAAATAGTGTTGTCACTTAGTTCAAGTAGAAAGTAGAAGTAAAGTAGTGTTACCATGTTTTGAGAAGGTTTCCTTCTCTAATAATAATAAAAACCTAAACAATGATATAATTAAAATACTGAATAATGATGTAATTAAAATATTTTAAGCCTAGAAATTTAAAAGACTGAAAAAAAAAAGATTTAAAAGAATATTAAAAACTAATGGAGCCCTGGAGCTGGGGAAAATTTAGAGCTCCAGCTCCGGCTCCAGCTCCAGGGAAAACACAGCTCCGGAGCGCTCTGACTCCGGGCTCCAGCTCCAGCTCCGGGTCCCTGGTTTATGTATACATTGTTTTACTTTATGGAATTTTAAGAGCAAATTTATTATTTTGTGTAAATTATAAATAATAATTCTGATGTCAAAATATCTTTAGATGAATAAAAATGGACAAATTATATTTCAAAATATTTTTTGATTCTAACAAATAAGGATAATAACACAAAAATTTTCAACTGGAAATGTAAAAATCATCTGCAAATCATGCATATAATTTAAGATACATTTATACACAGTAAACTCTATATAAGACAGAATCGATCAGAACCAAGAAAATTTTCCACAGTAGACAATATTCCACCTTAGACAAATTTTACTCTATGTCTATGGATTCGCAGGGACTCTAAAATCTTTCTGAGTTAAGACAGATTTCCGTCTTACACAGAGTCTGCATTTACATTACAGATTTTTTTTTTTTTAAATCATCAACTAGATTTTCATGATAATATCAGAATAAATAATTCTTTTTTATTAATATATTTTACCTTATTTTGAAGTTAAGTACTAGGTAAGAAGTTATGGTCGATATAGGAAATTTTTTTACAATGTATGTCACTCTATTTTACTGAACTAATATGTCAATGTCAGTAATAATAAATATTTTTGTATTTCATCGTTTGACATATTTTAATATATTTAAAACAAACCAAATACTAAAAAGTTACTTTATTTTGTTAATTTTTTTTTCTAATAAAATATTATGCATTATTTCAGAATTGTATTTAAAATATAAAAAGGCAAATAATAATAGTTTTATGAAAACAAATTTTCTGCACAAATTAAAGAAAAGTTAACTTAGATTTCCGTCAAGAGAAATGTTACTTTAAAAAATACAGAAAAAAAGTGAACATTTCAGTGAGACAGTCGGCAGACAAACTGAATTCATAAACAGTTTCAACTATGTTGGAAAATGTTAATTAATTATGCAGTCAAATCGATTTTTGCAAATAAAATTTGCACTGCATTTACATCATTTAATGTTGACATTCAAAGGTCAGTCAATACCAAAACTTTCTTTGTTTAATGCTGTTATCTACAAATATAACATCGTATCTATCAGAAAAAAATAGAAGTTTTCATGAAAAATCAAAAACCTAATCTATTTTTTAAGAAAATATCAAAATTTCAAAGCTGTAGCAATTCATAACTTTGTTTGAAAGTTGTAAAGTAACAAAAATACAATACTAATTAAAAGAAAATAATAAAAAGTCAGGAGGCAACATCAAACTTGGGACCTCCAGCTAGCGGGTAACTAGCACTCTGTGTTCATGCCACAATGTACACTCTGATAACAGCAAACTAATGGGTATTTAAAACGATTGCTGTACTTTGACTCTCCAATTTCTCAAAATCTAAGGCCCATTTGAAAAAATCCTTTCACCAGAATAATTAAGGATAAGAACTCTACAATATACTTTAAATTGATCCAAAGTAGTAACCATCCTGTTTGATGGGCCGCAAAACATGTTATACTCAAAATTGAAGACACTGATTAAATAATAAACTGACTTCTTGTTATAATGTGTTTGCTGGGATACAATTAAATATGTGTGATATAACAAAGGGCATTAAAAAATTAAGAAAGATAACATATAAGAAAATGTTTTGTTTATGTATTCAAAATGTTAGTTTATCCTCACATTACAAATTTCTGAGAGAAAATAAGAGAGATATGCATATTACAATAAATGTTAAAATACAGTTACTTTAGAAAGTCTGGAGTGACTCCATTGATTGTAAGGTGTTTGACTTTACAAACACCTTACAGAAGACTGATGGTTTAAATAAATAGTAATAATAAATAAAAATGTAGATCCTGATTTTACAAAGATGAACTTTGGAGACCTGAAAGTGTCAGGCATAAAAGTGGGAAATGGGGAAAAAAGTGGAAACTTTTTTTCATCTATACAATAAGGCCAAACTCATATAATTTAGACACATTTTAACAGTTATTCATAAAATAAAATGAATTATAACTGTACATATGATTAATATTTTCTTTTTGTAACTTAGAAAGTCTTAAAAGAAAAACAATAAATGTATAAATGCATTAAATCAAAAAAGAAAATTGGAAACAGTTTGCTAAAAGTATAAATCCATCCAAACGTATCGGATGAACTTATGTGAAGTACAGAGATTAATTTTTCAAAATAAATGTATTAATTTGAATCATTTGACTTTTTAAGGTTTTACTTTAAAAAAAAAAAATCTCCATGCTAATTGATCTTTACTCCAGAAATACAATTCTAAAAATGCATCACTGAAATTACCCAGAAGTGTTTTATAAATAGAATAAAATATTCTATTCCAAAAACCTTATGGAAACTTCCTTTCCCTAGTTAAAGAACTTAATTTACATGACTTTCAGATGTTTATAATAAAAGCTCGCCTTTGATTTGATAGTGCAGCAATTCAGAAACAAACTCCAAGGATTTGAGTAGACAAAATGTCTAATTATTAAATTTTCTAGCTCATGCCCCCCCCCCCCCCCCATCCATATGCTTCCAATATTTTCTTTGCATTTTTGTATCAATCCAGATTATGTCCAAATTTGCTTTTAAAAAGGTGGAATTCCTCCTTTAGGAGGAACTCTTTCATGCCTAAAGTGTGAGGAAATTTTAAAACATGGATACATCCACACATACATATGGAATCATTGTAAAAATAGTTAAAACAGATCCAGGGCACATGAAAATGTAAAAATATACCAATATTTCCATAATTGGGTTTTTATCTTGATAACAATGCACGCATGGTATATGTATGGAGAGTAAAAATGTGTCTAAATTACAGCTAATTTTTTCTGTAAGTACGAAAACAGAGCTACCATATAGACTCGTGTATAAGCTGAAAATTTTTAACCAATATTGTCTTTTAAAAAGAGGGAGTCGGCTTATACGCAGGTCAGATTTTGATAGAAAAGTTCTAAGCCACAGAGCTTTCTGACTGGCGAAGGTAAATTGAGGTTTGATGAATAAATCATTTAAAGATAGATTAAGAAAAATATGGATTGAGTAGATCTGTTCACCAGATGTGCAGAAAACAAAGAGGGGCAATTTGAAAAAAGTGGGAAACGATGTTATCGCCTCATTGGTTAAAGAGACATGGAAGTTAATTCCAAGAGAGATGATTGTGAAATCATTTAAAAAGTGCAGTATTAGCAATGCTGTGGATGGCACTGAGGACGATTTTATTTTCAAAAGTGATAACGAAAAATTATCAGTCCCTGAGTCTGATTTTATGAAGAGGAAGCAACAGGACGGGACTTCATAGAACTTTTTGGATTTTCAGATAGTGATTCCAAATTTGAAGGATTCGTTTGATGTTTATTAATTTTTTTATATAATTATTTTTGCTTTTTTAGTATTTTATTAAAAATGTGATTATTCTTTGAAAACATATTGGAATTTTTTAGGGTCGGCTTATATGCGGGTCAAGAATTTTACAAATATTCTGTCATTCAAAATAGGGGGTCGGCTTATATGGTATATATGAACAAGGAAAAATATGAAGGGCTACTCTTGTAATAATACACTGCATAAATTTTATTTACTATTCTTACAGTAATTATTGCATTGTGATTTAAAATTGCCATTGACATGTATTTGTCAACAGATTTCTTTACTTAATTCTTTAATAGTCTCCTAATATGTTAATTGTACGAAGGATTATCAACAAGTTTTTGCTCTCACATAGAAATAATTGAGTGAAATTAAGGAAATTGCTACATTTTATTAGTCCTTTTTTATATAGTCACCGTGCACATTAACACATTACTGCAAACAGTATTTCAAAGAGGGGCATTTTTCTAACTTTTGTTGACGCCCCCCCCCCCCCCCCCTCATGTGACATATTGTTGGAAAAGCTTGTGACCACTTATTCATGTTACGCATCTCCCAAGACCGACAACTCTTTGAATGTGTGTCACCTCTTCTCACATAGTCACATGAGGGGGTTCCGCAAAATTTTAAAAGGATCTCCCGGCAGGGCAAATTGGGTGGAGGGGCTTGGGAGATGCATAACATGAATAAGTGGTCACAGGCCTTTCCAACAATATGTCACATGAGAGGGGCGGCAAAAGTTAGAACAGTACCCCCCTGTGGGTCTACTATCGTCCCTCCTGGAATACACTTCCACCCCCCACACCCTCTTTGAAATACTGCTTGCAGAAATGTGTTACTGTGAATGGTGACTATACAGAAAAGGACTAATAAAATGTAGCATTTTCATAAATTTTACTCAATTATTTCTATGTGAGGGCAAAAATTTATTGATACTCCCTCGTACTAAGCTCTGTTGAGAATTGATTATATTGAGTTGACTAATTTTATAATAAAGTAGCAGAAAAGGAAGAAAGAAGGCTAGAAGCAGAAAGAAGATTAGAGGAAAAGAAATTAGCGATAGAGTGAGAAAGAGAAGTAAAGAAATTGCAAATGGAATACGAATTAAGAAAAATTGAGCTTTAAGGCAATACGACAAGTATAAGTGACGGTTCAGCAGTAACTGGTCCAGGTAAGCAACCAGATTTGTTCAAATTAATGCCACATTTTGACAGGAAGGGTGATATTAGTATATATTTAGCTTTATTTGAGAGACAAATTTCTAGAATGAATATAGTAAAAGAAAATTGGGTAATGCATTTATTAAGTTTAATTCCGTTAGCAATTGCTAATGTTATAGCTAGAGAATCAGAAACATTAACAAATGACTACGATTACGTAAAAAACCTGCTTCTTAAAAGATTTAAAATGACACCAGAAGAGTTTAGGCAAAAATTAATGTTGCATAAGAAAGAATATTCAGCCACTTGACGTGATCTAGCATTTGAGTTAAGAAATTATTTTGAAGAATGGATAGGCGGTCTTGATGTATCTAATTTTGAAGCCTTGAAAGAATTAATAGTAGTAGATCAAATAAAGCGAAGATTACCGTTAGAAATGAAGGAACATTTTATTGATGATCTTCCAAAAATTAAAAATGCTGAGGTATTAATAAATAAATTAGAGGATTATGAAACAGCAAGACGTAATGTTAAAACTATGAATAGAAATTTACATCAATTTGAAGATAGGAAATCAAAAATGCGTGAAAATAGTAATACAAAACCAAGGTTACCAGCTCAAAGTTATCATAATTTAAGAAAACAACAATTTATAAATAATAGCAGCCAAAACCTGCAATTATCCAATCACAAAGAAGTGAACTGCGCAGTAATCAAAGGAACAAGCAGCGCCAAGCTGGATCGCATGATAGATATTGATATTAATGGGGAAAAGGCACGTCTTAATTGATATTGAAAGTGATATCAGTTTGGTGAGTTATGAATATTATACAAAGATAGGATCGCCAAAATTATGTTCAAAGAGTATCTTTTTGTCAGGCATAGATGAAGTTGTTATTTACCCTAAAGGATACTTTCAATATGAATTCAGTATTGACGGTTTTCTAATCGCAGCTAATTTGTATGTATAATCTCTTGCATATGATATTTTATTGGGATATGATGTGATTAGTAAATTAAATTTGGGCGATAGATGAAAACGGAATTAAAATCGTTGACAAATGCAAACATGTTCAAGTAGGTTACATTGAAGTTATGAAGAATTCTATTATAAAATTGAATCATGCTGCCAGAAGTAATAATAAAATGAAAGCGCCATTGTTAGATAATTCATGTGATGAAAATATTATAGTTGCAAATGATAATAAAGCACGAGATAATTTCTTAATTTAGCGAGTGTCATAGACGATGATGAAATTGATTTGAATCACGTGAGAAATTTGAAAATAAGAAAAGAAATAAATGAATTAGTTAAGGAATACAAACAAAATAAATCAAAAGATACAGGATTACGGACAAGTGTAATTTTATCTGATGAAATTGATAGTCCTGCATATGATAGAAAAGGCTATGTAAAAGACTGCCGTAGGAATTTCGATCATACGGGAAGAACAGAAATTTTAATAGACCAATTGATAACAGAAGCAATAATAGGCATGGCCAAAGATATGTTAAATAGTCATTTAATCATGGAAGTTACAATAAATATAGATATGGGAAACAGAGTTATGAGATTTCTTACGAAGATGAATCAGAGATTCCCCAAAATTTTAAGACTAAAGATTCTTTGATATCTCAAGATATAACAGAAAGTGAAGGTTTGATGAATAGTTCATCGGATATGGTTGAACGTAATGATGCATTTGAAATGCTAGAAAGTGCTTCACTTATTTCAAAAGCAAAGTATAATCCAAATTTTTCTCCTAGGTACAAAAATAGAGGCTACTATCATGGTCAAAATAATTATAATTATGATGGTCGACGATCAGATAGAGGTAGCTATCAGGAGCAAAGAAATTCCCAACCATCACATAAGTATAGTGCACAGCAAACTGCAGATTCATCTAGCAAATTTGAAAAGAGATATGAAAATGATCTTAGAACTCATGATCATGATAATTACAAATCAGATTATAGGTCTGGAAGTTACAGACATGATAATGGGTACTATGTAAAACAAAGGTATAATGACGGTGGAAATAATTCTCATCATGGATTTAAAACAGCTTATAGTAGAAGAGATGCTTATTCCAATTCTTATAATTCTGGAGATAATAGGTATACAGCTTCTAAAGATAGAGATCAATATACAGAAAGAAATTACAGGGAAAATAGGTATGCTGATTCTAAAGATAGAGATCAATATGCAGAAAAAATATTTTGAAAATACAAAAAGGAAATAGAAAACAATTTAACAAGAAGAGGGAAGAACCTAACAGATATAAATTAAATGATCTCGTGGCAATCCAAAGAACACAGTACGGCACAGGTCTGAAATTAAAGGCAAAATTCCATGGACCATATAAAGTCACTAAAGTAAAGTCATGCGATCGTTATGATGTAGGGAAAATTGAAGACCATGATGGTCCCAACAAGACATCAACTGCTGCAGAATATATGAAGCCGTGGGGGTAACGGATCTGCATAACGTGAGATGTTTTTGTTTTATGTGTATCTGTTTATTTGTCTAAATTTATGTATCTAAATTTTTATCAGAAGTAACTGACGAGGTCGCCAGAAACGTCAGGATGACCGAAAATATGGGAATAAAAGATAAGACTCAAGGGTTAAATGAACGTGATATCTCAAGTGAGAATCGTAAAATGGTGAACTCAAAATTATAGAGCGAGATATGGTTGTTCTATAGATATTCAGCAATGGAGTTGGTTGATGATTTTTAATGCAAGGCTCAGGGAAGCTTGTGCAAGTTCTGCAATGTTATTTTGAATAATAAGCTGTATGTTTGGTGATGTATTAAACCTTTTTATACAGATTCACAGTTTGAAGAGTATCAGTTTCGATTAAGTAATACAGTACTTACATTAAAGCCCACATACATATTAATACATTAACATAGATACAGATAATTCAATTTAGTAAAAGAAATATCATATAATATATGGAAGTTCTATCTTAATCAAAGTACTTGTAAATATTACATTTTTATGTAAATTACATAAACTGTAATATAATTCATCAATAGAAGGTAACTGTAATAAATAATTACATATATATTTTCAATATTCATATATGTGTGTTGTAAGTGTGCATGAATTTTTTTTTTTACATTAATTTTCTATTGATGAATGCCATTTTCTTTTATTTTTAATTAGAAATCGGTGTAATATAGTTCTAAAAATACATTTTGAAAAGATTACACTTTACTTTTCATACTTTTTTTTTATAAATAAAATTTAAGTTATGGGCACATAAAAAACAAACTGTTTCAGAAAATAGAAATTAATCACTTTTCATATTCACTAAAATAATAATTTAAAAAAAATGCATAAAATCATACATTTGAATTTTTTTCAGGATAGCATTTACAGTAAACTCTCAGTAAGGCAGGCTCTGTGTAAAATGGACATCTGTCTAACTCGGTAAGATTTTCAAGTCCCTGCAAATCCATAGATATAGAGTATAATTTGTCTAAGGCAGAATATTGTCTACTGCAGAAAATTTCTTGGTTCCAATCGATTCCGCCTTAGACACAGTTTACTATATTTACGAAACAATCAGACCAAGTTGCAACAAAACTCTGGTTATAACAAACAAAAATGCTGCCCTTTTCAGATTCCAACACATTATACATTGGATAATTTCAATTTGTTGAAGGTTCATTACAGCAAAGTTTGATTGTATATAATAATCTAGATCAGGGGTCCCCAACCTATAGCTCGCGGTGGGTGATTTGGTAAGTTGCAGAATAATAGAATTTCGCCACAAAAATATATCTTTTATTTCATCTGTTTAAAAATATATAACAAATACAGTAGTCTCCCGCTTAACCGGCCTAAACGGGACTGAGGGTAAGCCGGTTATGAGAAAAAACAGTTAAAGCGGAGAAGTAAAAAAATAATTTAGTAAGTATCTGCTATCTGCGTAATTTAATTAATTAAACCCGTGTGACATTTAGTTTTTCAATTTGTGTAGTTTTAAAAAAATACATATTTTCTATATTTTGTGAAATGAATACTAGTTATAATTAATTGACTTGAAAGAAAAAATATGACTGATAACAAATAATGAAAAACATTTAACTCAAATTAAATTGTTGAAAATCGAGTCACACACTTTTAAAGGCAGTTGAAATTGTTCTACATTAGGTATATTTAAGTTAATCAACCATAAAGAAATCAGTGACTTTCTTCTGTTGAATGCAAGATGCCCGACATTTTGCAACATAATCTCTTCATCATAAGTTTAACCGAGTAAGCTGTTAGCCGCTGCTCAACATAGCGTAGCACCAACTCTAATGCTTTTACCTTTCCGTATGAGGAATTTTAGCAGTGTCGACTTCAACTGATCATCGTCAGGATCGTCTTCGTATTGAACAACATCAGTTACAGTCCTAATTATATCCTCGTCAAATAATGCTTCATGCTTGAGATCTTTATCAGACTCAAACACCTCTTATACATCTACGGTGATCTGTTCGCATTCCTCAAGATTTTAAAATGTTTGTACAAAACAGTTTGCAGATAGATCAGAGTTCCGGGGGGGGGATTGCACTTTTGACCATTAAAAACACAATATCTCAAATCTACCGGGAGACATTTCATTATTCTTGGGGGAATCCCCCCCCCCCCCCCCCGGTTGACACCCTGAATTCAACACTGGTGAAAGTCAACGTGCATCCATTTAGAACCATTGTTCTCCTTTCTGAATTTTGCATCCTTCCTCCCGGGATTGCACTTCAACTCGAAGGCGTAAGCTGAGTTCCCGAAGCCGTCATCCTTGAATTTTGCCTGATGTTGGAGACAAAAGTCGGCCGGTTACAGCGGAGTTCCAGTTAAGAGGGAGGCTACTATACAATATTTTACAACTGCAATAATCATAAAAGCTATTAGCTTAAACTAAAACTTTGTGAGAAAACAGTGTTTTCTTAAACAGTTAGTTGGTAAGATGTTATGACCTAGTTGTGAGAGATGGCAGCAGTTGTGCAGTCGTTATGGCAACCTGGATCCTCGCTCTCGAGCTTGTGGATTAGAAATCCTTTTGAAGAAGAACATTTGAAAAACCCAAAATTCTCAACACTTGAAGAAGATTTCTTAATTGACCTATCTTGTGATTTCCCTTTGAAAACAGTTTTAAAGGAAAAATCCTTAATTTCCTTCTGGATGGATATACAAGCACAATAACCAGAAATATCTAAATCAGCTTTGAGGTCCTTGATTTAGTTCAACACAATATACTTCTGTGAACATGCTTTTTCTATTTTACTGTTTTTGAAAAACAAGTACAAAAACAAACTGCATGTAGAAAGTGACTTAGGTTAAAATTAACCAGTTTAACACGGCTATAGGTACCCTCATCGGTAAACACCAGTACCAGAAATTTCACTGATTGTAAAGTTGTGTTTTGATAATAATTAAACGTATTATTCATTATATCTTTGTAATATGCATGTTGTTTTAATTATTATTCACTTACAAACATTGGGACTACCGATACTTGACAGTGCATCCTTCATATGAAAATTGCCGTTTTCATAGGATAGGATAGCCGATAGCTTATAGAGGTCATACAATAACTCCCATACTGATATTAAATAAATACATCCTCGTATTAGGCGGGTCACAATTTTTGTTTTGTTTTTTTAAAGGTGGGACACGCACTAATAAAGGTTGGGAACCGCTGATCTAGATTAATTCAAGATAATCAAAGGAGTTGCAAAGTTTATACCAGAAAAAAAATACTTACTGCTATTAAGTATAGAAGATACTCAAAGCTGTTTTTCTTGATTTAACAAGATGCTGATAGAGTGCTAATTGCAAACTATGTCTTCAAATAAAATCTCATTCATATAAAACATGCATCTTGCAGTTTAGACTTGAATACCCTGGAAATCACAGACGAAATAGAATCACACACACACAAAAAAAAAATAAGCACATGTGACAACCAATAGAATTTTGTAAATAAGTTAACAAATTAGATTAATCAGCAGAAAAATAGAACATAACTAAGAAGGAAAAGTATATACTATAAATTTTGGAATATAACATGTACTTTTGATACAGAAAAAATTATCAAACTTTACATGAGCATGTTATATGAAAAGTATCCCTTTAAGACCCGATGTATTGTAAACAAAGCTAGTCATGCCTGTAGAAAGTAGAACATGGACTGCAACCGCTACCTGTTGAAAAAAAATGATACTTTAATCTATAAGCAAACCAGAACTATTGTTCGATTTGAGTTTTTATTACATACGACTCAGAAAAAAAATTAAATGAATGTCTAGCGCACACGATCGTGCGGGTTGGGTCTTAAAGGGGTATAAATAAGAAAGATTGAAAATTAAGAAAAGATGAACATAATAATTAGACTGACTTTTATTTTAATTTATATGCCATTTATTTGAAAAGCATGACATACCTTATTACCTTATCTGATACCATATTTGCATTTTCTAAAATCATGCCACACTTTATGAGCTTATATTTGCATTTGCTAATTTTTTTTTCTTTTTTTTTTTGTGTGTATGTGTTATTCATACTCATTCATATTCATTTGTAACTTTTTTTATTCTTTAATCTATTTTCATGCTTGTCTCATGAAGACAAAGTAGGGCTGTGAATAATATGGTAAATATAACAAAAAATAAAAATATAGTATCTCAAAAGATAAGAACACATTAGTTGTATATACGCTGGAATATATGGTACTTATCTCAAAACTTTAGGAAAAGTAAAGTAAAGGAAAAAAGTCTCTAAAGATGAACCTTGAAATCTCAAATCTCAAGGAAATTAATATAAAAGATAAGTATTTTACAAAATATCAATATCATAAAAATAACAGCTCATTGCATGAACAAACATAATACAGTTAACAATGATCCTCTGATATACCGATTGTTTACCCTACAGGAGAAATTGCTCTTGAGGCCCGACAAGTTAAGATTAATCTTATAAATGTAAATCCCATGATCAAGCGTAAAATTTAAGATCAAGATATTACAACACTAGACTTAGTTTTGAAATAAATTTTAGTAAAACTAAGTAGAAAATATAAATACATTATAATAAAAATATAAAGCATTATCATTATTTTATTCGTAAACTAAACATACAAGCTTTAACTAAGTTTAATTATTTAGAAAGCCTTATGGCAACAGTACATAGTATGGGCACTACTAAAGAAGATCAAGAACTCCGTTTTTAAAAAACTTTAATCTCATCAGAAATTATTATTATTTACAATATATACTTTTCTTTAAAATTTAAATATTTAACTATCATAATTGCTTATTCATGACTTCATCAGAGGTATCAGAAATTTAAGATAGCAGGGGTTTGAAAGAGAATGTTTCATGACATCATAGGTTATATAAATTTTATTTTGAAAGTAAAAGAAAATATTTTTCTTTTTGGGATAGCACAGGATTTTAGATAAAGAGGTTTAAGATACTGAAATTTGAATATATATAGCAGGTTGAATTTAAAAATACATAACTTTGCTGCTAAATGAAGTTATATTTCATTGCTAGTGATTCTGCATAGTTATTTACTGCTAAATTTATTAGTCCATACAATCATAGGCTGAATAATAAGATTCAAAATCAAAAATAAAATTAAATCAGCCTGTCTAGATTTGACTAATACTTTAAAAGTCTCAAAAATTACATATTTATGTAATATTTTCAGCAAAAACCTTTCATTGAATACCTATCTCAGTAGACAGGGAGAATATTCTTCTATTTTCAAAATGTTAACACAAGAACATGGGTGGGGAATACATCATTTTACTTACCACCGATAATATAGACATAAAAGAACAAGAGGGTATACATTATAGGCAGAGGATATATACCAAAGAGTATACACTATAGCTATAGAGGGTATATGGAGTTTTCCCAAAGGTATATGGCATATACGACCATATAACCTCCACTACATTCCTGCTCACCACTGGCGAGTGAATTTTTAGTTAGTCTTTGAAAACTGCAAACTATTAGATATGCCAAAAACTTTTTTTTTTTTAATAGTCAGCTATATTTTGCAATTTACCAAATTAAAGCAATGTAAACATGGTACTAAGTTGTATTCTATATTAAACTTTCCTCTCATGTATATATTTCTTAATTTTATAGAAAAAGAAATATATGAAAATGTATTGAAGTAATAGTAATCAACTGTTTTTGCAGTTGTGTAAATTTTGTCATAACAATTTTCAATTGTATGTTGCATTTTGCTAGCTGATAAAATATATCCTTCCCTGGTAAGATTTTCTAGAAATTCACCACACTTGCACTAGAAGCAAAGATAAGTTCACAGAAAATGGAAAATATACTGAAGTAAATCTTCTACAGAGCAGTGTTATTACATAAAATATACAGGGAGAAAAGGAACAAACTTATCAGAGAGTGTGTTTAAAAGTATAACATAGCCGCCAACTTGTAAGGATTTTTCTCACCACTAAAATTTAAAAGTAAATTTTACTTAAAAAAATCGCCAAACTCTAACGATTTATATCAATGAAACATAACAAAGATTTCTATTAAATTTTAGTGGTAACAAAAAATCATACAAGTTGGCAGCTATGGTATCATTACACCGAGGAAAAAGAGTTACTTCTGCATATTAACACTAGAACTAATTTGAAAATTATAGACTTTCTTTAAAATAATTACCATCATGTGAGCCCAATTGCATGAATTACAATGACTTTTAATAAAATTGAAGAAGGAATTAGCTGGCTTATTTGCTTTGAGCACTTAAATTTTTAATCATCTAGCATAGCTCAATATACCAAGGAACATTAAGATGATAAATCAATAAAATTTAATTATGAAATGAATTTCATAAAATATAAATCAATATATTTTCATTGTTTTGCACAAAGATTTACTTTAACTTATAATAGAAGAGGTGAAAAAGTAAAACATAGCAGGGACATGTCTCAGAATCTACATTTATTTATGTATCCAAAAAAACTTCCTTGTTTAAATATTAGTGTAAAATAGTGTACTTTGAACACTTATAAAAAACAAAAAAAAAAAAAATCAGTTTTCAAAGAAATTTTTACACAGAAGAATTTGTCTTTTCATAAAAAAAATCTCATTAAGTTTAGTCACATTGTAATCTCAGAGACTGCATCTCACCTGTTATAGGTTAAATATTTGGGCGATTCTCAAAAGGTGGGCACTGGACACAAGTCATAACTTTAAGCCTTTCAAACATAACTTTAATTATCATTGACTTTATTTTTTTTTTTACACTGAGTTTTTAATTCTATTCAGAGATAGAAAATGACATAATTTATTGTAAAAGCTTTGTATAAATATCTTAAAATTTTATTATTTTATGCTAAAGAGGCCAATTTTGGACATTCATAGCGTTAACTGCTCCAATGTACCACCAAGAAAAGGAGTTTTAACTTTTTTCCAGGTGGTTCTTGGTAAACAACGAATGCATAAAGGAAACGGATGATTTTTTGATAATTTCGTTAAGAGATGGCAGGCTGATTTATTGCTTTTTTGAATATAGGACTTTTCTATGTATACAGAGACAGACACATTTACTACATTCTTAGCCTTAAGAATTTTTTAAATACTAAGAGCAATGTCCAAAATCTTTAAGTCCAAAATCTGCAAATGTCCAAAATTTGTAATGTACACAACTGCTAATTAAATGCTTTAATCATTAATTTTCCAGAATAGTTGCTGTCTTTTAATGTTTGTGTATAATTTTGTAGACATACTATTAAAATATTGATTTATTATATTTATAGACAAAATACTATACTATTAAAAAATTTTGGCCTTAAATTGGAAAATTTACATATAGTTAACGTTTAATGATCCCACCTTTTCAGAATCTCCCATTTATGCTAATTTTAACAAGTGACTCTCTGTCCTTTAACATAACTGAAACAGCAGGTATTGTGTGCTGCCTTTCCGGTAAATAAGCATTATGCATATTAGCATTAGCCTTCCTTGTTAGCAAGAAAAGTCATGGACGTATGTAATTTGAAAAAGGGATAGGTTAAAAAAAAAAAATTGTAACTGAAAGTTATTTTTTGTTTACTGATGAAAGAGTTCTTTAAGAATCAATAATCTTTAGATAATTAGTAAAATACATAAAGTATTACATAATCAAAAGCATTAATGAATATATTAGAACTATGTTTGTGGTTTTTTGGCAGAGAAGTAAAAATCTTGAGCACCATTTTGGGACATGTAGTTCAATTCTGGTGGTTTCCTGTAAAATTCCCTGGTTTACTTTCCCATTCATTATGCTGAAAATTATTTCTGGTATATCAGTCCAGCTTGACAATTGTTCATAAATGATTCGTTGGTTTTAAGCCAAGGCTAACTTCAGTAGCAGGCTTTCTGCCACCTTAAGAGTTTATGACATCAGATCACATGATTTAACGTCATGATCTCTTTCCTAAGCACTCTCCCTTAAAAAACAAGAGCTTTCTAGGCCTATACTGAAGTTCGCCACCCTTTAAGAGTCCCTGCAGAATTGTTCATGCATGTTTAACGATTCATAAAATAATAGCTATGAAAAGTATTGATATGGGAACTTGTATTTTATAACCCTATATATTTATTTATCTTAAATATCAAAAAATTACCATTGATATCATTTTTGCACTAAATCAGCCTTCAGAGGTCGATGCAGGTTTTTATTCTTGAGGCGCATTTTGTAAAAATTAAAAGTTATTTTTGTGAAAAGTAACATTTTGTAACAAAAGTTGAAATCTAGTTACTCAAATTCGAACAAGAACTTATTAACAAAAACTTCTTTAAATCACCTTGCTAAACTTTTTGTTTTTTGTGACCTGGTTTTATTTACCAATTACAGATTTTAAGAAAAAGAATGTTATGAAGGGGGCCTATTTTATTAAAAGGAATTTTGTGAAGGGGCCTATTTTATTAAATTTATTTTTGCGAAGGGGCCCATTTTAAATATATTTTTGTGAAGGGGCCTATTTTATTAAATAGATTTTTGTGAAAGGACCCTAAGTAGGCCCCAAATTTTGCCTGGATCGACCACTGGCCTTTGAATTAAAAAATTGTGTGACAGAAAAACACGGTTAGGACACTTAAAGGGTTAAGCATATGAGCCAGAATATGTGTATTGATAAATAAATATATAAATAAATAGGTATGAGTATACTAAATACTAGTCATTCTTGTGCTAAAATATGTAAGGTTCTGATTACTTAAAATGTGGGTACTGAAAACAATTTGAATATAAAAAATGTGGGTCAAACTACAGTAGAAGTTCTTTAATCGGGCATGTTCGGGACCACTGCCAAGCTGAATTAGTGATTTGCCAGATTATCGAGCGTCAATATATTTTTTTGTGTTCACCTACATTATAAACGTGTGCAAATTGTATAAATATCTGTCTAATACTGTTTTATATTTTGTCATTCTAACAACTGTGACCATTAAAAAAAAAACATAGGATACAAACTTAAAATCCAATTAATATATACTGTATATGTACTATGGAATGTACATATACGGCACTGTATATGTACATTACATTGTACATGTAGTAAAAAATTAACATATCATTACATTTTTAAAAAGTCTCTGATATCATGTTGCTTCCACGATTCGGATTTTTTCTTTAAAAAATCGTTACGAATTATACACAGATTTATGTGCTCAGCAGCATTGTAGCGTTTGTTTGATTAGGCAAATTTTGTGAATGTATCTAAAGCATCAGAAGCCTGTTTCCAAGAAACTTTAGATTCATCTTCCACGGTTCTTTCTATATCTGATTTCACTTCTTGAATCTGGGCTTCTTGTGGGTGCTCGCATCCTAGTGATCCCAGTCAACAGTGGTCGTAGAAAAAACAACAACAACAAAAAAAGCGCAAGCTCACGTGCCGGATTATAGAATTTGCCGAACCATAGAATGCCGGATGAAAGAGCTTTTACGGTAAAAATTGAACACTTTAAAAATTTTTGGTTTATAGGTGGCATTTCTTTAGCATGGTTCTATGTCATCTGCCATATTTGTTCAAAATCATATATAATATTATAGTCGTCAAATATTTTACTTACATTACTGTATTTTGTTTGTAGCTATGCCAATGGGTACCAGCAAAGATAAAAATGGACAAAGAGTGTAATTCTTGTTCTTAGATTTTGATGCTTTATCTGAATTTTTCTTACTTATAAAAAATAAAATAATTAAAATTATTTTCTACTACTAATTTAAAATTATGAAGTATTAAAACAGAAAAAATGTGATGATCAAGAGTAAAAAGTTTATAGTACTAATTACTAATGCCATCAACCAATTATGAAATATATCCTCAATACAGTAAATTCTCTGAAATGCAGACTCAGTCTAACTCAGAAAGATTTTCAAGTCCCTGCGAATCCATAGACATAGAGTAAAATTTGTCTAAGGCAGAATATTGTCTACTGAGGAAAATTTTCTTGGTCCCGATCAATTCCACCTTAAACAGAGTTTACTGTAATTTATTCTGTCGGCCTCAGCACTGATAATGAGACAAAGAAAACAACGTCGATAAAAATCGACTGAACAAGCTACAATTATCGACTGGAAAAATTAACTCAGATTTTAAGGCAAAAAATTTATCTTTATGTTTAGATATTTTAGAGGTGTAATGTAATTGATTTGTTTATATATAAATAGTAATATGATGAATGAAACATAATGACATATATTCATTCAGTGACCTACTGGCTAAAAAATTATAAATATTGATTGAAGGTGGTGTTCCATATAGTTGCTTTGGAATGACAAAGTCCTAAATGCTTCGCCCACTCTTAAAAAAAAAAAAGAAAAAAAAAAAGAGGTGAATGTTAATTTTCCCATACCTTCAATATTATTCAAATTACACACTAGAATGTTTGTATGACAACTCAAATTGTAAACAAGACACTTAGTAGATTCTAGATTAGAAGTTTGCAACCTATGTTACATACATTACAGATACAGCCTGTGGTCCCCTAAAGCAGTTATATCAATCCGGCTCACAGGTGTTTTTGGCAGAATCCCAAAACATGCGAGACACCCCATTTGGAGACTTTTCTGACAAGCACCAAACACCCTACATACGCCAACATAAAATGCGGCAACCTGAAAACTAACATGATTGGTCCACTTTCCTGAATGCTTCCAGATTGTTTTTTACTACGTCATCACCCTGGAATCATGGGAAATACAACATTTATAAATACACACACACAAAATACACACATAATATATACATAAAGTATTAGAAAACACAGGAAAGCTGATTTTTATGAGATTCAAAATAAAACAAACGATTTAAACATAAGTTTGTTGAAAAATGTGAAATTTTTAAAGTACCTTTCTAAATCAGAGTAAAGATTTAATGATTAAAATTTTCATTTCGCAACAACTTTCAGAAAAAATCATGGTGTCATTTAATATTTTAAAGCACGTGACTATATCAGAGTAAACAATGAACAAATCATTTCTAATTTACAGAAGTTTGAACGCTTCGCGTTCATAAAAAAATATATATCACTGAATACAGCAGTTCTCACTCTGTAGCAATCTCAAAATGTACAAAACTCGTTAAAACGGCAATCAGTAATCGTCGTATGAACTCTTACATGTTCATTAACTGAAAAAAACATCACTGGATTCAGCAGTTCTTGCTGTGTAGCAATCTCAAAATACAGCAGCTCTCGCTCTGTAGAAGTCTCAAAATGTACAAATATCGTTAAAGCGGCAATCAGTAATTGTCGTATGAACGCTTACACGATCATTAACTGAAAAAAAAAAATAATCACTGGATTCAGCAGTTCTCGCTGTGTAGCAATCTCAAAATTCAGCAGTTATCGCTCTGTAGCAATCTCAAAATGTACAAAACTCGTAAGGGCAGCATACATGAAAAATATACAGGCAAAGTTCTTTAATCCGCACAAGTTGGGACCAAAGGTTGTGCAGATTATGGAATATTGCGGATTATGGAGCATTATGGATTATATGTCATTTTCTTATTTCTGGACACTATTTTAATTCCATATTCAGTATAACAAGAAAAGAAAAATGTGAAATATAATTAATTTAATATGCTATCTCAAAAAATGCATTTTTTCAAATTCTTGTATTAAAAAATTGATTATATTCACTTTTATATTTAAAATTTTCAGATATTTCTTTAAAAAAATTATTTTTTGATCAAGAATTTGTAAATTTGTTTAATTGTTTACATTCATTAAGCAATGTGAATTATAGAAAATTGCGGATTATGGATCCTTGACTGTACAACAAACGGCTAATATGAAACGCTAAAACAAAAAGTGCATAAAATTATTAACATACCTTAACAGACATCTCCTTTCTTGAAAACCAACTCTAAAAAATGTTGAATGCCATAATTTCGTAAATTTCCAGTCAAACTTCATTTAACTTTCCAGCCAAAAAATGAACAAATACTCATAATTTCAAATTAAATTACACAGGTACTTTAACTTTCAAATTTTACAACTAAAAACAGCAAAAAAAGTTAACAAATACTAACAATAACAAACTTTTGACTTGCCGACATTCTATTTTTACAAATGCGGAGTTGAATTGTCAAAACACCACTGAACTAATTGTGAATAAAAGCTTTCAGGTAGGCATAACCATCCAATACACAACAAATCAACCAATCCCAATTCAAGATCAGACCACTATAGGCGTGGAAAGAATTTACGAAACGAACTGGTAACAACAAAAATCCATATCGCCTCGCCAAATTGAACGATGCCAAGTGTATTGGCTGTTTTGGGATTCAGCCGTGTTTTTTTTTTTTTTTTTTATGTATCCTAACTTCGTAAATTATGTGAAAAAAATATTAACAACTTATTGGGTTGTCCTTTAAAGATGAAAATAAGGAATTTTGCTTAGTAGCCAATGGCCGGTAGGTTTATGTTTTTTAGTAGCCAGATGCTGGGTAGTGAGAATATTATTTTTAATCAGTGAATAAGTACATTTATGTCACTGGATATTTAATTAAAAAATATATAATGAGTGTACAGAGTAAACAGGTAATTTATGTACTAAATAAAAATATTTAATTTATACTATATATTTTTTAATAAACTTGAAATACTAATTTCCAATCTATTTTAAATTTTAAAATAAGTTATACACAACATGCTTATGTAGCTAACTACATAAGTCCCATTAAGCTTAGGTACTTGTGTAGCTAACTACATAAGTAGCTTTTTTTTAATTATTTGTCAAGAATTAAGATATGACAATAATAAAATAGATATGCTTATTCACTGACTAGCAAATGGGAGAATAAAAAGATCATCGAATTGATGGTGTAGTATGAAATCGCAAACATCTGAGGTGTAAGGAAAAAAGAAATGGGAAAAGATCAAATCATCTGGTTTTTTCCACATTTTTAATCACCAATTTTTCACGTTTAATAGGCGACTGGCCAGTGCTTATTTCCATCTTTACTGTCCCTTAAAAAAAAAAGAAACATTTTTTGAATTTTTTTGGCACAGATGTCATATTCGCCCCATATTGGTGCGATTTTTTTCTGACGCCAATATCATATAGGCAACGGGTCAGGGTTGGCAAGGTTTTTCCCACCCCCGGTAAATACCATGGTAAAAACCGGTATTTACCATCCTGGGAAATACTATGTTTTTCCCATATGGGAAAAACTGATTATTAAAAACAAATATAAATTCAAAACAACCTTTAAAAATGTCAAAATTGAGTTCCAATTAAATAGCTTGAAAGGCGAAAAAAAAATGTTAGATCTACAAAAACAGGCAATGGAGTGCATTTATTTAAATATTCACATACCACACAGATTCCCAAACATTTACCAGTCATAATCGTATTCATATTCTTCGTCTTCCACATTGGATTTTAGCATCATATAACAAAATACTAATTTACAGGCTTTTTGTAAACCCAGTCTATTTCTAATCTTGTTTTGGATGAAAGAAAAATATGCTCTAAAGATGCTGATGATGTGGGACATCCCTGAAGATGTTTTATGCAATAATTCTTATTTATTTATACAGTAGAAGATTTTGTTGTTAATTATTATTATTAATAGGTTACTTTAGTTCAACTTTATCTCCTTAACTTAGAACTTTAATGAAAAAAATTGGTATTATTACAATAAACATTTTTGAAAATGAGTAATATAATGAATGATTTGGTCCAGGTATAGTTGACCATGTTTATAAAGTATATTTAACAATATGTGGAATGATCAATATTATTAAAAAGTTCATAATCTGGAAAAATCCTGTGGACAAGGAATGCAGTATAAATATACTCTAATGTATTTTCATATATGTTTCAGACATATTTCGCCATATTTATAATGTAAATTTAATGATATGTGAAATGCGACCCATATAACGCGCAAGCTTGCATTTTTAGGTTTTTATTATAAAGACCTTTTACTGTATTCCTTTCCTACAGAATAATTTTAAACCTAAGGAAAATTTGTAATGATTATGTATTTCTAATTTTCATTTTACACATCAGATTCAGAAAGCCAGAATATTTCTTACATATTGTCATTTGGAAGTTTTTCCCAGTATTTACCACTTTTTCCCGGTATTTACCACTTTATCCCGGTATTTACCAGTTTTTCCCAGTGGGATGGGAAAAACAAGTTTTGGACGGGAAAAAGCCAACCCTGCAACGGGTACTTAACTTGCGCCAAAGTGTCGTTATTTTGCTTGATGTGGTAACCCGGATTATGTTGTTTATGCTGTTGATGTTTTCACCAAATTGGCAACCGAAAAAAATCACGCCAATATGGGATGAATATGACATCTGTGCCAATTTTTTTTATCACTGCAATACATGATGTCGTATGTTTTAGCTGATTTTTTCAGTTTGAAAAGATTTCATTCCAATTTATGAAAATACAAATAAATAATTAAATATACATAAGTTATAAACCTTGTTCTACAGCTACCATTGACATAAATCCTACTGCTGTGTTGAAAAAATTTGCCAATTACTGCAAAACATGGTGTGATCTTATTTTATCAGTTTGAAAGCAGTTTATTTCAACTTACTAAAATACAAATAAATATTTATAAAACAATAAAATATATATAAATTGTAAAGCTCACTTGGTTCGTTTTTACAAACCCCCACTAGTTCGCACAATTTTATATTGCCGACTTTTCTGAAAATGAAATAATCACACCAAGTGGCAGTTTATAAAATTTTGTTGTTATTCGTACTTTTTAAATACCCATGTTAATAATAATAAAAAAATAATGGTGCACACTTTCCTGCAGGGTTTGTGATTTAAAAAAAAAAAAAAATCGGATTTGATTTAAATCAGATTTTTTTTATTTAAATCAGATTTTTTTTGATTTAAATCGGATTTTTTTGATTTTTTAAAAAATTAAAAATATAATTTTAAAGCTACACATTTTAAAGTAAATTACCCTTCATAAAATCACTAAAATTAATAATAACAATAAAAAAAAAAACTTTATTTGTAAAAAAAACATTCACTTGGTTAATTTGAAACAAAAACACTTGTGTTTTATCAGCACTTACACTAACTGTAATTTAAAAAATATTCTACATTATATAAAATATCTTCTATATTACCTTAACTTACCCATTTAATAAAACAAAAAATCACATATGTATATACTTCATTACTAAAAGCTAAAACTTTTTTTTTTTAATCAAATTTCTTTATTAAAATCTGGAAATATAAAAGATAATGTAAGCATGTTATTCAGAAGAAAAAATATGAATTTTGAAACATTTGATTGTGGAACTAGATACTTATTTGTATACATTCTTTTAAACAAAATATTTATTCTGGATTACATATAATACTCTGGAATGTATAAAAAACATATTTAATGAATTTGCAGAATATACTCAACACATAAAATCATCAGGATTATGTTATAAATTTCAATAAGTTTTAATTTAAGATTTTTGATTTGAATTTAAGATTAAGACACTTTAAATTTAAGATTTTTGATTTAAAATTTAAAATGTAATATTTGATTTAAATAAATTAAAAAAACATACATTTTGAGTTCTTAGTCATTTCTTAAATTTACAATGTATTTTTGATTAAACAAATGTTTTACAAACATCTTGACCTACGCAGGGGCGCGCCAGCAGTATCCGGCGCCTGTGTGCAGAACTTCAGTTGGCGGCCCCATATTCCTAACTCCCCCCCCCCCCCCCGCCCCCGGAAAAAAAATTCATAATTTTTTTCAAGGGATATAAATGCATAGCTGCCAAGCCAACTTTCCGGGGGTTTTCTCCAAATCAAATAAGCGAATTCGGAACCAGAAAATTTATTTAATGAAATGTGTCTAGTTTCTACAGGGTTATTTTTTATTTAATTTATTAAATTAAATTTCTGGTTAAAAATATTGTTGTTTGAATTAAAAATAAGGAATGTTGTCAGTTATGCAAATAACAGACATCCCTAAAAGGTGAGTGCTTCAGTTGTTTGCTCCCTCTCCCCACATTGGCATACCTCCTAAATAAATCAGCTTCTTTTACCTCCATCACTCCCGGAATTTTTGAGATGTGATTTTTATTTATATTTATGCTTAAAACAGTTAAAATAAACTTTAATTTGGAAATATAGCTGTGTTGAATTAATCAATGGTAGGACTATGACACAAAGAAAGGGTGATCGTAATACGGTAAATACACATAAAAGTAAAAAAATATTTTCTCAAATTATGACGTTTGTAATACACCGGAGCGCGTTTATAGTACTTTTATCTCTTTTAAAGTAATGTAACACCAATTAAGATGCGACTTAAACAATTACCACACGTAGATCATAATTAGGGGTGCATTCGAAATGTTCCAGTCCCGGAACGTTTGATTTTATATTAGCAAATATAGAACCCCTATGCCGGCTATATAACAATTGCTATGAAAAATGCACATTCATTTCGCATTTACATTGTTAAGAAGCTAAGCGAAACTTTACCTTGTCGCACTGTTAACCCTTCCTTCTCTGTGAGATTTTTTTTTATTTTTCGAATTTCCCAATTTTCGTGCAATGAATCTAAGTTCTAAATTAAAAATATCTATACTAATAAAACAAACTTTCGCTCTGTCTCTGTGTGTGTCTGTCTGTGTGCGATGGCTAGCAGAATCTACGGCACATACGAGGCTCAAACTTTTTGTGGGAATAGTCGAAAGCCTCTCCTGGTGCACCGTGCACCTAAATTTCAGAATTTTAAATCTCTAATAATTAGTTGAGAAATTAATTAAAAAGCCCAAATTAAAAGAATGAAAAGTATTCATAATTCAACAAGAACATTGATTTTTTTTTTCAAACCTTAGACAACTTCTTCAAAAACTCCAAGAGAGGGGGAGGGGTTAATAGAATTACAGAGCTGCTAGGGCGATAAATGTACTGGGCCTTTTTAAAAAGTACTGTACCTTAAATTCTACTGAGCCTGGACAACTCGAAAATTGTGCAGCCAGACGCAAAAAAAATTCCCCCTTTCAGAAATTCTAAAAATTATTCCGGTACGGTTTAAGGAAGTCAAAAAATCCACGAAAAATCGATTTATAAAAAATCTTTTTATTTCCTTCGAAAGAAAGGTTCGAAATCTCTCTCATGGACGCCAGGTGTTCATTGCAGACAATCGACGTCTTTCAATAGTGGACATTAATCGAACGAATATAAAATTTTCAAAATAAGAATTTACAGATTTAATTTTTAATCATCCAGATGCAGAAATTTTCGCTGATTTCAGATATGTAAATTTCTTCACGGTCGTTCAATTACAAACTTAAATATTAATTATTATTTCATTAATTGGATAATTCCTTTCAAACTCTAAATTTAAAAGCCAGTCTTTCAAAACCACAATTGATTTTTATAGTATGATTCTTTGGAACGCCATTAAAATTTTTAAAATACACCATTTAGATATTTTAAAGTTATGCATCTAGCCCTATCTTTAAACGCTGTTTAATAATATCTAAATTTTATAAAAATCGATCCGCAAGTTTTTGTTTTATAAAAAATTCGATTTTTAAAAAGGAAAAGAAATGCTTTGTTGAAACGCGAATTTGTTAAAATTAAAAAAAACTGACGAACCGATCGATTTGGAACTTTCAGATAGTTTATAACACAAAATAAAGATTTTAAAAAGTAGGGGGCATCAAATTTCAGGGGGGGGGGGGGAGAGAGGAAGGCGATATTTTTTGGGGGGGAGGGGGAGGGGAATCAAATATTTAAAACCGTACCATTTTCTACCGTTTCAGATGAGGATTTTTGACGGAGCTCTGGGATAAATATTACTTTTAATATAAAAATTTCAAAAGTGTACTTACCACCATTTTCGAATAGTAATTTCAGCAAGTAACTTAAATTCTTGCTCAAGTCCGCCACCCCCTTGACTAATATATACTAATATGTGGCTAATGACTAATATATACTGACTATGGGTAAATTGTTTAACAGAATTTCGTTAAGAAAGAAACAGTTTTGTTAAGAACAGAGTTCCTCCTGGTGTAGCAATGTGGGACTAAAAGATTCGAGATTGGTATTTTTGCAAGATTTTGCAGTGCGTACCTAGCACGCCTGCTAAACCCTCATGTGATATATCATCGGAAAACCCTCGAACCACTCTTTCATATTATGAACCTTTCTACCCCTGTCACTCAGATCCCCCCCCCCCCTGGGGGTCAATTTTCTAACTGAGCTCCTAATTAAGCTGCATCAAGATTTGGGCAGCTCATTTGAAGGCTTGACCGAAGGTGAAATTCTTCACGGGCCTTGAATTGGTGAGGTCCATGTTTGACCACAGATTATTAGGGGGCATTCCCACGTGGAGGGGATAAGATTAATTTTTTCATGTGACATATTGTTTTAAAGCTTTTGGCCTGTACTTTATTAAGCACTCACTCCTTTCCTCTTAACTCATTTTTTCATCAGTAAGTAGAGGTCATTTTAAAGTTTTAATTTATTCATTATTACCACATACAATTTTCCAAAAATCATGACAAAAAATTACATAACAAATTTGAACAATTAGCAGCTTCTTCCCCATTTTCACACAGCGAGCGGGTACGTATGTCAGAAAAAATCGAGTTAAAGATACAAAATCATACAAATTTAAGGTTCATTTCAAAATCATGAAAGGGGGGATGGGTATAGTTCGAAAAAACTCTTAAATCAGAACTCAAAAATATATTTGTTTTACTCTGAGATACTATTATATTTTCAGAAATTCGTCGAAAATGTATGGCAAAATTATGTCCCCCCTCCTATTTCCGAATCTACTCAAAATACAATTACGGAAAAATTAGTAGTAGTTGGAATTTATTTAAATCTTGCAGGAAAACTATAGCAATTATCCTAGGTCATATAGTTTTTCAGAAAATCGAAGTTTTCCGTTATACATAAACTTTATCTGGCGGGCGTTCAGAGGGAAAGTTGAGAGGAGTTCGATATACCTATCGACGCAAAATCATCCAAAAACTGTTGATAATGATTTCCCAAAAGAATTGTCGATAATTAGACGAGATATTAATAAAAACCTATCTAAAAAACGTGACACGGACCAAAGTGACCATGAAACTTTGTGACCTCCTTTCAAAGCGCACTTGGCACAATGGCAAGATTAAACTTTGTACAAGGTCTTTGTTTTAGGTAAGACGGATCACAATGATAAATAGTCAGCGTTTTTCATTTCAATTGAATTAAATTATTGAAAAATATTTAATAAAATAATTCCAAGTTTTTGTAAAGTCTTATCATTCTTTTAACGACTATATTTTCTAAGATTGCAGTTAGTAATTAATAAATTTATTGTATGAACTCTCTGTACGCGAGGTGATGGAAAGAATATGTCTTTCAAACAAACTTTAACTTTTTATCTATAAACTATGATGTTATTATCTACAAGGCAGCATATAAAAAGAAACATTTGTGTGACTATAACATAAGCTGAACAAGGCTAAATGCCTAGTTTAGTAAAGTATCGTACAGATAAAATTTACGACAATAATAAATCTATAAAAGTCATCGAAATTATGATTTATAGTTGTGTAGGACATCATGAGGGCATAACAACGAAAATTTATAGCTGACCTTTGACCAGAAGGACCACACAGACGGAATAAAGTAAAAATAAATATAACTGGGTCCAGCAAAAACTCAACCTATAAGGATGCGCCACATAAATTCAGAGTCGACCAATGATATTCGCCTGTAAAGATGGGTGGCAACTCTGTTTGCAAATTTTCTACCTATATGGTATAATTTTTATGTTTGCATAAATAATGTAAACAGGACAATGTCCGTTTTTTTGTTTTTCAGTGTAAGTAAGAGACAGACTTCACTTGCAAATTTCATCCCAATGCTGTTGGCAGCAAAAAAATAAGATGCTGCGATAGGATTCAGCAGATTGCTGTACCGTGAATAACATATAAAATATAAAAAAAATAAGTTAGCCCAATATTGGCTTAAAAATACATGTGATGGCCGATTAAGTATTAAAATTTTGTGCCAACATTTTGGAGACCTTTTGTGCTGATGTGTGGGATATTTCTGGAGCAACGAGAATTTCTACATGCTGCCGGGGGCAGTATTCCAGGTAGTCCATTATGATTTTATTCCATTGTATTTACCAGTAATAAGCATTACCTATAAAAGTATACGGTCTATGGTGATTTTCACGTGTTATAAAATTAATTAAATAATTAATTAATATAGGTAAATATATATATATATATATAGAGAGAGAGAGAGAGATGTGCATCAGCATTACTATTGAAATTTATAACCCACAATATGTAAATAGCTTTTTTTTTTAATTGTAAAATTTTCTCCTATAATAAAATGTAATCAAGATTGAATACGAGTAATCTTTTCTTTGTTTTAATTCTTAATTAATATTTTTTTTCTTATAGGAATGGGAATGTTAATAAAAATCTATTTATCTTTATGAATTTGCTAAAGAAAAATATTAGATTAAAAAAAAATATATATTATAGGCTTAGAAGGTAGGCGATTTCAGAAAAAAGCAACACAACGCATAGATTAATTATAATTTAATATTTAATATCTTAAATTTTCTTTAGATTTCCCTGAAGGAATCTTTTAGTTATATCGCTTACCTAGAGCCATTGGTGCTATCATCACTGTACGTATATTAAGACTCTTAAAAAGTAATCTCTTCATACAAATTAATATTAATCAACCTCATTTCCTGTGTTGCAATGCATTTAAGATATGGATACATTTTAGTAAGTATATATCATTCCAGCACGAGGGGAAACTCTCTTTTTTACCGATTTTTCTTTGTTCGAAGCAAATCTATAAAATATACAATTAAAATTTCAATAAAACATAATTCATTTTCAGGTTGTTCTCAAAAACATGTTTCCCCGACTGTAAATGACATAAAACTTTCTTAGATGCTCATGGGCTCGTTTTTATGCGTTGCATACAATGATAGGCGTGACTATTAAATTTGTTTGGAATCGAATGGAGTTTTTCATTTCTTTTTACATTCATTGCATTTTGAGCTACATCCTGTTTTATTTATTTATTGTTTTT
The DNA here is from genome assembly GCA_963932465.1 of Maratus speciosus. Classification (NCBI taxonomy): domain Eukaryota; kingdom Metazoa; phylum Arthropoda; class Arachnida; order Araneae; family Salticidae; genus Maratus; species Maratus speciosus. The sequence continues at coordinate 331,997,438 of OZ010797.1, read as the reverse complement.
GTTATAATATAGCCGATTGCTATGATTGATTTTTGCTTTTTTCGGCAATTTACTTTTACATGGGTACCGTGCATAACCTGGAGGCTTATGTTGCTTTACTATTCTGCAATATAATATCTACCCGTTTTTATATCGTCAGTATGTGTATCACTACCAATACTACAGTAAAATAGAAGTGCTATATATTTTCAATTATTTGAATAATGGAGCCTTCCATGTTTGCCACCAGCTGTAGTGCGTCCCTGCTTTCTGAAAAGCTGGACAGGCCTGATCTAGAGCAGGGATGTCAAAAGGTGCATTCACGGTCGCCCTTCTGAATTTTTTATGTTTCTAGCTTTTTTAAATTTATTTTAGGCGCCCTTAAGCCATCCGTGGCGCCTTACGACCGTGACCTTTCAACAACGAGGCGCCTTTCGACCGTTACCTTTTGACATCGTTGCGCCTTTCGGTTTGAGACTCTCCCCTCCCCCCACCTCTAAAACTACGCTGCAGACGAGCATCTGCAAAATTCATATATTTTATAAATAAAAATGAACTCAGAAATGACACACTTTCGATTTAAATACCGCTTTAATAAATTTAAATTGGATAAAAGTTTTTGAAATTTTTCAGCTTCGACTAAAATATTTGGCACCTTTACTATTCTGGCGCCTGTGTGCGGTGCACACTTTGCACACTGGGTCGGCGCGCCCCTGGACCTACGTTTGAAGTATTTTTTAAAAAGTTGATTTAAATCAATGATTTTTTTTAAAAAATCAGTTGATTTAAATCATGATTAAAATCAAGCTGATTTAAATCAACGAACCCTGCTTTCCTGTGTTTTTTATCAATTTCCATTTAAAAAATAATTTACCTGTTATTTTGATTGCCATTTTGAATGATACAAGCTTTTCACTTTCACATAATGTCTCTTGAAGAGTTTCAAGAGACAAGACACAAAAACATGCCAATTTGGTGATTTTTTGAAATTTCCCTCCACTTTATATTATTTATATGATAAATTATAGAATCTGATATGATTAATTTTGATAATTTTAAACTCAAAACTAATAATAATTACCTATTTTCAGGGATTTCTCAAGTTACATCAAATATAACTTTTCCATTTTACTACAATAAGGAATACATCCAAAGAAAAATAACACAATTTACACAATAATATTAATGAGGTAATAATTTATTTAAATAATAATATATTATTACTGTTTTCAATGCATAGTTAAGAAATATTTAAATTTAGTTTACCTTTTTTTAAAGTTGAAAAAATATTTTATAATGAAACAACAAATCAAAACTGAGATTCAATTTGTTGGTCGAAATCAAAAATAAATTTTTAAATCAAATTTTATGATGTACAAAGTAATCACAAAAGAAAATTCTATAAAATACTATTATTTTGAAATTTAGTGGTTCAAACAATCTGTTATTATCCTTAACACAATTTTCAAATGTAACACTATGCAAAAGGATCTTTGATAAACCATCCCCTTTTATCAGAGCTTTTCCTGTCTAATTGTTCTTTATTAATAAAAACAGCTTCTTCTTCACTATCTGAACTGATTCTTTCTTTTATAGCAGATACATCTGGTTTAGTTTCTGGCACTTCATTAAATTGTTCTTCTTCTTCTTCTTCAGAAGCTTCATCATCTGATTCATCGCCCCATTTACTGCGTCCTCCTTCAAAAACTGTAGCTTCATTTTCTTGTAATATATGTAAAGCCCGCTCTTTGGCTTTAGATCTCATTTTGGATGTATCCCTAGTTATTTCCTTTTCATCTTCTGAGCTTTCAAGCTGATCATTATCAATATTATTAGACTCTACGTGTTCAACATTTTCAATATCATTCTCTTCAGGAGACATATTCTGAACAGTATCTAAACTTATTTGAGCCATTTGCCGTTTTGCTCCAAGTATAGTGCCCGTTTGAATAAGATGTATAAAACCAATAGGAGCATTTGTTGCTCTTTTGTATGCATCATCATCAAGGGCTGTTCTTATAATTTGGGTAAGTTCTTGGGCACGCTTTATAGCAACATCTTCACATCTTCTTACCACTTCTTCTTGCAAAAGAAGAACTCCTCGTCTGTGTACAAAACAAATTTCTTGATGAGCATTCATTCCCATAACATAACAACCATCACAAACTTTTTCTTCGATTTCGTTTGGGTCCACAAGAATATGTTTACCTTCGTCAAACAAAGCCAAACTAATAGTTATAGGCATATGGTGCAGATTCAAGGCAACTGGTTCTTTTTCTTCAATAGAATGGACAGTAACATCAGTTCCTATAACTGTTACTTCAGGCCGCCTGAAATGTGCAAGAGCTGATATAGCAGCTATACTTGCGCATTCCGTTAAATTTCCATCATCGTTGAGAGCGTGAATGTCTACTCTAATAGTCCAAACTTTGGATGAAGTAACTATACACAAAGATTCTAAATCAATGCATTTACTGTCTCGTATACAACGTTCAAGAGAACGCTGAGCCTCTATAAATTCCTCAGAAGATCTTCCGATAGACTTCGCATCTGGAGATGCCATAGCTGAAAGTTCATAATTTACGTGAATTATTCCTTCAGTGGGAGTAGAAGCTTTAGGTTCAGATATATCACAACTAACTTGCACCAAAACACGCGTGTTACCTTGAAGAACCATACAGCATCCTCTCTCTTTTCCAAACACAATCTCAAGAGTTCGTCCCTGAGTGAATACGCGCCCATCCACACGTTTTCTCTTTTTGATAATGCAATTGGAAACAAACTGTCTTTCACATTTCGATATCAACTTCATTTTGGTTAAATTTTAACTGTATTCAGTTTTCAATATGGCAATAAATCTGGTCAAAAAATATCAATAACAGAAAAAGAACATTTTAAAATGGTAAAGTTGTGTTTACATTAACACGTGACTTATTTAATTGGTTGGTAGGATGATTGATAGGTTGACAATTAGTGAATGTTTGTGAAGATGAACTCCGTGGTCTAAAGTGCCTCGATATGAGAGTGACGACAAACGGAAGAGAAAATTTCATTGGTTCAGACACTTCTGAACAAAAATTAATCTCCAAGCTTGTTAGACTTCGAGTAATCGTAATCGTGTAATCGTAATCGATTACAAAAAATGTATAATCGCAATCATAAATTTTGATTTCCAAATAATCTCAAAATAATCATAATCAAGGAATTTCACTGAGATTACAATCGTAATCTAATCGTAATCGCAATATAATATAATCTTTGTGTAATCTGTATCGAAAAGATGAGTAATCGTAATTTCGTACAAACGATTACGATTACACCTTTCTTTTTACCCGACTGCGAAATTCTAAAATGGAGGGCCAAAATCACAGTCAGGTGAAATACAGCCACCCAATTGGTTGTGTGGTCGCGTGGTTTTAAAGGTGCGTTTTCACTGGTCTACCCAAGGTCTAACTTACCTAACTTTTTACCTAAGCACAAGATTTTAGGTCGTTAGAAGGCGATTTTGTAGGTTTGATTCGTGATCAATCCTAAGCACGGCTTACCCAAGCGCAGCCAATTAAAATAGAGTATTTTGATAATAATGGCGGTGTTGTCAATGTATTAAGTGATATTTATATTTTATATAGTTTTATTATTTAAAATTATTCTGTTTTTACGTCAAAGAGGAATCTATTTTTTGTGATTGAAGCAAAATGGTTAGTTTTATTGACATGTAGGATAGATATCATCTTTTATTATTGTCTTTTAATTTAATAAATTGTGGGTAATCCTTATGGATTCTTTAAATTGTTGTTACTTTTGATAGGATAAATATCGCTATTTTTGGTAATCATTCAGATACATTTTATTAATATTAGAATACTAATTAAGGATTTTGTTGCGGATATAAGGATGAAGATATGTCCAGTTCTCAAAATTATTTTATTTTTATTGAACGTTAATAGTATACAAAGATTAAAAGTGTTTTTTAAGAATGTTTGTTTCTTAAAATGAATTACTTGCTTCATTGATTATATTTGGTTACTTGTTAGGGTATTTCTGATCAATTTAGATTTAAATTTCCCTTTACTCACTTAAAATAATTGTAATTGTTAAGAAGGATATTGTTTACGTCCATTGATATTTAAATGGAAAATTAGTTACAGGTAAACTTCAATTCAGTTTTGCTAATAGTAGGTATTTGATTATGCATGTCTAAGCGAGCATGTAAACAAAGTTTCTATAAAATAAACAAGCCATTGTATTTTGTATTTTCCTGTTCTCTTTTAAGCAAGAAACATCTGATTGCAAAACAATTTGCTCTTTACTCCTTTTCAGATATTTACTTGTGAACTTTGTCGTGTAAAGAAAACACTGCTAATCTATTTTCAATTTTAATGTTTTTCACCTGCAGATGTGCTATTTTTCTTTTTGTTGTTAAGATTAATGCTGAAACTTTAATGAAGATTTATAACTTTGTATGAAGTTTAAATCAATTGAGAGATATTCAGACCACGTGTAGCTTTTCTATGTGCCCATTTTGAAGAATTTGTACACATTACCATAAATGCATATTCAATGTATTTTAAGTTAAATCTGCATGTGTTGTTGGCGATTATTTTCATTTATTAAAAAAGTATTGCTACCAAAATAATAGGAGATTCTCCATTTGAAATGCATATTTATAAAATTTTGTTTAAATTGTTATTTAGGTGCATTTCTTTTACCAGTATGGCTACAGATTTATCTTACAGCATAGGTCATCAGTTTAAATGTACCTATTTATCTATTAAAGTAAATAACTATTTATTCATTTATTTATTTTTACAAAAATCATTACTTATTATTCTTAATATTTTTGAAAATGGAATTCATTATCAAAAAATAATCTCCCTCTCTGTGGGAGATTCTTTGAGTCTATATGTTTGAGTGTAGGGACGAATCATGAATTCATGATATATATAAATTCAGTGGTCAAAATAGTATATTAGAAGTAATGAAACTATAGTAGGTCCTAGTTTTGTCATTGTTTGTTGTGTAATATGCTATTTTTTGGAAAATATAATTTTGCGAGTAATGTAATAAAAAGAAACTTGTTTGTAAGAAGCATCCATATTTTTGACGTTACATCCAGAAACTGTATATATCAATCAATACAAAGTATACCAGTGGAGGTAAACGTCTGGCAGATCAGCTGGTGTGGGGATGGATCTTCAAATTTGAATGCTTTCAGAAAATCACAGGTGTGTAGTTTTATTGTATAATAAGTGACTACCATTAGTGATCGTCTGCAAGCAACTGGACTTCAGCCCTTGGACTTACGACCAAGCCCTTGGACTTCAGAAAAGAAGATTGTAAAAAATCTGAGTACCACTTCTATGTCAAAAGAGGAGACAGTAAAGTAAGTTTAAGTAACATCAAAGAATAATATTTGTGCTCCTTACAAACTAGTCTGTTTTTAACGAGTAATTAAATTACATTTTCCAAAAATAGCATGCTGCACTACAAACTATGAGAACACAATATATTACTCAAAGAGTAAGTACAAAAATTACTTAGCTGAAAATATTTTTAAATGCCCATATTGCAAATATAATGTAAAATAAATATTTATATGTTTCAGTCTGGGGCATAAATAAAGTCTGCTGCTAAGTAAAAAAAAAAAGTGTGGGCCAGCCTTACGTATATCTTCATTTTGATTGTTACCAGGGCAATTGCACTATTTGGTTTTATTTTAAAAGATGAAAAAAAAAAGGCGAGGGAAAGGGGAGATATGTTTTTAGATAATAAAAGTTTATAGTGTTTTCTTTTTTAAAGTATAAAAGTGTTCTTAAAAGATGCAAAAATGGTTTGTTGTTTATATTCAAATGAGACTAAGTGTTTTTGAATGTAAAATAATAATAATAAAAAAAAGCATTTTTAAAAGATAGAGAGTTTGTTGTTTTAAGACGACAAAGTGTCTTTGTGATTGCCACTTTAACGAGTTTTATTTATTATTTACATTTTATTTTCGTTAAGCCTAACATGCGTATAAACCGGTGTTTGGCGACATTTGCTACTTGGTGGAAAAGGGGTTTTCACTCCAAGAAAAATTCCAAGATGGCGGCCCGGGGAATTTATGACATCTGTTTCTATAGTTATGATGTCTTCATTATTGTTAAAGTAACAAATGAAAATTCAAGTTTGACCTTGAGTTAGATGAGATATAATGTACTTATGATGACTCTATAAGTGGATTATGGTTTTCTGAACCAAAATTATTTGTCTTCGTACCTATCATCAACCGCAAAAGTTTTTCCATTTTGTTTTAGAAACTCTTTTTTGTGAAAAAGCAAGAAACATATTATTTACTAAACAAAATTTAGGAACTTGTATTTGTACATCATTAATTCCTATGAAAATCCTAATTAATCATCATTTTAATCCTCATCTGGTTAATTTTTTTAAGTTACAGCAAGCAAATGATCTAAAAACATCCTATTTTATTTAAATATGAACTTGTTTCTAATTATTTTAAATATATTTATAAGATGACAGTTAAAAGTAGAAATTGTGAAAAGTTTTTGAAAATGTGTTTCAAAAGGTTTTTTTAAGTATTCGGTTCAGCCGAATACTTTGATATTCAGCTTAACCAGATAGTTTGATATTCGGCCTAACTGAATATTCGGTGCATCCCTAACCAAGAGTAGACTCGTGTTACCTAATACTCCAGAACTGTAAAAATTGTGTGCGCCTGGGTGCTTCTTTTGGCAATAAATTTTAGTATTTTTAGGAACTTAATTATAAAGTTATTAATGAATTTTAATGCATTTTTCTGTCACAGGTGATAAATCACCAAATATTCTTTATGGTTAAAATAACAGGGTTAATTATGCATAAAATCGTGTCATTAAAATGTGCCAACTGGCAGTGAAACTGTAGCAACGAAATGTTAGGTAAGAAATGAAATATAAATAAAAAAATAAAGAGAATTTTTAATAAAGAAATAATTTTTTTAATCTTCTTTTATCAAGTGATAATTTAATATTAAGTAAATTATAATTAAACTTCGAAAAAATAATTTAAAAATTCTCAATACATAGTTTCAAAAATGTTTTTTTCGCCTTTTCTGTTGTCATACCTGAAAAAAAGGAGAAAAAATAATTATTTTAATAAATTCAGTAGTTCATGCTTTCTACCAAGTCAAAGTGGTGAATTTTCCATAATTAGTCATGCCAAATTAATGTATTCTAACACAAGTTTTTTTAACCAACATGAATTAGTCCTGAAATTAGGGATGATTTTTATAAACATTTAATGTTTATAAAAAAGTGGTTTAAAAAAACTATTTGTACTTTTATACTTATTTAGTAGTAACTCTATCATTTTTATCATAATTTAACGTTTAAACTTACAGAGCGGCAACACAATGTGTTTCATTGGCATGTTATGGTTGGAGATATATTTAATAGTGAAATCATTGCTATGCCATTTGACCCAATTATCCATTATAGCCTTTGACCCAGTGAAATTTATCAAATTCACAACATTTTTGGGTAGGTACTTCATGTCAGTCGGGCACATGAAATAAACCAGGGCTGAAACTAGCCTTTTTTCATCCCGGCGTAAACATAGATTTTGCCCCCCTCCCATCCTGGCTTCTGCAAAGTAAATTTAAGAAGAGAATTTTAATCGCTGACTTATTTCAAATTTAAAATATGTAATAAAAAATACGTAATACTGAATTACGTAATCAACTTTGTCAAATATTGATTCATTAAAACTTTGAAAACGAAATCCAAGGGAAGTCACATGAAGAAACTCTCAAGCTAATGTTAAACATATAGGAGCATTCTTTTCAAATTTCTCGCTTGCACTTTAATATTTTTAAATGATTTTTTTTCCGTTTGGGACAGCTGAGGTTGTTTCTAACAGGATAAATGTTTACTTTTTAAATTTTGGTTGCAGTTTTTTTTTAAATATATATATAAAATTACTTTCACTTTTTGAACCGGTTCTAAAAGTTTTAAGTAGCCTCATAAAAAAAACTTGAACCAAAATCGAAAACATACAACCTAACAATGTTAAAGATCAAACTCAGCTATCTTAAGGAAAAAGAAAATATATTAAAATGCAAGAGATAAATTTGAAAAGAATGCTCCCATATTTAACATTAGCTTGCGAGTTTCTTCGTGTGACTAGTGTAGCTTCTTAAGAAATCAAAAACCAAAATTCATTTGGCACCCCCTTCGTTTTTCTTCCGGCGACCAGGGAACATGCTTCCTCTGCCCCCCTCTAGTTTCGATCCGATGATAAACCATTAAATAATGTTCCTATTGTCATCATTTGTATTCATTTTTTTTTTAAATATAAACCTCTCATTCATTTTATTTGAAATACAAAATTTTCATTTAAAATACATATATTACATACATTTAAAATAAGTGCCTTTCACTTATTTCATAAAAAAAAAAGGAATAAAATAATAAGGAGAAATAATACGACGAACCAAAATTGTTATTTCAACCTCAGTACAATGTTTCTAATTTATACAAGTGAACACTAAAAGGTATTATTGCCGGAAGAAAAAAAAAATCCAACATAAAAGTGCCTTTTTGTGATCTATTGATAAAAACAGAGATCGCCCCGGCAAACATTTATACCCCTTTATTCTTCGTAATAAAAGAAGCCCCTTCACAAAATTATTTTCCATAAAAGCAACTTCACACAATAAGAAAAAATTGTTGGGGTTTAAAATGTGTAATTTCTAATTTGCAAACAAAATAAGCTCACAAGAAAAGTATAGCAGGAAGACATTTAAAAAAGGGATGATTAAATGTTTACTTTAAATTTAAACAACTGAATTTGATTTTTCTTCACAGAAATTTATTTTTCTCAAATCTGTAACAAAAACGCCCCCCCCCCCCCCCCAAAAAAAAAAAAAAAAAAAAAAAAAAAAACTTTCACCCCTGATGTGAAATCATAAGGTAAATCTTACAATTTTAAGTACATTTATTTTGCATTTTAGGGGGGGGGGATAGGGGTGTCACAAAAAGTAGATTTAACTAAATTGGATAATTTTATACTGATTGTAGTGATGATATGTATAAGAGAATCTGCCAGTGTCACATAGGCGTATGGAGGGTATATGGTGGTATACATAGGCGTAGCGTGACCAGAAATTTTAGGGGGGCACCAAGGCCGTGAGAAGTGCGCCCATAACGAATTTTCAATTTTGCGCCCCCCCCCCCCAAAAAAAAAAAAATCTTTCTCTTTGTAATGGGTGTAATAAAATTGATAAAGTGCAGAAACATAAATAAATTATATAATATTTATAATATGAATAAATATTTCGCATTTATTTTAGAACTTTAAAATGTTTAATTTTAATTTAGAAATTCAGAACAACTAAGTAACACAAGAGAAAACTGCACTTATTCGTTAGAGAGTTCATGATGTTTTGCGACAGGAAAAAAAATGATCAAGGAAGAAAAAAGAAATTCCCCGGAAAATGATGGGCGGACAAAAACTGAATAAATAAACAAATAAAACCGTGGTTCGCAGCATAAATTTTGCGCCCGGGGCGACCGCTCCTTTAGCCCCCTCTTTGCACGGCCCTGGGGAGAACACTAGAGGTCTGCACGGGCCACAGTTTTCAGGCCGGCGTGAAAATTAAAAGTTCCACCCGATCCCGGCCCGTTTATATTTTCACAGTTCATGGCCAGCCCGGTTCGTAAAAAAATCAGTGAAAACAAGCTCGGTCCATAAAAAAATCAATTAAATCAGGCCTGGTCCGGCCCGACTCAATTTCTACAAAAATTCCGATTTTTCTTAGCATGCAATTGCAGGGCTGCCACTTGCTACTAAAATGCTATACCTAGCGACTATTTTCAGCATACGGCGGCTATGGCGACTATTTTAGGCCGAAAACTGTTAAAAAGCGACTATTTCAAGAAAGCAGTAGGCGACTTTTTTCGGATTCAGCGACTATTTTTACTCAAAATATTCGGTCTTTTTCTTCAAAGCGCCTGTAAAGTCATCTTCCAAAACGCACTTTTTCAACGGTTGTTTGAGGAGATTCGCGATTTTTTCCGCGACGAATTCCAATATTCGGGATTCCCCCCCCCCCTAAAACCATTGACGAAAATAACTGTTTATTTCTCAGATATTTTTATACTATCGTTGAAGGAGATTTTGCGATTTTTTCCGCGATCCTTTGCCAAATTTTGATGAATTGATTTTGTGGATTTTTCGAAGAAAAAAAATCGTGGCTTTCACGAAATAAAAAAAAAATCGCATACGAAACATATGCCTGTTCAAGAAATAAATTTGGAAGATTCCATCCTAACAAATAATTTTATTATGCGGGATTTTCCTTTTCTGTGTGGGATTTGCGATATCCCACACGTTATTTCTAACCCTGCTCCTCAAATAAAACTTTTATTCCTTCTCTCCAAGAAACTCTTGAAATGAAAGACCTGATGGAAAGTAGTTCCGGGGATGATCTGCAAGAAGTTTTTACTGCTATGTTTCCAGGTGATGTACATAATTTTTATTGTGGAAGAACCAATTTACTTCGTAACTGAAACATTAGGGCCTTATTTTCTGGATAACTTTCTTTCTCATTTGAAGAAATCACTCTATTCTCTTTTCTCTGATTTGAGCAGAAGCATAAACTGTGAAATAAAATGTGGACATTCATAAAATCCTTTCATTGTTATAGATAGAATTTTTCTTCCTTTTTTTAAAGTGGGTATGCGAGTATTTCGGCTACTATTATCAAACAAATGCTACTAATTTTTTTCGTTGTAGGCTACTAAAGCTACTATTTTCAGTGTCATTCGGCAGTGGCAGCCCTATAATTGAGATGCTTTTATGAAGTTGAATAAAGGTTTTTTTTTTTCTAAAAAACTCCGATTTTTTTAAATAAAATAACATCGAAGTTGGACTTTTGATTTCCAAATTCAAAGGCTGACAATTACAAGACGGATCCATTTAGTAATCCGCTTTAAATCAAGCTGCTTCGAGTTAGGAAAAACGTTAAGAAAAGGGAGAACGCTACTCGATTCTTAAGCACCTGAATGTTAACATCTGTAATTTTCAGGCAAATAGGAATAGAAATGAGTTTATGAATGTGTCAAAAATAATCACATTTTTGAGTGGAGATTTTTGTTTTTTCTGAAAACGTTATTAATTTAATAAAACAAACAATTCTGTATGTTCTTACCTTCTATTCCATTATCGTCCTTTTGAACCCAGACTTGAATGAATTTAGAATCATGGTGTGCTTCATGACATTGCTTGTTATTGGGTTTTCTATAAAAATTTCCTGTTTTTTTATCGTGTTTGTTTTTGCGTGGCTTATTCATTCCTGATCAGTTTAAAAAATAGTAATAACAACATTTAACTACGAGTACATTCCCACAAATGACCAGATCATACCAAGCCAAGTGTGTGTAGAAGTGTGGAGAGGGGTTAGGTAAAGACGCTCCTATTATCTCACTTTGCACAAGAGGGAAACACAAGTTCAGAGGTCAAAGAAGTTCTTTGTGTGACCACCTTGTGTTACTCACTGAAATTAAACTACTAAAAAAAAAAAAAAAGACTTGGGTGACTGGACACCAGCTTTGCAGTTGGGGAAAATTTTCCTTCTACCGATCAAATTACAACTACTGACCAAATATCAATGATTGGCCAGCACCGTATTAATGGTTGAGAGCTAAAGCGTTTTTGTTTTGGGGTAAGAGAGAGTGGGTGAAATGCTACATACTAAAAAGTTTTAAATTTGATTGCATCTTAAAAAAAAAAAGCAATTGAAAATCACTGCCATTTATCGTTTTTGTAAAAGTCTGAATAAATCACAATCCTAAAATATATGAATTTCACATTAATTTATCTGAAAATCCCATGTATCATACACAATCACATATCCTTTTAAAACAGTGACAAATGAAGGTTTTTAATAATTTGCACAATAAGTACAACCTTAATATCAATCGTACGTTCAGGGCTGAAACTAGCCTTTTTTTGCGCCAGGGGAAAACATGGATTTTGGCGACCACCCCCTCCCTTCATCTCCTCACGCACAATAAATATTATTGACCTCAGGCACCCTATGCAAAATAAATAAATAAAATTCATAAAAAATAAAAATCATTCAATAATTAAAATTAGAGAAAGAAATATGTAAACGACGCTCCCATAGGATTAACTTTAACTTGAGCGTTAAGAGCCTACACAAGTCACGCAAAAAAACTGGAACGCTAATACTAAACGTATGAGAGCGATCTTTTTAATTTTTCTCGCTTGCATATTAATAGTTTTAAATGATTTTTTTTTTCTTAGCCTAGAAAAGCTGAGCTTAAATTCTAACCGGGTTAGTGATTACTTTTTAGATTTTGGTTTCAGATTATTTTTATAAAGTTACCTTCACTTCCAGTACCGGTTTCAAAACCTAAATGTTTGGCAACGCTAAAGATCAATCTAAACTATCCTAAGAAAAAAAAAAAAAAATTTAAATATTAAAATCCAAACGAGAAATTTCAAAAGAACGCTCCCTTAGTTTAACATTAGCTTGCGAATTTCTTTGCATTTCATATATATATATATATATACAGATTTTTGTATGAATCGACAAACGATTCATTTGGCGCCCCCTTCGCCTTTGTTCTGGCGCCTGGGGCACATGCCCCCTCTGCACCCCCCCCTAGTTTCGGCCCGGGCTATATTCTTTAAAAAACATTAAAAAGGGGGCTCACTGTTCTATCTTTTATATATTTCAACCCTTAGATTTTACTCGTAGACAGTTGCTCGACCTCGCGCCCTTTGAGACCGGATCTGCATGCAAAAAAAAAAGTAATTTTAGTAAAAGGCATGGGCGACATTTTTCAGTTGTCACCTACCTAGAAATGGCAAAAGGACGAGAAATGTAATTTGGAAAGGTAAAAGCAGGGGCGGCTGATGGCGCCCTGGGTGAGGTTTTTTTTTGTTTTTTTTGTTTTTTTTAAATTACGGGCAGTCGCCCAAGCTCGCCTCCTCTCTCTAAGACTGGATTTGGTTGGTTGCAAAAAAAACAATTGCCCCAAAAGTAATGCACCAAAAGTAATGCAAAAAATAATTGCACCAAAAGAAACAGAGCTGCATTTTACAATTTCCGCCTAGGGTGGCAAAACGCCTAGAAATGGCAAAAAGAAGAGAAAAAATAATTTTGGGGGATAAAGGCAGGGGCGACTTTATTAGCCATGCTGGCGCCCTGTGAGAGATTTTTTTACCACTGCAAATGCTATACTCTTTTTTTTTTCTTTTAAAAGGCTTTACTAAAACATTTTACTTTGTGCACTCCTTCCAGGGCCGCAACTAGCTATATTTTCACCCTGGGAAAACGTCGATTTTGGCGCCCCCTCCCCCCTTCCTCTGCAAAGTACATTTACAAAGAGAAATTTACGAAAATTTCTAGTAGCGGACTTATTTTAAAATTTAAAATGTGTAACAATAAAATACATAATATTGAAATATATAACCAGCTTTATCAAATATTTATTCATTAAAACCTAGGGAAAAAATCGAAAGGAAGCGGAAATAATTTCGCTTTATACAGGTTTCCGTCTTAGGAGGTATAACTGTTGGCATTCTTTCTGTTGGAACCATGTAGTTTTTTCATTTAAGACACGACTCCATTATAGACGGATTTCATTTTTTGAGATTTTACTGTTGTTGTAGCATTGCAAATTATTACAATTGGGGCACTTTAATGTCATAGTGATATGAGTCACATTGTTTTAGGAACTAAAAAACCAGGATTTACTGTAGGTATAAAAATTCCAGTACAAGTAATTCCAGTTTTGTAAAATATCTTCCTGTATTATCTACATAAGTTTTTCGGAATTATCACTTATACCACTCTTCTTATTTATAGACTGATATGTCTAGATACTTTCCTGAACTTAATGCTAATTTTCAAATTTATGTCTGACTCAAAACAACAACAACAAAATTATTCAGTTTTTACTTTTTATTTTGTGAATTTTCGACAGCTTGGTTTTTATTGTAACAGCCGGTCACCTGACCTCGCCTCCTCTAAGGATAGATAGATATGGTGATATCTGATATGCATGTAAAAAAGTAATTATAAGAAAAAGAATGGGGTTATTCATTTTCTGTCTTGTACGCGAATCTTTTTATCTATTTGACATTTTTAATGCACTGTACTAAGCTTTTCTTTTTGACTTTTCGGGTAGAAAATATTTTTTACACAAATTTCACACGCACATATATATATTGTATAAAACGGCAAACCAAATTTTCATCTGACGTTCCCTGTGCGAGGCGCCCAGAACACATGCCCCCTATGCACTCCGCCCCCCATAGTTTCAAACCCTGACTCCTTCTCCCGTTTATTTTTATTGTACCGGGCAATCATTTGACGTCGCGCCCATAGCAAGACGGGAAAAAAGAAAGCTCCAAAAAGAATAGAACAGCCATCATGGTATCTTTTCAACAGAAAAGTACTCACATTCAAACAAAATCTTCATTTGGCGCCCTTTTCGCCTTTCGTTCTGACGTCCGGGGCACATGACTCTGCACCCCCCCCCCCCCCAGGAAATCGGTTATCGGCGAGGGACAGTTTTACACAAAAGAGAGGAGTAGAGACTGACCTATTGGCCTTGGAAAATGTTAGTGATTCTCCTATTTGCAGTCTTCTATTATAGATGAATCTTTTTATATATTTGTAAATTTTAATGCATTTGATTCAGTTTTCCTTTTGGATTTTCCGGCTGCGAGACATTTTTATGCAAATTCGATATATATACATATACATTTTTGTATGTAAAGGCAAAAAAATATCTTCATTTGGCGCCCCTACACTTTCTGTTCTGGCGCCCGGGGTACAGAAGGTTGGGGGGGGGGCACGTGCCCCCCCGACGCTACGCCTATGGTGGTATATACCGTATACCTTCTGGATTTTTTTAGGAAACACCGTATACCGTCTGTTTCTCAAAAAAGCTATAGTATATACACTGTAGGGTATACTCTCTGCCTTGAGTACATGCCTTCTGCTTCTTTTACGACTACTGTTACGTAATGACTAACTTTTTCTTTCATCCATGTATCCGTCACCTGCATAATTATTTAACTGGTTATAATTGCATTGTTTCAATATCTGGCAACAGTTAGTTTTGTTTTGTTCTAGAGAAAAGTTTATGAAAATAAAGTAATGTGAATTATATGGCTCTTCTGTCATTGAATTTCAATTAGAAATATATTCGCTTTAGCAATAAGAAATGTTATTGAGGGCAGTTTTAATAGCTTATAGATATTTTAATACTTAACTTTTAGGGATTCATTTAGTTAAGAGATTTATTTACATTGGAATCCAACATATGGCGTCCGCGACAGGATTGGAATCTGTAAGTAGAATTTTATTTGAACTGCTCAAGTGAGAATTATTATTATTGTTGAATAAAAAAAAAAATATTGTTGATGTTGAATAATATGGATACGTTGAAAGCAGCTAGACGACAGCATCGTAGAATTTTCACTAAAGCGTGTAACGAATTTGATGCAAGTGAAAATAATTTATCGTCTGCTGAAAAAATTCTGAAATTGACAATAATAGAAGAGAAAGCGAAATTTATGACCGATGTAGAATATAAAATTAGAGAAATATTGTATAGCGACCAAGCTGACGAAGAAACAATAGATAAAGATATCGATGAATCTGAGGTTTACATCGATCGCTGGCGTGTATTACAACAGAAATTAAACGAACTTTTGATTTTAAAAAATGAAGATTTGAGATCTGATATTTCGGTAATTAATAAGAATGTATTGCTTCATTATCCGAAGATACAGTTACCTACTTTTAATGGTGAAATAAAAAATTGGTTGCAATTCTGGGGTCAATTTCAAAAAATTGATCAAGATACAAGCCTAGATTTTCATGACAAATTTTCGTATTTATCACAAGCCATGGAAAAAGGCAGTGTGGCAGAAGAATTGATTAGAAGTTTTCCGCCTGGTGGTAATAGTTATGCCAAAGCTGTAAGTCAACTTAAATCTCGTTTTGGACGGGAAGAACTTTTGATAGAATATTATATTAGAGATTTGTTAGGCCTTGTACTGCAGAAGCAAAATCCAGGAAAACATAATTCTTTGCGACGATTATATGATTCATTAGAATCGAAATTGCGATCATTAGAAACTCTTGGAGTTATTAGAGACAAATATGCTGCGATGTTATATCCGCTTGTTGAATCGTCTCTTCCAGATGATATTCTTAGAGCATGGGAAAGGTATAGAACGTCTCACAGAAGATCGTCAAATAGATGTAATGATGTGGAATCTGAACTAGATAAAAATCATGATACAGATTTAAAGAATGGTGTTGTAATTGGCTCAAAAACTGATCTAGATAATTTATTAGAATTTCTGCAAGACGAAGTTGAAGCAGAAGAAAGAATTTCTTTGGCAAGTAAAAGTTTTGACAAAACTTTTCGATACAGAGCTGCACGCAATAATCATGAATTCGAAGAATCTCAAATATCTACTGTATCAGATTTATTAAACATTGATATGAGAAAATATACTAGAAATAAGAATAATTTTAAACAAACACTGTGTATTTTTTGTGACAAACGACATGCATCGAAAAAATGTTTCAAGGCAAAGTCAATGTCGTATGATGTTAAGAAAGACATAATGCGAAAGAAGGGAACTTGTTTTCTATGTTTAAAATTAAACCATCTAGCCCGAAATTGTAGAGCAAAAGTAAAATGCGTAGTATGCAGAAAAAAACACGAAACTCTAGTATGTCCAAGAGTTCCTGAAAAGCTAATCAAACCTGAAGAAGCCCAGGATGCCTTAAAAGCTCTGAATAATTATTACATCAGGGGATATTCTTTGAGTGTTGAACCTTCAAAAAGCAAGCTTCATCATGAGCCAGGATCACAAGGACGAGCTAGAGGAGGTTCAAGCAGGAGTCGTGGTGGTTATGGTGGACCCCGTAGTGGTGATGGGTATGCTAATGGCTACGGCCGAAGATATGACAGTCCACTTTTTGGAGGTCGAGATTTTTATGACCGTGGCTACAGTTCAATGTCGCCTCGCATGAGACCATACCCTTCCCCTTATCATCGTCCTAGTCCATCTATGGCGCCCATGAGAGATGAATATGCGGATCCCTATTCATCATCTTTGAGAGATCCATATTCACAAAGATCTGGCATGTCTCCTATTTCACGTGATTTGTATGAAAGAAGCAGCAAAGCAACATTTCTTTGACACAGTTAAGGTTGGTATTATCGCTACAATTCTAAGGTACCGAAAAGATTTAACTTGTAATTTCAAATTGTTGAGTTCTGCTTTCCCCACAACTCAAGGTGGGAGTATGTTACGTAATGACTAACTTTTTCTTTCATCCATGTATCCGTCACCTGCATAATTATTTAACTGGTTATAATTGCATTGTTTCAATATCTGGCAACAGTTAGTTTTGTTTTGTTCTAGAGAAAAGTTTATGAAAATAAAGTAATGTGAATTATATGGCTCTTCTGTCATTGAATTTCAATTAGAAATATATTCGCTTTAGCAATAAGAAATGTTATTGAGGGCAGTTTTAATAGCTTATAGATATTTTAATACTTAACTTTTAGGGATTCATTTAGTTAAGAGATTTATTTACATTGGAATCCAACAACTACACCACTGGTGCAGTTGTATGTGCTCATGGGTCCCAAGTTCCACCACTAATTTCTAAAATATTCTTTTTCACTCTACCATAAAAAAGGTTTTATTTTAGATTTTATTTAAGTTTTAAAGAATTTTTTCACACATACTTTTTTTCCTTAAATTTTGTTCTTTTTCTTTTGTTACAGAGATAAACATTATTAGGAATTTCTATTTCTCTAAATGTGCCATTTTTAAAAAAATATAATAAAATGTTAAACGTTTAAAGTTTTGCAAAAAAACTAAAATAGAAAAAAAAAATCCATATTTAAAAAAAAATAATAAAATAAAAATAAACATTCTTAAATGTTAACTTTTCTTGTGAAATATGAAAAACAATTCACAAAAAATTTCATTTCAAAATTCACTTCACAAGCGTGTCAGAACATTCAAATTTTTACATTGCCTTAATGTTTTATTTAATTTGCTGATTTATTTAACAAATATAATTCTACTCAATTTCTTTAAAAGGAAATGCAAAAAGCAACATTAAATTTATAGTCGATCTCTATTACACATGTGCCACTAACGTACGTAACGTTTTTCACACGTACTTGTGTGAAAAAGAATTTATTCAGTATGTTTTTAAAATCATGGTAATCTTTGTGTTTTTATTTAATTTAGGAGTATAAATCCATTGCCACAATTTAAAGTTTGAATAAACAATGATTTGTGGGGCATTTTTTAAGACCCTTTAGTGGGGAAAACAGTCAAAACTTTCGA
Organism: Maratus speciosus; assembly: GCA_963932465.1. Taxonomy (NCBI): domain Eukaryota; kingdom Metazoa; phylum Arthropoda; class Arachnida; order Araneae; family Salticidae; genus Maratus; species Maratus speciosus. Next base: position 331,979,051 of record OZ010797.1, on the reverse strand, counting down.
TTAATTTCTATACAAAATATTTGCTACTGCTGATTTTTGACATCTGTTCGATCTGCAGACAGTAAAGCCGTAAAGTAGACGCTTGCGCAGTAAAAACTTGCCTTTGATTGGTTGCCGTAAGGATTTTGTATGTAACCAGTGAAAACGCTCTTAGGTTAAGGTTTTAGGTCACTAGGATTTTTTAGGTCGTTAGAACGACCAGTGAAAACGCACCTTAAGAGAGAGGAGGGTGAGGATCACCAACTTGTTTCTCCATTTGAATTTTGAAAGGAGTGAGGGCAAAAGTAATTTTGGAGCGATTGTTGCATCACTTACCTTATTATTTTGTTCGCTTTTATTTATAATAAACAATCGAAATTAACTCAATTAAGATATTTTGATAACATTTTGTACAACGAGAGTGAATAATTTAAATTATAAGTTGTAACAATTTTTAAATGACAATACAAATATTCTTTAATAAAAATTTAGTTTTCATTGAAAAATGCTTGTAATATCATTTAAAAATTGTCTATAAATTCCGTATGGTAAAAATTTCAATAAATTTTCTCCTCTACCCCCCAACCAACATCCATAAAATCACAAAAAAAATATTATTCTAGAAAAAGACAACAACCATCATAAAAAGACCTTTTTCTGGACTTTAAATCGGAAACTTTAAATTAACAAAATTATATTAAAAAAATTACACAAACAATTTAAAAAGTCAGAATTTAATGTTTTAGCCTTAAATGAAAAAAAAAAAAACTTAAAAATAAATCCAAAAACTTTTTTTTTAAGTCGCTCCAGGTTCTTTGCCAATAAAATAAATATGAACGTAAAAATGTTTTTCTGTTTTTAACCCTTTATGCCCAATGGTACATTAAAGTGCCATTAAAATAACTTGTTATAAAACTAATTTAATACATCGATTAGTAGTTATACTGTTTAGAATGAATTATAGATATTTTACTTTATCTTGCTCCAAAAAACATTATTGGTTGCACAAAAAAAAAAAAAAAATAATAATAATAATTTATTTTGCCTTTGCATCTTTTTCAGCTTTCTTGACGTTGACAGATTGGGCGGGGAGGGGGGGGGGGCGAACGTTTCTGTTCGGAAATGTTTCTATTGTAAGAAATATTATAACAATATTTTTTAATTCTACAAAATACTAAAAAAAAAAAGATTTTAAATAAAAGATTTGAGAGGAATTACAAATATTGCAAAAAATCCCTATAAATTCAATTTGATTAATTAATTTTGGCAAAATCCTTTTAAAATTTATTAAATGATTGTGTAAATCTTCTAATGTAGTTTCAAAAATTCACAAAATATGCTTTAGAAGATGAAATTTTCATAAATTCATAATTTGGGACATAAAAGGTAAACATTCTTTTATAGACATTCAATGTTTATCTTAAAAATCAAGCCTAGTTTCATGACTGCTATTCAAGTCCGCTACGATGTGTTAATTTGGCGTGGACCCCGATTATGGAAATTTCCTTCGTTTAATTTACGATTAGAAAAGCATGAACTGGTGCATTTATTTTAAAAATCACAATTTTCTCTCTGTTTTTTTTAACATATGCAAAAGGAAAAAAAAAACATAGTTTAAACAACCTTTCAAGATTTCTAAATTGTTTTTTGAAACATAAAATCATAAATAAATTAATTAATTAATGATAAAAGTGCATTTAAAAATATATATTACATTCTTCATATTTTATTTTTAACATTTTAATATTTAAAATATTTCATTGTTTCAGTTTCACAGCTAATTGGAATATTTTAACGTGCATGATTTGGCACATAATTAATTCCATTCTTCTTGTAACTCTTATACAAGATAACCATAAACAATATTTAGCAATTTATCACGTGGACCTCCTTAGGGAAACATATTATTAATTTATAATTAAATTCTCAAAATAGTAAAATGTTATATTGTCATCGAAAACACACCTGCTTTCACAATTTTTATAACCTTAGCTTACCAGGAAGTGAGTGAAAAATCGATTTAAAAATTCCAGATTTAAATACATGAACCAGGAAACAAAATAACTTATTGTACATACTATTACAAAATTGTTCATGTAATATTTTTGTTCTGTTTATTCTTAATGATTAAAATCGGTTTAAAAACTGACATTATTTTTAAAAATTATTTTCCATTAGGCAAAAATTTTTGAAAGTTTTTAGTATTCCAAGTTAGTTATTAAATTTTTCTATAGAAAAGTGCGAATATTTGTTTTAATTTTGATTTTAAAAGGAAAAAAATGCAAGTTTCATTTTTAATTTTCATTCATTAAAAAGGTACTTGCCATATTATTTAAAAATTTTTACAGCTTAAAATGGAAATCTTTCATTCACATTTTATAAAAAGTCATCAAAATATCTTGAGGTAATTTCGATGGGTTATTTTAAATAAAACAGAAAAAAATTCGATTCAATACATGATTTTTTTCTCGGAAAAGGGAGTATTGGACGTTTCCCCTAGCGCTAGAGATTGCTCTCTGAAAAGGACGCGACTCAATGACCAATGAGGTGCTCGGATTTCACCTGACTGTGATTTTGGCCCTCCATTTTAGAATTTCGCTACCCGACTGTCAAGAAGGGTTATGTATTTCACGCATATCTGGGTATGTGGATTTCTTTATACTCTCGAAACATCCCAACGGCAGGATTGATTTTAATGAATGAGGTCTCTATCGTTATGTCTTAATCGTCCGATGGTTATAGGCTGGGTTTTGTTTTTATAAATTCAAAATGTCGGCCGTAAAATACAAAATGACGGTAGAGACGAACAAATTACGCCCCTATTGAGTGACATATCATTGGCATGGGTGTACCCAAGAGCAGGGCTGATGGGACTACAGCCCCCCCCCCCCCCCCCCGAAATTTTCGAAAGTGATATGAAAAAAGTGCGGATTTTTTTTTCTTTCTTTTTTGGAATTTTTTTTTCAATCATACAACGGGCTAGTCATTATAATTAGTAACATATTAGTCCACATTGACACCAAAGAAGAGAAAGGGAGCTGATGGGATTACAGCCCTCGCCCCCCCCCCCCTTCCTCTCAAAATAGTCGAAAAATTAAATGAAAAAGTGTTTTTTCCTTACTTTTTTAGAATGAAATGAAAAAATAGCGCTGATTTTTTTTCTTTCTGTTTGAGATAAATTTGCCTTTTTTCACCTGTCGTTCAACAGATTAGCCGCTCCCTTCGCTTTAGTTCCATATTAGTCCACATTGACCCCAAAGAAGAGAAAGGGGGCTGATGAGGTTACAGCCCCTCCTCCCGAAATAGTCAAAAAATTAAATGAAAAAAGTGTTTTTTCCTTACTTTTTTTAGATAAATCTAATTTTTTCCTCTGTCATACAGCAAAATAGCCATTCTCGTTAACATAATATTAGTTCACATTGACATCACAGCATACCCAAAGATGGGGAGGTGGTTGATGTTGATGGAATTACAGCCCCTTCCTCTCGAAATAGTCGAAAAGGAAATGAAAAAATAGTGCTGCTCTATTTTCTATCTGTTTGAGATAAATTTGCATCCCCCCCCCCCTATCATTCAACAGACATAGCCACTTCCTTCGCTGTAGTTCCATACTAGCGTACAGTGACACCACGTTATACACAAAAAGGTAGAAGGGGGCTAATGGGGTTACAGCTCCCTCCCAAAATAGTCGAAAATGAAATGAAAAAGGGCTAATTCTTTTGTTTGTTTGTTTGAAATAAATTGGTATGTTCCTTCTATCATTCAACAGACTAGCCGCTCTCTTCTCTTTAGTTCCATACTAGTGCACAGTGAAACCACATTATACCCAAAGAGGTGAAAGGGGCTAATGGGTTCGCCCCTCCAAAAATAGTCGAAAATGAAATGAAAAAAGGCTAATTTTTTTTTCTTGTTGTTTGAGATAAATTTGTAATTTTGTTTTCTGCAATCCTTATTTTTTTTAGAAAAATCTGTAATTTTTCTTCTGTCATACAGCGAAATAGCCATTCTCGTTAACCCCATATTAGTCCACATTGACATCACAGCATACCGAAAGAAGGGGAGACGGATGATGGGAGGACAGACCCCTCCTCCCGAAATCGTCGAAAATGAAATTAAAAAATATTGCTTTTTTTTCTTTCTGTTTGAGATAAATTTGTATTTTTTTCTCCTATCATTCAACAGACTAGCCGCTCTCTTCTCTTTAGTTCCATTATTAGTGCACGGTGACACCACATTATATCCAAAGAAGTAGAAAGGAGGTAATGGATGGGGGTTACAGCCCCCTCCCAAAATAGTGGAAAATGAAATGAAAAAAATGCTGTTTTCTTTGCCTTTTGTTTGAGATAAATTTGCAACTTTGTTTTCTGTAATACAACGAACTAGTCATTCTGGTGAGTTCCCTCCAGATCTCATATCAGCGCACAATTACACCACAGTACACCCAACAAGGGAAAGGGGGTTGATGGGGTTACAGGTCCCCTTTCGAAATAACAAAAAATGAAATGACAAAAAACTGCTGATTCTTTTCTTTTGAGATAAATTTGTAATTTTTCTTCAGCTACGCAACTATTCTGGTTAGCCCCATATATTAGTGCACAGTGATACCCCAGCACACAATACCCAAAGAAGTTGATGGGGACGGGTGTTATGAGGTTACAGGTAGAGTCGTGGAAAAAAAATAAACACCCCCTACCAACTCTTCAACAAATTATCGTAGACGAAAGTGACTGGTACCGAACGATTGGAAATAAAGTCTACTTTTAAATGATGTATATAAAATTTGCTTAGGGGGCATCTACATATTAAAACGAATACAAACATCATTTTTTTTCAACGGCAATACCCAATTTTAACGAGATATTTCAAATCTTCGGTTCAAACTATGCCTAGACACCAAATTTCACGTCATTTGAATAATAAGTTTTTGAATTATAAACATTCAAAATTGAGTGCGTCTAATGTTAAATTAAATTTTCATATTTTTATTTATATGTCCTGAAATTATGCTCCTAATGTGCGAATTTTTTGTGTAGCAATAATACTAATATACCCAAACATAAATACGCTGAATTTGCAATTTTTATAATTTTGTCATATGAATTATGAAATGAATATTCGAAAAAATTATGAGTTGCAACCTACAATTTTTTTGATGGATTTAGATTTATTAAGTCCTGCTTTATGGAAATCCAAAATTTCACGTTTTTCTTCCAAGTAGTTTTCAAATTAAGCTTAAAAACGGAAAAATGATGGTTTAAGGGGCCGTCTATGATAGAAGTGAGTAGATATTTTGAAATTTCTTCTGCTGTCCTGTAATCTAACAGGCTTCATTGATTGCTTGAGTAGCGCTGAAGATGCCTTGATCAAGAAGGTGGCTCTCTCGGTTAACAATCCAGTACCGAACTTCAATTTGGATACAACCCTTAAAATACACTTGTTTTAAAATAATTAATTTCTCTGGAACTTATGGTATGAATAGCATAAAAATTTATTTTTAGGCTAATTGAAGGGTGTAGAGTTTATTTATGCTGTCAGAATTGTGTACTGCTATTGAAAAAAACAAAGTTATGGTTCGTTTTAATTTGTAGATGGCCCCCTAAACAAATTTAATATACATCATTTAAAAGTAGACTTTATTTCCAATCATTCGGTACCAGTAACTTTCTTCTACGATAATTTGTTGAGGAGTTAATAGGGGGTGTTTACTTTTTCTCCCCCACGACTGTACATTCCTCCTCCGAAGAGATCGCAGTAAAATGAAAAAAGGGTTGATATTGTTTCTTTCTTTTTGAGATAAATTTGTTTTATTTTCTGACATACTACGAATTTGTCTTTCTCGTTAATCCAATATCCTCCTCAGTCCTGACTTGTATAATGCACAAATAATAAACAAACTCGTTATTTTATATATGTGTTTAAAAATATTTGTGTATACAAAAAATATTTTGTGTTTGTTACAATATTAATTTATTGTTAAACAAGAACGTAGCCAGAATTTAGTTTCAAGGGCGGGAAGAACAGTTTTAAAGATTTTAAGGTATAATGACTTACTGTTTTTTTTATCTATACTTTCAATTAAAAGAAACACTTTCAACATATTTCGACGTGGAACGGTCTCAGGATCAGACCACGTGACCCCCCTTCCCCCAGAGTTGATTCTGAGTAAAAAAAAATTCTGAAATTAACAGAAAATTTTCTGAGAGGTTACAGCAGAGGGGGGGGGGGGGAGGGAAGGAAATCTTTTCCCGTTGCTAATTATTTTTGTTTTAGGTTGGGTTAACTCTGTGTTCATTTAAGATCAATTTCAGGCTGAGTGTATATTCATACAAGAGCAAGTTGGGTTCGGGTTAAGGCTGTTCTCAAATCCATAGGGTCAACTTTCTGACATAAGTTTTAATTCATTTTTGTTGGGAAACGCATGAAACTAGAAGGTATTGTTATTCAGAAACTATGTCATCGAATAGTTTTTCCGTTTTCTTGTAAACGCAATAGATCTTTCAGAAAATATTGTCAGAGTTGGCATTTTGAACTGAACTTCCGAACGAAAGGAGAAAATCCAGTCAGTAAGGAGAGAAAAATGCCGTGCCACGTGATCAAATTCATTTATAACTCAATAGGTAATTGATTGATCAAAAAATGGAAAACACAGTTCGATTCCAAATCGCTTCCATGGTCAGGTTTTCCAATTTTATATCTTTCCGTTAAAAAATGAATTTGTAAATGTGTCAAAACGTTTTGCGCTTGTTGAACAGAGCAGTTGAGAAGAGCCTTAACGAGATTTTTTAAAAGTTAGTTCAGTATATTACTTCAGTTTAAAAACTATACCTATAATAATAAACATAGATTTTTGTATGTGTTTCTTCCGCGGTCTGTTTGATGAAATTCAGGTTTTTATCACGGCACTTTGACAAAATTCGCATGTTTCCGCGATTTTTTGACAAATTCGTTTTTTTCGCGACCCTTTGACGAAATTCGCTTTTTTTCATAATCCTTTGCCGAAATTTGTGTTTTCCGCCACTTTTTGACGAAATTTGCGTTTTTTTCTGCAGCCCTTTGAAGAAATTCACGTTTTTTTTGCGGCACTTTGACGAAATTCGCTTTTTTCCGCAACCTTTTGACAAAATTAACATTTTTTTCCGTGGCCCTTTTTTGCGACCCTGCGTTTTTTTTTTTGGCAATCCTTTAACGAAATTCGCGTTTTTCCCGTTTCCCATTGACGGAATGCGTTTTTTTTTAGCGATCATTTGTTGAAATTCGCGTTTTTTCTGCGGTCCTTTGACGAAATTCGCTTTTTTCCGCAGCCTTTTAACGAAATTCACGTTTTTTTCTGCGGCCCTTTTTGCAACCTTGTGGTGTTCTTTTTTAAGATCCTTTAACGAAATTCGCGTTTTTTCCGCTTCCCATTGACGGAATGCGTGTCTTTTTTGCGATCATTTGTCGAAATTTGCGTTTTTTCTGCCGCCATTTGACGAAATTTGAGTTTTTTTCTGCAGCCCTTTGAAGAAATTCACGTTTTTTTGCGGCACTTTGACGAAATTCGCTTTTTTCGCAACCTTTTGACGAAATTAACATTTTTTTCTGTGGCCCTTTTTTGCGATCCTGCGTTTTTTTTTTTTTTTTTTTTTTTTGGCAATCCTTTAACGAAATTCGCGTTTTTCCCGTTTCCCATTGACGGAATGCGCTTTTTTTAGCGATCCTTTGTTGAAGTTCGCGTTTTTTCTGCTGTCCTTTGACGAAATTCGCTTTTTTCCGCAGCCTTTTAACGAAATTCACGTTTTTTACTGCGGCCCTTTTTGCGACCTTGTGGTGTTTTTTTTTAAGATCCTTTAACGAAATTCGCGTTTTTTCCGCTTCCCATTGACGGAATGCGTGTCTTTTTGCGATCATTTGTCGAAATTTGCGTTTTTTCTGTGGCCAATTGACGAAATTCGCGTTTTTTCTGGTCTTGTTGGCGAAATTCGCGTTTTTCTGGGTCTTTTTGACAAAATTCGTGTTTCTTTCGCAGCACTTTGACGGAATGTGTGTTTCTTAGCGATTGGTTTTTTAAAATCGCGTTTCTTCTGCGGCCCTATGGCGAAATTCTAGTTTTTTAGCGATCCTTTAACGAAATTCGCGTTTTTTTCGCAGCCCTTTGACGAAATGCGTGTTTTTAGCGATCTTTTTTCGAAATTCACGTTTTATCCGCGACCTTTTGATGAAATTCTTTTTTTTTTTGTTTTTGCGGCCCTATGACAAAATTCAGGTTTTTTTCTGTGCTCATTTGACGAAATTTGCGTTTCCGCCGCGATCATCTGACGAAATTCCGGTTTCCCCCGTGATCATTTGACGAAATTCGCATTTCCTCCGCTATCATTTGACAAAATTCGCGTTTTTTCGTCTTTTTGACGAAATTCACGTTTTTTCTCTTCCCTTTGACGAAATTCGTGTTTTTAGCGAACCCTTAACGAAATTCGCGTTTTCTTCGCAGCCCTTTTACGAAATGCGGGTTTTTTAGCGACGTTTTTTCGAAATTCGCGTTTTATCTGCGACCTTTTGATGAAATTCGTTTTTTTCTGCGGTACTATGACGAAATTCGGGTTTTTTTCTGTGCTCATTTGACGAAATTTGCGTTTCTACCGCGATCATTTGACGAAATTTGCATTTTTTCCGCGATCATTTGACGAAATTTGCTTTTGCTCTGCGATCATTTGCGAAATTCGCGTTTCCTCCGCGATCATTTGACGATATTCGCGTTTGCTGCACGGTCGTTTTTCGAAATTCGCGTTTTATCCGCGATCTTTTGATGAAATTCGCGTTTGTACTGCGGTCTTATGGGTAAATTTGGGTTTTTTCTGTGCTCATTTGACGAAATTCGCATTTTTTCCGCAATCATTTCACGAAATTTGAGTTTGCTCCGCAATCATTTGACGAAATTCGAGTTTTTTCTCGTCTTTTTGGCGAAATTCGTGTTTTTCTGCGGCCTTTTGACGAAATTCACGTTTTTTCTGTGTCCTTTCGACGAAATTCGTGTTTTTAGCGATCGTTTTTTGAAATTCGCGTTTTATCTGCGACCTTTTGATGAAATTCGCTTTTTGTGTGCTCATTTCACGAAATTCGCGTTTCCTCCGCGATCATTTGACGAAATTCGCGTTTGCTCCGCGATCATTTGACGATATTCGCATGTTATCCGCGGCCCTTTGACAAAATTCGGGTTTTTTACTCGATCCTTTAAGGAAATTGGAGATTTTTTCTTCTGTGAACGCTTGACGAAATTGATTTTTCTCGGCGACCATTTGTCAAAAATCGTGATATTTTTTTAAATCCGAATTTTCGGACTGATGGCCGAATTTTTTTAATTTTCGGAACCTCATGCCTTAAATTTTCGGAAAATTCGGAACAACGTTATCCCTGCACCCCCCCCCCCCCGAAATAAAATCCTGCGTACGCCACTGATCATTGGATAGGTCTTTCAAAATGAAGACGATGTTTCATTGACTATTTTACAGTCAGAAGTTCCGTTTAAATATTATACAACCTGAAAGTTGTGTAGGTAAGATCTTTAGCTTTACTGCCTCATCAAAATAGTGTTTATAGATAGGAACTAACAATTTAACACAAATTAAAAGTCATCAATAGAAGTAAATAATAAAATAGGTAAGTAATATAAAAAATAGTTTCACATTGATGAGAAATAATTAATTAGTTCGCTTTTTTCGCGGTCGGGTTTTTTGATTTTTTAAATTTAATTTTTATTCTCTTTTGTTCCCAATCCAAAAAATACTCCGCTAGCTAAATATTGGGACAAGGGGATATCTATCCATGTTTTTAACTCATTAGGTTCATGCTGAAGTGTGTGTGTGTGTTTGGGGGAGAGGGGGGGGGATAGGGTAAGAGATCAGAGTGACAGTATCTGTATGCGGAGTAGAAGTGAATGGGGATTCCAGAAAACAGGATGCAATGGTCAAATATCCAAGTCTTAAAATGGGAGTCAAAAACATGCAATAACAAACTGTTACTACTTCCATGGTCAAGAAGAATAGAAAAAAATGAAAAGGTAATGGAAAAAACATGGTGTTATGGGAACTTATGTCAATCCTCTCGCAACTGTAAGAATCTGGGATGGAATCTTTCTTTTTTAAAAAAAGAAAAAAGCTTTTAAATTGCATCAACAATTTATTGAACAACTCATTCTCACTTTGCTCTTCTTAGTGCTTGTTTATCCTCTCAATTTTCGGAGAAAAAATGTGTCAATTTTCGAATCGGTATTATGTATCAAAGAGAAAGGAGTAAAATTTCTAAAATATCACAGCAATATATGCTCGTCAGATGCCCATGTATCGATGAAAGTTGAATTCAACATAAACTTTAAACACCCATATGCGACCAACCATCCATATTTTTCTAATATACATTCCACATTTATTAGCGATTTATTATAGCAGTGAAATATTTTCCATATTTAATTATGCACAGCGTTTTTAATCCTAATTGTAAAATTACCTGTTTACTTAAAATATGGATTATAAGATATGTAGATACATAATATAGATTAATTTTCTTAATATGAAGTTAGCAATAAAAGATGGTTTCTTTATGAAATTTAAATTTTAATTGAATGGGAAAATAAGGAAAAGAAAATAAGACACTCCATTTCGTTAGGGTATGCGTGGGGGAGACTGTGGCATCTATTTTACACATTCTCTTAGCACAAATGTCATCAAAATTAGACAGCACAGTGACATTATCCCTCTCTGAAATTTGAAATTTAATAAAGTAAATTTTTATATCTGGTTATTAAAAAAGAACTCTTGAGTAATTACTAATAAGAAAAAAAAAGTAATTTCGTTCAAATTTGAACATTGCCGCCTGGAAGACAGTTTATTATTATTATTTTTTTAACTGTCATGTATTTCACATTAAATCAAAGGGTTAAAAGAGGAATAGGGAGGGGGAAAAGTTAGGAAAGCATAAAAACGTCGAAAAAAAGATTTTACTTAATTTTCCGTTTTATAAAATTTTAGCAGAACATTATTTTTGAATATTTCTTAATTTTTAATATTTTGAGTTGCTTTTTATGTTAATAGGTTTAAAAATTTTCTTGCAACAGAAGTTCTGAAGAAAACTGCAACTCGTCTCATGTTTATATTCTGCATTAAAAAATGTAGGCTATACTGTGGGCGACCACAGGCATGCTTGTGTACTGCCTATTTCTAAACCAGATGAGATGAGAAATTCTTTTTTTTTTTTTTTTTTTACTATGACAGATAGAAGAAAATCCAAATCTTCATAATAGTGAATGTGAAGGTCAGACCTCTTTACTCATGCATTTTCTGAATGTTCAATATTAATATGTATTTTCGTATAACAAGTGTACGCGTTTTGTGGAATTTTTCTTGTCCTTAATATTTTTTATGGCAAATAATCAAAACTGAAAAGAGTGAGATTTTGACTGAAAATATTCTTTCAGATGCAGCTTGACTTCTTTTGAACTGTGAATACATATAAATACTAATGCAGTCTTTCATCTATAGGTACTTGTAAAATGTGAATATTACGTAAAGATAGTTTAAACAATGAATTCGAAGCAAGAGGAGTTCGTAATATACAGATTATAAAATCAGTGTAATCAAATTGTAATCGTAATCGACTATTTCGGTAATCGTAATTCAACAAAATTTCTTTAATCGTAATCTAAAATTTAAAAAACGGATAATCGAAGATGTAATCGTAATCTAAGTTGCACAAATAGTGACATAATCGTAATCTTAATCGATTACCGTCTTCTGTAATCGACTCGAAGTCTGGTTAGCATGTCTCAGTTGTACAATAGATCTTGTTCAGGTGAGAATCCCTAAGTTCTGGAATGTAAATTTGCCATAGTTTACACAAAAACACATGTCTAAGTACAGGGTGACATACTCCACGTGTCTGTCCAAACTATAGCAAACCTACATTCCAGACTTGGTGATACTTGCCTGGAAATATTTTCCTTTATTCTACTAGATGGACGGCAATAAGGCACACAACAATATGGCATTTTATAAGGAATATATTAATTTTCATACAAAAGAACTTTCTGTTTAAAAAAGCACAAATCACAGCAAAAAATAAGAAAAACAGTAGCTTTGAATGTCACTTCTATGAGGTGATCAATATAAATGCCCCAATAACATATCCCAAATAGTAGCGCAATTTGTCAACGTTACCTTAAGTCAATCTTAAGTCAATCACTTTTGAAACAAATTCATAATAGGGCGAGCCGACAATGGCTGGACGCACTTCAACCGCGTAACATTTTATCTTATATGATAACGACGGATTTGGGGTGACCGCAAGCGCCGTCTGTTAAAAAGAACATGCATTTTTCTTTTGCAAATCGTTCGACAAACTTAATTTATATATATAAATATATACTGTAAAATTTATGGTGTGAGGTTTAATTTAAAAAGTTCAAGCTTACATGAAATATAGATGTTATTCCTAAAGCGTGTATAATCTGATCACAGGGCTCGTAGCTCGTACGCTTCAAGGACCTTTTACCAGAATTTTTGTAAAGTAATATTTGCCTTATTTAACCCGGGAGAACTCGCTGCATGAGATTTTCTCTCACAGTCGTACTTTTTTAAGACACTTATTTAAATCATTTTTCATTTTAATTAAAATTTCAAAATGTTTTTCAATTATTTTACCTATTTTGTGAATAAAAGTACTAAGCCAACCAAAAAAAGTTGATATTATATGAATATGGGGGCGAGACTCCATACTTAACTCACAACTCACTTTTAGGACGAACACTGACATTTATTGAGACGAATACATACACAAAAAATACAGATATAAACGCTCTTCTCGTTCTTTAATTACTTAAAGGCATAAACGTCGTTGAATACTTCTATGATTTTCTTACGTCGTGTAAATATTCAATCTTATTTCATCGAAATATGTTCTATTCTTTTTAACAAAACTCTGCGTCGTAGAAACTCATTTCGTTCTCTTTACTTCTTTCGCAATTTCACTTCACACAGCTTCGTAAAGGCTCATTTTCTTTTTAATCTCGAAGCGGAAAATACGGGAGACACTCAGTCTAATGCAGGTGCTGCTTGCGAAATCTCCACAAGCGGCCGTCCTGACATCTGGAGCTGCCGCAGCGACATGTGGTAAAATAGAATCTGAAAAAACAAAAAAACAAAAACCAGTAACTGTTCTTAGGGGGAAAAGAAAAAAAAATTAATCTGCACATCATAGTTGAAGTAGCGTAACATCGTATGGGTTGACTTATAAAATTGTTACAAACACATAAGAAGAAAAGATTTAAAAAAAAATGTTTTTGAAGTTTCAGTTATCGTCAGGCCAAGGTTTCATGTATTCAGCACAGGAGCTAGTATTTATCGGTCCTTCAGTTGATGAGATTTTCGTTACGTCGTAGGTGTCGTTAGACTTCACTTTGATTACTTTATACGGACCTAAGAATTTAGGTTTCAACTTTAAACCTGGTCCTTGCTGGGTTCTCTTAATTGCTACAAGGTCACCAAGCTTGTACTTACGGGGTTTCTTACGTCGTAAATTATAGTGCTTGCGGTTTTCTTGTTGAATTTCCAGAATATTCTTCTTGGCTTCTTTACGGAGCTCTTCTCTGTCTTTCATAAATTGTTCTTCGACTGCACTGTTTAAGAGGTCAATAATTTCTACATCTTCTTTCTGTTTCATTTTTGTACCAAATAATATTTCAAACGGTGTTCTCTTAATGCTTCTTTGGTAAGTTGAATTAATGACTTGTTGAACTTTAGGAACATGTTTAAACCATTTGGTCGGTTCGTCTTTGGACATTTTAGAGATTACAGAAATTATGGTGGAATTAAGTCGCTCTACTTGACCATTGGCACGGGGAAGGCCAGTTGTAACTGTCTCGTGCTTTATATTTTCGTCTTGACAATAATCAGCAAATTCTTTGCTTGTAAATGCAGGACCTTTATCGCTAATGATAATGGAAGGATTGCCAAAAGTATGACTTTGTTGTCGTAGTTTTGATATAACTTCGGTAGCAGAAGTACTTTTACATGGATACAACCAGACGAATTTAGTAAATGCGTCTATTAAAGACAAAATATGTTTATAATTTTTGTTGGTTGTTTCAAGAGGGCCTAAATGATCAATGTGGTAGGTTTGGAGAGGAGTCTCTTCTTTAGGTAAGGGATGCAATTCACCTTCTTGTTTGCCACGTTTGCGATTATACAAAAGGCACGTTACACAATTTGCTATAATTTTATCAATTTTATTTGACATATTAGGGATGAGAAATTCTTCGTTAAGGAGTTCTTCACAGCGTTTACGGCCAAAATGTCCTTTGTCGTGAACGTGTTTAATGACATTTAGCTGCATTTCATCCGGCACAACTATCAGATCGATACCTTTATGATTTTTATAGAGAACGTTATTTTTAAGGAAATAGTTGTCATATGGCTTTGTTTTCAAAATTTCTTTGATGGCCTGTATATGTTCGTCAGTGTTCTGTGATTGTATGATTTTGGTAGTAAAACTATCTTGAATGATCATACATATTGGATTTCTACTTAAAGCGTCGACATGGCGCATGCGTGTACCTTGTCTGTGTTCGATTGTATAGTTATAGTCAGCTAACATTAAAGCCCATCGAGCAATCTTGGTGCAAAGATCTTTTTTATTCATAGTAAGGGCGAATGCGTTGCAATCTGTGACTATCTTGAAAGGAATACCTAGAATGTAAACGCGAAATTTTTTAAGGGATTCTATGACAGCTAAAACTTCTAATTCATAACTCGAATATTTACGTTCGGCATCTGTGGTTTTTTTGCTCATAAAATAGACAGGGTGAAATTGATTGTCAATAGAAGACTTTTGAAGGAGGACTGCTCCGTAACCGTCAATAGATGCATCACAGTGAACTTCTGTTTCGTTACTAGGGTTATAAATGCTTAAAACAGGACCTGAAGAAAGGATGTGTTTCAGCTGATTAAATGCATTTCGTTGCTGGTCGCCAAAGTGAAATTTAGTGTCCTTTCTAAGAAGATCTGTTAAAGGCTTAGCTATTAAAGAGTAATCTTGAATGAATTTACGAAAATATGAAGTTAGTCCGACAAATGAATGTACATCTTTTATACTTTTAGGTTCTGGGAAATTAAGGACAGCTTTAGTTTTTAAGGGGGATGGGTGCAGTTGACCATTTTTAATGTGGTAACCCAAAAAATCAATTTCTCGTTGTAGAAAGTGGCATTTTTTGAGATTCAGTTCTAAACCATATTCGGATGCAGTTGTAAGGACGCGTTGTAATTTCTGGAGTCCTTCGACTTCGTTTTCAGCTGGTATTATGAAGTCATCCATATAGACAATAAGTACTTTTTCATTAATGAGGTCTCGAAAAACGTTATAAATATATCTTTGAAACACTAACGGTGCATCGCTAAGGCCATAATTCATATATAAGAATTCAAATTGACCAGAATGTGTTACGAAAGAAGTATATTTTCTACTATTTTCTTCTACTTCGACATGAAAAAAAGCATTTTTAAGGTCAAGAGTAGTAAATACTTTTGCAGAATGCAACTGATCAATAATGTCATCAATTACTGGGAGGGGAAAACGTTGTTTATGTGTTTTAGAATTTAACTTCCTATAGTCAATACACAATCTATATGAACCATCTTTCTTTTTTACTAGGACAATAGGTGATGAAAAATTACTAGTGCTTTTACGAATAATTCCTTTTTCGAGCCACTCAGAAATTTGTTTTTCGACGAAGTTTTTCTCTATTTGCGCCAAGCGCCTGGGAGGACAAGTAACAGGTTCTTCGTTTTCCAGATGAATTGATAATTTAACATCAGTTGTCTTTATTTTTTTAGGAGAATAATTTTGAATAAGTTCTGAAATTTTTGAACGTATTGTTTCATCGGTAATATGAGATAAATCAAGATTAAGATCGTCTAACACATGAGCAATATTAATCAAAAAATTATTGGACGTATCGTCATTTTTCTCGATTTTTTGCATCGAAATATTATTTCCAGAAATTGTTAAAATACCTTGTTGAATGACATCTGTACCAATAATAAGATCAAAAGATATGGAATAATCTGGGACTACATAAACATTAGTTGTATAATTAAAATCATCTATCAGAATGTTCGTAGAGAAAAAACCTAGGGGTTTGATTATAGTATTTCCTAATCCAGTTAATGTGATAGTTGAATGTTCAAGGTTCGAAATTGTAGGGAGTTTGCGATAAATACTTTCCTTTAGTAAACTTCTTTCACTACCTGTGTCTACCAATGATGTAACATTTACAGACGAAATAATGACTTGTTTGGTCATGAAAGTGTTCGACGTGACAGTGGAAACATTGGAGGGTTCTGACTTAACTCTAGGCCTCCTTGGTTGATCACATTGAGCCGATTTATGGCCAAAATTCGAACAATTAAAACAACGAGGGCCTTTATCTTTATGTCTGCATTGGCTACTTTTATGATTCGACAAGCCACAATTAAAGCAAAAAAGATCAGATTTTGGTCGAAAGGATTTCTCTTTCATTGGCATTTCAGGTTTGACTTTACGAAATTTAGTGTTCTCAAAGTCATGTCAAATTTTGTCATAAATTTTGAGCTTTTGCTTGAATTCTACAATGGATTGGCATCCATATAACATTGATTTTCTGAAAACGGGGTCGGGTATGCCGTTTATGATGTATTGCATTAATGCGGAATCCTCGATTTTACCACGCGAGCATATTTGTTTCATGATAAGAAAATATTCTTCTATTGATTCATTTTCTTGCAATTTTCGTTTATTTAATATATCATGTAACTCGGCAGAATTATAAGTGGTGCTAAATTCTGATATTAAGAGTTGTTTAAGTTTGTCATATGAATTGATATGAAATTCTGTTTGTGTTAATAACTGGGCTTTTCCTCGTAATGATCTTTTACAAAATATGAATTTATGAAAGTCAGATAAATTAAACATATTAGTAACATCCTCAAAATTATTAAACCATACCTGTATATCACTAAAAGAGCTACCATCGAAAGGAGGTATTACACTTTCAATATCAGTAAAATTTATAGACGATGGCATAAAACTTTGAACTGGAAATTGCTGTTGTTTGTCAAAATTTGATAATTGAGTGTTATTACTTGAAGTCATATTATTTGAAGGCAGTTCGGGTTCCGAGTCGGTGTCACTTTCATTTTGTATAATATTATTTTGTAGTAAGGTCAAGTCTGAAAGGTATGTCACTAATCGGGTTGCGAGATCGTTTAAAGATCCCTCATTATCAATACAAAGTAGATTGCACACTGTAATCAGATCATTTAATGAAAAATCAGTTTGAACTTTAGTTATTTTATTTTTGAATTCGGTGCTGTCGGTTTGAAAACCGAAACCAGTAAAATCACGTATTCTCTTTCTATTAGAGCGATCACCGTCAGCATCAAATAGGAATTTATGCAGCAATTTAATTTTATGCGTTCGTTCGTTTTTAAACGCAACTTCCAGTTCTGGTATTTCAACTAACTTCATAATAAAATAATAGCAATGAACTCACCGTTAGAAGAATATCCGGCTTGAATATGTAGGATGAATAACTCTAATTAATCATATTGGTGGGTTAACTGTCACTTCTGACTCCAATTTATGGGGGCGAGACTCCATACTTAACTCACAATTCACTTTTAGGACGAACACTGACATTTATTGAGACGAATACATACACAAAAAATACAGATATAAACGCTCTTCTCGTTCTTTAATTACTTAAAGGCATAAACGTCGTTGAATACTTCTATGATTTTCTTACGTCGTGTAAATATTCAATCTTATTTCATCGAAATATGTTCTATTCTTTTTAACAAAACTCTGCGTCGTAGAAACTCATTTCGTTCTCTTTACTTCTTTCGCAATTTCACTTCACACAGCTTCGTAAAGGCTCATTTCCTTTTTAATCTCGAAGCGGAAAATACGGGAGACACTCAGTCTAATGCAGGCGCTGCTTGCGAAATCTCCACATGAATGTAAAGTAAAAGAAAAGCAATTGGGCATTCTCACTAGCGAGTTCTCCCGGGTTAATGAAAAAAAAATTGTCTTCGGATATCACGCCCAGTACTTTAAGAAATTACTGCTACTAAAACACCTAAAATCCCCTGAATCCCTCCCTTGATGCGTACGAACCCTGGATCAAACGGTAATTGTCACCTTCTTTAATCGCCAAATGTCTGTCATTAAATATTGTGAATATTAGTATAAGTACGTTTCATTTTTTTTTCTAAATTCAAAAATGTTTAACTATAAAGACTTTTTCATATTTTGTACTTGTATTTAAGTTGGTTGTAAAATTAAATCTTTAAGTATAATTTTGATCTCAATTCTATGATGTTTTCACATTTAATTTTTAAAATAATCAATAATTTTTGAAGTACTTGTTAAGGGTTGGACAACGGTCAAGACGGCAAGATTAATACTCTATTTGATAGTGTTCCCACCTACGTTCTTATGAGGGATAAATGTTTAATATTATTTTATTACATTTTGCCAAATTGTAGAAGAAAATTCATAATATTTATATGGGAGAAATATAATTCTGGTAACCAATTAAGCTCCATTTTGGATGGCGCAAAAATTCTTCAAAATGTAATTGTCTCAGATTTGCATATTATTATGAATGTGTGTTATTTGTATTATTGATTTATGCAAAAACATCAGTTTAAATCACTTTCTCTTCTAGTAGTTTTCGGAAAATAATTTAAATGCAGTAAAAAACACATAAAAACCCTACCAGCTTTATTCAAAATGAAGAATTGACAAAGTTTAATATTTTTCTTTCATCAAGGGAGCTCTGCTTCCCTACCCCCCCCCCCATTTACCATTTAATTTTAAAACACAATACTAAACATTCTCTTACATAGGGGGTGGGAGGAGGTCAGATGAGAAACTCTGCCCCCCCCCCCTCACCTGGAGAGAAATCCTTTTTTTCTTAATGTTTAATTATTTTAAATCCCATATATATATATATATATATATTCAAAATCGTGAGAAAATTTAGAAAATTCGAGGAGGTACAATTGCCCTTCCTTGCCCCTCTTAAGCGCGTATGAAAGGTAATCTTAATTTTTAAAAATAATACTGAGGTTATTAAGACTAAAACTGTCCTAGTTAAAGATTTCGTCCAGAAACAGAAAACAAAATTTAATAATACAGTTCTCATTCTGGAAAAAATTCTAAAGTGTAACTTTCTTGTACCAGGCAATTGTGGCCTTAATCTTACAAGCTAGATGTATTACTAATTATTCCTTTTAGAAATGGAAAGATTGCTAAGATCTAAAATGTTTAAAAAAGAGATAAATATTGAAAAATTATATATGTATATGCAGGCTGTTTCAGCACAGCGGTTACAAACTTTCAATAGAGATACAGTACACCTAGACGATAGAAAATCACATAGCAATGCATGGTATGAAACGCTTTCCTGGCGCGAAAGTGACGACACACAGGGGTCGCATTGTAATTGAAAAAAATCCATTGTTCCTACTAGAACCCTTAATCAGTAGTCTTCATGATAATTTAATTTTAAATATGCAATAGATTAGTACGACGTAGATGTTATTTTCAAAATATTGGCAGGAACAATAAAATTTTCCCTATAGAATGCGACCCCCGGACACAACACACAAGAAAAGAAGAACACTAACAGGGTGAGAAAACATGTTTATTATTCTTAGTACCGCAAAAAATGCTGGGACAATGCTGAACAGTGCTGAGGAACTTGTTGCACGCATTGTGGCAGCTGCTGGGGAAGTCCGGGGCACGTCTGGTATTTCCGAAAACTTTAGAACTTCCATGTGCCAGAGATGTGAAGCCTACAGCACAGCTCTGGGTTGTAATTTTAAACAACTTCTTCGATGACGATCGCTGCCTCTCTTTTTGTGCGTATTTCTTAGTTCTTTGCTATGCTAAGAATAATAAACATGTTTCCAAACCTTGTTCGTGTCCTTCCTTTCTTGTATTTTGTGTCGTCACTAGTGTTTCTAGGTGTCCCGTGTAAATCGGATCTCCAAATGCTCTGGACACCAGTATTTTAAAGTAATTTTCTTCGCCGTATCTAATGGCAGAATTATCGGCGATTAAAGATGGCGAAATAAACTGTAAGAAATTAGTGGTTTCCAAAGTATTAAGAGCATTGATTTACGTGGGACACCTGGCAACCCTTGTCGCCAATACCGCGAAAGGAAAGCGTTTCTGACCGTGCATTGCTATGTGATTTCTAATCATCTAAGTATACTCTATCTCTCCTGAAAATTTGTAACCACTGTTCTGAAACATCCTGTATATATTAAAATAATTTGAACCATTCTTTCTTTCTTTATTTTTTAGCAGTTTGTTAGCAGTACATATATTTAAAAAAATGTCTTCAAATCTCAGTCTAATTCTGTATTTTTCATTTTTTCAATCAAACAATCTGAATAATAAAAAAAAGTAACCTACATTTATCGGAGGCGGAGCTTAAGAGGTTCAGACACATAATTCTCGCATGATGGCTTTTATACAAATATGAATATGGCTATAAAATATTGTTTTTTCGGCTTAAAAATAAACTAATTGCATATTTTATTTAGAAACCTTATAATTATTCAATTTCTGTAATAAAAAAAATAGGTACAATTTTGATGGTTTTTTCAAATATTAAGCGACCGTGAAGGGGTTAATAACAGGAAAAACGATACTAAAATATAGCCAATTTCACTATTTTATAAAACTGGTGGGAATCAAACAATTTGAGTAAAAGACACAGCCCGTGAATATGACGGGAGCGAGAATTAAGGGGTTAACCCCTTGAAGGGCGGTGGGATAAAATATATCCCACCTAATTTAAACAAAATTCTCACCAGACTATTTTAACTAAATTTTATACAGTGGAACCCGGTTAAGACGCGTTTCAAGGGAGTGGACAAAAGTCGCGTATTAAGCGGGATCGCGTATTAAACGTGATTTGTTTAATGTTGCAGAAACTGTGCTTATTTACACATCTAATCGTCTAAATGAACTTTAGGGCTTTCGGTTAGATGTTTACGGTTGAAAATTTTATCTTTTAGGTATATTTAGATTGAAATTTGATTGTATTCAACTTTAACTCATTATTATTTTTTTAGGAGCGACTAAGAATAACTGCTGAAAAAAAAAAAAAAGAATTTAAACGGCTTTAATGTAGATTAATACGTTACAACCAAAAATAAAAAAAAATAATTTCAAGCTAGACTAATTTACAACCAAAAATAAAAAAATTAATTTCAAGCTAGCCTATTTTTTTTTTTTTTAAATAGCAGGAGGTAAAAAATTTAAAATATTAAACTTTTGAAAGCACAACCCAGTTGTTAAAATCATATTTAGTACTTGTGATAATGAGTGCCATTATAATCTATCCTTTTCATTATAAAAAAAAAAAATTATCCTTATTAATCTTTTTGTAAAAAATATTGTTAGCATAGCAAAAAGAAAAGAAAACATAAAAGAATTAAACAACCTCAGTCGCATTTATTTAATCTTTACGAGTTTCTTTTTTCTTACCCGACTGCCAAGAAAGGTTATGTGTTTCACGCGTATATCTGGGTAAGTGGAATTCTTTATACCCTCGAAACATCCGAACGGCTGGATGGATTTTAATGAATGAGGTCTCTATCGATTCGTCTTAACCGCCCGATGGTTATAGGCTAGGTTTTGTTTTTATAAAATAAAAAATGGCGGTAGAGACGAAAAAAATTTTTACGCTCCATATTGAGTGGCATAACATTGGATAGGTCTTTCAAAATGAAGACGATGTTTCATTGACTATTTTACAGTCAGAAGCTCCGTTTAAATATTACACAACCTCGAAGTTGTGTAGGTAGGATCTCTAGCTTTACTGCAACTCTAACCTTCATAGACATCTATAGGCCTCATCAAAACAGTGTTTATAGATAGGAACTAACAATTAAACACAACTTAAAAGTAATCAATACAAGTAAATAAAAAAATAGGTAAGTGATATAAAAAATAGCTTCACATTGATGAGAAATAATTAATTAGTTCGCTTTTTACGCAGTTGTGTTTTTTGAATTTAATTATTTTTATTTATCTTTAATATGCATTATAAAACACATTAGGTATATAACTTACATTTAAAACCTCACTAACAATAGGTATAATCATCTTTAATCCTAATTTTATGACATATCTGAGTACCCTGAATTCGTCTTTCTCTACAGTGAAAACATACACGAAGCGAAAAACACAGAAAGTTAGGACGCGGGATCAAAGAATTCCAGTGTTTCTAATTTAGCGGGTTTTTTAAAATTCAAATATCTACCGCTATTTCCGATTAGTAATGTTCGCCTTAGTTAATCTGTTATTAAATAAAGTAAATATTACTATTTGAAGTCGCTGTTTTTCAATTTAATATAAAAAATCTGATAAATTGTCAATACTGGAAAGCAGACAAGGAATTTGCATCTTGATCAATGAATTCGCGTCTTAAGCGTGATTTTTTGCCTTAAAGGACCAGAAATCTCTCGCGTATTAAGCGGGATCGCGTATTAACCGTTCGCGTATTAAACGTGATATTTTTGCATTAGCCTTATAGGCGATGTTCAAGGGATCGGAAAAAATCCGCGTATTAAGCGGGATCGCGTATTAACCGTGAGCGTCTTAACCGGGTTCCACTGTATTTTTAACTTTGGAGGAAAATCTTTGAACAATTGCTTTTCCTTATTTAAAAATAAAATTTTTTGAGTATTCCGGTGATAATTCAATATTTAGAGACTTTTTTGCTTGCCCCTCAAGGGGTTAAATAAGGGAATATAACGTCTGTCGGAAGTGAAGTGGTGCATAAGCAAAAATTAATACCACCAGTTGTTGACTCGTAGGTTTATTATTGTGTTTGTCCTACAAACAAAGGTATGAAAACATGGAGCAAGGATTGGGAGCAAGAAAACACAATGTCAACCACTGGTGGTATTAATTTTTGGCTTATGCACCACTTCACTTCCGGCAGACATGGATCATTAGATTCCCTTACTTCTACTCTCCCATAAAATAATGGTTTTTTTTTCTTGTGCTTGATAACATAGGTTTTTGTGCTGTCGGCTCTTGGACTATAATGCCTTCTATAAAGTAGAGTTTAAAGTTCATTGTAACACAAGTTTTATGTTGATATATCTGTTCGAAGTTGAGTTATTGTGCGGATAGTGACATATCATGTGAAAAATATCTCCAATATTAATTGAACTATATTTTTTTATCATATTACATTATAAGTGTTTATTTTTATATTTTATAAAGCCTTAAACGTGGCTTAAATATATTACTCAGTGTTATGTAATTTCAATAAGTATTTAAAAAGTTATGTTAACTCGAAACCACTTCACTTTTGAACTGGCTATATAGATTAAAAAGGTATGAGACCCCTTAACCCCTTGGGGACGAGCGGCACGCATACGTGCCGCATGAAGCGCTCAGAATCCTTGTTTCTCCTCACCAGTAAAATTTTATTGTAAAATTTGCCTTATTTAATCAGCGCATTTTTTCGATTCAAGAAGGCACAAATTTCTGTTTTTAAAAAACGGTGAAAAAAGATTAAAAATTTCGTAAAAGGCTCCCGTCGCGAAAGGGTTAAGGGAACAAGGGACCTTCAAATTCATTTTTTTATTTATTTTAAATTGCACCTTAAATACTATTCAAGGGCGCACAATATGAATTATGGCATATATATTTATCACACAAGAAATTAAAAAAAAAAATTTGGGGGGGGGGAGAAAATAAGGAATTTTTCTGAATATTTAAAGCATTATCAAGAAATTTCAAAATGTCCCAACCTCACTCCATATCAATTAAAATCCCCAATATTTTTTATTCTACTTTGGTTTGCATATGCAAATAAAACTGTGCATAGTTTTTTGAAAATAAATATAATTGGAAAATTTAAAGGTCCGTTAAGTGCAGAAATATGGTGCAAAAAGGCTGAAAATTTCATAAAATTTACAAAATATTTTTTTTTTTTACCTTTATATTCAAATATATACAATTCGATGCGCAGTTTTATTTGTATATGTAAGCCAAACTGGCATAAAACATATTGGGGATTTTAATTGATATGGAGTGAGGTTGGGACATTTTGAAAGTTCTTGATAAAGCTTAGAATATTCAGAAAAATTCCTTATTCTTCGCCAAAAAATTTTTTGTTTTTAATTTTTTGTATGATAAATATATGCATTAATTCATATAGTGTGCCCTTGAATAGTATTTAAGGTCCAATAAAGAAAAATAAGTTTGAAGGTCCCTTGTCTCCTTAATAGGGCATTCTTGCATCTTAATCACTGTAGAGTTTGACTCAAAATTATTCTAAATCTAATATCAGCATTATAATAATTATCAATGCAATTGTGAAACAACAACAATAACAACAAATCTTATTTCCGGTCATTTTACAGCAAAAATCTCTTTCTAGAAGTATGGAAAATAATTTTTAATTGAAATAAACATATTTTTCGTTTAAAAAAAATTATCCTTCTCGCAATGTAACCAGTTTTATCACGGATTATCATAATAATTACTGAATCTTTTCACTTGGTATTTAAAACGTAATGTATGAAAAAATATTCGAAATAATTCTAGGGCTCCCACTGATTCGTTTTCAGAAAACCAGTATTGCAAGGGGGGGATCGTGGTAGGTTTGAGCTACAATTGCATGAAAAACGCCCTTCGGGTTACGTTTCGGCGAAATTTATAAACAGGATTCGTTCTTGAAAAAAAAAAAAGCGCTGTTCAAAGAATGGACCGAGAGGTAATATGACAGAAGCGACAGTCAGTTTTTACGAATTCGTATCGTATCTGTGCATAAATTTTTACACTGCAGAATTTTGACGGTTTCGCGTAATCGGAAAACCGTCATTTTTGTACTTTTAGCTCTTTACGAATCATAAACAACATTGACGTACAACTAACAATATGATTTTTAAAATATATTTTGCAAAATTTACGGTGTGAGTTTTAAGTTAAAAAATTTGTGTTTGTGTGAAATGTATATGTAATTCTTAACCCCTTGGGGACGAGCGGCACGTATACGTGCCGCATGAAGCGCCCAGAATCCTTGTTTTTCCTCACCAGTAAAATTTTACTGCAAAATTTGCCTTATTTAATCAGCGCATTTTCTCGATTCAAGAAGACACAAATTTCTGTTTTTAAAAAACGGTGAGAAAAGATTAAAAATTTCGTAAAAGGCTCCCGTCCCGAAGGGGTTAACCCCTTGGGGACGAGCGACACGTATACGTGCCGCATGAAGCGCTTAGAATCCGTGTTTTTCCTCACCAGTAAAATTTTTCTGTAAAATTTGCCTTATTTAATCAGCGCATTTTATCGATTCAAGAAGACACAAATTTCTGATTTTAAAAAACGGTGACAAAAGATTAAAAATTTCGTAAAAGGCTCCCGTCCCCAAGGGGTTAAAGTGTGGATAGTCTGATCAGTATTTGTATGCCGCAAAGAGAACCACTGGGGTTGCAGTGGTCCTGATGAGAACGAAAATTTTCGGTATTGGGTGGGGCGTTTCGTGTTTAATCTTTTGATTCTGGATTCACGACCTGTAATGTATGTAGCCCATGGAGGAAAGAGATAGATGTAGATATAGTAAGGTGGCTGGGGGTTACGCCAAAAAAGTAACCCTAAAATGCGTTACAGTAAGCCCAAACACAAGCACGTTCTTTCACGAAAAAAAGAAGAAAACTTTTAGTAATACAGTTTTTAATTCATAATACAAGGGAATGCTGCTTTAGAATGCTTAAAAATAAGCAGACCACTTTCATTTAGAGGAAAAAATGCTCGGGTGATGTCAAAGAATTAGGTCCCTGTTCCAGGTGCTTTTTTCGTTTGGGCCGAGTGAGGGCATTTAAATTTGAGCGATAACGCGCATAATATTGCAAACCGCTTTTACGGCATACTGCATCTCCATCTATCTCTTTCCTCCATGAATGTAACCATTGAACTTTCGTTTACTTCGCTGCAGAATGACAGTTACGACAAAGAATTTCAACCCAGTCATTAAACAAACTCATAGGGTGATGAAATAATTATTTTTTTTTTAATGAAACTAAATCAGATTATGTCTTTTTTAAATTTTTTATCTTAGTTATTTTCTATTTACTTCTTATAATTTATAATGGCGTGAAGAATTCGAATATTTTAAAAGAGATTCATTTCTGAAACAGAGAAAACATATTTTTAAAAATATAGAATTTAATGTAATCAACAATTGTTTTTAAATGAAAAGGTATTAATAGAGGCAAATAATTAATATTTACAACAAATAGTTTCTTTAAAAAAAAAAAACAAGAAAAAAAAACATTCGTTTTCTTCAGTTTTAAGAAATGAACAGAAAATAAACAAGATTAAATATTAAAAGAAATACATAATCTGAATTTTTTTAAATTAAAATTTAAATATTTTTTCACATTATGAGTTTGTTTAATAACAGGATTAAAAATTTCTGATTGCCGTCACTATCACACTGCCTCGAAATAAACGAAAACTGCATAAATGACACAGTGAAAATGTGCTCTATAGAGCTGTGCAAGGTGACGTCACGAACAGGTTTTTCCTGCTGCTGTAGGACAGTTATCGCTACCTTTATCAAAGCTTTTTCTGTTTGTGTGTACTACAGCTTTTTTTTAAAGCATTGATAAAGGTAGCGATAACTGTCCTACAGCAATACAGTGGTGGAAAATTTTGCGCAGAGGAGGAGCCTATTGACACCACTAAAATTTTATAGTATTCTTCAACTTAATAAAACCGCAGAAATTCTGTCATGAGATAAGGCGAAAAATACTACTACAATTTAGTGGTGTAAATAGGCTCCTCCTCTGCGTCAATTTTCCACCACTGGCAGTATCAAAAACCTGTTCGTGACGTTACCTTGCACACCTCTATACCCTGTTTAAGAAAACATGAAGGAATTATTTGTGCAATTTCTTTATTTTGTTTTTTATGTTTCTAAAAATGCTGATAAATCTGTTATAAATTATGCTGAGTTTTTAAGCTTTATTTAACTCATTAAAATCTCAAGTAAGTTAAATATTTCTGCATAATTTAATTTTGTAAATATTAATATCTTTTCTAAGAAATATAAAAACGAAGTTTAGAGCTTATGTAATTTCTGGGCAAAACGAGAAAATACATTTCTGTAAGTTTATTTCAAAATATTTTTATATCTACATGTTGCATATTTGCTTATTTTTAGTTTTTACTAAATTCGCATTAAATAATTAAAAAATAAATGAATTAGTAACTCTGAATAATTTGAAGTTCAAATAATATATGAAACATTATTATTATTATACAATCGTAATTTTTGACGATTTTTTAACACGTTGAGTGCCGCGTCAGTCACCGGGGACTGACACTGATCTTTCAGTTTAGGCCTTGTCAGTCATCGGTGACTGACACTTATAGATTGTGTAACGGGAATCTTATTTCGTGGCCCAAACTGAAAGACAGACAAAATAGGTTTGGCATTCAACGTGTTAAATGCATATAACAGGAGTATTTTAAAATAGTGGAGTATTAAGAGGATATAAATGTAAACACATAATAACCAAATGCCATTCCTTATTTATTAGAATAAAAATATATTTAACGAATTCGCACTAATTAATGAGAACTAAAAAAAAATATATAAAATATACTTCATGCAGTCAACTTTCATTTTGAACAGCAAAAATACCTACGACAATTTAATTCTTAAAAGTTTATAAAACCTTACGAAATAAAAAATAAAATAAAATAAAGAGGTTAATGAAGATTGATTCAGATTTTACAAAACAAAATTAACGTACATAGTGCATAGCTGTCAACTTGTAGGGATTTTTCTTACCACTAAAATTTAATAGAAAATTTTGACATATTTAAACGCTAAATTTGCTTGAATTTCGGTGATTCAATTAGTTAAAGTTCACTATAAAATTTTAGTGGTATGAAAAATCCGTACAAGTTGGCAGCTATCATAGTGTGAAAACAGACTTCCTGAAATTTCATCATCTGTTATATTTATCTGCGGTATAGCAAACATCAGTGGATGAAAATCCCATCGTTGCATTTTCTCAATGAAGCTAGTGGTTTGACGCGAATAATTTAATTCTTAAAAGTTTATAAACCTTTACGAAATAACATACAGTAGAACCTCGATTATCCGAAATAATTGGGACCAACCATCTTTCGGAAAATCGAAATTTTTGGATAATCGAGAATGCTTTAATTCTAAGATTAAGGAGAAATATATGCAATATTTCTAATAATGGTAACAAGTGCTTAATGAAAATAAAGCAATGACAAAATAGAAACAAGGATAAATTACGTGAATTTTAATTTTAAAATTAAGTACCTTTTACGTATATTACAAGGGTTTGAAAAAATGTTTTGTTTGTCATAGTTTCGATCGCCTTTTCTTTGAAGCTCCATCACGGAGTTTTTTGATATTATTAGTTCACCAGTGTCACAGTTTTTCTGCTGCTGTCATGCCAAATCTTTTGCAAAACATACAAAAGCTTCAGAATTGCTAATTTGTTCGTTTTCTTCGTTCCACTCCGCAGCTTACGGGAGCTCAAGTTAAATTCAAAGGAACTCTAAGAAAGGGGATCGGAAATATTTATATGTACTCGTAGTTCGAAAAGGACCGCTTGCACACAAGGAATATGAGTAAAAAAAAAGCTTTCAAAATGGATTTTGCACACAAGGAATGTGATAGTTAAAAAAATTGCTTTAAAAAAGGATTTCGGTAAACCGAGAGTTTCGGTTAGAAGAATTTCGGATAAAAGAGGATCTACCTCGATTAACCGAAGTAATTGGGACAGACGATCTTTCGGAAAACCGAAATTTTCGGATAATCGAGAGTACTTCAATTTTAAGATTAAGGACAAATATATGCGGTCTTTCTTATTATGACAACAAGTGCTCAATAGAAATAAAGCAATAGCAAAATAGAAACAAGAATAAATTACCTGAATTTTAATTTTGAAATTAAGTATCTTTTATATATTTCACGTTTGAAACAAAGTTTTGTCACTTTGCTTTGCAGCTCAACCATGAAGTTTTTTTTTTCTTTTAATACTATTAGTTCACCAGTATCACAATCTTTCTGCTGCTTCAGCCATGCCAAGCCTTTTGAAAAACATTTAAAAGCTTCAGAATTGCTAATTCATTTTCATTCCGGTTGTCCCTCCTCTTACTGTGTTCCTGTTCACTTCGCAGTTTACAGGAGCTCAAGTTAAATTCAAAGGAATTCTAAGAAATGGGATCCGAAATATTTATCTATACTCGTGGTTCGAAAAGGACCGCTTGCACACAAGGAATGTGATAGTAAAAAAAAAAAAATAAATAAATAAAAAACAAAATAAAAATGGATTTCGGTTAATCGAGAGAGTTTCCGTTAAAAGAGTTTCGGATAAAAGACGTTCTACTGTATATAAAAAAATAAACTAGTCGGATATACCAATCTCAAAACTTTCTTCTAATCTCATGCATGTTAATACTTCAAAATTTGCTATAACAGTGCCAAAATTAAATGACAATCTATGCTCATCATGAGAATTCTAAAAAAAATTAGATTCCGTGCATCTGTTCTAGAGATAGAACTATCGCTGAAATCGTGTAAATCCAGCCGCGGCTAAACTCAATTCCCCTTATACGGCCGTAACAAAATGTCGAAATCCCTTTGTTTTCGGGGAGTCAGAGTTCACTCCGAATAATTGTAAGGGGCGTTTTTACCTACTGTGTGTAATGAAGAATTTGCCTTGCACGTTTGTGTTTTCTTAGGTATAACTTAACTGAAATTGCAATTTTTCATTTTTTTTTTAGTAAAAACCGGCCTATTGCTGTGTTCCATACCGCACTTACGATTCACTAAAAATATTCCAGAAATTTCTTTTCATGAATTTCCTTCACATTTGGAGTACAAACTGTTGAAAGAAAAAAAAAGGACTTGTTGATTCTTTAAAATAATGAAACCTGAAAAAAAAAAAATTATTAGTTTTTTGTTTCCCCGTATTTCATGATCAGCACCTACAATATTTAAATTTACTGAAAATTGTTCACAATGTACACATATCTATATTTTCTAAAGAAAAATTGTGTAAATATTCATGTATGAAACATGAAAATTTATTTTTATCGTATTTTTCCATATGCTTGTATAGTTAAGATTAGCTCCATATAAAGATTAAATTTACTGAAAATCGTTCATAATGTACTGATATATATATTTTTTCTAAATAAAAGAATTATGTAAATATACATGGTTTGCAAAAAAAAAAAAAAAAAAAAAACGATATGAGTTGATTGCCGGATATTGGCGAAAAGACGTGCTTATTTTTTTATATTATGGTGTTGGTGTTATTTATGACGGCCAACGTTATTTATCCACATATCCATGGTGTTATTTATCCACACGACGGATATGGGCCCGAATGAGGGGGGTACTGCCCGTGGGGGGGGGGGACTTTCTAAGGGAACCTAAACCGTATTTACGCAAGGAAATCCAAGGTTCGAAGGAAACAACGAAAACTCCGAACGATTAGAGCCCCACCAGTGGCTGAGAGGTTCTGCTCTCGAACCTAGTAGACGGGAGGTGCTGGGTTCGAACCCAATCGCGCCCGTCGGCCTAACCGTTTCGGAGTTTTCGTGGTTTTCTTCGAAACCTTGGATTTTCTATGCGTAAATACGTGTTAGGTTCCCTTAGAAAGACCCCCACGGAGGGCACTCCCCCTAGGGCCTATATCCCTCGAGTAGATAATCGGCCGTCAAAAATCAACCCAACCCGAAAGATTAGGACGACGCGACGGGCGAGATTGGGTTCGAATCCAGCATCTCCCGTCTACCAGCTTTGAGAGCAAAGCTTCTCGCTCACTGGTGGGGCTTTTTTATATTATGAAACATGTAAATATATTTTTTATTTTAATCGT
The DNA here is from genome assembly GCA_963932465.1 of Maratus speciosus. Classification (NCBI taxonomy): domain Eukaryota; kingdom Metazoa; phylum Arthropoda; class Arachnida; order Araneae; family Salticidae; genus Maratus; species Maratus speciosus. The sequence continues at coordinate 331,948,095 of OZ010797.1, read as the reverse complement.
ATACATTTATACCATGAGTATCCAGAGTTAGAATATTTAATTGTATATGTAATTTTGTTAGTTATAATGGCCAAATTTATTGAAAATCGTTTGCAATGTACATCTACCCTATATATATGAAACGAATTTATGAAGCGGATATATGAAATGACTGAAATGTAACGAATTTATGAAACGACTGATTAAACAACTTACGTTTCGCGGCGATTTCTCCTAAACTATGGAATACTTTGCGATGAAATTAACACCAAAAACCTGTATTGATCCGCAGATCTCAAAATTGGTATTGGAATTTTAAAATTCGAATTAGTTTTCGAAATATTAATTTTTTTTCTAATTTTAAATACTTTTTCTAATGATGGCAACTCAAATTTTAATCATAACAGACATTTTTTTTCATATTTTAGAAAAGGTTATTATTTTAAACTAATTTGGCGACCAATTTGGCCTTAAGATCAATGCTTTTTTTTAAATTTCATTATCATATTATTTAATACAAAACTTTCATTTAAAACTGAAAATTTTTAAATCAATGGCTTTCACTTCTTTCCTTTTCTTTTAAACGAAAGAAAGAAAAATATCAGGCGCAGATGTCATATGCGCACTGGGGTAGCTAAATGGCGCCAAAATGGCGTTATTTTGCCTGACATGGTAACCCGGCTATTGTTGCTTATTTATTAACGTTATTATTGTTGCTTATTATTGTTGCTTATTTATTATTTATAACTTATTTATTGTTTATTCACATTTATTTTCCTTTTATTTAAAAAAAAAATTATAAATTGTTTTGTTCTATAGTTAATAATTATTATTTTTTTTATTTATTGTTACTTCATTTTAAAAATAATAGAAAATAATTTAAAAATACATGTGTAACTGGTATTCAAAAACGAGGTTTTCGCCAAATTGTCGTAAAAAAAAAATCACGCAAAACTCGATTAAATAATGCAACAAATCCTGACATTTAATTTCAAATTCAAAGCAATGTTTTAATGGTACTACTTAGTTATCCTGTCGACCAATTTCGCTAAATTATATAAATTGCCAAACCACTCACCTAATTATATAAATTGACGTAATTTTTATTTTAAATAACGAAAGAACAGATAAATTAGTATAGCATTAATAAAAATAAAACGCCGAAATAAAAATCATTTGATGACGTAAAGACGTGTAACTTCTTTACAGTCAAGTGAATGTGACATTTACGATCAACATTATAGGCATTTAATCTTATAATCTGGCGATAGATTTTTGGTCGGTAAGATAACCAAGCAATACTGTTATGCTTTACCACTCGAAAAATAAAAAAATGCTAACTGGCGAGTTAAAAAAAAAGGTATTGGCGAGATTTGCACCTGGCTAACATAAGAGTACAAAGAATTCTTTGCGATCATGGCAACTTTTATGTAGTTTTATTCGAAAAAATAACTTTGATTCTTTAATCAAAATGGAAACCTTTCTTATGAAAAGCGAAGGGTTGTAATTGTTTATGGCAGTTACATAACTTGGACTATTATAATATAAGTGAAATGATGGCGATAGAATAATATTTGCCGACTTATTGCCTGTGTCTCGCTAACATTAAAGTACCATAATGGCCGCCTGGAATATAAAAAGCGAAGGGATCCGCCCGGAACTGTTGATAATAGTCACATGACTTAGGCTATTATTATAGAGATTGTTTTCAATTCTAAAAACAGCGCAAAGAATAATATTTCCTAACGATTAAAAATTTATTTACACGTGACTATTAAAAACAGAAAAAAAAACTTTAAAATTACTATTAAATGAGTAAGTGTTTAGAAACAGGAAAATATTGAAAATTGTAGTTACACGTGAATATTAAAAGAGAAAGGAAACTTTAAAATAATAAATACATTAATATGCGTTTAACCCTTTCACGGGCAGGGTACTTCTATTCGTAAAATGTTGAAATCAGTGAATGGCACCAGAATTTACCAATTTCGAAATACGAAAATGCTTTTGTTCACTTACTTGGACACCCAGCCAGGACGCCAACCGTTAGGCTAATGGACCGCATGTCCTGGCGGGAAAACACTCTCCACCAATCCAGCTCCACCTCATCCGCCGAAACAGGCTTACCAACGGCAATTATTTAATCAAATAAAATAGAAAAACAAAAGCACAATCCTGTGCAGCATAGAATCCTGCTATGCCAACAAAAGTTAACAAAAACGCATGTTTATAGGTTCCATGCAAATATAATATAAAATAAAAACTAAGATTAACTAACCTGAATGAACAAAAATTGCATGTTTAGAGGTTACATGCATCTCTGGCAAAAACAAAATTAAACTAAGATAACATAATTCGCATGTTTATGGGTAACATGCAACCAATGGCGTGTCAAAGTCTATACTGATAAATAGTTCATGCATAATGTCTATACAAAGTCCCAAACTTAACGCACCAGATTCACAGACAGAGTCAGAGAAGACGATCCTCAAAGTTCTGTCATTACACTTCAATATCCATAGTCATGTAACATCACGAAAATGAAACTCAGTAAAAGGTCCACTTCAATGACCCTCTACCATCTCCAAAAGTCTGGAACACTGCAGCACCAATGTTGCTCCTTTTTAAAAGCATATATCACTTCCACAATGACCAACGTTCAGATCATCAAATGAATGGCACCCCAATCTTCCGTAGAAGACAGGAAGTCCCAGCTCAAAGACCATCATCCACATACTAATCACTATCTGACAATTGTATAGGATAGTATATTCTGATAAATTAAACAATGGTTGTAGCATACTACAGACACAATATATGATATTTAAGAATTCTGAGTATTATTAAAAACAAGTCAGCAGTAACTGATGACGATCCATGCATCAGGACCAAAGAACCACCCTATATTAGGTTTAAAACTTGTATCTTATGAACGAGTACAATTCATTAAGGACGTTATAGTTAGCACAGAGCTTTCTATAGTTTTCTTTACAAAAAAGAACTCTGGATATATTTTGGCGAACTGTAAGTGAGTTATTAAAATAGAAAAAATAAGGCATTTTGTTGTTCACTTACTTGATAAAAGGAAAATTTTCATTCCAATATTCTGGTGCCAATGTCGCATTTAAGAATTAAAATTAAGTGGTCCAAAAATGAACCACCGCCCTTGAAGGGGTTAAAGCAGTAAATTGTATTATGTAAATCGTTTTATAACGCTGTTAAAAAATAACGGGAGATAAAGACTCTGTTTACTTAATTTATTTTATTTTAGCTTCCTTTCAAATGTTTAACTGGTCTTTTTATCAAACACGAAAACAACCATTTGATGTCTTAACAGCAACTGATTCAGCCTTAAATTTTCGCAATCAATGGGAATTGATTGAAAACCCGTTTACAGGGAGATCGCTATAGGTTTTTTCATTATAATTATATCTTCTCTTATCTTTTTAAAACCGATCAAATTAGTGTGCTTTTTGATTCTATGGTGTCTGAACGGGGGTTGGCGAGGGTAGCTTGCAGGGGGCAGAGCCCCCTAGTATATCTATATTTTTTAATTAATAAAAAATCGTGCAAAAATAATCAATGTTCTGAAAAAAAAATATTTCGTTATGAATTGATTACCGGTTACTGGCTAACTTGCTTACTCTTTTAATATTGTGTAAATATTTTTTATAATATTTTTAATGATATTTTTTATACTATGACTGCCTAAAGTTCAGATATTTGATTTTATAATTTCCCCTGTTTTTTTATTTTTTTCTAAAAATGATAGAAATCTATAATAATTATTATTTTTCTATTTCCCTGTACACTTCATTTTCAGTACCTCTAATGTTTACAATTATCCAAAGTTGCCGCAATAAACTTTATATACATACTAGGGGGCTCTGCCCCCTGCAAGCTACGCTCGCCAGCCCCCGTTCAGACACTGCAGAATCTAAAAGCACGTTAATCTGATCGGTTTTAAAAAGGTTAGAGAAGATTGAATTATACTAAAAAACCTATAGCGATCTCCCTGTAAACAGGTTTCCATTCAATTCCCTTTGATTGCAAAAATTTAAGGCAGAATCAGCTGCTGTTAAGAATTTCAATGGTTGTTTTCATGTTTGGTTAAACATTTGAAAAGAAGCTAAAATAAAATGAATTAAGTAAACAGAGTCTTTGTCTCCCTGTATTTTTTAACAGCGTTATAAAACGACTGACATAATACAATTTACTACAATTACTAAAATTTGCTGCTTTAACCCCTTCAAGGGCGGTGGATCATTTTTGGACCACTTAATTTTAATTCTTAAATGCCACACTGGAACCAGAATATTGGGATGAAAAATTTCCTTTTATTAATTAAGTGAATATTAGTAACTAGTAAATATTATTTAAAAAAAAGTTTTACTGGATGTTTTACGGTCAGAATTCTCAGTGTTTCAAGCAATTAATAATTCAAATGTAATTAAATGCAGAAATTTATTTATAATCTTTGTTTCCCGTGTTATAGTAGCGTGTTGTTTAATGTATTTTTAGTTGCTTATACTTAAAGCATTGTATCAGTGATGGAACAGTGGCATAGCAATTGGGCAATTGTCACCACTAAATTTTAATAGTATTCTTCGACTTGAAAAATATCAGAAATTATGTGCTGAAATTAGCGTAAAAATACTAATAAAGCTTTGCGGTGTCAGTTGATTCACTGCTGCTACACTGTTCCATTACTGGAGGTATTTATTTAATTTATCTCCAAATCCTTCAGTTTTCCTGTTTGCAGTACAAAAAACTCGAGGCCAAATTTATGTATCTTATCTATAACTTTATAACGCATATACAGAGACGTTTTTCGTATTGATGTATGAAAGTAACCCTTAATAAGTATTATATACAGCCATCTGCCGGTGACTGGAGTCTTTTAACGATTCCGAAACTAAGGAGGGGATTGTGAAGGCCGTATAAGGAAGAGAAGAATCGAGTTTGGCTGTGATCCGGCAAAATGCAGCATAGCAGCGACATCTATTGATTGATTTACACCAGAATCTAATCATCATCAACTTATGTCAACGCCTAAGTAAATATGAAGTTTGGGAAAAATCCGTGCATTAGCTTTGAGATAGGACTATTGCGAAAATCGTTAAAAAACAGCATAGTAGCGCCACCTATTGCGCTATATACACCAAAACTTAATTAGCAACAACTTGTGTCAAGGTCTAACTGAAACTGAAGTTAGGTGAAAATTCGTGCATTAGTTCTTGAGATAGAGCTATTGCGGAATTCTTGACAAATGTAGCGCAGCAGCTTCACCTGTCCAGCGATTTACATCAAAACATATTCATTAACAATATTAATCAAGGTATACTTGAATATGAAGTTTGATGAAAATATGCGCATTAGTTCTTGAGATAGAGTTATTGCGGATATCGTGAAAAATGCAGCATATCAGCGCCACCTGTCGGGCGATTTACACCAAAAACTAATCAGCACCAATTTATATCAGGGGATACCTGAATATAAATTTTTACTAAATTCCGTGCGTTAGTTTTTGAGTTAGAGTGCACACAAAATTTGTGTTACATACAGACAGACAGAGTCACACACAGACATTTTGTAAAAACATGTTTTTGGGATCTCTGACCCCTAAAAGGTGTAAATCCGTCGAAAACCAGAAGTCGAAAATTTTCACGAATCCAATATTTTCTTCTTGCAAAGATAGAAGAAAGTAAATATAAAGAGCTTAATGAAGACAGATTCAAATTTTACAAAACAAAATTAACGAGCATACTGTGAAAACAGACTTTCCGAAATTTCATCACGTATTATATTTATCTGTGGTATAGCAGACATCAGTGGATGAAAACCCCATCTCTGCATTTTCCCAAAGAAGTTAGTTGTTTGACAGGAATGTGCGCGCAGTTTCCTTGGTTGGGCTGATCGCGGTAAATGTAATGAGAACTACTGTTCCCGACTTTCGAATGTCTGCTATGGTGCGCCAGTTCTTCCGTACATGTACAGGTTTCTTGGCTTTACTATATATTCAGTTTCGAACCCAACTCAAGGCAAGTTCTTGCGTGTTTCTCTCACTCCATTGGAGGGATAACAAAATCGATATGGTTATAGAGGCAACAATCGTCAAAAACTTCTTGTGTAATAGCCATATACAAATTTATCATTCTGCAAAATAGTAAAGTATAGGATTTTTTTCCAATCCAAATTATATCGTTTTGATCCAAATAATATTCGTGAAATTGAAAAATTTGTTAAAGAGACATTCTTTTTAACGAGATAGTACTATACTTATCTTTTCAATTCGACGAAGAGAACCTAACGCCGTATTGGTTAGGTGCTCACCCGTCATCTGAACAGAGACATATTGAAAATACATTAGAGAAGAAAAATATGTTTTATTTTTTAAAAATGATTCTCATTTAATTTTAGTGAAGTCAATTGAATATGTTTATCGTGGTGATATTGTGTTTTCATTTAGCAATATCAATTCTTTCCGATTAAATTCAAAGAGGTTTGGTTTGATCAGGCATGAGAGCGTTCCGACCCAAATGACCTATTGTTACCACTAAATTTTAATAGCATACTTTGCTTTATTAAATCTCAGAAATTCTGTCATTAAATAATGCTTGAAATACTATGAAAATTTAGTGGTAGTAATCGGCCATTTGGGTCGGACGCTCTCATCCCTGATCTTATGTACTCAAAGTGTAACTATTTTTATTATTTAATTAAAAGAGATAATTAGAAGATATCTTTCAATTTATGACGAAAACCTATTTCGAAATTATTTTGAATGGAAGATCTATTAAATTTCCAATTGTTAAATGTTCATAAGATGCGGAAAGGGCATAGCCGGATAATCATTGGAAACATGCCTTTCAATCAAATTTTCTGATTTTTTTCCCCAGATGTAGCTACATATCTGACAATATATTTCCCCTATTATCAACCTATAAATATTTACAAAAATGTATATTACAATTTGAAATTCATTTTAAAGCGTTATTTGGGGCGGAGCTACTCATCTTCGACACCCGAAGAATTTTTGGAATAAATAGTTACAGAATTGCTGTATTTTAAATTTTAATGAACACATGAGCAACATTCTCAACGCTGTCGATATCAAAATGAACATGAAGTTGAGAAACAATGCTTATATGTTTAATGGAATCTAAAATACATCAGTTGACATAGTGTCTGCTGACTTTGTTCCAAAAATTCTTCAAATGTCGAAGTTGAGTAGCTCCGCCCAAAATAACGCCTTAAAATTAATGTCAATAATTTTACTATACATTTTTGTAAATTTTTATATGTAGTACCCAACTTATACTTTCGGCATTTATATAAAATATACGGGCACATATGGAGAATTTTTTACTAGAAAATGGTAATTTTCGGATAACCGTAAGATATGATTTTTATTTTTTTTTATTTTTATTTCGCTATTTCATACAGTGTTTATAAACAGAAAATTATACAAAAATTAGCAGTTATGCATCTTTGGTATCTATATATCCCCAGTTAATGGCATGAAATTTTGTGCAGCAGATTTTGAGAAAATCCGTTTTTTAAAAAATTGAAAAAACATTTTTATCTCATTAAATATCTATATTTATACGGTGATAATAGAGGAAATATATTGTCACATATGTATCCACATCTTGGAAAAAAAATCAGGAAATTTGACTGAAAGGCATATTTCCAATGCTTATTTGGCTATGCCCTTTCTGTGAGCACCTGAAAATAGTTTCTCATCTCCAGATTGCCTTATAGCATTAAAAAAAAAAATATTTTTCTTTCGCCATAAAAGCGTTAATATTGTCTTACTATTTCATCAACAATATTTTCGGTAATTTTTAAAATCATTAATAATATTTATTATTATTATTAGCTTTAATTTTGTTCAAAAAATGTATCGCATAGTGGATTTTTTATTGCATTGTTTCTCATTAAAGAAAAAAAAATTCTGCAGAACGAAAATTACTTCCGTTATTTTTGGCATAGATTTTTTATTACATTATTTTTCTGTTTATACCAATAATGTAATAAGTGTCATTATACCAATGAATGCCATTAAATTGATTCTTTTATAACGTTATAAAAATAAATTACCATCTCCCTCAAGTGCAGTAAATAATGATAATAATAGAAATAAAAATTTTCACATGTACATACAAATGATAATTACAAATATTTTAACAATGTAAATTAAATTAAATTGAGAAACAAGGTGGAAGCTCAATCTTGTATGGATGAAAGCAATGTCGGATCCGAAGACTGATAAAAAGTCTTTGTGTCAGCTTTGAGACGTCGTGATTTCCTGACTGACATAAATATAGAAATCTTGCAACTATGCAGAGTGGGCTTTTTCTTTTTTTTTTTTTTAATTGCTTTATGAGATTTTAAATTCTTTCGATATAATTCTCTGCAAAGTATTTAAAAGTAGAATAAAAATACTTTTCGGAAAGTGTTCCCACACTTCCAAAAATTCACCTCCTTCCATATAAGGAAATCTTCTCATTATCCCTACAATGTCTTTAATTAAGCTACATACTGCCATTCACTAACAAAGGGTAAACATGATGCTTGTCGATTTTGATGATTATAAAATATGTTGTACTTCAAATAGGACTTAGATTTTGGGAAATTGGGGTCATAGTTCAGAAACAAATTACAATGTTCAGCATTTCAAATACATATTATTTTGCTCTTTTTCGCCAGCTTAACCCTTTATCTACTGACGGTACTTATAAGCAAAGCGGTTCCAGGAAAAGCGACGACATCTCTATGGGACGACGGGCGCGCTGTTCTTGACTTCGAAAACAGGACAATTGTAGTTTACAGCACACTAACTAGGAGCGCTGCGATCGTCTCCGTCAGCGAAGAATCTGCGCGCGCATATTCTCCCCGACACAATTTTGTTGATTATCAAATCAATCCAGTCTCGCTTCATTTCAAGGTGGAAAACAGCGTTCTCAGATCTAGGGAAATTGAAGCCTATTTAGGGATTTAGGGAATTTATTCTGATTTCTAGGGAATTTTTTGAAGACTGGCTATATTTTCTTAAAATCTAAGGAAAAAAAGGATTTTTGTTAGACTTCTGTGTTTTTCTGGCAATGAACGTGAGAAAGTGTGATGTGATAGATGTGTAGATAATGAATACGGAAGACGAAGTAAAGGGATAGGCAGTGGGGAGAAATTGTCAAGCAATTCTTTGGTTAACAGAGGGTGGGGGAGGGGGAGGAAATTATGGTCAGAACTGGTCTCGTACCTCCCTTTCGTTTTTCGGAACAGGGATCCTATAGATGGCTAATAAATAATTACCACCTGGTGGATCAATAGTTGTTAATTACTCCAGATGCGAACACTACTTATTTTTTGCAGATTTCAGCATATGGATTTGAATCCCTAGAAGCTTTTTTAAAATGAAACTGTCTCTGAAATCTGAGGTCGTTCGTTTGGAGGAGGATGGGGAAGTGGGGCGGGTTTTTCTTCTATCAAGTAAAACCAAATAAAGAAATCATCAATCTGATTTCCTTTTGTTAAAAAACCGCGTATTAAGTGCATATGGAGACTTCGTTATAATTATACACATAATGAAGTAAAGACTATGCATAATGTATTAAAACAGAAGAATGTTAGATGGAAATATCTGATCCTCTAAAGAAATTATATTTTATCTCTTTTAAGTATTAGCCATAACAATAGCGAGCATTTCTCCCAAATAACATGAAATACAAGAAAATGAAATGAATATTTTATTTCAGATTTTCTTTTTTTTAGTGGGGGGAGGGGAGCTGGCTTATTCACGGATTCATTTTTATAAGTAGAAGCATACAATTGGGAGGCATGACCATTGAAATAATTTTGGATCTAATAGCATTTTTCATTTTTCGATACATGTATTTCCTCTTCAGTTGTAAGCGATTGCTGTCTCATGACGGCATTTCTCCCCTATAAATACAGTTCAAAACGTCAAATTTGACGGTACTCTTTTGAAGCACTCCTTACCTTTCATGGAAATGGAAAACGCTATTCAATTTTCTGTTTTTTTAGAACACTACCTGTCAATTTTATGAGTTTACGAATGAAATGAATTGAGATTAAAACTTATGCACGATTTTTACGAATTTATTTGTGTTTTCATCCATTAATTTTGGGCATATCTATATATGAGTTATATATGGGACATATCTATATATAAGTTATATATATATATGAACATACAAAATAATAATGCAATAATATGCATATTATTGCATTATTATTTCAGATGTTCACATGAACTTCTGAAAACATCAAACACTGTAGAAATAGAACTTGAATATTTGTCAAGCAACTGTTATATTTCCTTTTGTTGGGCCACTCGCAGGAGATTTTAGAATAGTAATTGGATATAAAATACATGCGGAAGAATATTAAATAATAAAAATTATAGCAATAATAATCAAAGCTGTAATGTCTGTTATTTCGTGATTGCAACGATTTTCTCAAAAATCAAATGCAAAGAATATGTTTAATCAAAGTTGCTTCTTTTTTAATAAATATAAATTTATATTCCAACCAGTAGTTTTGAAAAAATATATAACAAGATTTTGTCGTCCCAAACAAAATAAGTTTTTTTTTTTTTTTTTTTTTTTTATCTATTACATGACTGCCCACCGATATTTATGAATCTCATATGTGAATGTGATTCAGGCTGTTACAACCAATCAAAATGCAGAATTTCTTCCATGTTACGTGACTTTAGAATCTAGGGAAATCTAGGGAATTTTTGCTCTGAAGTCTAGGGAAAAAAGTAAAATCCATCTGAGAACGCTGGTGGAAAACGCTAAAGCTCTCGTTGCGGTAATCGGATACGTTCGTTGCACGTGGGAAAGCTGGTAAGTCATGTATACTATGCTCGTTATTTTTTTTATTTTATTAAATCCTATTTAATCGTACTTAAGTTCGTTATTTTTGCATATATTTGTATTTCCATAAGATTAATTCTCTTTTTAAGATTAAATAACCGCAGATATTTTTATCATAGAGATTTAAAGTTGAGTGTAAGTTGAAAAATACCTTTCAACAGTTTTCATTTATCTTTTTTATTATGTACGCTTGCATAATATGTAGCACATTTTTAGTTCGTATTAATTAGTGCTACTTCTTTAAACGTATTTTTGTGTAACAAATACAGAAAGTCATTCGTTTATCGTTTGTTTACATTATTTGATGCTCCACAATTTTAAAACATAACCATATTTATGTATTTAAAAAATCTTTAATAATTTCGATTGAATTGAATTTATTCTGTGTATAGTATTTGAAATGTAATTTATTCAAAGTTGTTAAATCATTTATTTTTTAATTATTTTAAGCGCTTTTTTTATTTTCACTTATGCTATTCATATGTTGCTGTATAAAATTTCAAATAATACCGTTCAACAAGATGGTTTTAAATGGGCAATCTTAATTCATTAAATTTCTTTTATACAAGTTCTTTGAATTGGAAAATCTTATTAAACGTATTTAATGCTTTTCATTTCTGTGAAATTTAAAGTAAATTAATTTTGATTAAATCAATTTAAATATTTGACATTTTCAATGTATATAATAATAGATATGAGAGATTTTGAAAAAGAAAAATTTGAGAAAAATTAAATAATGTTACTTGATTTAAATAAAAATTAAATTATGGAGCATCAAGTTCAAGTTTGATATAATGTAAGATACAAATGATTCTGAAAAAAAAAAAAAAAAAAAATCTTTACGAAGAGAATAATCTTTACGAAATCAAATTATGCAAAATTATTCAGCTTGAGATTTTAATGGATTTAATGAAGTTAAATTAATTGAGCATAGCTTAGACTTATCAGCAAAATAAAGGACATTAAAAAAAAAAAAGATAAGAAACAATAACACATCACAAACAATATTTTGTGGGTTCATGAACAGGGTATAGAATACATTTTAACTTATTTAAACTGTATATGTATTTTCGGTATAAAGTAATAGTTGAAACTTTTTAATTTAAGTAACAGAAAAAATTTCATTTATTCAATTTATTTATTTATTTTTTCGAAGTTTTATGTATTACTGAAAAAAAGTCAATTTTCTTCAGAGCAAAATTCTTTTTTCTTTTCTTTTTTTTCTTTCTTTCTTTCTTTTTTTTTTTTTTTTTTTTTTTTTGAAATCCTGATAATAGTTGTGCGCAAAAAAGCAATTTTTTAAGAAAAAACACCTAAGTTAGTATTTACTTAAAATATAATGTACATCTGATTTTTTTTTTTCTAAATGCTTCCTGCTTATAATAAAACCAGTTATGTACCCTTATAAAACAAACACTTCATACACTTGCAGTAAGGAATTTTTTATGAAAACTAACCGTTGAACTTCTCGTTTATTTCGCAACAGTATCAAACGACAATCAGAAGTTTTCAATTCTGTCAGTAAACAAACTCGTTGAGTGATGAAATATTTTAATTATTGATAAAAGTAATCGGATTATGTATTTCTTTTATATTTAATCTTATTTATTTTCTATTTACTTTTTAGAATTTATAAGGCGTGAAAAATATGAATGTTTTTACAAGAAAATATTTTTTGTAAATATTAATCCCATATTGTAAATATTCCATTGAAACAAATTATCGAATGCATTACATAATATTTATATCTATTATTTCCAGGGTTGTAAAAAACCCGGGTTTTTTGTTAAAAACCCAGCCCGGGCGGGTTTTATTAAAAAACCCGGGTTAAATGGGCAATTTTCCCCGGGTAAATTGGCTACTAAATTTTGGTACTTTGCAAAATTTATCCGTTAAAATTTTGAAAATTCTCAGAGGAATTACTCAGGGAAAATTTAATTTTTTGCTTAGGAAAGCGCAAGAAATTTGATTGCTGAAACAAGTGGCAATCCTGATCTCAAATACAATCTTTGTAAAGAAACACTTCATAGTCTAATAGATGGGAATGACTTCATAGTCTTAATAAGGATCTCAATATTTTTCTCTGTTCTTAAAATACATTATATGACGTCTTAAATTTAAATAACAAACAAATTTTAAATTGCAAAACTATCAATTGTGTGTTATTTAATAATAAAATATAAATATAACTTTTTTAAAAAAACTTGCTCCTTTGAAATTATCATAAGATTAGCAAATGTTGATAAAAAATATCTTACAACAAAAATGTTTCTTATGTATATACAGGGTGTCCACTCTCAACAGTGTCCAATGGCTAATTCCTAAACTGTTAGTCATACACATATTGTTTAAATATTACAAAAGTGTTTTCATTTGAGGCAAAGAAATATTTTAAAAGCGATTTGGGTCAATAAAAACATTTCTTAAAAAATTACAAAATTTAAGTGTTTATACAGCCTCCGGTGCTATAAGTTATATTTAGTAAAATTTTCCTATTACGCTGACAAGACAGACCAAAAAAAAGTCCCATAACACTAAAATTGACTGAGTTACGAAACTTTAAAATTGCATGACTTATACCACTTTTCTGCATCTGAACACAAATGAGTTTGGCCATGCTTTGAGGGGTCATATCCTAAGTGCTTAAAGTATTCGAAGAATTTTTCATGTGTATCAGCGCTTTGAAAAAAAATAGTAAAGTGTTATGATTGAGTTAACTTTTATTAAGTTTCAGATTGGCTAAAATTATTGTATTTTAACATGTGTTTTATTTTATAAGAATTTGAGACTTTCTTTTCATGATTTCTTTTAACAAATATTATGTTATTTTATTTAACTTCAACGATCGTACGTATGTTTTCCCAGTTCAAAATTTGTAGTCGAAATTTAACTCAATTTCAAGTTTCAAATATTTGATCGAGATTAAATTTTACATGTATACTGATGTAAATCTGATGACAATCTAATATTATTATGATTTTCGGTGGTTACCATTCATATTTATTTTACAGGATATTGGATAACACAAAAAATTTCGGATAGATTACTGCCAAGAAGTTTAAGAAAAAGTTTTAGATTAGATAACACAAGATTGCGATGGTTGTGTTTTTAACTTTTATGTATTTTTTAGCACTGAATCTGAGAATTACCTTAATTTTTAACCATCATCTCAGGATGTTTTGCAAATCATAAACTGTCAAAGTTAAAAAATAACAAAAATCAAATACTATAAAATAGAGGAGACGGCTGAGTTTTTTAATTTTTGATAATTGATTTTTATGTACTTTTTAGCACTGAATCTGAAAATGACCTTCATTTTTAACCATCACGTTATAATTTTTTTGCAAATTGTAAATGTCAAAGTTAAAATATAGCAAAAATCATATACTATAAAACAGATGTAAAACATTTATTTAATTTTCCTTACGTGATGGTTAAAAATGAAGGTCATTTTCGGATTCAGCAGTAAAAAGTACATAAAATAATTTAATAAATATAATAAGTTTAGTAAATATAATACTCTTGAAGCTAACTGAAAAGCTTAAATTTACGTTTTAAATTAAAAGCTAAAACGTTTTAAAATTATAAGGTTCCCAATCTAAAAGTGCAAGTAAATTAGTACAAATATATTTTCTAAGATTCAAAGAAGTGAATAAATAAAACAAAATAACCATGAACAACAAATACATCATTTGTTCCTTTCCAGAAATACTCTTTAAAAAAACCCGGGCTTTTTAAGTGGGTTTTTTATAAAAAACCCAGCCCGGGCGGGTACCCGGGCAGCTACCCACTACAACCCTGATTATTTCAGAAATGGATCTCTCTTAAAACATTCGTATTCTTCACGCCATTATAAATTATAAGAAGTAAACAGAAAATATTAACAACTGAAAGAAATACATAATGAGATTAGTTATCAAAAATTTAAATATTTCATTACTCTGAGTTTAATCATAGCAGTTAAATTTCTAATTGTCGTTACCGTTGTACTGCCGCGCAATAAATGAATCGATCCGTGAAAGCAAAACCAAATCCCTCGTGGAGTGCCCCGCCCACTACTGAACAATTTAGTTTACAGCACGGCCACTAGTGGCGCTGTTGCGCTACTTTGCGGCATCATTTAACATGAGAGTGTCTTCGCTTTCCTATATAACCGCTTTGCTTATAAGTACTACTCACTTTAAACTTTCATCCCATAGTGAATATTACTAATATTGTAATGGTACTTTGAAAACAAAAAACACTCTTTTAACAACACTTTATCCGATACGTGGCAGCAGTGGTTCAGGGTGAAAATAATACTAGGTGTAATTATAATACGACGGCTTTGCGGGGCATCGCAAGATCCGTCTGTTAACAACTGTTTATACTCCACACACGTACGATGGAATTAGTTAATTAAAACTAAAAACATACTTTGTAAAAGTTACGGTGTGAGATTTAAGTTAAAAGGTTTGTGTTTATATGCAATTCTTGAAGCGTGTATTTTCTGAACGGTATTAGTATTACCGATTTCACGAACTTTCTGGTATTTATATTCCCAAAAAGTAATCTTCGCTTTCTTTTATCAGGGAAAGTAATTAAATACAGGTAATTCAATATCTGCTAATTTGTTAATTTTGGATCTGATTAATAGTGATGACATATTTCTTTGCTGATGGAGATTAGAACTTTAAATTAATTCAGCTAAAATAGATTTTTTACACAATGCTCTTTCTCAGATAAAACTTTCAACGTTTAGAATAACATTATCAAATGTGTTAATCAAATTCATTTTATTTAAATTTCTTTTATAATAAGGGAAAAATAATAATTTTCATATTAAGATATGCATTTCATTCTTAAAAAAGGAGCAATAAAATAAATGAATAAACAGTCATTATTAATATTAATAAAAAAGATTTGGATAGAATTTTCACTAATTCGTATAGTTGTGATGATGTCAGAAGTTAATAAAATTAGTAAACGGGAAAAAATGCGCGGAAAGGATTTATTCTTTTTATAATGTTATTTCTTGGAATTATAATTCGAAATGCCATTTAAATATGTTTAAGCATATGTTCACCTAAGGAAATTTAAACTATTCAAGGCAAATTTTCAATGAGAGGATTCATTGAGTACTACGATCTAGAACATTTTCATTTGTTCCTACTTTTTCTTTCTTGTTTCATCTTTTTTTTCTAAATTGACGAATGCTTAACTCGTAAAATAAATAATTTTTAAATTCCGTACATTAATCGCTTTTTAAAATTTAAAATACATATTTTGAATATTTAGAAGAAACATGGCTGATGTATAATGATATTATTTTAAAGACATCTTTAATTTTAGCCATTCAAAATTTATTTATTACTGACATGTTTCAAGAAGATGCCTTTAAAAGAGTACTGTTATGCGTCAGCCATTAGTTTGTTAGATTAATGAATAATGTAATGAACAATTCATAATAAAATTCCTTAATCTATTAGGCTAACTATTAAGGATTTTAAATTTAAATACTAACAATGAAATCTTGATAGGTAAAAGGTGGCATTTCTATGAGTGGGAGAGACTTAAATGATCATAGTATTATTTCCATGCATAATTCCCAGTATGTTTACTTCTCTTAATTTAACCTCTTCTTTTACTTTATAAAAATATTAGTTTTATTTATGTTTAACAGAAAAACATTCAAATTTAAAATTAGTGCCAATAAACTTTCGCCCCTCCTACCTCTCTGAAGATTTAAGAAAAGTGTACAAGGGTGAAACAAAAAAAAAGATGTCCTTTTCATGTCCACAATTACAATATTTTTTCCCTGTAAAATGGAAAAGAATTCTTTTTATTTATTTATTTTTTTGTTTACATTAAAATAATCAGTATAGACTTCATTAAAAAAGAAAAATGTTTAAAAATATATTTTTTTTAATTTAAATTATCCATTTTTATTCATCTTGACTAACAAAACAGTCTGTCCAAATAACTGTAGTCATAGTTTCCAATTTAAGTTTTTAACGAATAATATTAAAATCCCATTTTTAACTGGTTTTATGTAATCATAAAACCTAGTATTCTAACTAGTTAGGCCCGAAACACTAAAATATTTATTTTTTATTATCATATTTTAAGATTAAATTTTGTACATTGAAATTGCAACCTCTGTTACAGTAAGTTTCCTTACCAAAGAAATGACTTCCATTGTCCCCAACAGAAGTTACTACTGCACTTACTTGTAGGTAAAAAATATCAGAAAAGATATGCTACAGCCATTTTGAATTTGTATTGCATAGATATAGTCAGTAAGCTGAAACATCTGAATTCCAGGTTAATGTGTTTTCTGTTTGTAACCTCTGTTACATAAATTTTAAATTTAAATATCGTCATTTTAATTAAAGTTTTATTTTTATTATATGAAATTAAGTTAATTTTATTAAAAAAATGCAATATTTTCATATTTTTTATAAAACTGTAGAAAATACATTTTTCTTTTGTTAAATGTAACAACTGTTACCTGTAACTTCTGTTGCTACATATTTGTAACATATGCTGATAAATTAACAAAAATGCAGTTTAAAATTCATATGAGTAATAAAAATCCATCAAAGTGATTCAGTGGTGCCATTGTTGTTAGATTAATGTAAATACACTTCTACTGTCTAATTTGTGTTGTTCGATGTAACCTCCGTTACTACATATATAATTTCTGTTACTCGCACTTTTCCTCTATTTTTTTTTTTCCTTTCTGTATATGAGTAGCTCTTAAAATATGTTCCCAAAACATCAACAGGCATCTCTTCTTTCGATATACTAAAACTCTTTTACTATTTGAAAATATATTTAGTACAGGGCACTGAAAATTTCGGTTGTAATGCAATACAAGTAACAGGGGTTACACATTGTTATATAAATTAATCCACATTACTGTTTTCATTTGAATATAAAATTACATATTAAAATCTAATACACTAATGATGATACAATAGACTAGAAACAATATTTTGAAAGGAATATAAATCTTATCCAGTACAATATTAATCTTCAACCCTTTCAAGGGCAAGGTACTTCTACTCGTAAAATGCAGAAAGGAATGAACGACACCAGAATTTACAAACAAATTTATTTCAAAATAAGCAAAAGCTTTTGTTCACGTACTTAATAAAAAGAAATTTTTCATTCCAATATTCTGGTGCCAAGTGGCATTTAGGAATTAAAATTAAGTACGGGTTTAAGGCATTTTCAGCTGGCTGTATTTTTTATCATAACTATGGATTTAGCTATGCTGGAACTGATTTCGTATAGGTTGTATACATATAAATTGAGAAAAAAAATTATATTTGGTAAAAACTGAATTCTTAAAAAAAAAAAAAAAGGGGGTAAAAACTAAATACTTAAAAAAAAAAAAGAAAAAGGAAAAAGGACAACAAACTTTTTTTAATTTTCCAGCTCTTTTTATTCAAGGATCTCAAACAACATGTCAAAAGTTTCTGTTACTGTTTGAAAATTGGAAATTGGTATGTTTTTAAATATTTAAACGACTTCTATTTCAAAAACTGTATTCATCATACGGCACAATTTGCAGTCGTACGGCACCTTTCACGTACCTCTGTCATAATTTTGTTTTAAAAGAGCTTGAGATGATGTTTATAACTTTTCTTTTCCTGAATGTATAATAATGAAATAAATTATACAAAATACAAGGATGATTTTTTCTAATGGAAGGATAAACGAAAAAAAATATATTACAATTTAAAAACTAAGTGGGCATTTTTATACAAAGAAAGGGAAAAAATGTATATAAAAATAAACAAAAAATAAAAAATAAAAAATATTTTTTAAAACAGAAAAAGTCCTTCCAGCTGGTGCCGGAGGAAGTGGTAGCTTTCATATTCCTTATTTTTAAAAAAGCCAGCTTATATTATTCAAACACACGAAGCTCATTTTAGTGGAAACCGATTATACGAGATTCAGTACTAATTTTTATCAATACTAAATCATTATGAATGAGAATTTCATGAAATTAGTCAGCTTTATCCAAGCTGCTTTTATTTAACCCCTTAACGCTCGAATTAAATTACGGTTGAATAATTCAAATTGCTTATTGGCACCACTTTTATAAAAAAGAAATATTCACCTTATTTAATGACAGTAAGAACGATACTAAAATATAGCCAATTTCACTATCTTATAAAACTGGTGGGAATCAAACAGTTTGAGTAAAAGACACAGCCCGAGAATATCTCGGGAGCGAGAATTAAGGGGTTAAAGTAAGGTTGCCAAATTCGCCACATGGTTGCCAAATTCGGCGATATCTTGAAGTGCCTGCCATTTTAAGACAACATGGTGGATGAGGCTAACCAGTGAACTTGGTCGAGACCTTAGTAATTCCTGTGCACATGCTTACTCTCATCGGAATTGGTTGATATATACGAGTGCTGTCGCAGGTAAAAAAATCAGATTTTTCAAAATTTGACCCACTTTAGAAATTCAAACTGCTATATCTGAGCCTTTTTTAAAGATAAAGACAAAACAAAAAATGCTCCAGAATCCTTATATCAAGGTCAAATACTTAATTGAGAAACCTTTTTCAATTTCTAATTTTTTTGCACCTCACTTTAAATATATATATATTTTAATTTAATAGCCGCCATTTTGAAACAAGATGGCTGATGAAGCTGGCCAGCAGACTTGGTCGACACATTGCTATATACTATCCACATGCATTCTTACATCGAAATAGGTTAATAAATACGCGTATTATAGCGTAACAAATATCTGATCGTTTCAAATTGTCAGCCATGCTAGAAATTCAAAATGCTATAATTCAACTTTTTTTTAAAGATATAGACGAAACAAAAACTGCTATAGGATCTTTGTATCAAGGTCAAACACATAAAAAAAATCTTTTTCATTTTCCAATTTTTTGAGACCTCATTTTAAATTTTAAATTAATTTTTTTTTAAAGGGCAGCCCTTTTGAAACGAGATGGCGAATGAAGCTGGCCAACGATCGGTCCAGACATTGGTATGTACTACGTACACACCAAGTTACATCCAAATCGTTTCATAAATACGCCTGTTATTGCGTGAGAAAAATTAGGTCGTTTCAAAATGTCAGCCACAATAGAAATTCAAAATGCTATAACTCAGCCATGTTTTTAGACACAGGGGAAAAAAACTGTTTCGGAATCATTGTATTAAGGTCAAACACATACAAAAAAAAATCTTTTTCATTTTCCAATTTTTTGGTACCTCATTTTAAATTAAAATTTTTTTTTAAATGGCCGCCATTTTGAAACAAAAAGGCGGATGAAGCTGGCGAACGAACTCGGCCGAGACATTGGTATGTACTATGTACACACCAAGGTATATCTAAATCGGTTCATAAATGCGCCTGTTATCGCGTGACAAAAATCAGGTCGCTTCAAAATGTCAGCCACGCTAGAAATTCAAAATTTTATAACGCAGCCGTAGTTTAAGATATAGACGATACAAGAACTGCTCCAGAATCTTTGTATCAAGGTCAAACATATAAGAAAAAAAATATTTTTAAATTTTCAATTTTTTGGTACCACATTTCAAATTTTAAATTAAAACAAAATTTAAATGGCCACCATTTTGAAACAAGATGGCGGATGAAGATGGCGAACGAACTCGGTCGAGACATTGGTATGTACCATGTACACACCAAGGTATATCCAAATCGGTTCATAAATACGCCTGTTATCGCGTGACAAAAATCAGGTCGTTTCAAAATGTCAGCCACGCTAGAAATGCAAAGTGGTATAACTCAGCCATTTTTTAAGATATAGACAAAACAAAAACTGCTCCGGAATCTTTGTATACATAAGAAAAAAATATTTTTTAATTTTCAATTTTTGGTACCACATTTCAAATTTCAAATTTTTTAAATGGCCGCCAATTTGAAACAAGATGGCGGATGAAGCTGGCCAACGAACTCGGTCGAGATATTGGTACGTACTATGTACACACGAAGTTACATCGAAATCGGTTCAAAAATACGGGAGTTACAGTGTGACAAAGATCAGATATATATATATATATATATATATACATATACATATACATATAAACTTTTGAACGGAGGGTGGTTTCGGGTTCTGGGGGTCATGATCGATGAAAATATACCAACATTTTTTGAAATCGCTTTCCTCCGAACGACTGCAATAGGTAGCTTTTTGTAATGAAAGCTACCTAAAAATAGACAAGTATAATAAATAGTTTTATATTTATTGCAAAACTATTACTAAGGCGACGTGTAGAAAGGAAAACTGCTTCCTCTCACAGTAAAGCAGTAAAGTCACCAGTCTTTTCTCTTTCAATCACACTTGTGGTTCTTAACGAAAAGAAGTGAGATACAACAATGAAAATAGATGCAAAGAATTAGATCGAACTTGACGCAATTTTTTTTTCACCTGCTGGATGTCCGGCAATTTCCTTGTAAAGCCATTAGAGATGAATAGCCCCGCCTGTCCACAACAAAGAGACCGCGAGTAGAATGATACGGCTGTACAGACCTTAAACCTTACTTCTGTAGCCTCCCCTCTTTTACAAATCCAAAAAATGTATATTGTGATAAGTACAGAACTTGTGTGAAAATATAAATTATTTGAAAACAACGTTTAAACACACAATAAAAACAAGCAGATTTGACCATACGTATACGTTTCGTGAGTACTAGGACTCACATCCTCAGTGTAAAAACTATAAAAACTTTAAAAACAGTATCCCCCAACTACATGTACGGTGAAAAAAAAAACCCAAATGTCAAAACATGATACCAAAAGACCATCAAGTTCTAACAGCCAATGAAATTAATGCGGAAGTGAAGTGTCGTGACACAACAAATCCATCCAGAAAGTTGAGATGTATGGTGTACTAGATAAATCATTAACCAAGGAGTCTTTAAATTTATGGATATGAATAGCCTCAAAAAAGTCTAAATCCAGAGGAGTAATGCATTTCTTGATAATGGTAGCTGAGTTCTCTGGCTGTTAGAACTTGATGGTCTTTTGGTATCATGTTTTGACATTTGGGTTTTTTTTTTCACCGTACATGTAGCTGGGGGGATATTGATTTTAAAGTTTTTATAGTTTTTACACTGAGGATGTGAGTCCTAGTACTCACGAAACGTATACGTATGGTCAAATCCGCTTGTTTTTATTGTGTGTTTAAACGTTGTTTTCAAATAATTTAATGTATATTGTGCTTAATAATTTTAATAAACTGAATAAATATATAAATTCGATTGTTGGAGAATTTTTATATAGGGTGAACTTGCCAGTACTTGATAACCCTTCCAGTAGTTGATCAAATTTTTGAAATATTGCACAATTTCGGACGGAAATGAGTTTTACACGTGGCACAAAACATAATATTTTTGTTTGAATGTTGGAGCACTTGTTGTCGCGTTGTTGTCTTCTGCCTGCTGTAAGAGAAGCCATTTTATGATTTTTTTTTATTAGAAAATGTAAAAATTTAGTTTTTGATTAGTTGCAGACAATTACGGTAAGTTAAAATAATCCACTTTCATCTTTCCTATTTAAAATAATAGTTTTATAAGAATTATTGTTAATCGCAGCCCAAGGATGATATTTTAAAGATTAATTTTTAGTTTTTCGATTGATTTTTTCAATTGATCAACTACTGGGAAAATGACAGTTAAAAAAAAAACTATTTATTTATAATTTTGTTGCTATTTAAATTCAGCAGATTTTCTTTTGCCCATTATAGGGCATTCATTAAGGGTGTAGCAATCATGTTAGTTTTCTACTAAAACTTAAAAGGAAGGAAATACAGGCATCCTCCGACTTACGTAAGTAATGCGTTCCGTAAAGTTTTACGTAACTTGAATTTTACGTAAGTCGAATTTGTAAGTTGCATACGTAAAATTTTGTAAGAGACTGCAATATTTATTGTATATATATGAAATGAATAGCACTCATAAAATAAAATATTCCTTGATAAGCACAAACTGTATTTATGAATTAAATGACTACTATGAATAACTAACAATAAAGATTAAGCTGTTTTGTTATAGATTTGACTTCATATAATATACCAGGGTTCGTACGGGTCCTTGAATTTCCAGACTAAGAAATTCTTCAGTACCAGTATTTTCTTATGGAAAATGTTTTCCTTAAATAAGGCGAAATTTCGCCCGGTTAAACTAGATTTATTTTTCTATAAAAAAAATACTGATGTTTGACCTTGAAAATAACGGTACCCGTACGAACCCTGTATACTATATAGATAAACCTGTGTAACATATAAACTATATTACGGTTGTGGTTTACATCTCTATATTTTATTTATAAAATAAATATCAAAAGTATGCAACTGCGTATCAAACGCGCTAGTATGGTCACAAATGTAATTTTCGAGATTTATTACGTAACTGCGAATTTACGTAAGTCACGTAATACGCAAGTCGGGGGATGCCTGTACAATAAAAACCCCATAGCACTGACTTTAATTGATCAACTACTGGCGGGGTCACCCTATGCGAATTTTTATATATACATATTGGGTGATATTAGGGTTTAAAGTTTCTTATAATGGGAGAATAACGATAAAATGGTACTTGTGTATTATCCATACCAGGAATTCAGTTCACTAATTTTATCCAAAACACTAATTAAATGTAGATTTATTATGTACAGACGTGGGGGAGGGGGGGGGGGGAGTAAGCACTTCCTGCTAACTTTGCAACAAATTATAAAAGAAGAAAGTTACTGTCACCAAACGATTGGAAATAAACCTACTTTGAAATGATGTAGATAAAATTTGCTTAGGGGGCCATCTACAAATCAAAAGCAGAACAAACTTTGCTTTTTTTTTTCAATGGCAATACCCAATTTTGACTATATATTTTAAAACTTCGGTTCAAACTATGCCCAGAAACGAAATTTCGATTCATTTGGATGGCAAGTTTCTGAATTATAAACATTCAAAATTTAGAGCTTCTAAGTTGTTTTCCAATTATGCTTTAAAAACTTCGATATGATGGTTTAAGGGGCCGTCTATGATGCGCAGAAAAGAATAATTTGAAAAAAATATATTTTACTCATTGTATTGAAACATTTGGGCTGGCAATAGTCGGAACATATTAAGCGAATGAAATGGTTATATTGACAAGAAATGATACATTAAAAGAAATGAGACAGTCATTCTGTAGCATTTCAACAATCGAGTACCGAACTTCAATTTGGATACAACCCCCCAAAATAGGCTCATTTTAAAATAATTATTTTCTCGGAAACTAATTGTACTAATTTCATGAAAATTTGGATTTGAAAATTGAAGGGCGTAGAATATATTTATAGTGCCAAATTTGGGTATTGCTATTGAAAAAATAAATTTTGAGTTCGTTTTGATATGTAAATACCCCCTAAGCAAATTTTATATACATCTTTTAAAAGAAGACTTTATTTCCAATCGTTTGGTACCGGTAACTTTCTTCTACAATAATTTGTTGCAGAGTTAGTAGGGGGGGGGGGTTACTTTTTTTTCCCTCGACTGTACATAACATTTTTACAAATGATGAATGTTATAAAAGTACAGTAAAATAGCACAGAACAGTAGTTCAGTATAGAGCTCTGCACGGGCCGAAATTTACAGGTCCGGGCCCTGCCCGACTCATAGAAAAAAAATTCGGCCCGGCCTGATACAAAAATTAAAAGTTCAGCCCGACCCTGGCCCTGCCAACACCTACTTGACAGTAAGAGTATGAAGTAGATGTTGGCCCTGCCCGATAAAAAACTTAAAAGTTTGGCCCGAGCCCGGCCCGGCTCAAATGAACTTCTAGAAAACATTGATTTTTACGTCGATTTGTTTAAAAAATTGTCTCGTACGAGGAGTTCTGACCAAAAATATTTATCTTAACTTTTTATTTTATGTTTATAATCTTCAGTTTTATAGAAGTGCCGCAGGCTGCGATATATGTATGCCTGCGATATTCTTGTATGTAAATGTTTCAGTTATCATTAATATTGTTAATTCCTATTCCATGTATTGAGGCGTTAAAAATCTGAAAAATGCTATACAGTAAAATATTCCAAGACGGAATTGCATAGAAAAGAAAAAAAAATCCCTGCCGGCTCGGGCCTACAGGCGGAGGTAGATTCCGAAGTTAAGTACTAAATTCAGCAACAAAACTTAAATCAACATTAAAGATAAACCCAGTTCCTTCACTAAGAATGAGCTCTAGGGAGCTAAACATTTTGTGAAAATTCTAATATACACGAATGCACACACGCATGTATATGGAATAGGTTTAAAAATGGCTAAAACAAATTCAGAGAACCTCAAAGTGTTAAAATATGTTACCATTTCCATAGTCGGGGTTTTATAATGTTTTAATACGTTTCTTCAAACTCACATGACGTTACATATTCACCTGCTGAGGTACATTATATATACAATGTGACTTAATATATATATATTTTTAATTCGTCAAACAATTTATTTCATTTTGAGTTTTCATTCTGAAATCTTGCTCTAGAAAACTTATGACGTAATATTCAATTTGTTTTCAATTCGTCAAACTATTTATTTAATTTATTTTTTCACGTGAAAAATCTTGCAAAAGAAAAGCAATTGTTGTGGTGAGAATTGTATTGTTTTTTTAGGTAAATTTCGTAAGAAATACTACCTATTGCAGTCGTTACCATGGTACGAGTTTTGAAAAATTCCTTCATAACTTTTCATTATAGGACTCCAGGAACCCAAAACCAGCCCCACCTAAAAAGTTTATATATATATATATATATATATGTATGTATGTACTAAATTTTGTCCGCACGATAAAAGTCGCAATTATGCACGGATCTCCTTCAAACTCGCCAACAACTTTGAGATGACTAATATCTCGGCGGGGATTGAAAATGGGCAAAATCGGCCCAAGGGAATAGAAACGGGGAGGGTTCAAAATTTTGAATACCGTCTTAGCATGATTCTGATAAAACCAGCTTTTACACAACAATGACAGGAAAAATTAAATATTTTTCGTTATAACAGTTGCCAACAATTAAAAAAAAAGCGATAAAATTCTCACCACAACAATTGCTTTTGTATTGCAAGTTTTTCACGTGAAAATTAAATTAAATAATAGTTTGACGAATTGAAAACAAATTGAATATTACGTCATAAGTTTTCTAGAGTAAGATTTCTGCATGAAAACTGAAAATGAAATAAATAGTTTGACGAATTAAAAACAAAAACAAAATATTGCGTCATATTGGAAATAAAATGGACCTCAGCAGGTGAATATGTAACGTCATGTGAGTTTGAAGAAACGTATTAAAACATCATAAAAACCCGACTATGGAAATATTTTAACACTTTGAGGTTCTCTGAATTTGGTTTAGCTAGTTTTCAAACCTATTCCACATACATGCGTGTGTGTATTGGTGTATATTAGAATTTTCACAAACTGTTTAGCTCCCTAGAGATCATTTTTAGTGAAGTAACTGGGTTTATATCTAATCTTGATTTAGCCCCACCAGTGGCTGAGAGGTTCTGCTCTCGAAGCTGGTAGACTGGAGGTGATGGGTTCAAACCCAATCGCGCCCGTCGGCCTAATCGTTCGAAGTTTTCGTGGTTTTCTTCGAACCTTGGATTTCCAAGCGTTAATACGGGTTAGGTTCCCTTAGAAAGACCCCCACGAAGGGCACTCCCCCCCCCCCCTTGGGCCTATATCCCTCGTGCAGATAATTGGCCGTCATAAATACACTAATCTTGATTTAAGTTTTGTTGGTGAATTTAGCACTTAACTTCGAAATCTACCTCCGCCTGTAGGCCCGAGCCGGCAGGGATTTTTTTTAATTGTTGGCAACTGCTATAACGAAAAATATTTATTTTTTCCTGTCATTGTTGTGTAACAGCTGGTTTTATCAGAATCTTGTTAAGACGGTATTCAAAATTTTGAACCCTCCCCATTTCCATTCCCTTGGGCCGATTTTGCCCATTTTCAATCCTCGCCGAGATATTAGCCATCTCAAAGTTGTTGGCGAGTTTGAAGACGATCCGTGCATAATTGCGACTTTTATCGTGCGAACAAAATTTAGTACATACATACATATATCCATATATATATACTAGGGGGCTCTGCCCCCTACGAGCTATGCTCGTCAACCCCCGTTCAGACACCGCAGACTCTAACAGCACACTAATTTGATCGGCTTTAAAAAGATTTCGGAAGATTGAATTATAATTTGAATCTGGCAATTATAATCTGACGTAATTTTCACCAAACTTTTCTTTCTCTTTTTAATATTCACGTAAAAATACTTTTGTTAGAAATGAAATATTATAGGTATATGTAAATATTATACAGATATACAAACAATAAATACAATAAACCCGACTGGAGTGAAAAATTAGCCAGAGCCAGGAATTGAACCAGGGGCTAATTTTTCACTCCAGTTGGGTTTATTGTATTTATTGTTTGTATGTCTGTATAATATTTATATATACCTTTAACTGTTGAATGCAGGCGTTATTTGTGTGTGTATGTGTGTTTTAATATATATTGTAGTATGAGTGTTTTATTATGAAATATTATGATCATCTTAAAATATCAAATAAATGTCTCGCGCAATTTTGAAATTTAAACTGTTTTGCAATATTATTTTTTGTTCATTTTACGTAATAACTGTAATGTGACGTAAATGTGACGCAAATTCTCCTATTTAAGATTATGTTAAATGTTACGCGTGTTAATGAATTTATTATTTTACAATATTCTTTCTCTTTTAAAATTCACGTGTAAGTATAGTTTTTATGACGTAATTTTCAATGAGTTCCTGCTTTTTATATTTTCTGTTTATAATAGTCACGTGTAAAATAAATTTTTTATTTGAAGCAAACATTATTGTTTGCGCTGTTTATACAGTTGGCAACAGTTTAAATTAATACAATTTTCTAAATTTTGTAAAAAATATCTCTCGAAATGCTGAAATTTTGAATTTAAAATAGAATTAAACCTCAAAAAATGAGTCAAATTAAAATACTAAATGCAGTCTGCACAGCGGGAAATTCTGACGCATAAAATGATCTAAAAATGATTAAATTCCTATGTACAGTTTTTGCTCCTATAAAACTTTTTTAATGGAACGATTTTGTCCAACTTTGGCATTAAATATCTCTTAAAATAATTCTTCGATTTGAAAACTGTCTACATCAGCGTGTTTATCAAACATTTTTCTATAATACTACCGATTTTCATATTTTTGTATGCAACAGTTTTTTTAATATTAACGAAGAAAAGCTATGATTAAGCATTCAAATTGGATGCCGATCTGCCGGGAATATCTACGCAGATTTTCATTGGTCCATTTCCAAATCAAAACTTTTTTTTATATGTAGAAGGATATATATATAAACTTTTTAGGTGAGGGTGGTTTTGGGTTCCTGGGGTCATATAATGAAAAGTTATGAAGGAATTTTTCAAAAGTCGCACCATGGTAACGACTGCAATAGGTAGTATTTCTTACGAAATCTGCCTAAAATACGTTATAAGACAAGTTCCCTTCTTAGCAAGTGTAAATGTATTACATATTCCATTCTTACGTATTAGTATATCAATTTTGCATGGATCAACACGTTTTTCAGTTTAAAACAGGGTTCCGTCATAGGCAAGTTCACACTTTTTACTATATTTTAAGAAGCGTAGAAATCTACTATCTTTTTTTAAAAAATAAATTTTAATGTTTAAGTGTAGAATAATGGGATTTATAAATGTATGCATTTTTTGCAAAAATTTTTGGGCCAGGCCTAATTTAATTGACCTTTGAATGGAGCAGGCCACATTGAGACAATAACTTTCATAGGGGCTGGGTCAAAACTAGGGCTTAATTTGCGCCGGAGCCCACCGGAGCTCAGCTCCGGTACTTCTCTTTTTTCAGTAAATATTTAGATATTGGTCGAAATTCACCGGAGCTCATAAATACAGGGCTCCGGAGCCCGTTGCAATAGCGTTTCCGAAAAACTGAAGTCTAAATTACCCTTTCCTTTTCCGCCCACCTCCAAGATTTTACTTTCTTTTCCATCAAAGCACTTGTGTGACGTAATGTGTCGCACACGTAGGAAATGGAGATGAAACAGGCTCAAATTTTATAACAGTTGTTGGGCTTAGGCGTGCTCAAGCTCAGTCTGTCTTACATTCAAAATTATATTTATTCATGAATAGAAAAAGGAACTCTTCCCCCTTAAAAATTTCATATTCCATTATATTTAAAATTTTTATTTTACTAAAGTAAAAAAAAAAAAGATGTTTTAAATTTTGAAAATAATGTATGAAATATTAATTTGCGGATTGGAGAGAAGGTGGGGTGGGATGGGGGGGAGCCACGGTTTTAGTACTGCAGAATATTAGGGCTCCGGTACTTTTTTTTGTTAGAAATTAAGCCCTGACTAGGACTGAAAATTTTGGGCTTCGAAGACTAGGAATGAAACCAGTCCCAGCTCTATACAGAAAAAAATAAGTTAAACCCGGCTTGAGCCTTCAGAAAAAAGTATGGCCCGGAGCTGGCCCGGCCCGAGTGCCGTGAATGAAAATCGGCCGTGTTCAGTATACATTTATTACTCTAGTTATACTCTAGTTCAGTACACATTTATTAAATACATATTAGGCTAATGGTCTTTATTGATAAGATATTTACAATATTTTTATTTGGTGAGATATTATTCCTGCCAGAATTCAAATGATATATAATATAATTACTCGTATAATAAATATTTCTACAGTTGATTTTTATGTGGCACACATATAATTCATCATTTCTTACATGGTGTAATTTCTTGGACATAAATATGCAAGTACCAATAAAAGTAAAAATATTCAATTAAAGTCTGTCCGAAATATTATAGTTTTAAAGAAGCCTATTTCAAATGTATGGAATTTTTTACTTGACTGCAATTTCATTAATGGTTAACTGCAACTGTTTTTAGCATGTTTAAAATGCCAGAAATGTGCATTAAAAAATGGTATTTATATAGAGAGATGGTTTTAATAATAATAATAAAAAAATCCCTGCCGGCTCGGCCTACAGGCGGAGATAGATTTCGAAGTTAAATACTAATTTAACTAACAAAATCTAAATCAAGATTAGAGATAAACCCAGTTTAATAATTTTATCTGACCGTTTTTAACGAGTTTTTAATTTCATTTTTCTGTAAGAGCTGGTTTTTGAGAATCATGTTAACCGATAATTTCTTCTTCAACCCCTATTTTTGTTTAATTTGTTTTTGTTGTACGAATTGGTCCTATAAAAAACATGTCAATATAAAAGTTGTAGATAATATTTAATCCAGTCAATAGGGGATTTTACTTGGCAAAATTAATGGTAGTTCTAGAAATCGACTTATTTTATGTTTTTTGGGTCGCTGAATCCGAATTTGTAACTTCTCACCAAAATTTCCTCCCGCAACACCCAAAATTTTGGTATCCCCCCCCCCCCCAAGTTTTTTGAAAAAAAAAGGTTTTTTGTAATTGTTTTTTGGGGGAAAATACCTAAAAATAAAAAAAGTAGACAAAATTTGCAACAAAAGAGCTATATGACATTTTTACGAAGGATGAACATGAAGAGAGGGACATGGGTCAGGACATAGGTACTGAACATGTGTCGAGGGGGGCGGGGCGATCACACAGCAACTCTGCACCGCACCGCTTACCTCCAATTTCACGTCATAAAAGTTACTTATTGTGGACCTATTACAAGTAGAGACTTGGGAAATACCTTCTTTTAGACGAGTCTACTTTATGAAAGATATGCTATCTGAAAGTGGACGGGAGAAATAACTCCGCCCTTTTATTTGAGTGTCAACCATTTACTGCAACGAATAAGAGGTTGCAATGGATTCGATTTCGAGTTATTGAGCGAGGAAAAAACCATTTTTTTAATTGTCTTAAGATTAATTAAACTGTACGCATATTTTTCTTCAGTTTGAAGATTCCTCACTGAAATTAATTTTTGAAATAAATAACATTTGAGATGAGAAATTTAACTGTCACATGGCTCAAGAACTTGGCTCCGCGGGACTTTCAAAACTTAAAGTTTATAATTTTCAATTTGTTAAGTTCAAGCGAAATGAACGGCGTAACCCGCTTGGTAATATGAAAAATGGGGTGAAAGTCGAGGACGAAGTAGTTCCTTTAGATGCACATCGGATCTTCCTTAGAATCTGTATTGACAAACACTCAGAAAAGGAACTCGCAAATTTTTTTATTCGAGCTTTCCCCCTTTCCCTTGGCGATTTTTAATGAGGAAGGGTTGAGAAAATGTGTGAAGTCTTCTCTTTACAAGTCTTTTAAACAGAGGACAAAATACAACCGAAAGACTCGTTTTACATTATTGACGGCGTACAGGGGCGGACTGGCCCACCCCGCTACCCCGCGATCGCGGGGTGGGCCAAACGGGTGTAGTGGGCCAAAAAATAATAAATTGCTTGAGTTTTGTTTCTTTTCAATAAACCTAAAAACTCATTTTTTCTTTTTCGCGAAGCGTATTTTTTTTTCCTTTGATCAGGTTAGTCTGATTTCTCTTTTCTCTCTCCCATCTGAAATCTTTGGAAGATCCTGCTCAAATTACTCATTTTGTATAGAAACCGAAAGATAGGGGATAAAGTAAAAAGCACATATCGCTCACCCGCAAGAAAAGTGACACATCGTGCAAAAATTCATTTTGCGTTTTATTCCACAGATAGATCTGTCATAAGTGCGTCTTGATACAGAAAAAGTTTCATAAGTGTAGTTATACGGAAAATCGCTTTATTACGCTCTATGTCCATTCGTGACCACATAAGGGGCGTTGGGTTGTGTGGGGAGGTAAAATTATCCAAACTTCCTTTATGTCTTTATTCTTATGGCTTTTACACTTTTACTCCTGCATGAAGAGCTAAGTGCTGTAATTTCTTTTTACACTAAAATCATGTAAATTTTCTTTTGCCTCTCCTGTGAAATTTACTTTTGTAAGCTTTAGTTGTTTGTTGCCAAGATGTGTCACTTTTCTTGCGGGTGAGGAATATAGTGAGTGAAAGGTGGGAAGTTGTTCGATGGGATGGTTTGCCTGCGG
The DNA here is from genome assembly GCA_963932465.1 of Maratus speciosus. NCBI lineage: Eukaryota > Metazoa > Arthropoda > Arachnida > Araneae > Salticidae > Maratus > Maratus speciosus. The sequence continues at coordinate 331,916,142 of OZ010797.1, read as the reverse complement.
ACCCTTTGCGTAGTAACAAAAGATAGACAAGGCCCAGCAAAGAGGAAATTGCTGGCCAGCAGCAAGATAGGTGCTGGCAATGATGGAGAAGTACTGGCTGATGGTCGACCACTGCTGGACAGCTTCAGTCAACTTTGCTGTTGGAAATCATCAGATAAAATTCTAGTGGGCATCCGTTTTATCTCATGCGCTGGCCCACCACTACATGGAAGTGCACGAAGTTTTGCAGTATTATTGCTGGGAACCCTTACGCTAGATGGCGCTGTGAATATCGAAGACATTGAGTATTTGAACACAAATCTGAAATGAATATCTTTACACAATTTAAGATGTGAAGCTAATTTTTTTTAAAACTATAAAAAATATAGCACCACTGCCACCAACAAAATAAATAAGTAAATGAATAAATAAATAAATTCTTTTTATCAACGCACTTTTTTTTCTCTTTAAATTTGGTTTTACTAGGTTACAAAGGATTTCGGTTTCCATAATTTACACAGTTCAGAATCAATAATTAAAAAAAAGCGTATAAAATATATAGGATTTTTATACAATAGAATAATTTCTATACCAGTTTAATGATTGGGAACGTAAATCACAAAAGAAACAAACTTGAAATAGTGTAATGAGAGGTTGAAAACTACCAGCAGTCGTAGCGTACGCTGAAAGTACTTGTTTATTGTCCGATTACGAAAACCAAGCAGCATCGAGCGCGGTCAGTACTTGGGAGAGTGACCACATGGAAGCCGCTGAAAGTTCAAATATTTCTATAGACTTCTATTATAGACACTTCTACAGTTATTTCTATGGCTCTTGGTGAAACTAGCTTATAGAAAAAAGAGCCATAATTATATAATACTTTGTTTTTTTTATAGAATTCTATAAGAAATTTTGTAAGGGAAAGTGCTGGGCCAGCAAAGGAATAGCAGTGGGATAGGTGCTAGCACTGCAGGAAAAGTGCCGGATTGAAGTAATGTGATGGCATACCAATGCTGGCCTGCTGTTGGCTATCACTGATGGGCCAGCTGCATTCCGCTCGGACACTTTTCGACAGATTTATGTAATGGCATTATTGCACTTTACCGCTGATGGCAGTGCTAGCTGCCATCTTTTTTCCAGCTGATGGCCCACTGTTCCTTTCTTTGCTGGGGGATTAGTTTACATATATAGGGGTGCTCTACAGATTAATGATCTTGGAAAGGGAGGATTAGCTTATAGAGAAAAATGAGAGGAGTCCCCGGCAGACTTGAATAACAGTGACGTTAAGCACGGCAATTTTTTAGAATTGGTAACGCTGCTATGTAAATATATTGAAATTTTGCACGGTTATCGTGGTTTAGCAAAGCTATCAAGAGAAGCCAAGAAAGAAGATCTTCAGAAAGTATGAAGACTAGAATAGAGCAGATAGAAGAACAAAATGAAAATCCTAATTGGCATAGAAGAAGTTCGTTGATTTCATTCCTGTCAAAGTCATTTATAAGTAAGTTAATTGCTCATCTCTCCATTCAGATCCAAATAAACATTGCCGATGAAGTAAAACAGTCAGTTTCATTCAATATTGAAGTAAATTTCACACAAGATATATCGGTAACGGCGCAGTTGGCAAGTTGTATTCATTGTATTCACGCAGCATGGTAAAGGGAAGGTTAGCTTTAAAAATTGGTTGATGTTCCCAAAACAACAGGAGAAACTCTCTATCCCCAAGTAAAAGAAGAACTTAAAAAGTTTAAACTTCCTTCTTCACAAATAATTGGCACTTCTTTCAATGGCACAGCAAATATGAGTGGGAGATATAAAGGTTTGCTGTCACAACCTAAAAAGGGCAATCCAAATATACAGCATGTGCAGTGATATGCTAAATTTCATCCTAAAGGATGCAAAAGAATGTTGGATTCTTGGACTCAATGCAAGCTACAACCGTGTTTAGCTCAGAGGATATAAGCGAATGAAAGTATGGACTTCAGTGAATAATCAGCCTGTAGGTGGAAATAAACTTCTTCGCCGATTACGAAAAGAAAACGCTACTAGGTGGTGGAGTAAGGATCGACTACTTAATAGCATGTTTGAGAAGTCTTCAAAACCTTTTAAAGATCAACATAAGTTTTCAACATTGCTTAAGTGACTACAAGGTATCACCGAAATGACAATTTCCCATCACATGTCACTAATTGATAATCGGTGCAAGTTTTAGTATATATTAATAGCAACCATTTTAAGCAACCTATCCAATATATTTACGCCCACATCGAAGTATCTGCAGGTAAGCGGCCTGGCTACGTAACTGCTACTAACAAAATTCAAACCCTGAAAACCAATCTGCTACACAAAATAGATCTCCAGAACCTTGAGAAACAACTGAAAGAAAAGGAGTAACCATTGAAATTGAGTTTCCCACTGGAAAAGAGAATATCTATATCGAAACGTCTGTGTGATGAATATTATCACAATGAGGCAAGAAGTATTATCAGATAACCATCAGAAATATTTAAGGTAAATGTTTATAATATCATCTTAGACACATATATTCAGCAGTTGAGTACGCGATTTACTGGAAATGACTTGCTCATGAAAGACATTGCCTGGTTCGATCCTTGCCGCTTCAGTGAGGTTAAATTTTTAAATGAATTTTCTGAAGAAGTTCTTAGTACTCAGTTTGACTTGGCGAAAGTAAAAAAAGACTGTGTCAGGTTCAATCGAACAGGCCAGCCTACAAAAAGGTTTTAGATTACAGCCCTGCCGATAGGGGAATTTAACTGAAATCCACAAACAAGTGGCATAAACCTCTAAAAGTAAGACCCACCCGTCCAAAACTTCGTCTGAAAAGAGTTGCTGAAATTTTCCCTGCACTATTCTGATTATAATCAGTCACTATTGCAGCAACAATCTCGACGTAGCAAATTTTCAGCCGTGTACAGAAAAGAAACGAGCAATTCAGAAGAACTCCTTAAAGATGATGAGAATCGCTGTAAAGTTAATAAAAAATGTAAAAAATTCTTAGCTTGTGCATTAGAATTATTGTGCAAGTTGAATGCCTATGATCATATTTATCCACATTGTACATAATCTATAAATACATATTAATTTTATCATGCACTCAAGTGTCTTGTGAATGAGTGTTTTCAACGCTTAAAATTATAAAGAACTGCTTGTGTTTATCTCTAGGACAAGAACCGTTAGAATATTTTATTCGATTCAGTGTTGAATGATCTTTTGATTATGATTCTTATAATATAATAGAGAGAGTTTCCTCAAATTCAAAAGAAACGTCCAGATATCTGACTCTGACATTCTAATTAGTTAGTAATGAGTAGCAATAAATTGATTCAATTTTCAGGTACTTTATTGATATTTTAAATAAACATTAATCAATGTACAAAATGTATATATGTTGATAATTTCAAATAACAAAATAAAATGTAAAAATGAATACAATGATATTTCAAATGACAAATTAATCAATGTATGCGTGTCAATTGTAATAGAACTAATTATTTCTGGTCAATGCTGACACTTTCTAGTATAAAATTTACAATGTCGTGTACAGACAAGTCTAAGGTTTTATTGACGGCATAGTGGTTAGAATCTTAGCCTTCCACCCAAAGGGTCCTGGGTTCAAATTTCGGGTGAAAGATGGATGTTCCTAGGTGTTGTCAATGTGGATAGGTTAGGGTAAGCTGTGATCGATTCGCGTTTGGAGCTCCTTTACAAGTAGCCATCATTAATCTAACGATATCTTTGGCAGATGCTGACAGCGCAATTGATCCACAATTGGACTAAACATTTTTTTTAAATACAAAGAATACAAATATCTGAACAGAATTCCCATAAGAAATTTAAAACGTTTTTATTTATTACGTGTATACCTTTTAATTGTTTAAAGTTTACATATTCAAAAAATAAATCAAAATTAAGCAAGTTAACCTTCATTCCCCCCCCCCTCACCCCGAGTTAGAGCAAAGGGCCCTTCTAAGAATGGGATTATTGCTAAGTGGGCCAATGCCTAAGTCTAGCGGGGTGGGCCAAACTACGCCAGTCCGCCCCTGACGGCGCGGCGTATTCCTCCAATGGAGTTTTGAATAAAGAGGAGGGGACATATAATGTAAATGGCTACCGTTTGCGAGTGAAGTAACTAAAGTGGTTGCCACAAGATGGCGGATACTTTTTTTTTTTACATCGAATTTTCAGTTTCTGATTACCGCCAGGGCAAACGTCCCACCAGTAAAATTGAATAGAAAATTTCGTGTTATTTAAGCGTCTCATTCATGAAAATTTTTTTCTCAAAAATGTCGTAAAAATTTCTATTTTCCTTTACTGGTGTAAGTTTGCCTAGTAAAACTGTCAGTTTGTTTTCCTGGCTGTCACAATATGGCGGAAACGCAGGACCTGACTACCGCCAAAGTAAACTCCGGCCAGTAAGAATGAAAATCTGTTTCCACATGAATTATGACTGAAATTTTGTAATAATAATGCGTTTACATAAGGAGAAAATTTCTATATAAAAAATCTGTTGGTGGAAGTTTCCACCGGCTGTAAACAACGCCTGCGATAGCCGTTGCAGTTGAAGCTTCACTATTTTAAGGACATGTCAGTTCCTCTTTATTAATAGTTCCATGGTTTTGCGTGACCACAGATTGGTCGAAATAAGCAATATAACTTATTTCAATTCTAAAAATGTAATTTGCGACATTGACGGTGTAAATTTTAAGTAAAAAAGTTTGTGTTTATATGAAAACGATATGTAATCCTTAAAATGTGGATAGTCTGATCAGTATGAGTAATTCCGATTTCGCGGACTTTGTAGTACCTATATTCGCAAATAATAATCTCCTCTTTCTTTATTCACGAAACTGTGATTAAATACAGGAAATCGAAAATACGCTAATTTGGCAATTTTGGATCTGTTTAACAGCGATGAAATATTTCTTTGTTGACGGCGGCGATAACTTTAAATTCATTCAACTAAAGCAGATTTTTTACACGAATGATGGTATTTCAAAGATAAAACTTTCAACGTTAAGAATAAAATTATGAAATGTGTAAATGAAACTTTAATCGAATTTATTTAAAATTTAATTTAAATTTGATACAGCGATACAGAGAGGAAAAGAAGCCATTACTTACATTCTAACCAAAGTTGGGTGAATAATAAATAGAATACACTCGTGCGTCAGAAGATGCCGCAAAAGACGGCCACTGGAGTTGCAATGGTCGTGATGAGAACGAAATTTTTCGGCAGGAGCGGCTCGTTTCGCGACAAGCCGTTGGTTCTGTATTCACGGCCTTTAATGCAACCGTTGAAACATTCGTTTACTTCACTGCAGTCTGACAGTAACGGCAATCAGAAAATTTGAATCGCGTCATTTCACAAACTCATAAGGTGATAAAATATTTTTTCTAACCTAATTGATTATGCCTTTTTAAAAATTTTAATGTTATTTATTTTCTGTTTACTACTTATAGTTTATAATGTCATGTAGAATACGAATATTTCAAAAGATATTCATTTCTGAAACAGAAAATATATATTAGATGAATTTTAACACAATTATTCAATCATAACAGTTGTAAATTTCAAGTGGGTGAAAAATGTCCGAGACAGGATATTTGTATCCTGGTATTGCAAGGATTCTAGCCCGGACATTTTTCACCCATTTGGAAATTTACAACTGTTACAGAACATGCATATTTTTAAATATAGAATTTAATATAGTCAACAATTTCTTTTAATTGAAATAATTAATATGTAAGGGGAATAGTTACAACAAATAGTTTCTTGTAAAAAATATTAGTTTTCATCAATTATCAGCATTGAACAGTAAGTAAACAAAATTAAACATTAAAAGAAATACATAATCTGATTAGTTTTCAATAAAAAAATATCTCACCACTCTATGAGTTTGTTTAATAACAGGATTGAAAATACTAAATTGCCGTTACTGTCATACGGCCGCAAAATTTAATAAATTACTTAGTTAAAAATGTGTTCTATACGGTGTTTATGAGCCCATGAAATAATTGTTTGTTATTATTGTAAATGCTTTTTTTTATGTTTCTTAGTGCTGAAAAGTTTGTGATAAATTATGCTAAATTGTTTAAGCTTTATTAATCCAAAAATGTACTTTGTAGGTTTTTTGAATTAAGCAGTAGACTGTATACACTAACTTTTTCCACTATTTAATTGAAAGTATTCACAAATTCACAAATAAATTATCCGCTTAGGGATCACAAAACACTCTCATCGAGATCCACAAACTCGGCTGGTAAAGAAAAGAATATCAACAATAAATTCCCTGCGCAGAGGGAAAAACAGAGTACGTGTTTTCATTTATCCCTACGCAGAGGGAAAAGGGCTGGAATATTCAGCCTCACTTTAGCACAACTGAAATACATGCAATTAAGAATTATAAAAGCAATTCAAAACTAAACATTCTCCCGGCCTTGAAAGCCGAAAGGGTTTCAAAAATTTACTCTAAAGGTAATTTACATAACTTAGTAATTGGCCTTTTCAATTCACTATTTTCAGTTCTCAGGGTAGCTACGCGAACCTTTTTATCAGGTCCAGGATGTGTTTTGATCACTCTAGCTAATTTCCATTGTAAAGGGGAAAGACCTTCATTTTTTATTATAACTAAATCACCTATCTTAATATTAGGCTTTTCTTTAAGCCATTTTACTCTCTGTTGTAGGGTCGAAAGGTACTCATTACTCCATCTTTTCCAAAAGTGTTGGAGCATTTTCTGCACTAATTGCCACCTGGTCAATTTTGAAGCAGGTACCTCTGAAATATCAACTTCTGGTACTGAAGTAAGAGGAGCACCAATTAAAAAATAACCAGGGGTTAAGGTCTGTAAATCATTAGGATCAAAACTTACAGGATAAAGGGGTCTAGAATTTAAACAGGCTTCGATTTGAGCTAAAAAAGTTGAAAGTTCCTCAAATGTTAAAACTGAATTGCCAACGGTTCTTTTTAAATGAAATTTCATCGATTTAACACCAGCCTCCCAAAGTCCTCCAAAGTAAGGGGCTGAGGGTGGATTAAAATGCCAATTTATTTCTTCCGAACGGAAGAAAGGAACGGAAGACTTTGCCACTTCTTCATTATGCTGAGAAGAAGTTGCAAATTTATACAATTCTTTCAACTCCTTGCTCACACCGACAAAATTTTTGGCACAATCACTTACAATTTCTTTTGGTTTGCCTCGTCTGGATATAAATCGCTTGAGACAAGCTAAAAAGGCCTGAGTAGATAAATCAGTTACTAATTCAATGTGAATTGCATGGGTAGAAAACATATAAATAATGAAATATAACACTTAAAAGATTTTGTACCTCTACCTTTTCTAAATTTACATAATATAGGTCCTGCATAGTCAGTTCCTGTAACAAGGAACGGACGGGTAGGTTGCACTCTAGAAGGTAAATCAGCCATGATTTGTTTGGACATAGAAGCAGAAGTACGAGCACAAATTACACAATTTTTTACAAACTTTCTTACAACACTCCTTCCACTTAAAATCTAATATCGCTGTCTAATAACGCACAATAGTAGTTGAGGGGCAGCATGAAAGTGAGATAAGTGAAAATATCTAATAATCAGCACAGTCACTGGATGATTTTTTGGTAACAATATTGGATGAATTTGATCTTGTGTGAGATTTGAATGACAAAGACGTCCTCCCACTCTGAGTATTCCTTCTCCATCAAGGATTGGAGAAAGATTGATCAATTTGCTATTGCGAGGTAAACTCTTACCAGAAGTCATACATTTAATGTCGTCAGTAAATGATGACTTTTGCACTTGTTTGATGATCACTTTTAAAGCACTCTGAATTTCTGTGTTTGTAAGAAAACCTAAGTTTCGTTTTGAAACAGGTAAACGAGAATTCGTAAGAAATCTCAAACACCAAGCAATTACACGTTTTAGCTCAGTAAAGGACGATATATTTGAGAGAATAGGCATTTCCTCACTTAACTGAGCTGTAGCACAAAAATAATTTTTTCTTTGCTCTATTAAGGCTTCGTCACACAAAACACTACCTAATTGCGGTTCTGGAGAGGTGAAAGATGGATCACTAAGCCAACTCGGACCATTCCACCAAAGATCATGCAATGATAATTCTGAGGGTGATAGACCTCTTGATGCGCAATCTGCTGGATTCTCTTTTCCTTTTACATGATGCCAACACTCTGACGAAACAAGTTGTTGTATTTCCAGAAACACGATTCGCAACAAAAGTTTGCCATCTTCTTGATTCTGTTGATAGCCAAGAGAGAACTATTGTTGAATCTGTCCAACAGTTAATTTTAGAGATGTCCAAGCACAATGAATCTAGGACAGTTTTTACCAAACGGGCTGACAGCAGGGCAGCACTCAGTTCTAATTTAGGCAAAGATATTGTTTTTAATGGTGAAACTCTTGTTTTTGCAGTTAATATTCTAACTGATACAGTTGAATCATCGGATAAGGATCTTAAATAAACAACTGTACCATATGCCATTAAGGAAGCGTCACTAAATGAATGAATTTCAAATTTATTAGCTGAGGGAATAATTGCTAACCGAGGCACAGTAATCGATAAACATGCAAGTTCTTCCCGAATTTTTATCCACCTATTTTTTATGAGTAGTGGAACAGGATCGTCCCATGCTAGATGCAGACTCCAAAGTTCCCGAAGTAGAATTTTTGCAGAAATTATAAAGGGAGAGATCGAACCAAGTGGATCAAACATTTTAGCTATATCTGACAATATAGATCTCTTTGTAACTTCTTTTAATGTTGGTTCTATGGTTACACTAATTTTGAAGACATCGCGATTTGAGTCCCATTTTAATCCTAGCACTTTTATTGAATTATCGTTTTCAATTGATAAATCGGGTTTAGTCTGAATTAAATTTTCAGGAATATTTTTTAGTACACTAATGTCGTTTGATGCCCACTTACGTAATTCAAATCTGCCTCTTTTCATTAATTCTTGTAACTCTGATATTAATTTACTAGCTTCTTTGGGAGATGATGCACCTGTAAGTAAGTCATCGACGTAAAAGTGACGTAATACAATGTTTGATGCTAATGGAAAATTTAATTTTTCATCCAACGCTAATTTTTGAAGAACTTTAGTAGCTAAATATGGGCTAGATGCTAATCCATATGTTACTGTAGTGAGACGATATTCACTAATATCGTCGGAAACTTTATCTTTCCAGAGAATTCGTTGAAAATCTTGATCTTCAGGATGTATCTTAATTTGACGAAACATTTTAGCAATATCAGCGTTAATAGCTATAGCGTGTGTGCGGAATCTCAACAAAATAAAAAATAACTCTTGTTGAACCCTAGGTCCTACAATTAAATTTTCATTAAGATAAACATTATTTGTAGTTTTTGCACTCCCATCAAACACAACTCTAAGACGGGTTGTTGTGCTAGATTCTCTAATGACTGGATGATGTGGAAGATAATAAACTTCATTAACGGGTTTTTGAATTTCGCTCTTCGGTATTTTTTCCATATGTCCCATATCAAGATATTCATTCATAAATAGACAATAATTTTCATACAAATCGGGTTCTCTATTAAATCTTTTTTCTAAGTTTAGAAATCTTTTCATAGCTAGTGATTTTGACTCCCCTAATTCTTTACATTGCTTCTTAAATGGCAAACGCACAATATATCTTCCATTTGAATCTCGTGAATGGGATGTATCGAAAATTTCCTCACAATATTTTTCTTCATTTGTGTATATTTCCTTCGAGGGGATATTTTCTAACTCCCAGAACTTTTTCACATAATCTGTTTCAACATTTGCAAAATTAACTATAATATTTGGTTTATTTTCTGAAAATGTATCACTATCTCCCGTTATTAACCACCGGTAATCCGAATTTACTGCAAAAGGAAGTCCTGGTTTCCCAAATATTTTTTCTCCTCTAATTATAGATAATGATAAAGACACGCTAAATAATAAGTCTATTGGGCCTGGTTCATTCCACTTAGGGTCAGCTAATGTTATGTTCTTTAAGTGACTGAATGAATTAGTATCAAATGATACAACTGGTTGATTACTCGTTATCTTTTTCAAGATATAAAAAGTACCTAATCGTGTGTTTTGTTTATCAAAATGTGGAGAAAATTCCAATCTTACAACGCCACGAGTTTCTTCGAAGTATCCCATTCCCAAACATTTAATTTGTAAATTAGCTGAATTTCTTTTTATTCCTAATAATTGTATCGCACGCTCACTTATAAAATTATTGGTACTGCCAACATCTATAATGCAACGCAGTAATTTATTGCCTCCATAATTATCTTTCACATTAATCAGGGCAGTTGCAAGTATGCCAAATGATTTTGAGTATATTTCACCAAGGCAAGAATTTATTGACATGTTTACATTACTAGATGATTCACCAACAGTCTCACTATTTTGATTCGAGGATTGAGGCGTTACTTGGTTTTTTATATCTGGATAATTTGTTTTTCGCCTTTCATAATGTAATAAGCTATTGTGACTCTTCAAATTACATTTTGAACAAACTCTTTTTGACTGACAATTAATTAATTTATGTTCTGGAGATAAACACGCAAAGCAGAGATTTTTATTTTTTACAAATTGCACTCTTTCGCGAACAGATAACTTTAGAAATTCACTGCACTTAGATATTTTATGACTATTCAAAGAACAATATTTACATTCAATATTATTAACAGAAGCAGTCATTGTAGTTAATTTAGGATAACTGTTTTTCTTATAATTAATATTTCCTCTAGCAGATTGTAATGAACGAGCATAATCTTTCAGAAAAATTATCAATTGAACTAATGTTGGAAGCTCGTCATTTTTTAACTGGCGTTCCCACCATAATTTAATATTATGATCAACTTTTTGCAATATTAAATAAATCAACAAAGTTTCTGAAAAGCCACTTACCTTCTGATCCAATATTTCGAAAGAACGGACACATTCATTTGTCATATCTACCAAATTAAGTATTGCTGTGGGTGCATCACCTTGCACGAATGGAAAATTTAATAATTTTCTAATGTGGCTGTATATTAATTCACGTTTGTTAGAATATCTTTCAGATAGCAAGTCCCATGCGATACTATACTTCGAATCTTCAATAGGTATTGATTTTATTATTTTCAAAGCGTCTCCTTGACAAGATAATTTCAAGTATTGCAGCTTCTGAGCTGGCGATAGATTTGCATTATTATGTAAACTCGCATTGAATAAATCCTTAAAACTCAACCATTCACTAATTTGACCACTAAATGACGGTAGAGAAAGCTTTGGTAATTTTATTTCATTAACTTCCTTCTTCAGATTGTTCACATTTATTTTTCTCGCTGTAATTGCATGTTCGATTTTTACTACCAATTCATGAAAGATGTCTTGCTGTTCGTCTTTTTCTTCTATAAATGAATCGATGTCGTTTTCTTCACAAGCAGAAAAAATCGTTTTAAACAACACTTTCAACTCTTCCTCTAATTTTTCTGTTTCCCTTTTTAATAACTGAAGTTGCTCTAATTCACACACATTCAGATCAGTTTTAAGGTATTTATTTTTTAATCTCGTTATTGAAGATTTCAACACTCGTTTATCAGTTTCTAATTTTTTATCCATTTTTCTCTCGCAGTATTCTAATTTGGCACAGTTCCAATGATTTCACGCTTTCACTTTTTTTCACTTTTCACAAACGAAATTTAGATACGCATCATTCTTTGCACTTAGTTCGTTTTAACTACGGTTTTAGACGACCAAATGTACTTTGTAGGTTTTTTTAATTAAGCAGTAGACTGTATACACTAACTTTTTCCACTATTTAATTGAAAGTATTCACAAATAAATTATCCGCTTAGGGATCACAAAACACTCTCATCGAGATCCACAAACTCAACTGGTAAAGAAAAGGATATCAACAATAAATTCCCTGCGCAGAGGGAAAAGCAGAGTACGCGTTTTCATTTATCCCTACGCAGAGGGAAAAGGGCTGGAATATTCAGCCTCACTTTAGCACAACTGAAATACATGGAATTAAGAATTATAAAAGCAATTCAAAACTAAACACAATTAAAATCTCAAGTAACTTAAATATTTCTGCACAATTTAACCCTAGAACTACCGAAAATTTTACTCAAGTTTTATAAAAATATTACACATCAGAATTCTTATTTAAAACTATTGAACTTATTTACTTAACTCATTATTGTCTGGTTTACATATTTAGTTTATTTTAAAGAAATTTCTGGTTAGAATAAATATTTCGAATGTACCCATCGGGCCCATTGGACACGTCTGGTAGACGGAGGGTTAATTTCGTAAAGATTAATCTCTTTTTTTTTTTTTTTTTTTTTTTTAAGAAATATAAAAGAAAAGTTTAGAATTAATACAAGTAACGAGGAAAATTAGAAAAATGTTTTTTATGTAACTTTAATTTATTTTTATATCATCTATATGTTGTATATTTGCTAAATTTTAGTTTTTATTAATTCCTTAAATGTATTTTCATTTGTACAGAATGACAATTTCTTTCAGAATCATTTGCCTCTTGCATTATATATCTAATTTAATCTTCCACAATTCAATTTTTATTTAAATGAAGTAATATAATATACATTTGTCACTTTTTCTTTTTTTTTTTTTTTTTGGCAGTCTTTCTTTTTGAAACACAAACATACATTTTAAAAGTACCTCGTGTATATTATTGTGCACATTCAAAATGTCAAACATTTAAAAAGATTGATTTAATCAAAATTAAATAACAATATTAAATGAAATTTATATTGAATCAACGTATTAGGATAAATGAAAAGAAATAGCTTTAAATAATTAAAATAAATGAATTAGTAATTTTAAATAAGTTGAAATTCAAATACTATATAAAACAATTATTATTATTAAACAATCATAATTCTTGATGATTTTTTAAGTACACGAACTTACTATAACACGAGTATTTTAAAATTGTGGAGAATTAAGTATATAAGTATGCAAAGAAATAATATTCAAATGGCATTCGGTAATTGTTAGAATAAAAACATATTTAAAGAACTTGCACTAACTAAAAATATAAAATAATCTTCATATCATAAAGTTAGAATAATGAAAATATAAATGAAAACAGAAGAAACATATTTTTCGAATTTCATTCATCTTTCATTTTGTACTGCAAAAATACATACGCAAATTTCATTCTTAAAAGTTTATAAACCTTTACGAAATAAAATATAGGTAAAAATAATGAATTTAATGAAGTTTTATACAGACTTAGCGAAATCATCACGTATAACACACATCAGTGCATGACAACAGGAGTGCTGCATTGCCCCCTTCAAAACTGGTTGTTTGACAGGCATGCGTGCGCAGTTTCGCTGGTTGGGACGATTACAGTAAACGTAATAAGAGCTACAATTCTGTACTTTTGAATGTCAATTAAGGCGAGCCAGTTCTTCCGTACAGATGTCCCCGATGTACTTTATTCAGCTTTGATTCTAACTGTATTGTAGTTCTTTCCTAACCCACCTCAGTCCATTGGAAGTTTCACAGGTAAATATAGAATGAAAATGCTCTTTAACAATTATAACAAACTATTTAACTATTCCATCTAAAACTACCCATTACATTGGTCAAAAGCGATAAAGTACAAAAAATAAAGAGAAAAATCTCAATATTTCCCGTTTAAAATTTTTTTTAGAACAATGAAACACAGATAAATCACGTGTAAGTAAATATCACTGCTAAAAAGCAAGAAATATGGTTCAAAAATTAACCCAGGCAACCTAATGTATAAATATATTATGCCATACAAGTTAAAAAGTAAACATTAGTAATATTAACATTTATCTTTACTTTATAAAAAGTCAACGATTCGTATAGGAACAAGCGTATTTTTTTGCATAACAATGTAGGATGGAAATTATAAGAAAGGATGCAGAATAAATATTATCATAAATAAAAAATATAATAAGAATGTTTAAACTGACTAAGATTTACTCAGTACTAAAAAAATCTCCTATTCATGTGCTAATAGTACTTAAACAGCTAGTGTCGGCGTCAGTTTTGTGCAATGGACTTTACCCATGTGACGTCAGCCGCGGGTAAACAGAAGAAAAGCACCAATAGGCGTGAAGAACATTTTAACACTGCTTTCCCTTCGTCCAATAAACAGTTCTTTTCGGAGGGTATCTACCCGCATAGGCGTGGCTGTTGCCATTCGTGGGTAAAGTCCATTGACAAGTAACCCTTCACCTTTGCTCGCCGTTCTTTGATGATCTTGATCATGACCAGGCAATCTTGGTTCCGAAACCTCGGGCCAAGATGAAGAAGAGTCTGTTTGTATGTGTTTGCTCGGGAGGCATGGTATTGTGATTGCAGTACAAATGCTATCAAAATCGTTATGGATTGGATACAACTTCTACAAGGTACAAGCGGCCGCCATTTTCTTTTTCCTATCCTAGTCGCACTCTTAAGTAATAACCTGCTTTTAGATTATGACGGCAAAGCGATATAAGTAAGCGTCCTATCTTAAATGGGAGAAGTAACCGCAAGATTATAAGCGAGGTCACATCAATCAAGATCATGCGCACGTAGCGGATGGAGCGTGAACTACAGGTAAATACCTAACTGTTTTCTTACTGACACCACTAAAATTGTAAAGTTTTTTTCACCTTGATTAATAACTGAAGTGTGTCTGATAAGGCGAAGAAAACTCCATGGTGTTAAGTGCGTCTGGATTCCCCTCACGTTACGCCATTATTTTGCGATAAATGTGGCAAACAAAAGTCATTTCCATGAGTCGTAGTGTTGGGTAGGACACTGAAAATCTTGGACGTTTGTATGAAGTACCTCCAACATACTTTTGTCATGACAATGTCATGCCTCCAAAGGAGTGAGGTGGGTCAATTGAGTTAGGATGAATGTAATGCCTCCCTCTTCCTCAGTGTATGACTGTATGCTACTTAATCCGACAACCTGGGGTTAGGCATTAGGAAATTGAAGTTCAGATCTCGGAAGAGAGTAAGGGAATTACTGAAAATTGACGGTGAATGGATGCAGTAGCACGCTGCTTATGTGATTGTTAGATGTTCTTTTATAAAAGTAGTAGTACTATGTAAAAATAAACTATTGAACTTCTAAGGAATAAAATTTACTTTTGAAAATATAATTAGATTGCAAAAACTGTAAAACTGAATGCTATCTTGAATTAAAGATCTGTATATACAGCGAAAGAAACAATTATTTGGAAACTCTTAGGGAGGAATTTTAGTAATTTTTCACAAAATTGTAGGGATAATTATTACAAATTATAAAGCATATTTTTGGTTGATATTATCCATCTGAAAAATTATATTCACAAAACACTTAGTATTGTTATATCTGACAGAAAGTTTTGTCAATCAAAAAAGAAAACTTATTAGTTTCACGCACCCCCCCCCCCTCCTGCTGCTTTTACATTAAGTCATGATCAGCTTATTTATTTATTTTAAGATTAGCTGCCTGCTGCGACGTGGAGGGTTTAAATAAATCTTTAGTTATTCATTTTTCTGTAAATTAAGAAACGCAAGAGAATTTTTTCAAAATGTTAAAGAATTTTAAAGCTTTATATGCTATGGAAGCGCAGTATATGTAAGTGTGTTTGCGCGAAGAGTAAGGGGGAGTTCTTTAGAGTAATTTAGCTTATGTAAAGCATTTTAGCGTTGTTTCTAAATGCAGGTAATCAGTTTTAACAAAAATACCTCTAATATTTTACACAACTTCTCTTACATAATTTCCGGATGTGACAGTGAAGGAAAGGGATAAAACTGCCGTCTTGAGACAACAATCACTTAAACTCAAGATTTAATCCATTTATCCAAAAATAAAAAACTGCTTGATTCCCACTTTTAATAATCATGCCTGCAAGTATCATGCTTTTAAGTTTCAAAATGTAACAGAAAGTTCTGTGTTGTTCAGTTAAAAAAAAAAAAAATTTTTTTTTGAGAACCATCTTAAATGTTTATGTTCCAATAAAATCTTTTTGCAATCAAAATTCTAAAAAAATACGATATTTGATTTCAATTCCAGCATTACGTTCTATACTTATGCTGTGCGAACCAAGGTCAGAAATTTCGAGTTCACACCAGAAAAAAAAAATATTTTATGCTTTATTTAATGAGAGACATTTAGCGATCACATAAAGTGAAATTAATTCTTTCGAAATATCCGGTGTGAATTTGAAATTTCGAATTAAAATTGGAGGCCAAACTGGCAACCCTGGTGTGAACAGTCTTGCACTCAAGTTTAAAATTATCAATTTATAAAATTCCATACATAATCAATGAATAAATGTTATATTCATGGCTGAAGTAGCACAGTTGCATACCTCTAAACATTTGGAGACTAAAAATGTTTGGAAACTTCCCTCTCTAAATATTTGGAGACTAAACCCGGGCTTCTCTCATTGAAGGATGTTCTCAAAAAGTTATTTTTCCTCACTCAATAATGTGAAACTTTTTGACACTTTTTAAACATAAAAGCATGATACCAACAGAAATGATTTGAAAAGCAAACAGTTTTTTTTTTCATTTTTGGATGAATGGGTTACATCTTGAGTTATAAGCGACTGTTGTCTCAGGATGGTAGTTTTTACTTTCCTTCGCTGTCACGTCTAGAAATGCAGTTGAAAAGCTAACTTTCATAGCATTTTCTGAAAACCCTTCTGTCTTTATCGAAAAATGGAACAAATTGTTCGATTACACATCTTCTGAATATTTTAAAACAGTCTTAAAATCTCTTTATACAGTAAAATGGATGTTATATATACAATTATAAATTACTTTTCAAGACTGGATTAATTTCAGTGACTTAATTTCAATTCATTTCACGTTCAGGTTTAAGTATTTCAACTTGCAGGTCGTCGAAAATTATATTGTCCGTTCAGTTTGTGTTGCTGATCGATGAAATTTTTTTGTCGGTTTGAGGATTGATTTGAAATGGAATGTTCTGGTTGGGTATAGCCCGGCGTCTGTATTATAGATGCAAGATTTTTTGTTCTTATTTATTTTTAAAGATGGTAATTTTATATTTAACAGTTAATTTTGGAAAAGGTAAAATATTATAATTAGAAAGGATGCCCCAAAAACTAGAAAAATAAGTTTACCATGCTAAAAAATACATATATGCTGTTCTGTAATTACTTATGAAAAAAGAAATGAATGCTTCTATGTTGCATATAAAATGCAACTTAATATTATAAAACTTATTAAATAACATTATAAAACTTATATGTCTGTGAAGTAAAACGTAGAATCCTGAATAAAAAATGCAGAAAAAGAAAATTTCATGCAGAATGCTGTATAAATTCACAGTAAGGGTATTTAAGCTCTTATGAGCTAAATACCCTATATTATAAGCTCTTATGAGCTAAAAAAAAAAGTAGAATAACTGCAATTTTAAAATTAAATTTCAATCTGAATTTGTAATTTTACTTAACATTTGAAAACAGACATCGCAACAACACTCACTCATTCACAAACTCAATATCTGACCTCAACGAGAGACTGGCAAGCAAGCGATTAATATTTATTAAAATCAAAAGAGAGAAACAGCTTTTTCCACTTCGACCACCTCACCTCTTTTAAAAAAAAATGTCACATTATTTCATTATTCCCCTCAGAAAAGAGAAATTTAATCCCCTGATTCTTCCCTTTCAGTCTATCCCCTCCTCATAGCTTAAGCTTCTTCAAATGTGGACCGCAACTCTCTCCGATTCCAAGAACACCACACAAACATGTCAATCACCCACATTCCTTCATTTCATTCATTCTGAAACAGCTCAACGCCTGAAACTGAAGTAAACATGACAAAAATTTGGAGGTATCTCCAATCTGAAATTTGAGGTACTCGGACAAATTGTCACAATGTATGGGACAAATGAGGTGCCTCCTGCATGAGTGACTGAAGATTTAGAAAATACGCGCACACTAAAAGCCCGCGTATGTGAATTATCACTCCGTCCACAAGGTGGCGCAACTGTGTTAATTTACCCCTGATTCCAGCATAAAGTTTGTTCGCTTACTTATAACACTTTGTTATGACGGTTTTGCGGAAATTAAACCAGCTTAATTCATAGTAAAATTATACATTGTAAAATTTACGGTGCGAGTTTTAAACAAATGGTTTGTGTCCATATGTAATTTTTAAAGAATGTATTTTCTTATCGGTAATAGTATTACCGATTTCGCGGACTTTCTGGTACTTATATTCCCCAAATATAATCTTCACTTTATTTTATCTGGGAAATCATTAAGTACAGGTAATTCAATATCTGCTAATTTGGCAATTTTGGATCTGATTAATAGCGATGATAAATTTCTCTGTTGATGGCGATAATAACTTTAAATTCATTCAGCTAAAGTAGATTTTTTACACGAATGATGGTCTTTCTCAGATAAAACTTTCAACGCTTAGAATAATATTATGAAATGTGTGAATCAAATTTTAATCGAGCCCCACCAGTGACCGTGTGTTTCTGCTCTCAAAACTGGTAGACGGGAGGTGCGGGGTTCGAAACCAATCGCACCCGTCAGCCTAATCGTTTCGGAGTTTTCGTGGTTTTCTTCGAAACCTTGGATTTCCAAGCGTAAATACGGGTTAGGTTCCCTTAGAAAGACCACCACGAAGGGCACTCCCCGCTTAGGGCCTATATCCCTCGTGTTGATAATTGGCCGTCATAAACACAACCAACGAACCAAATTTTAATCGAATTTATTCTAACCAAAGTTGGATGAATAATAAATAGAATATATTCGCCGGTTAGACGATGCCACAAAGACGGCTACTGGAGTTGCAATGGTCGTGATGAGAACGAAACTTTTCGGTAGGGGCGGTGCGTTTCGCGACTAGCCGTTGATTCCGCATCACGGCCTGTAATGTAACCATTGAAATTTTCGTTTACTTCGCTGCAGTCTGATAGTAACGGCTATAAGGAAATTTGAATATCGTCATTTCAGAAACTCATAAAGTCGCGAAATATTTAATCTTTTTTTTAAACTAATCGATTATGTCTTTTTAAAATTTTTAATGTTGGTTATTTTCTGTTTACTTCTTACAGTTTATAATGGCATGAAGAATACGAATATTACAAAAGAGATTCGTTTCTGAAACAGAGAACATATATTAGATTAATTTTAACACAATTATTCAATCACAACAGTTGTAAATTACCAAGTGGGTGAAAAATGTCCGAGCCAGGATATTTGTATCCTTGTATTGCAAGGATTCTAGCCCCGAACATTTTTCACCCGTTTGGAAATTTACAACTGTTACAGAATATATATATTTTTAAATATAAAATTTAATATAATCAACAATTTGTTTTAATTGAAATTATTATTATACGAGTTAGGATTCAAAAGTTCCCGGACTGACTCTATAACTGTAAAAATATTACCAGTTACATTGCTGAAACGCATCCGCCTTCGAAATAAGATCCTTGCGCAACAACACACTTTTGCCATTGGCTGTAAAGGTCATCGAAGCACTTCTGAAATCTATTTTCAGCCATTTTTAGTCTTTTAATTCAGCCTGCGGTGCACTTTTAACTTCATCTGAAGATTGAAATCCACGACCATGCAAGCGACATGCCAGTTCAGGAGACAGGCTGAAGTCGTAGGGTGAGAGATCAGGGGAGTAAGGAAGATGTGGCAAAACAATTGTTTTCGTTTTCGCAAGGAAGTCAGCGACGACTGGGGATTGGTGTGCAGGATCGTTGTCATGCAAAAGCACCCATGACTGACAGCCCACAATTTTGGCCTCCTTTTCCGGACTGACTCACACAAACGACGCAGAATGTCTACATAGAGTTCTTTGTTGACAGTGCGTCCTTCAGGGATAAATTCCAGATGAACAATGCCCTGGATATCGAAGAATACCTCTAGCATAACCTTCCCTTTAGAGCGATCTTGGCGGAATTTCTGCTTCCGTGGTGATTGTGGTGATTTCCACGTTGACGATGCTCTCTTGGATTGCGTGTCGTATAAAAAATACCATTTCTCGATATCCAGGGTATTGTGAATCTGGAATTCATCCATGAAGGACGCACTGCCAACAAAGAATTCAATGTAGACATCCTCCTTTGTTTGCGTGAGTCAGTCCGGAAGAAGAAGTCAAAATTGTGGGCTGAGCAGTCATGGGTGCTTTTGTATGACAACGATCCTGCACACCGAACCCTTGTCGTCGCTGACTTTCTTGCGAAAACGAAAATAACTGTTTCGCCACATCCTCCTTACTCCCCTCATCTCTCACCCTGCGACTTCTGCTTGTTTCCTGAACTGGCACTTTGCTTGCAGGGTCATCGATTTCAATCTTCAGATGAAGTTAAAAGTGCACCTCAGGCTCAATTAAAGGGCATGGATAAAAATGGATTCTAGAAGTGCTTCGATGACCTTTACAGCCGATGGCAAAAGTGTGTTGTTGTGCAAGTATCTTATTTCGAAGGCGGAAGTGTTTCGGAAATGTAATTAGTAATATTTTTACAGTTATAGAGTCAGTCCGGGTACTTTTGAACCCTACCTCGTGTAAGGGGAATAGTTACAACAAATAGTTTCTGGCAAGAAATATTCGTTTTTGTCAATTATCAGAAGTGAACAGCAAGTAAATAAAATTAAACATTAAAAGAAATATATAATCTAATTAGTTTTGCGAGGTTTGCGAAAACCTCGTTACCATACCATCTATATCCGGATAACCATATCAAACAAAATAACGACACTTTGGTGCCAGTTAAGTATCCGGTGCATATATGACATTTACGTCAGAAAAAAATCGCGCCAATATGACATCTGTGCCGAATTTACATGTATAAATTTAGTTTCTAGATATTATTATTGTTTTTTATATACGGTTTGTTTATATTTGTATATAAAATAGATAAATGCCTTTTTTATATTAAATAAATTGTACAAATATTGGAAAATATTGCTTCTTTATGTGAAACAGTTGAATATGCTTCCAGAAATTACGTTGCCAAATTTTCTTCTCTCGCCAAGGCCCCTTTGTATATAAAATAGATAAATGCCTTTTTTATATTACATAAATTGTACAAATATTGGAAAATATTGCTTCTTTATGTGAAACAGTGAATATGCTTCCAGAAATTACGTTGCCAAATTTTCTTCTCTCGCCAAGGTCCCTATACTTGAAAAATACCGATTTATTATTATATAATGTAGTATTAGCTAATGTTCTGTAATCTGTTCCACAGTCAAAGTTGACTGCAAAAACGCGATGCTGGAATAATGTGGTATCAAGTATACGGTTTAAAAATAAAATTAATTTTGTGCCAAACTACGCTTACGCCAATTGGCTCTAGGTCTGATTAAGGAAGAATACTCAAATTAAGATTTACAAACACCAAAATCGTAGCAAGACAAGAATACGATATTTGCGGAAAGTTGAGAGACATGTATAAATTTAAGTGATTATTAAACTTTATTTTTCCAATTTTTTAAGTGTTTATGACTTCAGTCTGTTTTTTTGTGTATCTATGCGTGTTTTGACTTTCCTAAAATACTTTGATACATTTTAGTAAAACTTACATAACATATGTGAGTTAAAACAAGGAAATTAATTACGCACCAAACTATGCCCGCCAAGATATGCCAATTGGCTGTGGAGCCAATTATGAAACTTTCCATAGATTAATAGATACAAACTTTATATGAAAAAACAGTAAAGCTTTCATCTAAAGTATGTTCAACTGAAATGATCCCCCATACCTTCAAAAATAAAACGAATGATAAGCCAATAAATAAATAAATGAGACTGCAGTGATGGAAAATTGGCGCAGAGGAGGAGCCTATTGACACCACTAACATTTTATAGTACTCTCCATCTCAATAAAAACTCAGAAATTCTGTCATTAGATAAGTCGAAAAATACTACAAAATTTAGTGGTGTCAATAGGCTCCTCCTCTGCGCCAATTTTCCAGCACTGGAGACTGTGCATTGAAACAAATTGAAGGAGCGATGTTAAATTAATACTGTAAGGGGAAATTAATTGTGAAAAGAAAAGAAATAGCAGAAATAAAATAAATCACATATTTGAAAATATAAAAGAGAAAATGAAATATTTTACATTTTCCGGATCTAGATGCTATCCATTTATTTCAATAACTAATATCACTGAGAAATTCATGGTAAAATAATTTTCTTTCCTGATTATTATTATTATTATTATTATCATCATTTATTTACATAACGGAATACAGCAGTAAACATTTTTTGTTTAGCAGTAAAATAAGTTCATTTTTTAAATAAAATGTCTAGAACATATGAAAATTTTAAGATTAACAACTATCATTTGCAAACTACATAGCACATCGTAAAGAAAATGGTAAAAGACAAATGGAAAACAAATTAAAAAATATTTCTGTTTCTCACGTTAGATGGTGCTAATCACTGGAAACCATGTGGTTTCTAACCACGTGTACAGCGGACAAAGGAAACTTAGCGATTGTGAGGCCTGTTATTTCGATAAGGAGGCCTTGGCTTAAGCATCTAAATTGGATGAGTTCTACCCGGAATATCTACGCAGATTTTCATTGGTCCATTTCCAAATCAAAACTTTTTTTTAATATATAGAATATTGTATAAAATATTTTTTGAATTCCAGTAAAATAAAGAAGTAGAAAAAATATTTCGCACAATTATGTTCTGGCTTTAAAAAATGAAACATATCGAAAATGAAGATTTAAATATAAGATTTATTGATATTTTTTTAAGGGTACTTGTTAGTTATCCCGTCGACCAATTTCGCCAAATTATATAAATCGCCAAACTACTCGCCAAGTTCAACAAATTGACACAATTTTGTATTTTAAATAACGAAAAAACAAATAAATTAGTATAACATTAATAAAAATACAAATAAAACGTCGAAATATTGGTTTTATTGGCCATTATTGGCATTTAATCTTAAAATTAATTCATTTATGGCAAACCATTATTGGCATTTAATCTTACAATTTGGCGAAAGTAATTTGGTCGACGGGATAACTAACAAGTACCATTTTCAGTATATAGGACTTTGCAGGTTATTTTCTTTTAAATCTTGGCACAATTTGGGCTTCGGAAAGAGCGATTTGTTGCCGATTGATATAAACAGTTATGAAAACAAAACTTATGAACTGTCAGCTTGTTTTATAAGAATTTACGGCCCAGATGCCATATTGGCGCGATTTTTTTCCGACGCCAATTTTGCGAAAACCTCGTTACCATACCATCTATATCCGGATAACCATATCAAACAAAATAACGACACTTTGGTGCCAGTTAAGTATCCGGTGCATATATGACATTTACGTCAGAAAAAAATCGCGCCAATATGACATCTGTGCCGAATTTACATGTATAAATTTAGTTTCTAGATATTATTATTGTTTTTTATATACGGTTTGTTTATATTTGTATATAAAATAGATAAATGCCTTTTTTATATTAAATAAATTGTACAAATATTGGAAAATATTGCTTCTTTATGTGAAACAGTTGAATATGCTTCCAGAAATTACGTTGCCAAATTTTCTTCTCTCGCCAAGGCCCCTTTGTATATAAAATAGATAAATGCCTTTTTTATATTAAATAAATTGTACAAATATTGGAAAATATTGCTTCTTTATGTGAAACAGTGAATATGCTTCCAGAAATTACGTTGCCAAATTTTCTTCTCTCGCCAAGGTCCCTATACTTGAAAAATACCGATTTATTATTATATAATGTAGTATTAGCTAATGTTCTGTAATCTGTTCCACAGTCAAAGTTGACTGCAAAAACGCGATGCTGGAATAATGTGGTATCAAGTATACGGTTTAAAAATAAAATTAATTTTGTGCCAAACTACGCTTACGCCAATTGGCTCTAGGTCTGATTAAGGAAGAATACTCAAATTAAGATTTACAAACACCAAAATCGTAGCAAGACAAGAATACGATATTTGCGGAAAGTTGAGAGACATGTATAAATTTAAGTGATTATTAAACTTTATTTTTCCAATTTTTTAAGTGTTTATGACTTCAGTCTGTTTTTTTGTGTATCTATGCGTGTTTTGACTTTCCTAAAATACTTTGATACATTTTAGTAAAACTTACATAACATATGTGAGTTAAAACAAGGAAATTAATTACGCACCAAACTATGCCCGCCAAGATATGCCAATTGGCTGTGGAGCCAATTATGAAACTTTCCATAGATTAATAGATACAAACTTTATATGAAAAAACAGTAAAGCTTTCATCTGAAGTACGTTCAACTGAAATGATTCCCCATACCTTCAAAAATAAAACGAATGATAGGCCAATAAATAAATAAATGAGACTGCAGTGATGGAAAATTGGCGCAGAGGAGGAGCCTATTGACACCACTAACATTTTTATAGTACTCTTCATCTCAATAAAAACTCAGAAATTCTGTCATTAGATAAGTCGAAAAATACTACAAAATTTAGTGGTGTCAATAGGCTCCTCCTCTGCGCCAATTTTCCAGCACTGGAGACTGTGCATTGAAACAAATTGAAGGAGCGATGTTAAATTAATACTGTAAGGGGAAATTAATTGTGAAAAGAAAAGAAATAGCAGAAATAAAATAAATCACATATTTGAAAATTTAAAAGAGAAAATGAAATATTTTACATTTTCCGGATCTAGATGCTTTCCATTTATTGCAATAACTAATATCACTGAGAAATTCATGATAAAATAATTTTCTTTCCTGATTATTATTATTATTATTATCATCATTTATTTACATAACGGAATACAGCAGTAAACATTTTTTGTTTAGCAGTAAAATAAGTTCATTTTTTAAATAAAATATCTAGAACATATGAAAATTTTAAGATTAACAACTATCATTTGCAAACTACATAGCACATCGTAAAGAAAATGGTAAAAGACAAATGGAAAACAAATTAAAAAATATTTCTGTTTCTCACGTTAGATGGTGCTAGTCACGGGAAACCATGTGGTTTCTAACCACGTGTACAGCGGACAAAGGAAACTTAGCGATTGCGAGGCCTGTTATTTCGATAAGGAGGCCTTGGCTTAAGCATCTAAATTGGATGAGTTCTACCCGGAATATCTACGCAGATTTTCATTGGTCCATTTCCAAATCAAAACTTTTTTTTATATATAGAAGGATATATATAAAAAAAAAGTTTAGAATTAATACAAGTAACGGGGAAAATGAGAGAAATATTTTTTATGTAACTTTAATTTAAAATAATTTTCTATCATATATATGTTACATATTTGCTAAATTTTAGTTGTTATTTAATTCTTTAAATATATTTTCATTTATACAGAATGACAATTTCTTTCAGAGTTATTTGCATGTTGCATTATATATCTAATTTACTCTTCCACAATTCAATTTTTATTTAAATAAAGTAACATAATTTTCATTTTTCACTTAATTTTTTTTTCGAAATCTATCTTCTTGTAACATAAAGATATATTTTAAAAGAATCTCATGTACATTATTATACACATTCAAAATGTCAAACATTTATGTAGATTGATTTAATGAAAATTGAACAGTAATATTAAATGAAATTTTATATTGAATCAAAGTATTAGGATAAATGGAAAAAATAGCTTTAAATAATTAAAATAAATGAATTAGTAACCAGGGATGAGATTTCCGCGTTTTTGCACACCAGTATATTCTTAGAGAAAATGTTGTTCTCTTAAATAGCAAAAATGTTCCGATTAAATGAAATGTCATTTTCTCTAACAAAATAGTGGTGTGAAAAAAAGCGGAAATCTCCTACCTGTTAGTAACTTTAAATAAGTTGAAATTCAAATACTATATAAAACTATTATTATTAAACAAACATAATTCTTGATGATTTTTTAAGTACACAAACTTACTATAACACGAGTATTTTAAAATTGTGGCGAATTAAGTATGTAAGTATGCAAAGAAATAATATTCAATTGACATTCGGTAATTGTTAGAATAAAAACATATTTAAAGAACTTGTTGCACTAACTAAAAATATAAAATAATCTTCATAACATAAAGTTTGAACAATAAAAATATAAATGAAAACAGCAGAAACATATTTTCTAATTTCATCCAACTTTCATTTTGTACTGCAAAAATACATACGCAAATTTCATTCTTAAAAGTTTATAAGCCCTTACGAAATAAAATATAGTGAAAAATAATGAATTTAATTAAGTTTTATACAGAATTAGCGAAATTTCATCACGTATAACACACATCAGTACATGACAACACGAGTGCTGCATTTCCCCCTTCAAAACTGGTTGTTTGACAGGCATGCGTGCGCAGTTTCGCTGGTTACGGCGATTACAGTAAACGTAATGAGAACTACAATTCCATACTTTTGAATGTCAATTACGGCGCGCCAGTTCTTCCGTACAGATGTTCCCGATGTACTTTATTCAGCTTTGATCCTAACTGTATTGTAGTTCTTGCCTAACACACGTCAGTCCATTGGAAGTTTCACAGGTAAATATAGAATGAAAATGCTCTTTAACAATTGTAACAAACTATTTAACTATTCCATCTAAAACTACCCATTACATTGGTCAAAAGCGATAAAGTACAAAAAATAAAGAGAAAAATCTCAATATTTCCCGTTTAAATTTTTTTTCAGAACAATGAAACGCAGATAAATCACGTGTAAGTAAATATCACTGCTAAAAAGCAAGAAATATGGTTCAAAAATTAACATCAATCCGGGCAACCTAATGTATAAATATTTTATGCCATACAAGTTAAAAAGTAAAAATTAGTAATATTAACATTTATCTTTACTTTATAAAAAGTCAACGATTCGTATAGTAACAAACGTATTTTTTTACATAACAATGTAGGATGAAAATTATAAGAAAGGATGCAGAATAAATATTATTGTAAATAAAAAATATAATAAGAATGTTTAAACTTTCTAAGATTTACTCAGTACTAAAAAAAAATCTCCTATCCATGTGCTAATAGCACTTAAATAGCATCATCAATGCAGCTAGTGTCGGCGTCAGTATTGTGCAATTGACAAGTACGCCTTCACCTTTCTCGCCGTTCTTTGATGATCTTGATCATGACCAGGCAATCTTAGTTTCTAAACCTCGATCCCAAGATGAAGAAGAGTCTGTTTATATGTATTTGCTCGGGAGGCATGGTATTGTGATTGCAGTACGAATGCTAACAAAATGGTTATGGATACAACTTCTACAAGGTGCAAGCACACTCTATTTTCTTTTTCCTATTCGCACTCTAAAGTGGTATCTACATTTGGATTATGACGGTTTTGCGAAGAATCGCAAAATCCATCTGTTTAAACTGTAAAATTGACTAGAACCCATTAAATGAAAACCAGCTTCTTCAATACTAAAATTATACTTTGTAAAATTTATGGTGTGAGTTTTAACTTAAAATGTTTGTATCCATATGTAATTTTTAAAGAATGTATTTTCTTATCGGTAATAGTATTACCGATTTCGCAGATTTTCTGGTGCTTATATTCCCCAAATATAATCTTCACTTTCTTTTATCTGGGAAATCATTAAATACAGGCAATTCAATATCTGCTAATTATGCAATTTTGGATCTGATTAATAGCGATGATAAATTTCTTTGTTGATGGCGATAATAACTTTAAATTCATTCAGCTAAAGTAGATTTTTTACACGAATGATGGTGTTTCCCAGATAAAACTTTCAACGCTTAGAATAATATTATGAAATGTGTGAATCAAATTTTAATCGAATTTATGTAAAATTTTATCTAAATTTGGTACAGCGATACAGAGAGGAAAAGAAGGCATCATTTACATTCTAACCAAAGTTGGATGAATAATAAATAGAATACATTCCCGTGTTAGACGATGCCACAAAGACTGTTACTGGAGTTGCAATGCTTGTGATGAGAACGAAACTTTTCGGTAGGGGCGGGGCGTTTCGCGGCTAGCCGTTGATTCCGCATTCACGGCCTGTAATGTAACCATTGAAATTTTCGTTTACTTCGCTGCAGTCTGATAGTAACAGTAATCAGGAAATTTGAATCTCTTCATTTCAGAAACTCATAAAGGGGTGAAATATTTAATCCTTTTTTTAACCTAATCGATTATGTCTTTTTTAACATTTTAATGTTAGTTATTTTCTATTTACTTCTTACAGTTTATAATGGCATGAAGAATACGAATATTACAAAAGAGTTTCATTTCTGAAACAGAGAATATATATTAGATAAATTTTAACACAATTATACAATCATAACAGTTGTAAGTTACCTAGTGTGTGAAAAATGTCCGAGCCAGGATATTTGTATCCTGGTATTGCAAGGATCCTAGCCCCGAACATTTTTCACCCATTTGGAAATTTACAACAGTTACAGAATATATATTTTTTATATAGAATTTAATATAATCAACAATTTGTTTTAATTGAAATTATTATTATACGAGGTAGGATTCAAAAGTTCCCGGACTGACTCTATAACTGTAAAAATATTACCAGTTACATTGGTGAAATACGTCCGCCTTCAAAATAAGATCCTTGTGTAACAACACACTTTTGCCATCGGCTGTAGGTCATCGAAGCACTTCTGAAATCCATTTTTAGTCATTTTTAGTCTTTTAATTCAGCCTGTCGCGGACAGCTCCCTCTGTATCCCTTTGCAGTAACAGTGACACCTGAATTTAAAAACTTTTACGTCTAAATGAACTGAAACGAACTAAAAAACAATGGCGGATCTAAGGGGGGGCGAAGGGGCGATCGCCCCCCCCCCCTTGGGCTAATAAAGGGTTTATAAAACATTATGCATTCTCATGGGAAATGACTTGGGGCGGAGCTCGAGCCCGGCGCGACCCGACCCGGGTCGCGCCACTTTAAATCCACGAGACTCAGACTGGGTCAGGTCTTTTCTCTTTTACAGTCGGGTCGTGCCCTGATCTTAATTTTTTATGCAGATTCCGGTCGGACCAGATTTCTTTTTCCCCCAGATTGAGCCTGGCCTGGACTTCATTTTCCTTAAAGGTCGGCAATGGCCAAAAGTTACAGGTCGGGGCTTGGCCCGGAATAAAAGCTAAACATTCGGTCAGTGTCAGCCCGTATGATAAGCATTATTGGCCCAACCACGACCCGTGCACTCGTCTAAATTCTTCCTCCCGAGCCCAAGTTGGTTCGACCCGACCCGGATCGCAATAGTTTAAATCCACGAGACTCGGGCTGGTCAGGTCTTTTCTCTTTTAGAACCGGTTCGTGCCCTGATCTTAATTTTTGCTGCAGATTCGGGTCGGGCCAGACTTCTTTTTCCTCCAGATCGAGCCTGGCCTGGATTTCATTTTCCTAGAGGTCTGCACTGGCCAAAATTTCCAGGTCGGGGCTCGGTTCGGAATAAAAGCTAAACATTGGGTCCGTGTAAGCCCGTATGATAAGCATTATTGGCCCGACCACGACCCGTGCACTCCTCTAAATTCTTCCTCCCAAGCCCAAGTTGGTCCGACCCAACCCGGGTCGTGTCCTGATCTTAATTTTTTCTGCAGATTCGGTTCGGGCCAGACTTCTTTTTCCTCCAGATCGAGCCTGGCCTGGATTTCATTTTTCCTAGAGGACTGCACTGGCCAAAATTTCCAGGACGAGGCTCGGCCCGGAATAAAAGCTAAACATTCGGTCCGGGTCAGCCCGTATGATAAGCATTATTGGCCCGACCACGCCCTGTGCACTCCTGTAAATTCCTCCTCCCGAGCCCAAGTTGGTCCGACCCGACCCGGGTCGCGCCAGTTTAAATCCACGAAACTTGGGCTGGGTCAGGTCTTTTCTCTTTTAGAGTCGGGTCGTGCCCGGATCTTAATTTTTTCTGCAGATTCGGGTCGGGCCAGGCTTCTTTTTCTTCCAGATCGAGCCTGGCCTGGACTCCATGTTTCCTAGAGGCCTGCACTGGCCAAAATTTCCAGGTCGGGGCTCGTCTCGGAATAAAAGCTAAACATTTGCTCCGTTTCAGCCCGTATGATAAGCATTATTGGCCCGACCGCGACCCGTGCACTCCTCTAAATTCTTCCTCCCGAGCCCAAGTTGGTCTGCAATCTTACTTATTTGTCATTCGTAAAAATTGTATTTGTTTTGTACATTTGTTTAGCGAAATCTTTAGAAATTTAATTTGATTTGATAAGTAACAGAGATGCATTTTTTAAAATTTACTTTTTTACTTCTTAGAGCTTTAAAATTATGATTTTCGTTTATCAACAGTTTCTTTCATTCTAAACTGATTATCCTACTGGATTTTTATTTGAATGTAATTGTCTAAGTCATATTTTTACGTAGTGTTTACGTACATAATTGCCTAAATAGTCATCGTTATAGTCATTAATATTGTTGTTTTTCTGTATTCATGAATTTCGAACATAATCTGAAAATAAAATACGAGCATAAGCAAGTGTACTTTATGAATAATTTTAATTGCAAAATGCAGGCAGGGCTGGAGTTGATTTTTTAGCTTTTATACCGGGCGGGGCCAACAGTTTTATTTTTTTATGTGGGTTGGACCTGGGCTTGGGCCTGATGACTTCAGACAAGGTAAACCTCTATCTGAAATATCGAAGCCAGCTTAACTTTTTTTTTAAATGCTTAATTTCAGCCATCATCCCATAGCTACTGAATATACCGGTTGTTTTTAAAATGGACTGACTGATTTTAAAATTCAATAAATTGCAAATGGTGACAGATGTTAAAAAAAATACTTGCAGGAGGGTTATCAATGTCGGGAACAAACGTGATTATGTTCCAAATTTTCCGAAAATTTAACCCTTTCGCTGCACAACCCGCGATTTCCACGGCCAACGTAAAGTGGCAAAATTTGCGCAACCCGCAATTTCCGCAGCAAATCTTTTTTTTATGATCTAATTCTATTAAAAAAAACCTGTTTCACAAAGATTTTGGAACACATTTTACTCTAAAATGTGTGCAGATTTGAAATGTGTAATAAAAAATATGCGCAATGTTTTTAACCTATTTTGATAAAATAATAATAATAATAATAATAATAAAATAATAATAATAATAAGCAGCTCCAGGGTTAAGGTATTCGGTTCCAAAAATTTAGAAAATTCAACTATCCGAAAATTCGGACATACAAATAATCGCAAATTTTGATAAATGGTCTCCATAAAAAATCTATTTCGTCAATCGTTCGCAGAAAATAGCTTCAATTTCGCCGAATGATCACAGAAAATACGCGAATTTGGTCAGGGAGACACGGAAAACATGCGAAATTCTTCAAATGATCACAGAAAACGCGAATTTCTTCAAAAGGCAGCGGAAAAGAACTCGAATTTTGTAAAAGAATCGCAGAGAAAACGCAAATTTTGTCAAATAGCAGCGAAAAAAAAACCCCGCGAATTTTGTCAAAGGATCGTGGAGAAAACACGAATTCCTTCATAGAATCGTGGAAAAAAAACGAATTTAGTCAAAGAATCGCTTTAAAAACGCGAATTTAGTCAAAGGATCGCTGAAAAAAACGCGAATTTTGTAGAAGGGTCACGGGAAAAAAACGCGAATTTTACCAAAGGTCTGCAAAATTACACTAATTTCGTCAAAGGGTTGCAGCAGAAACGCAAATTTCATCAGATCGATTTTCATCAAAGAGTCGTGGGGAAAATGCAGTGGTCTCTTTAGAAAACAGCACACTTACATATGTTTATTATTATAGGTATAATTTTTAACTTGAAATAATATACTGAACTAATTTTTGAAAAAAAAACCAAGTTAACCCAAGCCGAGCTTGCAGGAATCTACACTCAGCCTGAATTCGATCCGAATCCAAAACCGCTAACCCGATCTGCAACAAAAATAATTAGTGCCAGAAGGGAATACCCCCATCTGCTGTAACCTTCCAGAAAATTTTCTTTGAATTTCAGAATATTTTTTCTTTTTTACTCTACCCCTGATAATTTTTTTAACTGCGATTCTTAATTTTAGTTTAAAATAGCAACGAAGATGGTGCTGGAAGCAAGAGGCGCTAAATCGGTTGTCGGAGGAGGTAGGCTTAACGACCATTGTTTACAGCGCCATCTATCGCTGCTATTATACAGTAAAATCAAGAATCGCAGTAAAAAATCTCATGACATCTTACATAACCCTCCTGCAAGGTTTTTTTTAAATAGCTGTCACCATTCAAAAAGTACTAAATTTTAAAATCCATTTAAGGACACCCGGTATGTTTTTTAATAAGTTTCAAAGCATTCTTTACTGAATTACAACTCACCTTAGATATAAGGAGACAAGCAGTCTTATAGCAAATTAGTATTTTTTACATAATCCTGGAGATTAAAAAGTATTCCTAAATAATTATTTGGACGTGGTTGTTATGGAGATTTTACTGCATATAGTTTTTATCTTCAAAAATACTTAGACTTTCTTTTTAAAAAAAACGGGTCAACCCGAACCCTTCTCGCAAGTCGTAGTAGTGAAAACCCAATCCGAAACTGATCCAAATCGGATATAATGTATATCAATCTGCACCAAACCCAACGCGCTAGGCGCAGCTAAAAAGTAAAAGTCAACCCGACCTGTAGCAGAAAAGTAGAAGTCAACCCGACCTGTAGCAGAAAAGTAGAAGTCAACCGGGCCCAAACTCGACACGCATCGAAAACGTAGAAGTTAACCCGTCCCATAGCAAAAAAGTAGAAGTTAACCCGACCCACAGCAAAAAATAGAAATCAACCAGACCCAAACGCGACCCACAGCAAAAAAGTATAAGTTAATCCAACCAGCAGCAAAAATTAGAAGTCAACCGGACCCAAACCCGACCCACAGCAAAAAGTAGACGTAACACGACCCGCAGTGAAAAAAATTAGCCTCGGCTAAGCGCATCAGATTGGAGTTTCCAAATTTCTAAAATCGCCCCCCCCCCCCCTTGAGGACTCTCCAGATCCGCCCTTGCTAAAAAACTTTAGAATAATTCTTGTGTTTGTGAACGGAGTTGCGTCTCCGTGATGTTTCGATTGAAGTTAAAGCATTTTAAATGTTCAAGTCCTATAATCCTGTATATAGTTTGTAATATATTGTAAATAAGTATTGTAGATTAACCGAGTTATGTCTTATTTAGTTGAGTCAGTTGTTAACTAGAATTAAGTCATCAAATGCGGCAGTCCGAACCAGAAGCAAGTGTTGAGAGCTTACCTGAACGAAGGGGTAAGTTAAAGATTTCTGACATTCTTTTGTCTAGGTGAACGCTTGTTATTACATTTTTATGGCGCCCAGGAACAGCGACGCCGTTTTGATGTGATCTTAATTGAATGAAAAATTATTTATAGACGAAACGAAAGTTTTGAATATTTAGTTCTATTGAAAAGAATATTGTTGATGATTTGTTTTGACCTTGAATATAATGAAGAATTGAGTATAAAAATAAATAAAAGTCTTGAATGCTTAATTCTGTTGAAGATAATATTATTAATATTGATTGATAGCGTATTTTGAAAACAGGATTATTTTGAAAGTTATTGAATATATTTTGAAAGTTATTGAATATATTTTGAAAGTGATATTATTGTTGTTATATTAAGTTGTTATAAAATTAATTATATTTAAAATTACGGATTAAATATGTCTGATATTGAAAAACTAAAGAAGAAACGTGCTGTTTCTAGAACGGCGACTACGAAATTAATTAATACTTGTGAGCTGTATCTTGCAGAATCAGTACAGGAAGTTCCTGTTCTTACGGAACATATTGATCAGTTAAACTCAAAGTATAATAATTTAATAACTTTAGATGAGCAGATCCAAAACTTAATGGATGATGACGGCGAATTAGAAACTGAATTTGAAACTGCCGAGGGTTATTCTGAAAAAATAATTTCTATGAAATCGAAACTAACGTATGCTTTAAAAATAAAAGTTGAACCTGAACGTTCGATTAAGAAAACAAATTCGGTTAATGAAAGTATTTCAACAGAGAATTTGACTTCTTGCTCTCATTCTAAAATTAAATTACCGAAATTGAGTATTAATAAATTTAATGGAGATCCTGCTTATTGGTTATCCTTTTGGAACCAATATGATAATGCGATACATCAAAATGATAGCTTAACTGACATTGATAAATTTAATTATTTGCATTCCTTCCTTATTGGAGCTGCTTCTAGTGCAATTAGTGGGTTTTCGCTATCGAGTGAAAATTATATAGCAGCAATTGATCTACTCAAAAAGCGTTTTGGTCGTAAAGACCTGATTATAAATGCTCATATGGGAAAATTATTGAATTTAGAAACAGTTAAAAATGTAAATAATACTTTTGCATTGCGAAAGCTGTATGATAACATTGAGACTCAAATAAGAAGTTTAAATTCACTTGAAGTAACTTCCGGAACATATGGTACGTTACTAACGCCAATTTTGCTTAAATTAATTCCCAATGAGTTAAATTTGGAATTTCAACGTAAACGGAAAACTCAGGATAATCTTTTTGAAGTCAACGAACTGCTTGAATTTCTACGGGCAGAAATAGAATGCAGAGAAACTGCGATTCAAATACAAGATAGGGTTATCGTTCAAAACCCACCGCAAGTGCAGAGGGAGAGAAAAATAAATAAGTTTACAGTTCCTACTGCTGCTTCATTGAAGGTTTCGATAAATCATTGTATTTTTTGCGGAGATTCCGCTGAATCAGTTAATCACAATTCTGCAGCTTGTTCTAAGTCCGTAGCAGAAAAACGAGCACGTTTGAGAAAAAACGGAATGTGTTATCTCTGTATGAAAAAGGGAAATCATTTAGCAAAAGATTGCTTTTCAAAAATAAGATGTGAGTTTTGCAGTGGAAAACATAATTCTTTAATTTGTGACAAGAGTAATAAAGTAGATGAGAAAAAACAAATTGACGATAGAAATGTCACTTTAACAAATAAAACCTTCACACAGAAAGTTTTGTTACAAACTTTAATTGTAAAAATCTGCGGAAATAGTGAAGATAAGTTTGTTAGGTGCTTAATCGATACTGGATCGCAAAAGTCGTATATTTCGAAGTTTGTTGCTGAAATGATGCAATACAAAATTATAAGTGAGAGCAACATTATTCATAGTCTATTTGGTGGAACGGAGGTTTCTGAAATCCATAAACAATTTATTGTGAATCTTAGTAATGTAAAGGGTGATTATAAATGTAATTTTAAGGCCTTTGATCAAACTAAAATTTGTTCCGATGTACCACAAATAGAAATAAAACCCATATTACATGAGCTTAAAGAACATAGAATATATTTGAATGACACTAGCCGTATGAAGGAAAAATTGTTGTTTGAATCATCCCCAACTGAAATTCATATTCTTATTGGAGCGGATATTGCAGGAAAATTACTCACCGGTAAGATAAGAAAACTAAAATGTGGTTTAGTATGTGTCGAAACTTACTTAGGTTGGACAGTTATGGGGAAAGTTCCTTTGGAAATAGAAAATAAATCACCCATAGAAAATAAATCACTCTGACAACTCATTTACATTTTCGATGCACGTATCAGATTATAAAATTTCTGAATTGTGGAATCTTGATACTCTAGGAATTTTAGATCCATCCGAAAATGAAACTAAAAAAGAGTTGCAAGAACAAACACTGCAACATTTTCTTTCAACGGTTAAAAGGGATAACGAAGGCAGATTTGAAGTCTGTTTACCTTGGATAGAGGGCCATCCCCCACTCCCTAATAATCTAGAGATCGCTGAGAGAAGATTAAAAAATACAGTAAATAATTTGAAAGACAAGGGTTTCTTAGAAGATTATGAAGCGGTTTTCAAATCTTGGGAGGAAGAAAAAATTATAGAAATTGTACCTGAAAATGAATATAATAATTCCTGCCATTATTTACCCCATCGTGCCGTTATTAGAATGAATTCCACAACAACAAAAATAAGACCAGTATTTGATGGGTCAGCGAAAATTAAGGGGTTTCCGTCAATAAATGATTGTGTAGAAAAGGGGCCTAATTTGCTAGAAACTATTCCTGCAATTATCAACAGATTTCGAGAAAATTGCATCGGTGTAAGTTCTGATATCAAAAAAGCTTTTCTTCAAATAGGACTTAATCCGAATGATAGAGATTTTTTGAGATTCTTATGGTGGGAACAAGGTAATCCGGAACATTTTAAGATGTATAGACATAGGAGAGTCGTTTTCGGAATTTCCAGTAGTCCCTTCTTATTGAGTGCTAGTTTAACTAATTTACTAAATGACGTACCTGAGCATCTTAGATCAACGGCAGAAAAAATTTCTGAAGCTTGGTATGTTGACAATTTAATTACAAGTGTAAATAATGAAAAAGAACTGCGAAAACTTAAAAGTGATTCTGTTGAAATTTTAGCGAATGCTAAATTTGAGTTGCAAGATTGGGCTTATAATTTTCCAACGAAGAACGAAATTGCAGGTAATGACACTTTTTCGGAAATTTCAGTGTCCGAAAATTCAAATAAAAGGAAAACGGTTTCTATTCTTGGCCTCATTTGGGATTTAAAAGAAGATACATTAAGTTGCGACATTAAAGGAATAAATGAATCCGATAACCAATGCATTTCAAAAAGAGTGATCTTATCAGAAGCACACAAAATTTATGATCCAATAGGTTTTACATGTGGTGTGACACTGACTCCAAAACTCTTACTACAAAAGTGTTGGGAGCTAAAAGTTACATGGGACGAAGCTCTTCCCGACAACATAAGTAAAAAATTTCTTAAATGGAAAAAATATTTGTGTCAGTTGACAGAGTTGAAAATTCCCCGGTATATGATGCTTAATCCTAATTCAAATACAGATTTGTCTTATCATGTCTTCTGTGATGCCTCCCAAAAGGCATATGCCACATGCATTTATTTAAGATGTAAAAACACTGATGAAGTATCGTGCCAACTTGTACAAGCTCGTGCAAGAGTAACCCCCCTGAAACCTACAACAATTTGTAGACTTGAATTGTTAGCTTGCGCTATCGGAGTGAGACTAATGAAAACGGTTAAGCAAGATTTAAAATTTGAAAATATTCCTATATTCTACTGGACGGATTCGATGAATACCTTGTATTGGATTAAAAATATAGAAAATTGGGGTGTATTCGTGATGAATAGGGTCAAAGAAATTAGGGCACATAGTAATCCGGAAAACTGGAAGTTTGTTCCTGGGAATTTAAATCCCGCTGATATTATTTCAAGAGGATGTTCCGTAGAAACACTTAAAATTAAGAAATGGCATGAAGGTCCGACGTGGCTGAAACTTGAGCCAGATTTTTGGCCAGCCTTTGATATAACTCCGAAAAAGGATGAGGTTGATAAAGAAAAGAAGAAGACAGTTATATCTTCTTTGATTTCTCTAGATGAAGAATTTCCATATTTTTCTCGAGTTTCACAGTTCAAGAAGATAATTAGAATCACTGCTTGGATGAAGAGATTTATTGACAACTGTAAAACTAACAAAAAGGAACGAGAATTTGGGAATTTAAAAATTGAAGAAATTAAACGAGCTGAAGTCATTGTATGGAAAATTGTGCAAAAAGGTTGCTTCAAATCAGAGAAGGATGAACGCTTACTTCATTTAAAACCCTTCGTTGATCCATATGGACTCATAAGACTCAAATCCAGAATAATCATGAGAGAAGATTCGGAGGATTTCAGATTACCTATAATTTTGCCATCTGATCACCCAGTCGTTACGAAACTAATAATTGAGAAACATAATCAATCACTACATTGTGGAGTTCAAACATTAATGGCAGTCTTAAGAGAGAAATACTGGATCTTAAAAAGTCGTAAAACGATCCGGAAAGTTCTGAAGAATTGTGTAAGATGTAAGAAGTTTGATGCCAAACCCCACGATGTTGAAATACCACCATTGCCGGAAGATAGAATTAAAGACTGTTCTGTATTTCAAGTCATAGGTGTCGATCTGGCTGGACCTTTGTTTTTGAAGAATGGGTCAAAATCTTGGATTGTCTTATTCACCTGCGCCGTATATCGAGCTATTCACCTCGAACTTGTCACTTCATTATCCACTGACAGTTTCTTGCTTGCATTTAGACGATTCATATCATGACGTGGAAGACCTCAGATTGTCTATACAGACAATGGAAGCAATTTCGTTGGTTCAAATTGTTTATTGAAGAAAATAGATTGGGAAAGAGTGATTAAGGAACATACCGTAGAACGAATTACTTGGAAATTTATTCCGCCTGCATCTCCTTGGTGGGGAGGATTCTGGGAACGTATGATAGGATTGATGAAGAATATTCTCAGAAAAGTTTTAGGAAATGCATCATTGAAATATGAAGAAATTAATACTATTCTTTGCGATTGTGAAAATGTTGTAAACTCCAGACCGTTAACATACATATCTGAAGATCTTGAATTAGAACCCTTAACCCCTGCCATGTTTCTTCGTGAAATTAAAGAAGGTGGTGTTCCTGATCTGGACAATATAGATGCAAGTTATCTTCAAAGAAGATATGAATATCGGATGAAAATTCGTGAAGATTTGAGAAAACGTTTCCGACTAGAATATTTGGGACAGCTGAAAAATTATCGTAAAAAGTCAAACAGGTATCCTGAACTCTCAGTTGGAGATATTGTTATAATTAATACAAAAGAAAAGAGAATGAATTGGCCTCTAGGAAAAGTCATCCAGTTGTTTCCAGGTAAAGACGGCATAGTACGATTGGCAAAGTTACGAACTAAATTTGGTGAGTTGCTTCGACCAGTACAAAGGTTGTATCCGATGGAAGTGAATTTCCAGGCAAATGACTTTTCTCCGAAAACCATCGAGTCTGCTCACCTTAAAGATTCTCCTGGTTCTGTTGAAAGGGATTCTCCTAGAATGTCTAAATTTGGACGAGTGATACAAACACCAGAACGGTTGGACCTCCTAAACTTGTCCACGACTGTGGTTGAGTTTGACCTGGCAAAACTCAACGGGGGAGTATGTCGCGGACAGCTCCCTCTGTATCCCTTTGCAGTAACAGTGACACCTGAATTTAAAAACTTTTACGTCTAAATGAACTGAAACGAACTAAAAAACTTTAGAATAATTCTTGTGTTTGTGAACGGAGTTGCGTCTCCGTGATGTTTCGATTGAAGTTAAAGCATTTTAAATGTTCAAGTCCTATAATCCTGTATATAGTTTGTAATATATTGTAAATAAGTATTGTAGATTAACCGAGTTATGTCTTATTTAGTTGAGTCAGTTGTTAACTAGAATTAAGTCATCAAATGCGGCAGTCCGAACCAGAAGCAAGTGTTGAGAGCTTACCTGAACGAAGGGGTAAGTTAAAGATTTCTGACATTCTTTTGTCTAGGTGAACGCTTGTTATTACACAGCCTGCGATGCACTTTTAACTTCATCTGAAGATTGAAATCCACAACCATGCAAGCGACGTGCCAGTTCAGGAAACAGGCTGAAGTCGCAGGGTGAGAGATCAGGGGAGTAAGGAAGATGTGGCAAAACAGTTGTTTTCGTTTTCGCAAGGAAGTCAACGACTAGGGATCGGTGTGCAAGAGCGTTGTCATGCAAAAGCACCCATGACTGCTCAGCCCACAATTTTGGCCTCTTCTTCCGGACCGACTTACGCAAAAGACGCAGGATGTCGACATAGAATATTTTGTTGACAGTGCGTCCTTCAAGGATAAATTGCAGATGCACAATGCCCTGGATATCGAAGAATACCTCTAGCATGACCTTCCCTTTTGAGCGATCTTGGCGAAATTTCTGCTTCCGTGGTGATTGTGGTGATTTCCACGTTGCCGATGCTCTCTTGGATTGCGTGTCGTATAAAAAATACCATTTCTCGATATCCAGAGCATTGTGCATCTGGAATTTATCTCTGAAGGACGCACTGTCAACAAAGAACTCAATGTAGACATCCTGCTTCGTTTGCGAGAGTCGATGCGGAAGAAGAGGCCAAAATTGTGGGCTGAGCAGTTATGGGTGCTTTTGCACGACAACGATCCTTCACACCGATCCCTAGTCGTCGCTGACTTTCTTGCGAAAACGACAACAACTGTTTTGCCACATCCTCCTTACTCCCCTGATCACTCACCCTGCGACGCCTGCTTAATTTCTGAACTGGCTCGTCGCTTACAGGGTACTCAATTTCAATCTTCAGATGAAGTTAAAAGTGCATCACAGGCTGAATTAAAGGGCATGTCTAAAAATGGATTCCAGACGTGCTTCGATGACCTTTAGAGCCGATGGCAAAAGTGTGTTGTTGCGCAAGGATTTTATTTCGAAGGCGGAAGTGTTTCAGCAATGTAATTGTTATTATTTTTACAGTTATTGAGTCAGTCCAGGAACTATTGAACCCTACCTCGTATAAGGGGAATAGTTACAACAAATAGTTCCTTGCAAACAATATTCGTTTTCTTAATTATCAGAAGTGAACAGTAAGTAAATAAAATTAAACATTAAAAGAAATACATAATCTAATTAGTTTTCAATAAAAATATATCTCACCACTGTATGAGTTTGTTTAATGACAGGATTGAAAATACCCGATTGCCGTCACTGTCATACTGCCGCGAAAATTTAATAAATTACTTAGTTAAAAATGTGTTCTATACCCTGTTTATGAGCCCATGAAATAATTGTTTGTTATTTTTTAAATTCTTTTTTTATGTTTCTTAATGCTGAAAAGTTTCTCTCTTCTCTCTATTCTAAAAAAAAGTAACTCCCGCTGTCACCGCCGCCGCCGGTTTTGAATTTTTTGTGACCGGAGGTCTTTCTTTGTTAATATTAAAAAAACTGTTGCATACAAAAATATGAAAATCGGTAGTATTATAGAAAAATGTTTGATAAACACGCTGATGCAGGCAGTTTTCAAATCGAAGAATTATTTTAAGAGATATTTAATGCCAAAGTTGGACAAAATCGTTCCATTAAAAAAGTTTTATAGGAGCAAAAACTGTGCATAGGAATTTAATTATTTTTAGATCATTTTATGCGTCAGAATTTCCCGGTGTGCAGATTGCAGTTAGTTTTTTAATTTGAATAATTTTTCGAGGTTTTATTTGTATTTTAAATTCAAATTTTCAGCATTTCGAGAGATATTTTTTACAAATTTTAGAAAATTGTATTAATTTAAACGGTTGCCAACTGTATAAACAGCGGAAACAGTAATATTTGCTTCAAATTAAAAATTTATTTTACACGTGACTATTATAAACAAAAAATATAAAAAGCAGGAACTCATTGAAAATTACGTCATAAAAACTATAGTTACACGTGAATTTTAAATGAGAAAGAATATTGTAAAATAATAAATTCAGTAACATGCGTTAGAAGTCCTAAATAGGAGAATTTACGTCATATTACACTTATTACGTAAAATGAACAAAAAATAATATTACAAAACAGTTTTAATTTAAAAATTGCGCGAGACATTTACTTGACATTTTAAGATGATCATAATATTTCATTTCTAACAAAAGTATTTTGACGTGAATATTAAAAAGAGAAAGAAAAGTTTGGTGAAAATTACGTCAGATTTTAATTGTCAGATTCAAATTATAATTCAATCTTCCGAAATCTTTTTAAAGGCGATCAAATTAGCGTGCTGTTAGAGTCTGCGGTGTCTGAACGGGGGTTGACGAGCGTAGCTCGTAGGGGGCAGAGCCCCCTAGTGTTATAAATTATGCTCAGTCGTTTAAGCTTTGTTAATCCAATTAAAATATCAAGTAACTTAAATATTCTCTGCATAATTAAATTTCGTAAAGATTAATCTCTTTTTTAAGAAATATATCTACCCTATATCATAGCTGCCAACTTGTACGGATTTTTGCTACCACTAAAATTTAATAGAAAATTTTGCCTAATTCAATCGCCGAATTGCAGTGAATGTTGATAATTAAATAAGGAAAAAAATTCTGTAAAATTTTAGTGATAGAAAAAATCCGTACAAGTTGGCAGCTATGCTATATATATAAAATCCTAATGAAACGAATTTATGAAACGGATATATGAAACGGCTGAAATGAAACGAATTTATGAAACGATTCTTAAAACGACTGATTATATTTCGCAGCGATTTCTCTTGAAATATGGTATACTTTGCGATGAAATTAACTCCAAAAATCGGTATTGATCCGCAGATCTCAAAACTGATATTAGAATTTTAAAATTCGAATTAGTTTTCGAAATATTATGTTTCTTTCTAATTTTAAATACATTTTTCTATTAATGGCAACTCAAAGTTTAATCATAACAGACATTTTTTTTTCATATTTCCGAAAAAGTTATTATTTTAAACTAATTTGGCGACCAGTTTGGCGTCCCTTAAATGTATGCTAAGAAATGTATCAAGCTACTTTTATTCATATAATTCAATTTACTTGAACAATCTTTCGCCAAATCGAAAGATTCTGATAGAGAAATCAATTCTGACGCTGTTTTTATGTTTGCGAGACGCAGGTGATAAATCGTCAAACGTTTTTCCCGTCGCATTTTTTTATATTTCATTAATTTCATTTAAAATATCATTATTTCATTCCTTTTATTTATCGCCAAATTATATAAATTGCCAAAGCATTCGCCAAATTGTAAAAATTGACACAATTTTTATTTTAAAAGACGAAAGAACAAATAAATTAGCATAACATTAATAAATATACAAATAAAACTTCGAAATAAAAATCACTTGATGACGTAAACACGTGTAACTTCTTAAAGTCAAGTGAATGTGACATTTGCGATCAACCATCATTGGCATTTAATCTTATAGTTTGGCGATAGATTTTTGGTCGATGCGATAACTAAGTAATACCAAAAATGCATATGTAACTGGTATTCGAAAACGAGGTTTTCGCCAAATTTTCGTAAAAAAAAAAAAAAAAAAAAAAAAAAAAAATCACGCCAAACCTGTGGTGCGTATATGACAAATATTAAATAATGCAACAAACAATGATTTTTAATTTCAACTTCAAATCAATGTTTTAATTTACCACTGGGAAAATAAAAAAAATGCTAACTTGCGAGTTGAAAAAAAGCTATTGGCGAGATTTGCACTCGGCTAGCATAACAGTACCAAGAATTCTTTGCGATCATGGCAACTTTTATGTAGTTTCACTTGAAAAAAAGTTTTCGATTTTTTTAATCAA
Organism: Maratus speciosus; assembly: GCA_963932465.1. Lineage (NCBI taxonomy): Eukaryota > Metazoa > Arthropoda > Arachnida > Araneae > Salticidae > Maratus > Maratus speciosus. The sequence goes on along the minus strand of OZ010797.1, from coordinate 331,873,022 downwards.
AGTGGAAATCTTTCCGCACAGATGTCATATACGGCCCCATATTGGCGCGATTTTTTTATGACGTCAATGTCATATACGCAACGGGTACTTAACTGGCGCCAAAGTATCGTTATTTTGCTTGATATGGTAAGCCGGATGTTGTTGGTAATGCTGTTAATGCGTTCCTCAAATTGGCGTCGGAAAAAAAATCGCGCCAATATGGGGCGTATATGACATCTGTGCCAAGCTTTCATATGAAAGGCGAAGGGATCAGACCGTATTTGTTTATGGCAGTTGATGACTTGAATTATTATAATATAGATGAAATGGTGGCGATAGAATAATATTTGACGACTTATCACCTGTGCCTGGCTAACATTAAAGTACCAAAATGGCACCTAAAGTATAAAAAGCGAAGTGGTCCGCCCGGAACTGTTGATGATAGTCACATGACTTACGCTATTGTTATAGAGATTGTTTTAAAATACCGGGAGACAAAGGCTCTGTATACTTATTTCATTTTATTTTAGCTTCTTTTCAAATGTTTAACTGATCTTCTTTAATCAAACACGGAAACAACCATTGGATATCTTAACAGCAACTGATTCGCCCTTAAATTTTTGCAATCAAAGGGAATTGAATAGAAACCCGTTTACAGGGAGATCTGCACAGCTTTTTTCAGTATAAATCAATCTTCTCTAACATTTTTAAAACCCATCAGATCAGCGTGTTTTTAGATTCTGCGGTGTCTGACCGGGGGGCAAAGGCCCCTAGTATATATATAAAAGTTTAGAATTAATACAAGTAATGGGCAAAATGAGAAAAATGTTTTTTATGTAATTTTAATTTAAAATACTTTTATATCATCTATGTGTTACATATTTGTTAATTTTTAGTTTTTACTTAATTCTTTAAATATATTTTCATTTATACAGAATGACAATTTCTTTCAGAATCATTTGCATCTTGCATTATATATCTAACTAGGGGGCTCTGCCCCCTGCAAGCTGCGCTCGCCAACCCCCGTTCAGACACCGCAGAATCTAACTTCATGCTAATTTGATCGGTTTTTAAAAGATTAGAGAAGATTGAATTATAAAACCTATAGCGATCTCCCTGTAAATGGGTTTCCATTCAATTCCCTTTGATTGCGAAAATTTAAGGCCGAATCAGTTGCTATTAAGACATCCAATGGTTGTTTTCGTGTTTGATTAAAGAAGATCAGTTAAACATTTGAAAAGAAGGTAAAATAAAATTAATTAAGTAAACAGAGTCTTTGGCGACCGGTATTTTTTAACAGAGTTATAAAACGATTGATATAACACAATTTAGTACAATTACTACAATTTACTGCTTTAACCCCTTCAAGAGCGGTGGTTCATTTTTGGACCACTTAATTTTAATTCTTAAATGGCTCATTGGCACCAGAATATTGGAATGAAAATTTTTCTTTTATTAAGTAAGTGAACAAAAGCATTTTCTTACTTCGAAATTTGTTTGCAAATTCCGGTGCCATTCACTGATTTCAACATTTTATGAATAGAAGTACCTTGCCCCTGAAAAGGTTAAACGCATATTAATGTATTTATTATTTTAAAGTTTCCTTTCTCTTTTAATATTCACGGTAAATACAATTTTCAAGACATAATTTCCAATATTTTCCTGCTTTTAACACGTACTCATTTTCACACTTAGTAATTTTAAAGTTTTTTCTGTTTTTAATAGCCATGTGTAAGTAAATTTGTAATCGTTAGGAAATATTATTCTTTGCGCTGTTTTTAGAATTGAAAACAATTTCTATAATAATAGCCTAAGTCATGTGACTATCATCAACAGTTCCTTCGCTTTTCATAAGAAAGGTTTCCATTTTGATTAAAAAAAAAGAAAAAAAAATTTTCGAATAAAACTACATAAAAGTTGCCATGATCGCAAAGAATTCTTGGTACTTTTATGTTAGCCGGGTTCAAATCTCGCCAATAGCTTTTTTTGGTACTTTTCCGTAATACGGACACGTGCCAAAATGTATGCTAATGCACCAATTATTTCAACCCTGATCGTGAAAAGGATTTTTGGTTCTACTTAGTTATCCCGTCGAACAAAAATCTATCGCCAAACTATACGGTTAAATGCCAATAATGGTTGATCGTAAATGTCACATTCACTTGATTTTAAGCAAGTTACACGTGTTTACGTCATCAAGTGATTTTTATTTCGAGGTTTTATTTGTATTTTTATTAATGTTATACTAATTTATTTGTTCTTTCGTTATTTAAAACAAAAATTATGTCAATTTGTATAATTTGGCGAAATTGGTCGACGGTATAACTAAGTGGTATCGGATTTTTATAGTAAACCATGCGAAACATTGTGATTTGCTATTATTTGCTTTACTTTATTGTATAACAGTTATTTGTTCACTTATTTTAAGTATATATTTGCGATTTGGTAAAACATTTCGTAAAAGTCTGTAGTTTCCAAATGTTATATTTTTAAAAGGCTCACTTTACTATCGACAGTGTTTTTCAATTCCTACTATTAGTTCACACTCTCCCTATATTTATTTATATATTTATATATCTTGTTCAAATTTTCAATCGTTAATAAAATACTCATTATTCACCCTACCAAGTTGAAATAAATTTTTTTAAACTTGCACTGGATGACAATTGATGTTAATACAGTTTTTTCAAATATTAATTAATTAATTAAATTTGAATTAATTAATTTCAGTTTTGCATGGGAAACAAAATGGCGGCCATTGGTTATTGAAGATCAATGAAAGTATTTTCAATAAGGGGTTACCATAGGGGGGGACCCTGTTCTGTTGCCAAATTCTGCCAAGTTTGTCGCCAACTTGGCGATATATCGCCCAATTTGGCGGCCAAAATGAGTCGCCAAAAGTGACGCCAACTTTGCGATATCTCTAATATTTCGCCAAATTCGCATAGAGTTCCATTGTAAATCTACTTGCTTAAAGAAAATCAACAAATTGAGATATTTTAACGCAACAAAAACTAATATTAGCTTAAAGGATTACATTAATTTTTTTCTTTTATGACCTAAGTAGGAATTGACTTTAAAAACAAAATTTTTATATTACTTGTTTCTTTTATTTTACAAATGTTTCAATTCACGTGATTTTCCTTTTGCGCTAACTATTACGCTTGGCGACAATGGTGTCAGTATAACGGAAACGTACCATTTTTCTTTTAACTCGCAAGTTAGCATTTTTTTATTTTTCGAGTTTTAAATTAAAACGGCACTACTTGCTTATCCTATGGACCAAAAATCTATCGCCAGACTATAAGATTAAATGTCAATAATGGTTGACCGTAAATGTCACATTCTCTTGATTGTAAGGAAGTTACATGTGTGTACACAATCAAGTGATTTTTATTTCGACGCTTTATTTGTATTTGTATTTTTACACCATTTTATTTGTTCTTTCGTTATTTAAAATAAAAATTACGTCAACTTGTATAATTTGGCACGTGGTTTGGAGATTTATATAATTTGGCGATATTGGTCATTTGCTTTGAATTTGAAATTAACCCTTTGACGGTTAGGGAAACGAGAAGTTTTCGTTTACTTAATTTGCGCAGCATTACAAGTAAACAGTAGTCGAAAGTGGCAGCTGTTTTCCCCAGCCGATCTCCGAAAATGTCATCCTTCTCTGGCGATGCCGTAGATAGCTCGCCTCACGCGTTTTAAAAATTACTTAAAGTATTTGTAGTACATAAATAACAGTTTTTACGCACTTTAAAATACTCTCAATTCATTCGCATTAGTTTCACGCCAATGATGACTTCGGGAATGTTTTTTGCTCTTAAATTTATTTAAATTTTCATCAGCAAAAATGTTGTTTCAGTAACAATATGATTTACAATCTCATCAGTAAAAAACAGCTCGAAGTACTCTAGTGGGTCAGAAATATTTGCCACGGAAGCTTTCATGCCCACATCGCCAGTAAAACTAAATCGGCTAGGAGCGGGAGAACTTGAATTAATTTTACACCGCTGTCGAACACACGAAAAATCTTCCTCATCGCTTGAATCGTCTTCTGAGCTTGATATACTGTGAACAAAGTCTTCATCAGACTCGAAACTTGATAAGCTTTCTGTATCACAATCATAATCATCATCATAATTATGTAACTTTCGCTTTTGAGCCATTTTACTTTACAAACACCCTAAAACACGCGCCAAAATACGCATAAGAAGAAGAAGGTAAAAAAAAAACATCCCCCTTCATTATGAAAAGAAATTTATGGGACCCGTACTGCCATCTTTAGGCAGTAAAACTAACTAAATTTCGCGAGTCGGAATCGTTTGTAACATAATCAATGCAGAATAATAACGGTGAACGAGGTCAGCTCGTCAGCGCGCGTTGGGGAAAATTTTCACTACGCGAGTAGGGCTCGTTTCTAACCATTACGGTCAAAATTTTGCCGACGAGCGGAACTCGTTTGCGCGCATTACGAAGCAAGATTCGATTGCGAGCTGAACTCGTTCATAACCGTCAAAGGGTTAAATGTCATGATTTCTTGTATTACTTAATATTTAACACAAAAGCACCGGGTTTGGCGTGATATTTTTTTACGACAATTTGGCGAAAACCTCGTTTTCGAATACTAGTTACATTATTTATTTTAAATTATTTTCTATTATTTTTAAAATGAAATAATAATAAATAAAAAAAAATTAATTAATAACTATAGGACAAAGCAATTTGTAACTTAAAAAAAAATGTAAATAAACATTTATTAATGAATAAGCAACAATAGCCGGGTTACCATGTCAGGCAAAAAAACGCCATTTTGGCGCCAATTAGGTACCCCGGTGCGTATATGACATCTGAGCCTAATATTTTTCTTTTCGTTTCGCTCAAAAAAAAAAAAAAAAAAAGAAAGAAAGAAAGAAGTGAAAGCCATTAATTTTAAATGTTTCAGTTTTAAAGGAATGTTTTGTATTAAATAAAATGATAACGAAATACAAAAAAAAAAGTATTTTTCTAAGGAGGATTAAGGGAGGCCAAACTGGATTCGAAGGAAGGCCAAACTGGTCGCCAAATTAATTTAAAATTATAACCTTTTCTGAAGTTTGAAAAAAAAATCTGTTATGATTGAAATTTGAGTTGCCATCATTAGAAAAAAGTATTTAAAATTAGAAAAAAATTAATATTTCGAAAACCAATTCGAATTTAAAAATTCTAATACCAGTTTTGAGATCTGTGGATCAATACGGATTTTTGGTGTTAATTTCATCGCAAAGTATTCCATATTTCAGGAGAAATCGGCGTGAAACATAATCAGTTGTTTAATCAGTCGTTTCATAAACTCGTTACTTAAATTCGTTTCAATTCAGTCGTTTCATTAGGATTTTATATATATAGGGTAGATTTGTTCTTTCGTTATTTAAAATAAAAATTACGCCAACTTGTATAATTTGGCGTGTGGTTTGGAGATTTATATAATTTGGCGATATTGGTCATTTGCTTTGAATTTGAAATTAAATGTCATGATTTCTTGCATTACTTAATATTTAACACAAATGTCATATAAGCACCGGGTTTGGCGTGATATTTTTTACGACAATTTGGCGAAGACCTCGTTTTCGAATACCAGTTACATTATTTATTTTAAATTATTTTCTATTATTTTTAAAATGAAATAATAATAAATAAATAAAAATTAATTAATAACTATAGGACAAAGCAATTTGTAACTAAAAAAAAAAAAAAAAAAATGTAAATAAACATTTATTACTGAATAAGCAACAATAGCCGGGTTACCACGTCAGGCAAAAAAACGCCATTTTGGTGCCAATTAGGTACCCCGGTGCGTATATGACATCTGAGCCTAATATTTTTCTTTTCGTTTCGCTCAAAAAAAAAAAAAAAAAAAAAAAAAAAAAAGAAAAAAAGAAAAAGAAAGAAGTGAAAGCCATTAATTTTAAATGTTTCAGTTTTAAAGGAATATTTTGTATTAAATAAAATGATAACGAAATACAAAAAAAAGTATTTTTCTAAGGAGATTTAAGGGAGGCCAAACTGGATTTGAAGGAAGGCCAAACTGGTCGCCAAATTAATTTAAAATTATAACCTTTTCTGAAATTTGAAAAAAAAATCTGATATGATTGAAATTTGAGTTGCCATCATTAGAAAAAAGTATTTAAAATTAGAAAAAAATTAATATTTCGAAAACCAATTCGAATTTAAAAATTCTAATACCAGTTTTGAGATCTGTGGATCAATACGGAATTTTGGTGTTAATTTCATCGCAAAGTATTCCATATTTCACGAAAAATCGCCCTGAAACATAATCTGTTGTTTAATCAGTCAAAATCGTTACTTACATTCGTTTCAATTCAGTCATTTCATTAGGATTTTATATATATAGGGTAGATGATTTAATCTTCCACAATTCAATTTTTATTTAAATGAAGTAACATAATTTAAATTTTTCACTTAATTTGTTTTCAAAATCTTTCTTTTTCAAACATAAATATGCATTTAAAAATAATCTCATGTACATTATTATGCACATTCAAAATGTAAAATATTTAAGTAGCTTAATTTAATCAAAATTAAGCAGTAATATTAAATGAAATTTTATATTGAATCAAAGTATTAGGATAAATGAAAAAAAAATATTAGCTTTAAATAATTAAAAATAAATGAATTAGTAACTTTAAAAAAGGTTCAATTCAAATACTATATAAAACAATTATTATTATTAAACAATCATAATTCTTGATGATTTTTTAAGTACACGAAATAACTACAACACGAGTATGTTAAAATTGTGGAGAATTAACTAGATAAGTATTCAAAGAAATAATAATCAAATGACGTTCGGTATTTGTTAGAATAAAAATATATTTAAAGAATTTGCTCTAACTAAAAATATAAAATAATCTTCATATAATAAAGTTTGAGTATTAAAAATATAAATGAAAACAGCATAAACATATTTTTCTAATTTTATTCAACTTTCATTTTGTACTGCAAAAATACATACGCAAATTTCATTCTTAAAAGTTTATAAAACTTTACGAAATAAAATGTAAGCAAAAATAATGAACTTAATGAAGATTGATTCATATTTCACAAATGAAGATGAATGAGCATGCTATGAAAACAGACTTAGCTAAATTTCATCACGCATAGCAAACATCAGTGCATGACAACACGAGTGTTGCATTTCCCCTTTCAAAACTGTTTGTTTGACAGGCATGCGTGCAGTTTTGCTGGTTGGGGGTGATCACAGTAAACGTAATGAGAACTACAATTCCTTACTTTTGAATCTCAATTACGCGCGCCAGTTCTGCTCCACGCTTTTACAATCTTTAACAATTATAACAAACTGTTTAACTAATCCTTCTAAAACTACCCATTACTTTGGTTAAAAGCGATAAACTACAAAAGATAAAGAGAAAAATCTCAATATTTCCTGCATAAAATTTTTTTAGAACAATGAAACGCAGATAAATCCCTTGTAAGTAAATATGACTTTCATAAAACAAGAAATATGTTACAAAAATTCGCATTAATCCAGGCAACCTAATATATAAACATTTTATGCCATACAAGTTAAAAATAAAAACTTGTAATATTAACATTTATCTTTACTTTATAAAAAGTCAACGATTCGTTTACGAACAAATTTTTTTTTTTTTTTACATAACGACGTATGATGAAAATTATAAGGAATGATGCAGAATGAAGATTATCATAAATATAAAAAGAATGTTTAAGCTGACTCACTAAGATTTATTCAGTATTAAAAAATCTCCTATGCACGTGCTACTAGCACTAAACAGCATCAGCTATGCAGCTAGTGTCGGCGTCAGTTTTGTGCAATTGACAAGTACCCCTTCCCGTTTGTTTGCCACTCTTTGATGATCTTGATCATAACCAGGCAATGGGAGTTCCGAAACCTCGGCCCAAGATGAGAGGAATCTTAATAAAACACTCATACCACAATATATATTAAAACACATACAGACATAAATAACGCCTGCATTCTACAGTTAAAGGTATATATAAATATTATACAGACATACAAACAATAAATACAATAAACCCAACTGGCGTGAAAAATTATCCAGAGCCAGGAATCGAACCCAGGACCACAGTACACAAGACTGCTGCTCTAACCACTGAGCTACTCCGGCCGATGCCTGAGTCTCCAATTTCTCACTAATAAACCATGTTGTTAACTGTAGAATGCAGGCGTTATTTATGTGTGTATGTGTGTTTTAATATATATTGTAGTATGAGTGTTTTATTATAATTATCGTAGATCGATGTAATAGTAAAATCTATTCATCGTTGTCCGGTCATCCAAGGCTGTCGTATAGATGGCTGGTGACTTCCCCAACATGGTTTATTAGTGGCTAATTCCATGGGTTTTGGTAGTGTAAGTCACATAGCGGATAACTGAAATCCTCGTTGGCCACCGTTATTTTCGAAAGGTTTTCTTGCCTTATTCAATGAATGAGATATCACCGATAAACTATGCGACATTTTCCGTTCTAAAATACTGGTAGCCAAAAATCACAGCCTGTGACTTACACTACAAGTATGTATGGAATTAGCCTAGTGAGAAATTGCAGACTCAAGCATCAGCCGCAGTAGCTCAGTGGTTAGAGCAGCAGTCTTGTGTACTGTGGTCCCGGGTTCGATTCCTGGCTCTGGCTAATTTTTCACTCCAGTTGGGTTTATTGTATTTATTGTTTGTATGTCTGTATAATATTTATATATACCTTTATGAGAAGAATCTGTTTACACAATGTGGCCATAATTAAACTGACAGTAACTCAGAGTGTTTTACAGCGCGATCTAATTGCGATAATGACTCCATATTTTGTAAGAAGATTAACCCTAGAACTACCGGAAATTTTACTCAAGTTTTATAAAAACATTCTACACCAGAATTTTTACTTAAAACTATTTAATTTGTTTATTTAACTTATTATTGTCTGATTTATACATTTAGTTTGTTTTGAAGAAATTTCTGGTTTGAATAAATATTTTGAATGTACATGTCGGGTCCATTGGACCCTTCTGGTAGACAGAGGGTTAAACAAGACGGGTGACAAAGGATTCCACGAAAAAAAGTGATTAAAGTCACCGCTAGGGGAATATGTGGAGCTGTGTAACAAAAAAGAGAGTTTTAAAAAATGCAGAATAAATACTGAAATAAAATTACCGTTTATTTAGCACATTTAACGATTTTAGTTCTGATTCTACATTTTTTAAAACTCTCTTTTCTGTTACACAGCGCCACATATTCCCCTAGCGGTGACTTTTAGAGCTATTTTTTTCGCGGAATCCTTTGTCCCTGTTTTGTTTAGTGTTCTTACAAAATTTGGCGTCGTTCTCTCAATCAGATCGCGCTACAGAACACTCTGAGTACTGTCAGTTTAGTTATGGACACCTTATGTGTCTGTGTGGGCGGCATGGCATTGTGATCGCAGTTCAAATGATAACGAAATCGCTATGGATGCACCTCCCTACTACTCGCACTTTAAAGCAAAGCAACAGTCGCAGTCGCACACCAAAATATTAAGCTGCATTTAAATTATGACGGCTTTGCGAAGAATCGCAAAATCCGTCCGTTAAGATTTTTCAACAATGTTTACAAATAAACGATTGAATTAAAACCATCTTAATTTATAGTAACAATTTATTTTATAAAATTTACGGTGTGCTTTTTAAGTTAAAAGGTTTGTGTCTATATGTAATTCTTAAAGTGTGTATTTTCAGGTTCAGTGGTGGAAAATTGGCGCAGAGGAGGAGCCTATTGACACCACTAAATTGTAGTAGTATTTTTCGCCTTATCTAATGACAGAATTTCTGCGGTTTTATTAAATTGAAGAATACTATAAAATTTTAGTGGTGTCAATAGGCTCCTCCTCTGCGCCAATTTTCCACCACTGCAGGTTGGTAATAGTATTACCGATTTTGCGGACTTTCTGGTGTTTATATTCCCCAAAAATAATCTTCGCTTTCTATTATCAGGGAAGTCATTAAATATAGTTAATTCAGTATCTCTAATTTGGCAATTGTGGGTCTGATTAATAGGGATGACATATTTCTTTGTTGATGGCGATGATAACTTTGAATTCATTCAGCTAAAGTAGATTTTTTACACGATTGATGGTCTTTCACAGATAAAACTTTCAACGTTTAGAATAATATTATGAAATGTGTGAATCAAATTTTAATCGAATTTATTAAAAAAGTTATTTAAATTTGATACAACGATACGGTATTGCCAGCGGGTTACTTTTTAAAACTCAGATTTCTTGATTGGCAGCACATTTTTGAAATAGTAAAATCCGCCTTATTTAATGACATGTAAATTAAAGCAAAAACAAGGTGAATTTTACCATTTCAGAAAAGTGGGGACAATCAAGAAATCTGAATTTTAAAAAAGTAGCCTACTGGCAAGGAATAACTTACATTCAAACCAAAGTTGGATGAATAATAAATAGAATACATTCGCGGGTTAGACGATACCAGAAAGACGGCCACTGGAGTTGCAATGATCGTGATGAGAACGAAACTTTTCGTTCGTGATGTATTCGTCGTTGAAAGTCGTCTGCAAGTCGTTGGTTCTGCATTCACGGTCTGTTGTAATGTAACCGTTGAAATTTTCGTTTACTTCGCTGCAGTCTGACAGTAACGGCAATCAGAAAATTTCAATCCCGTCATTTCACAAACTCATAAAGTGATGAAATATATATATATATATATATATATATATTTAACCTAATTGATTATGTCTTTTTAAAATTTTAATGTTAGTTATTTTCTGTTTACTTTTTATAGTTTATAATGGCATGAAGAATACGAATATTTCAAGAGAGATTCATTTCTGAAACAGAGAATATATATTAGATGAATTTTAACACAATCTTTCAATCATATTATTTCTAAATTTCCAAATGGGGGAGAAATGTCTGAGCCAGGATATTTGGATCCTTGGTTTGCAAGGATTTTGGACCGGACATTTTTCACTCATTTGGAAATTTACAGCTGTTAGAGAATATATATTTATATTATAAAGGACAAACATATCTGTGCGTAACGCATACGTCATTTTGCGAATGGCAACACTTTGAAATTTGAAATGAAATTTTGGTTTTGCAATTTTCTGTACTGCAAATTTTTAAACTGCTAAACATCGCACATTTTAAATTTTTACACCGTCGTATAAGGAAAAAATGCTCTTTTAAATGCAATTTGTTTGAAAGCTGCATCTCAATTAATTTTTGAGATATTAATTTTTTTGCAGTTTTTAATACCATTTTTCTTATTGTGGCAACAAAAGTACTTCATTTCTATTGAAAGTCATTGAAAGTAAACGGAAAATAGTTGAAAATAGGAAATACTGTATCTGTTTGTTGCCATTTTCTCATTAAACCTGAAAAAATAGTTGAAAATAAAATATAGGCTATGTCAAGAATATTGTATGTTATTCCGTGATATTGACGTCATATGCACACTTTTCTATAGACGAAGTTTAAGACTGGGTTGTAAAAGTAGATTGCTTTAGCGGATGCAAATGACGTCATTTTATAAAGAAGCGTGTATTTTAATTTTTAAATCTGAGTTATGTTATGTAGAAGTGCGTCATTTCATCAGCCCAGCTGTATGAAATTCTTCACAGGTGAAAATGCTTCACTTTTGAAAATAATGTAATCGAAAGCACACACTAATAAACGCAATGTTTTACAAAAATTTAGAGTTCCTTTATAAAAGAGAGGTGACATGGAAATAATAGCGATTTATATTACACAAACTGATGATTCTCGCCTGGATGGATTTGCTTCGCCGAGTTAGACAAGCAAACAAATAATTCGGGGTTTAAAACCTGAAGTTTTTGTCGAAAATTCTCTCAAATAATAAAATTTGAATGCTATTCTTTAGGACATTCTACTATAAATTTATCAAAATAACATAATTTGCTTAATTTAATTTTTCCTAATTTTATATAATCTATATATTTAAAACACATGTGTGTTTTTTAGTCATCTGCCCTGATCTTTCTGCTCAACCAATTTTACTAATATATATATTTTTTAAACTGAAAGCTCTTCCTTTGTAGATGTGATCGCACTATCTGTTTTTTTTTTTTTTTTTTTTTTTTTTTTTTTTTTTTTATATATATATCCCCATTTTTATATTTTAATTTTAAAAGCATTTTATGAAATTTTTTCAAAATGATGAAAATTAGATAGCTTTCATTGCTGCAGACAAGAGAGAAATAATGAGGTATTTTAAACTTTATTCATGCTATTTTCAGATACAAATTCAAAATTGTTGATAAAAATTGTTGTATAGGGTTTAGTGGCGCAAAATCCCATTAGGAGCAGAACATTATATTAGGGGCATAATAACGGAAAATGACATACTGCTGTTGAAAACACGCATTTTTGCTCATAAATTTTCTATATTGTTTTTCCTTCTGCATGTGTACTGATACTAAGTTTCAGACACTAGGCGAAATGCTTATTTAAGTGAAAATGAAATTATATTTAAACGAAAACGATCATTTTCTTAGGTAAAACTAAGTCTTTTAACACAAATGCGTCTAAAAAACATAAATTACGGAAATTTTTACTCTCCAAAATTGAGATTAGAATCTCAAGTAAAGGGTGCGTCTGTTCACATAAAAGATGTTGCTGACAATCGTGACTTCAAGTTTTGAGTTTAAATGATTTTTAAATGATCAAACAAAATACAAATTTTTTAAAAATGATGAATATGGATATGAGAAGTGCGCATGCAAATTTTGAGAAGGTGAAAATTGCTGTTTTCATTCCGGAAATCCAAGCATAAGAGCCTCAATTGATAACCACATCCTAATAACTGATCTTTATTATATTTTACTGATTATGTATCTGTATTATAAAGAACAAACGTATCTGTGCGTAACGCAGACGTCATTTTGCGAATGGCAATACTTCACGATCAAATTTCGGTCTTGAAATTTTCGCAACTGCAATTTTTCAATCTTCTGACCATCGTGCATTTTCAATTTTTGTCGCATAAGGAAAAAAATGTACTTTCAAATGCAATTTGTTTCAAAACTGTATTCAATGACTGATGTATTATATTTTCTAAAATAATTTTTAAACATGTTTTTTTTTTTTTTTTTTTTTTTTTTTTTTTTTTTTTTTTTTACGTTTACCTTATCACGTGCCGGTTTCAATGCATAAAATTATAAACATTTTGCACATAAAATAACAAAAATTTTTCAGCATTTGTTTCTGACTATTTTTGCATAATGAAATTAATACTTCCTTTATAAGCAAATAAAAGAATACTATTAAAAAAACACCAATCTAACATATTTGTGAAAGACAAATTAACGAAATGAAATCTTCTTTTATAAATAAATAAAAGAATAATATTAAAAAAAACACAAATCTAACACATTTGTAATCGTACAATCTAAATTTTTAGATCACCAAGTAGGATTTTTTTTTCAAATGGAATGTGTTTGCAAAATTCATATCAGTTTACTGATTGTCTATGGTTTTAAAAACAATTTTAAAGCATGAAATATTTTTTTATTTATCTTTATCGCGCGGAGCTCGATTACGAAAAATTAATCCGTTTGCAATTAAAACAAAATAAAGAGTTCATCATTTTCTTACGGCTAATTTCCATTAAAATAAACTTCCCTATGAATGAATAAATAAAATAATATAAATAAAACACAAAGGGCATAGCCGGATAAGCATTGGAAACATGCCTTTTAATCAAATTTCCTGATTTTTTTCCTAGACATAGCTACGTATCTGACAATATATTTCCTCTATTATCACCCTATAAATATTGATATTTAATGAGATAAAAATGGTTTTTCGATTTTATAAAAAACGGATTTTCTCAAAAACTGCTGCATGGAATTTCACGCTATTAATTGAGGATATATAGATACCAAAGATGCATAACTGGTAATTTTTGTATAATTTTCTGTTTATAAAAACTGTGTGAAATAGCCTAATAAAAATTTAAAAATATAAAAATCATATCTTATGGTTATCCGAAAATTACCATTTTCTTTTAAAAAATAATCCATATGTGCCCGTATATTCTATATAAATGCCGAAAGTTTGCGTTGGGTACTACATATAAATATTTACAAAAATGTATATTAAAAATATTGAAATTCATTTTAAGGTGTTATTTGGGGCGGAGCTACTTAACTTAAACACCCGAAGAATTTTTGGAACAAAGTCAGCAGACAATATGCCAACTGATGTATTTTAGATTCCATTAAGCATATAAGCCATGTTTTTCAACATCATGTTCATTTTGATATCAAATGTTGCTCATGTGTTCATTAAAATTTAAAATAGAGCTATTCTGTAACTGTTTATTCCAAAAATTCTTCGGGTGTGGATGTTGAGTAGCTCCGCCCAAAATAACGCCTTAAAATGAATTTCAAGAATTTTAATATACATTTTTGTAAATATTTATATGTAGTACCCAACGCAAACTTTCGGCATTTATATAGAATATACGGGCATACATGGGGAATTTTTTACAAGAAAATGGTAATTTTCGGATAACCATAAGATATGATTTTTATATTTTTAAATTTTTATTTCGCTATTTCACACAGTTTTTATAAACAGAAAATTATACAAAAATTACCAGTTATGCATCTTTAGTATCTATATATCCTCAATTAATAGCATGAAATTCCGTGCAGCAGTTTTTGAGAAAATCCGTTTTTTAAAAAATCGAAAAACCATTTTTATCTCATTAAATATCAATATTTATAGGGTGATAATAGGGGAAATATATTGTCAGATATGTAGCTACGTCTAGGAAAAAAATCAGGAATTTTGATTAAAAGGCATGTTTCCAATGCTTATCCGGCTATGCCCTTTACCTGACATGTATAAGCTCTGAAATTATCAGAATATAAAAGGATGCCATAAGTCATAGCTGCCAACTCTTCCGCTTTTTCAGACCACAAAAATTTAATAGAAAATTTGCCCTTATTTAATCGGCTAATTACGGTGATTTAAGAAGATAAAATATACTATAAAATTTTTGTGGTCTGAAAAAGCGTAAGATGTTGGCAGCTATGCATAAGTAGTAAAATCTCGGCAAATAACTCTTAGCATGCGGCTAATAAGAAAATATCGCTTTTGATAAATTCCAAAAATGTATTTGATTGTGTAATTTGTATTTTTCATATGAAAAACGCTTTTTTAATGTAAGTGGTCAATCTAAAAAATGTATTGCATATAAAAAAATTATTAGTTTTCAACAAAAAAAAATGTTTTCACCTATATTCTTTAACCCGGGAAGCCCGGGTACGATCCCCTAGTATTTTTAAATGTAAAATTTAATATAATCAAAAATTTGTTTTAATTGAAATAATTATTATATAAAGTGAACAGGTACAACGAATAGTTTCTAACAAAAAACATTAGGTTTTTTTTTTTTTTTTTTTTTTTTTTTTTTTTTTTTTTTTTAATTATCAGAGGAGAACAGAAAATAAATAAAATTAAACATTAAAAGAAATACATAATCTGATTAGTTTTCATCATTAAAAATTTATCTCAACCACTCTATGAGTTTGTTTAATGGCAGGATTGAAAATACCCGATTGCCGTCACTGTCATACTGTCTCGCAAATTTCATAAATTATTTAGTTTTAATTGTGTTCTATGCCGTGTTTATGAGCCCATAATATAATTGTTTGTTATTTTATACAAATTCTTTTTTTTTATGTCTCTTAAAATGCTGAAAAGTTTTTATAAATTATGCTCAATTTTTTAAGCTTTATTAATCCAATTATAATCTCAAATAACTTAAATATATCTGCATAATTTAATTTCGTAAAGATTAATCTGTTTTTTAAGAAATATATATATATAAAAGTTTAGAATTTATACAAGTAACGGACAAAATGAGAGAAATATTTTTTATGTAACTTTAATTACTTCCGATGCGCTATACCGATGACCCGGATTCGAGCCCACCTTCGACACTTTTTCACTCTGTTGGCTGTATGCCATTTAAGGAATTAAAATCTGAAATATTACTGAATGCAAGGCGTGAGAAATTTTCTACAGAAAAATTTCCAAGAATTATATAGTTTTATCATATTTTCATTTATACAGAATGACATTTCTTTCAGACTCATTTCCATCTTGCATTATATATCTAATTCAATCTTCCATAATTTAGTTTTTATAAAGGGATGGTGAACGGCAAAAAAAAAAAAAAAAAAATCTTTAATTTTTATCCTAGATATCTGAAATTTTGTGGAAACATACATTTCACTATAAGTATACAGAAAACCTTAAAAAAATATTCCAATCTTATTATAATTTTACAATTTTTTGAAAAATTAAAAATTTAAAACGAATTTTTAAAATCCTCCATGCGTCTTAACTTCTGAGATATTTCCTTGATTTTGCATTGTAATCACTTTAAACTCGATTAAAAACAAATCTGTGTATTGATTTGTTAATCCCTTGAATACGTAAATTTAAGAGATTTTCTTTTCTGAATTCCATATCGATTTTCATCAAAATTTTGCCTTTTAATAAGTTAAAAATAAAATGTAATTATCTTACTAAAATCGAATTTTAAAATGAATACATAGTTTCTTTGTAAGCAATATCAGAATTCTTCCTTATCAATTTCATGAATTTTGATAAAAAATTAAGAGACAAATATCTAAAAACGTTGAAAAATCAGTTTTGAGGGAAACAGATTTAAAGTGTATTGAGGATCCGAAAAATTGTACAAAATTCAAACGCTTGTAGCCTTGCGAAAAATAATCTCATCTGCATGCGGTTTTTCGCAAATGGCTCAGAACAAACTCGAGAATAATAATATGTACGAAAATAATTTTTGATTTTTAGTCGATTTTTGCTCAAATGAAGTTCAATGGTTCCCTTAAATAACGTAACATAATTTACATTTTTTTCTTTATTTTTTTTTTCGAAATCGTTCTTTTTCAAGCATTTTAAAAGTATCTCATGTCCATGTATATTATTATGCACTTTCAAAATGTCAAACATTTAGATTGATTTAATTAAAATTAATTTATTTTAAATTTCATAGATATAAAATGTATTAAACGAGTATAATAATAGTTATGCTTTAAAATTAAATCAACTAGTACAACAAAAAATTAATAAATCAAAATTGCACATACGAAACCATCTGCTGTTGAATAGTAATATTAAATTAAATTTTATATTGAATCAAAGTAGTAGAATAAATGAAAAAAAATTACCTTTAAATAATAATAAAAGGAATTAGTAACTTTAAATATGTTGAAATTCTATGAAAAAGAATTATTATTATTAAACAGTCATAATTCTTGATGTTTTTTACGTACACGAACTAACTATACACGAGTATTTTAAAATTGTGGAGAATTAAGTAAGAATGCTAAGAAATAATAATCAAATGACATTCGGCATTTGTTAGAATAAAAATATATTTAAAGAAATTGCAGTAATTAACGGGAACTAAAAATATAACACAATCTTCGTATCATAAAGTTTGAATAATACAAATATAAATGAAAACAGCAGAAACATATTTTTCTAATTTCATTCAACTTTTTTTTTTTTTTTGTACTGCAAAAGTACTTACGCAGATTTCATTCTTAAAAGTTTATAAACCCTTACGAAATAAAATATAGACAAAAATAATGAACTTAATGAAGATTGATTCATATTTAACGAAAGAAAACTAATGAGCCTGTTATGAAAACAGACTTGGCGAAATTTCATCACGTACAGCACACATCCTCGCATAACAAGACGAGTGTAATATTTCCACCTTCAAAACTGGTTGTTTGACAGGCATGCACGCGCAGTTTCGCTGATTGGTGCGATCGCAGTAAATGTAAATGAGAACTACAATTCCGTGCTTTTGAATGTCAATTACGGCGCTCCAGTTCTTCCGTACAGATGTGCCCGCTGTACTTTATTCAGCTTTGATCCTAACTGTATTGTAGTTCTTGCCTGAAAACACCTGGGTCCATTGGAGGTTTCACAGGTAAATATAGAATGAAAATGCTCTTTAACAATTATAACAAACTGTTTAACTATTCCATCTAAAACTATCCATTACATTGGTAACAAGTAAGAAAAATCATGTGTTAAGCATAGATTATGAAACACTTTTCAACACTTCCTAAATGCTTTAACAAAACTTCGTTATTTAGGGAAATAAGGTATATAAGAGAACTAAGTAAATATTTTAGAAAACGCACAAAACATTTGAAAACTGAATTCAGCAGTTACCGTCCATAGCAAATATGTATTCCAATTCTTTTGAACAGCCCTGTATTTCATCTTTAAGTTGATATATACTATATAATGGGGAAATTTAGCTTAGCGAGAAAACACATAACAGGTTGAAATTTCTCTTTCAGCATTTTATACTAATAGATGGAAACATACTTGTATACTTTTGTACAACCCTGTAGTTAACCTAGTACCTTCATTACACGCCACTATTTAGCTAAAGTTTAATTCAAATTAAAACACTCTTAAAACTACTGGAATCCCATTTCCAGAAATTATCATTTATAGACGGCCATGCATACAATTCTTTGCGTGACCCTGTATATCATTTTATCTACTTTCTACAAACATTTCTTAGTAAACTAAATGCAGCTCAGCGTAAAAATGCATAACTCATTTTAAAACCACATTTAAGCAATTTGCAATCATACCCAGTAACCATTACGAATTCTTTTGTGTAGCCCTTTATATGAATTACAGCATTTATACACACATTATACAATGCATAAATATAGTGAAACATAACAGCACAAAACATAATTGAAAATGCATTTCCAGAAATCATTGCTACCGTACAGTACTTCGGATACAATATAGTATCTGAAATATTTTGTGTGTACCTGTAAATGCTATGCACTTCGTATTATACATGAAATAAGTTATTGTAAACTTCAGCGCCGTATATCAATTTCATTATACATGAAATAATTTAACATATTTAAAATACGCCGGGAAAAATTCCCTCCACCTCTATACCATTATGTAACGGAATTCTTTTGTGTGGCCCTAAAAATGAATAATAATTATTCTTTGCACCGCATATTTTACAGAATGCATATTTTAGTGCACTTGATAGATGCATATCAATTTTATTATGTTTGAAAGCATGTAATATCATTAAAAATCATTTTAAACGATTTTTTCCCATAGGCCGTAATGTAACGGAAAACTTTTGACTGTCCCTGTAAATGAACTAAACATGCTACAAACTTCATTTGAAATAGGGTTCGTGCTATAGTAAACGTCAATGACATCCAAAAATTTCAAAGAAATCCGAGTATGTTTACAGGAGTTAGAGCCCGTACAGACGGACAGAGAAACCGAAGTCATAAACACTTTTTAACTTTGTTGGAAAGTGTTAAAAAGCGATGAAGTACAAAAAATAAAGATAAAAATCTCAATATTTCCCGTTTTAAAAATTTTTTAGTACAATGAAACGCAGGTAACTCACGTGTAAGTAAATATAACTTACAAAAAAAAAAAAAAAAAAAAAAAAAAAGAAAAAAAAACAAGAAATATGTTACAAAAATTCGCGTTAATCCAGGCAACCTAATCTATACTTCCTATTATAAAGAGGAAAAAATTGTTTATTTGTAGGAAGTAAGGTCTGGAACTACCGAACCGATTTCAAAAGTAATGGTATCAAAATGATGGTGTTAGTCCAACTTAGAACATAGGCTATATCTTATGTCGGTGCCACTACCCCGAAGGGGTGTAGGAGCAATAAACGTTCTAAAAATGCGATTTTAGCGTTACTGAAGGGCCTAGAAATATGAAATTTTGAATATTACTTACTTATAAGATATAAATGATGTCTAAGAACAGTTCTTAAACAATTCGAAATTTAAAAGGGGTGAAAATGCACAAAAAGCGTTCTAAAAAACGTTCTAAATGGTAGTTTCTACACAATCTCGGGAAATACCAAACCGATTTAAAAAATATTGGTATCAAAATGATGGTAACAACCCTTGCTCCAACATAGGCTATGTTTTATGTCGGTGTCACTACCCGAAAGGGGGTGCAGGAGCAAAAAAGTTCTAAAAATGCGATTTTTGCGTTACCGAAGGGCCTAGAAATAGGAAATTTGAAATATTAGCTACTTATTACATATAAAGGATTTCTAAGAACAGTTCTTAAACAATTCAAAATTTAAAAGGGTTTAAAATGCGCGAAAGGCGTTCTAAAAAACGTTCTAATGTTGGTTTCTACACAATCTCAGGAAATGCCAAACCCATCTAAAAAATAATGGCGTCAAAATGATGGTGACAACTCTTGCTCCAACATAGGCGATGTTTTATGTCGGTGCCACTACCCATAAGTGGGTGCAGGAGAATAACGTTCTAAATTGCGGCTTTTGCGTTACGGAAGGGCGTAGAATTGTGAAATTTGGAATGGTAGTTAGTTATAAGATATCAATGATCTCTAAGGACATTTCCTAAAAAAATCGAAATTTAAAAGGGGGTCAAAATGCGCAAAAAGCGTTGAAAAAAACTTTCTAAATTGCCATTTCTGCGCAATCTCAGGAAGTACTGAACCGATTTCAAATATAATTGTGTAAAAATGATGGTGACAGCTCTCTCTCCTAGGATAGATAGGCTATATTTTATGTCTGTTTCCACTACCCCAGAGGAGACGCAGGAGCAAAATGCGTGAAAATCGTTCTAAAAACGTTCTAAATGCCGATTTGTCGGCAATATCTCAGGAAGAATGAATCTGATTTCAAACGTAATAGTAGGAAATTGATGCTGACAGCCTCTGCTCTAACACAGACGCTATTTTATGTCGGTATCACTATCACCAAGACGTTGCAGGAGCAAAACAGCGTTCTAAATTTCGATTTTTGTGATCGATAGGGGCTAGCAACTTAAAATTAGGCAAGGTATATTTATTAGATATAAATGATCTTTAAGAACAGTTTCGAAAAAATTGGAAATTTAAAAAGGGGTGAAAATGCGCGAAAAGCGTCCTAAAAACATTCTAAATTGCGATTTCTACTCAATCTAAGGAAATACCAAAGCTATTTCAAAATTAATGGTTGCAAATCAATGGTGACAGTCCCTGCTATAACATAGATTATATTTTATGTTGCTGTCACTACCATCTGAGGGTTGCAAAAGCAAAACGTGTTCTAATTTGCGTTTTTTGCACAACTGAGGGGTCTAACACTTTAAAGTATGGCATGGTATTTACTTACAAGATGCAACTGCTTTCTAAGAACAGTCGAAAGAAAATTCCAAATTTAAAAAAATGAAGTGAGTGAAAAGCGTTATAAATTACAATTTTAAAGCAAACTTATAAATTACAAAACCGATTAAAAAAATAATGATGACAAATTTTGGTGATAGAACCTGCTCAAACATAAGCTATATTTTATGTCTGTGCCACTACCACCAGAGGGTTGCAGCAGCTAAAAACTTTCTAAATTGCGATTTCTGTGATACTGAAAAAGCTAGAAACTTTAAATATGACATGGTAATTACTTATAAAATTTAAATGCCCTCGAAGGAACGTCGAAAATAAATTCGAATTAAAAAGTGGTAAAGCGAAGGGGAGGTGCGAAAAGCATTCTAAAAAAGTTCTAAATTACGATTCTATGCAATTTCAGGGAATATAAACCGATTATGAAAGTAATAGTTGCGAATCAATGTTAACAGTCTCTTATCCTACACAGGCTATATTTTATGCCGGTGATTCTACCACCTGGGTTTCACAGGAACAACAAATATTCTAAAAAAGGGCTTTAAAAGCTTTTTAAATTACGTTTCTGTGGAATATTAGGAAATAAAAAACCGATTTCAAAATTAATGTTGGCAAATTAATGGTGTCAGTTCCTGTTTCAACATAGCCCTTTATGTTGAGAGAGGGGGTAGGACTTGGAATTTGACATGATGGTTAATTTTAAGATGTAAGAAGATGGTTTCTAAAAAATTCAAAACTTCAAATGAATACTGAAATGAGCGTATTAATTGAGCATAAAAGTTTCAAAATATTGTCTAAATTATCATTTATTTAGTTTTATTTCATTTTATTAATTTAAGTCTCATTTCTGCCTAATGCAGTGTAATAATGATGTTTAATCAAACTGTGTTTTAAATAGTATTTTTTGAATTACTCCTAAAAGTAATAAGTACCTTTTAATTAAAAAAAAAACCTTTTAATAAAATAAAATATTACCTTTTAATAAAATAAAAATTTAGTTAGTACTTTTTAATAAAATTTAGACATATAAATATCACTTGGCATATTTCAAATATTACGCGAGCAAAGCCGCGGGGTTTGCTAGTATATAAATATTTTGTGCCATATAAGTTAAAAAGTAAATACTAGTAATATTAACATTTATCTTTACTTTATAAAAAGTCAACGTTTCTTATACGAACAAATTTGTTATTTTTTTACACATAAATGTCGGATATGAAAATGAGAAGAAATGATGCAGAATAAAGATTATCATAAATATAATAAGCATGTTTTAAACTGACTAAGACTTACTCAGTTAAAAAAAATAATCTCCTAACCACGTGCTTCTAGCATTAAACAGCATCAGCTATGCGACGGTTTTGTGCAGTTGACGTTGACAAGTTCAAAATGAAGATGATACTTGCACACTGAGCAGACTCCCACCCTTTCCCCCTTGCTCTGTGACGACATTGACCATGACAAAGCACAGGCAATCAGATTTACGAAACTTCAGCGCGAGATGAGGATGAGAAGAATGGCCCTGTGATCACAGCACAAATGAGAACGATATCGATATGGATTATGGATCAACCCCTTACAACAGGACAAATTTTGCGTTTCCTTGTCTGGTCGCACTCTAGAGGACAAATCTGCAATTAAATTATGACGGCTTTGCGAGGAACCGCAAAATCCGTCTGTTAAGAAGAACTGTCTTTTTCCTTCTACAGCCCAAAGAAAAACAGCGTACTAAATACTAAAAGTACATTTTATAAAATGTACGGTGTGAGTTTTAAGTTAAAAGGTTTGTGTCTATATGTAAATCATAAAGTGTGGATAGCCTGATGAGTATTAGTATTTCCGATTTCGCGGACTTTCTAGTACTCATATTCCCAAAAAGTAAACTCAGCTTTCTTTCATCACGGATAGTGATAGTATCTCATTTAAATTAGGTAATTCAATGTCTGCTAATTTGGCAATTTTGGATCTGATTAATAGCGATGACATATTTCTTTGTTGATTGCGATAGTAATTTTAAATTCATTCAGCTAAAGTAGATTTCTTACACGAATGATGCTCTTTCGTAGATAAAACTTTCAACTTTCAGAATAACATTATCAAATGTGCGGATCAAATTCATTTTATTAAAATTCCTTTTTTAATAAGGGAAAAATAAAAATTTTCACGTAAGATATGTATTTTATTCTTTAAAAATAAAATAAAATAAAATAAAATAAATGGTTAAGTAGTCATTATTCATATTAATAAAAATAATTGGATAGAATTTTTACCAATTCCTATGCTTGTGATGATGTCAGATCTTAACAAAATTATAATGTTTTTGACAAATCACTAAAAATACATGGTATCTTATGAACGATGAGACATTTTCTATTTATCATGTGCTATCTTCTTTCCTTTCCCCGTATTAATGTTTCCAGTGCGTCACTTTTCTCTAGTCCCGCCCATTTGATTTGGACTTTCTTTTCATCCTTTAGTTTTCTTTCAACTAGGGAGGAGGCAATGCAATTTAATTTTGATGGTTTCGCGTAATTGGAGACTGTCTTTTTGTATTGTTTTTAGAGGTATTGCTCAAAATGCTTCCACATCTAACATAATTAAATTATAAAAATACATTTTGCAAAATTTACGGTCTAAGTTTTAAGTTAAAAAATTTGTGTTTATATGAAATGTATCTGCATAATTCTTATAGTGTGGATAGTCTAATCAGTATTTGTACTACCAATTTCACAGACTTTCTAGCACCAATACTCCGAAATAATAATCTCCTTTATCTTTCTCTATCTCTCTCACGGAAAGTCTGTCATTAAATACTGGAAATCAAAATTCCGGCAATTTTGGATTAGCATGCGATGAAATATTTCTTTGTTGATGGCGGCGATAACTTTAAATTCATCCAGCTAAAGTAGATTTTTTACACGGATGATGGTATTTCCCAAATAAAACTTTCAACGTTAAGAATAATAATATGAAATGTGTGAATGAAATTTTAATAGAATTTATTTAAAATTTTATTTAAATTTGATACAGCGATACAGAGAGGAAAAGAGCAGACTACCACCCCTTGCTCTGATGACCTTGACCATTACCAGGCAATTGGAGTTCTGAAACCTCAGCTCGAGATGAGGATGATAAGAATCTGTTTATATTTATCTGTGTGGGAGGTGTGGCATTGTGATTAAAGTACAAATGATAATGATATCGATCTGGATTGGATGAACCTCTTACAAGCGGCCAAATTTTTCGTATACTAGTCGCACTCTATTAACTCTTTAACGCCGAGAAACCAGAAAAAATTACTACCTCAAAATCCTGACCTATGAAAGGAACATTTTGAAAAAATGGACTCGTCCTTTTACCGCATTTGAGTTTCCTATGGGAGAGGCGTGGTTGAAATGTCATCTTGATGTATGTTTACTCTCCTTGTTTCCCCACATACTTTTGCTTGTTGATCTGTTATTTGTTTGGAGTGATAATTCTAAACAGAATGAGGAAACGTTATTTATCCCTTTTCACTAGTAGTAAGAAGTATTTGCACTGCATTCTTACTCCATACATTTTTATCGGAAATGCATGTTTATAAATTAAAGGACTTGGAAGAAAGGCTACTGATATTGTTCTTTGACAAGCGCCTTTGAGCGGAAAGGTTTTTCCACGATACTCCTCATACGGCACATTATGTATGCATATAATAAAAATGGTAATAATCACAGAACAACAAACAATTTTATCAATGCCACAGAAAACCTGATATCCCTATAAAATTACAATTAGAAATTAAAATTCGGCAAATATACTATATGTGCAAAAAAAGAAAAAAAAAAACAGAATAATTCTATTTGGTTGGTTTGTTGTGTTTATGACGCCCAATTATCAACACGAGGAATATAGGCCCAAAAAGGGGGGGGGTGCCCTCCGTTTGGGTCTTTCTAAGGGAACCTAACCCGTATTAACCCATGGAAATTCGCGGTTCGAAGAAAACCACGAAAACTCCGAACGATTATGTCGACGGGCGCGATTGGGTTTGAATCCAGCACCTCTCGTCTATCAGTTGCGAGAGCAGAAACTCTCGGCCACTGGTGGGGCAATTCTATTTGTATTAAACCTCATTACTTTCATTATAATGTAAATATTTCGGTACCTTCTATTAGAGTATGAGATTAAAAAATTGAAAAAATTATTAATTTAGGACCAGGCTAATACTTAATTTAAGGATTTAAAATTCAGAAATTTTTAGAGCCCCCCCCCCCCCCCCCTCTAAAGCTTTTACGATACAATTTCAGAACAAATGCTTTTAACCCTTTATGTCCTGAATTATGAATTCATGAAAATGTCATCTTGTAAAGCATTTCTCGTGAATTTTTGAAACTACACCAGAAGATTGACACAATCCTTTAATAAATTTTAGAAGGATTTTGTCAATTAGAATTAATTAAATTTGAATTTATAGGGATTTTGTACAATATTTATTACTCCACTCCAATCTTTTATTTAAAATACTTTTAGCATTTTGTAGAGTTAGGAAATGTACAAATATAATGTCCGTACAATAGAAATATTTCCGAATTGAACCTCCCCCCCCCCCCCTACACACATACATACAATCTTTCAGTGTCAATAAACAGGGCCCGACTTAGGCTATGGGGAGCACCGGGGCAAGAATCATTCTGCCCCCCCCCCCCTTCTATCTATAGATTTTTTTGCCAATAATGTGGAAGTAGGAAGTAGCTGGTACTAAATTTCATACATATTGTATTATATGCATAAATTTTGTACCCGGTACTGTTTACATCTGTATACAGAGTGTGACAAAAAGATGGTCACAACTTTAAGAAAAAATACTAGTAGGATAATAGTAGAAAAAAATGATAGATTGGTTAATAAGAGTATTTCTTTGCAAAATTTTACTTTTCTTATCTACGTACGTTATAAGATGTCTAAAAGAAAATGTCCCAAATTGGTCATAATTAATGGTTTTAACTTGCCACGTTACGAGAAAAAAATTAATAAAGAATTTCTTTTGAAAACAATAGAATACTAAGTTGTCATGATAAAATATTAATTATTAGTTTTCTAATGATATAGTTTGTTTTTTGCATGGGTGGCAGTGATGTAGTCGTAAAAAACCAGAGGGTGTACGCCGTAGGCACGGGGTATACGCTAAAGTCAGGAATGTCATGCCTAGGGTATATGCTGTAGCTTAATTTGAGAAACAGAGGGCATACGGAGCTTCTTTAAAAATCGAGAAGGTATCGGCGTATACCTTCCACTACATCCCTGATGGGTGGAGAGGGTACAGGAAGCAGATTGTTTGAAAATATATGAGTTTTGGTTGCTTTTGGCTAATTTAACCATTTAACACCTTTTAATGAAATTCCTGAGTACTCTCATGGGGGCCCCCTAAAAAGGGGGGCCCGGGCCAGCTGCCCCGCATGCCCCTGCATAAGTCGGGCCCTGTCAATAAAGCTGAAAAGATGCAAACAAGAGCTGATGCAGCTCTCCATTTAGAGGGTAGTCATGTCTCCTTTTTTTTTGGAGGGGGGTGGGGGGTCACATCTCTTAATAAGCAATTTTTATATTGAAGGTTGTCCCCACATCCAAAATGGCTAAATTTCTGATACATTTGGGAAATTATTTTCATTTGTAAATACCAAAAAATTAATATTCATAATTATATATTTGCATTAATATTCGTAAAAAATATAAAATATGCACATTTTATTCAGATACCCAGAAATTGAAGAATTTCCCATTTTCTTGTAAATGCAAAGAATCTTTAAGAAATTGAGCATTATATACAAATTTTTAGGACTTAACAGTTATTGAAATGCCGTCATCAGGGAGCAATTGTCTGTCGCGGCCTGAAATTCAGTTTTAAATCCCACAGTTTAAGGAGATTTCCCGAAAGATGCTTTGCCTTTATTGGAAAATGGAAAACGCTAATCAATCCCATTTGTTTTGAGTAAATGCACTTGCAAATATCTTGCATCTGAGATTAAAAATGGCATCATGGATGTGTCAGAAATTACCTACTTTGGATTTAAGTACAGCTTTAAAAGAGACAGAAAGATTCTCATAGTTGAGCAAGGGATGAATGTGAAAGAATTTAACATATGTTTAATTTTTTTAATTTCCTTTGGAAATTTTCTTCGTTCAGGAAGGGGGGGGGGAGCTCACGACCCCCGTGAACTCCCCCTTGGATCCACGATTAGATGCAAAGGCAAAAGAATTCAACCGTTAATTACTTTATTTATTATTATTATTATTATTATTATTTTTTTTTTTTTGTAACCAATAATGCTCTTGGAACAAGATAAAGTAAAGTATCTATAACTCATTCTAAACTGTATTGCAACTAATCGATGTATCAAATGAATTTTATGACAAGTTATTTTAATAGTACTTATAAGCACTGTCGGTGCATAAAGTGTCAAGGAGATTCCAAAAAAATACCTTTTCCTGCTCAAAATTATGAAATTTTCTGTGACATTTATAAATTTATTTTTTCGAGAAAAATCACGAAATTTCAGCCATGCTCTTGAACGTTTCTGATTTTTTCTCTTTGTTTTCAATAAATGCATTATATCTTGAATTATAATAGATTGTTGTCTCATGACGACTTTTCTATGGCTTCCCGTCGGGGATTTTGGTTCAAAGCGTCAATTTTGACAGTATTTTCAGAAAGAACGTGCTCTTCTATAGAAAAAGAGGAAAAGCTATTCGCTTGAATAGTTTCTGAATGTGAACATTTCATGTTCCTAACTTTAAAAATGACTTCATGAGGGAGAATAGCTATTTAGAATTTGAGAATAGCCCTAATAAATATTATTTAATAAGCAATATTAAAACAGTTCTCAAATCCAAACTGCTATTTTTTTTTACACGTTCATGGAGTTATTTAGAATATAATGCGGCATTCTCTATTAAAAAAGAAAGAATTGGTGTCTTCAATTCGCTTGTACAGACAAAAGCTTTTGCTGAAATACGGTGACAGAAATCGTGTTTTAAGTCGATTTTTGTGATGTTACAGTAAAAAAAAAAATATTATTGATGAAAAAAAATCAAACGATTATATTCCAGTATGGAACCCATTTTCGGGAATATAAAAACCATTATTCGCTTCAGTGCCGAAACTAGGGGGGGGGGGGGGGCAGAGGGGGCATGTGGCCCAGGCGCCAGAACAAAGGGGCGCCAAATGAATATTATACCTTTGGAAAGGATAATTTTCTTCTGATCGTCTGATGGCTTCCATTATTATGAAACAGTCATTATAAATGAAGTGTTAGGTGAAGATGAAAGAGCAGCCGTAAAAAGTTAGAACTCTGATTTTCTGGTCAGAATGGGAAAAAAAAATGGCCATATTTTTTTTTTTCAAAAAAAATTATGGCCATTTTTTTCCCATCAGTCCATCAGAAGAAAATAACTCGGTGAAAGCGGAAACTCGGTTAGGCGGGATTCTACTGAATATGTCATTTTAAAAATGATCTTTAGAATATTTTTGTTGATGTTCAGAGGGACCTCACTCTTGGATCCGCAACTGTAGATTACGTAGTTCAGTATTACATATTTTATGATTACATATTTTAAATTTTAAAATAAGTCGTCTATTATAAAATTATTAAAATTCTCTTTTTAAATATACTTTGTGGAAGAGGGGGGGGGCCAAAATCCATGTTTGCCCCGGGTGCAAAAAAGGCTAGTTTCGGCCCTGATTCGCTTCATAGATATTTGAATAATAATGTTTGCAAATTTCATTATTATTATTTTTAAATCAAAAATAAGTTATCTTTTTGTTAGAATATTTCACGCTTTTGAGAAAGGGGGAAAAATCTCCAATTAAAAGGCATTTAGCACCCGAATTTATGTTGTTGATAACTTTTATTTTGCCTGTTATGATTTTTCCTGAAATACTTTAAAAATAAACAAATAATATACTCAAATATGAAACAAGGTTATTTTTATTTTTATAATTTTATTAATACATAAGGTCTTGAAACAGCTGTATGATAAAACTGATTTCAACTGTTCATACTTTTTATTACATTGCCACAATTTTCTGCACAGCAAAAAAGACAATCAGAATTTTAACATCTTATATGGTCTTTCATGTCACTGTAACACAGGAGTGTCTGATCTAACTTTATCAGATTTTTCGCACTCTTAAGGAGTTAATTTTTCAGTTTATCTTATTATTACTGTATCACTGAATTATCCAACAAACAGTGATGGAACAGTGTAGCAGCAGATAATCAATTGGCACCACAAAATTTTATTAGTATTACTCATTTAACTTCAGGACAGAATTTCTGAGATTTTTGAAGGCGAAGAATACTATAAAAATTTAGTGGTGACAATCGCGCAACTGCTGCGCCAAAATCAGAAGGTTTTATTTAGACGAAAAGCTAGATTTTTTTTTTTTTTTTTTTTTTTTTTTTTAGATAAAAAATAATTAGTTTTATTTCTCAAAATCTTTAAATGTGCCTATTTCTTTGATCAATAGCTAATGCACCAATGAGGGCGATTTTAGATGTTAGAAAAATTCTTAGTGCATTGAAAAAAACCAAAAGGTGCGATTGGTATGTGTGCAGATTTCTTATGAAGAAGGAAGGGGGGGGGGGGGGACGGTCATTTAGCTAAACAACGCAATTGTTTAGGAACCTTATTCGCTCACAGCCCGACATACCAAAAGCATAATTGAAGTGTTTTTCTAATATATTTTATGAAAACAGAGCTATGCAGTGATAGAATGAACGTAAAATAGAAAATTAAAAATAAAATGTCATAGTAAATTTATTAGAAAACTAAAAAATCAAATTGAGTCCTTTCTGGCGAATTTATCAACTATTAGATGTACAGATAGGTTTTAAAGATTGCTTTCATAATTTATTCTGACAGTTTTTTTTTTCTGTGTGTGCGAGCGTGTATGTGTGTGTGTACTGGGTTTAACATGCCAAGTGATCGCCAAAATAACCAATTTTAAGCACGTAATATATATGTCTATATCTATCTATCTATCTATCTATATATATATAACCATTAATTAAACATAACCTACCACCATCAAAAACCGTAATATTATGAATTAAAGCTCTAAGTATAAAAAAAGTGCCAAATAATTTATATATATATATATATAGTACATGTCTCCAGAAGCCTGTTCATCGAGTATAAAAACTTTTCTTTTACTCATTTTAAATTAAACTTTAAGTAAATATCTCAATACTAGCGGTTAAAAATGGTTATCGTTCTCTTGAAATAAGAAACTAAGATGGAAAAAAGAAAAAAAAAAACTCGGCTCATCTGAATAGAATCACTTTAGCTTTTAAAAATGGTAATGACAAACCTGCAAGCAATTAAAAAGTATTCCATCACTGTCATCGGACAAAGTGTCCGGCGACAATAAAGACGAACCCCTCAGCACAGGGAGAAACGAATCTCTTTCTATACCTATCACCCCTTATTTTGCTATAGACGGCCGAAACCGGCCGAATTAGAACTTAACTCACAAAGCCGTATAGGGCCGTTTCAGGTGTTAAAAGGTTAAAGCAGTAACATGCAATTGATTGAATTACGTTGCGAGCCGTCTTCTCAACATTCGATTGGAATTTATTTTGGAAGGGCAACATGAAAACGACTAAAGCTACTTTCCTTCGCTTTCTGTTGACGAATATGAATGGTTAATGAACTCAATTACATTTTTCAAAACACCAAATTTGACAACAACAGAAAAAAAGAACACCTCATTGATTTGAGAAATGTTAAGTTATACCGTTCAACATGCATCGAAAAAAATTTCGGTGTGTTTTGTCATCCTATCAAAAATTTATACCTTGCAATCTTCTTGAAAGCTGTTAAAATTCTTCTGCCTTTTGCATCTTTATACTTCTGTGAATTTGGATTTTCAGCATTGACATAAATCAAGTCGAAAAGGCGAGAAAGACTTTTAAAAGTTGACGATGAAATGCGAACTTGCCTGGCAACATGCGCCCTTGCATTGAATAAATTTTGTAAATAAATATATTTTTTTTTTTGTATCATACAACTTTTACATTTTTACTTTCTTCTATCTTTACAAGAAGAAAGTATTGGATTCGTGAAAATTTTTGACTTTCGGTTTTCGACGGATTTACACGTTTTAGGGGTCAAAGATTCCGAAAAACATGTTTTTTACAAAATGTCTGTCTGTGAGCCTGTGACTCTGTCTGTCTGTATGTATGTGACACGAAACATTGTGGGCACTCTATCTCAAAAACTAAGGCACGAAATTTAATAAAAATTTATATTCAGTTAGATAAATTGGTGCTGATAAGTTTTTGGTGTAAATCGCTGTAGAGGTGGCGCTACTATGTAGCGTTTTCACGATTTCCACAATAGCTCAATCTCCAGAACTAATGCACGGATTTTCATCAAACTTCAGATTCAGTTTGCCCTTGACATGAATTGACGTTTTATACATTTTGGTGTAAATCGCTCAACAGGTGGCGCTGCTATGCTGCATTATTTGCGATTTCCACAATAGGTCTATCTCAAGAAATAATGCTTGGATTTTCAACAAACTTCAGATTCAGGTACCCTAGGTATGAATTAGTGATGTTTATATTTTGGTGTAAATCGCTCAACAGGTGGCTCTGCTATGCAGAATTTTTCACGATTTCCACAATAGCTCAATCTCCAGAACTAATGCACGGATTTTCACCAAACTTCTGATTCAATTAGTCCTTGACATGAATTGACGTTTTATACATTTTGATGCAAATTGCTCAACAGGTGGCGCTGCTATGCTGCATTTTTTGCGATTTCCGCAATAGCTCTATCTCGAGAACTAATGCTTGGATTTTCAACAAACTTCAGATTCAGGTATACCTTGATATGAATTAGTGCTGTTTATGTTTTGGTGCAAATCGCTCAACAAGTGGCGCTGCTATGCTGCAGTTTTCAGAATTTCCACTATAGCTCTATCTCAAAAACTAATGCACGAATTTTCATCAAACTAGATTCAGGTATACCTTGATATCAATTAGTGTTACTTATGTTTTGGTGTAAAATCGCTCAACAGGTGGCGCTACTATTTTACATTTTTCAGAATTTCCGCTATAGCTCTATCTCAAGGACTAATGCACGAATTTTCATCAAACTTTAAATTCAGATAAACTTTGATATGAATTGGTGCTAAATTGAGGTAATTTCTTGTACTATTTATATGATTTAATTGGCGTGATTTATATAGAAGAAAGTTTTGTGATGGCCACAACATACTAGTTTATGTTCTGGTGTACCGCAAATAATCCCAGAGAGTTTTAGTGTGACGTCAACCAGAAAAGTTTGAGAAACACTGATCTAGAACATATCCATGTTAATTCCTATTTTCTCTTTCTTGTTTCATTTTTTTTTAATTCATGAATGTTTAGAATAATTTTTAATAAATAATTTTTAATTCCCGCATTTTAATCGCTTTTTAAAATTTTAAATAAATACTATAAATTTAATTTACAAGAAATAAGGCTGATGTATAATAGTATCTATCTATATTATAAAGGTCAAACATATCTGTGCGTAACGCATACGTCATTTTGCGAATGGCAACACTTTGAAATTTGAAATAAAATTTTGGTTTTGTAATTTCCTCTACCGCAAATTTTTAAACTTCTAAGCACCGCACAGTTTAAATTTTTACACTGTTGTATAAGGAAAAAAATGCTCTTTTAAATACAATTTGTTTGAAAGCTGTATCTCAATTTATTTTTGAGATATTAATTTTTTTGTATTTTTTAATACCATTTTTCTTATTGTGGCAACAAAAGTACCCCATTTCTATTGAAAGTCATTGAAAGTAAGCGGAAAATAGTCGAATATACGAGATACTGTATCTTTTTGTTGCCATTTTCTCATAAAACCTGAAAAAAAAAGTTGAAATTAAAATATGAGCTATGTCAAGAATATTGTCTGTTATTCCGTGATAATGACGTCATATGCATACTTTTCTATAGACGAAGTTAAAGACTGTATTGTAAAAGTAGACTGCTTTAGCGGATGCAAATGACGTCATTTTATAAAAAAGCGTGTGTTTTAATTTTTAAACCTGAATTAGGTTTTGTAGAAGTGCGTAATTTTCACAGCCCAGCTGCTTTGAAATTCTTCACAGGTAAAAATGCTTCACTTTTAAAAATAATGTAATCGAAATCACACACTGATAAAACGCTATGTTTTACAAAAATTTAGAGTGTCTTTATAAAAGAGAGGTGACATGCAAATTATAGCGATTTATATTACAGAAATTAATGATTCTCGCCTGGATGGATTTGCTTCGCCGAGTTAGACAAGCAAACAAATAATTCGTGGTTTAAAATACTATCATGCTCCTGAAGTTTTTGTATACTATAATTTGTAGTTACTATAATTTTATCGAAATAACATAATTTGCTTAATTTAATATTTCCTAATTTTATATAATCTATATATTTAAAACACAAGTGTGTCTTTTAGTCATCGATCTTTCTGCTGAACCAATTTTACTAATATATATATATATATATATTTAACTGAAAGCTCTCCATTTGTAGATAGAATCTCACTATCTGTTTGTTTTTTAAATATCCCTACTTTTATATTTTAATTTTAAAAGCATTTTATGAAATTTCTTCAAAAGAGTGAGAATTAGATAGCTTTCGTTATTGCAGACATGAGAGAAATAATGAGGTATTTTTATTTTTATTCATGCTATTTTCTGATAAAAATTCAAAATTGTTCATAAAAATTGCTGTATAGGGTTTAGTGTCGCAAAATCCCATTAGGAGAAGAATATTATATTAGGGGCATAATAACGGAAAATGACATACTGCTTTTGAAAACACGCATTTTTCCTCATAAATTTTCTAGATTGTTTTTCCTTCTGCATGTGCACTGATACTAGGTTTCAGACACTAGACGAAATGCTTATTTAAGTGAAAATGAAGTGATATTTAAAAGAAAACGATCATTTTCTTAGATAAAACTGAACATTTCAACACAAATGCGTCTAAGGAAAAAAAAAAAAAAAAAAAAAAAAAACGGAAATTTTTACTATCCGGAATTGAGATTAGAATCTCAAGTAAAGAGTGCGTCTGTTCACATAAAAGATGTTGCAGACAATCGTGACTTGAAGTTTGGAGTTAAAATGATTTAAAAATGATCAAACAATATACACTTTTTTTTAAATGATGAATATGGATATGAGAAGTGCGTATGAATATTTTGAGAAGGTGAAAATTGTTGTTTTTCATTCCGGAATGCCAAGCATAAGAGCCTCAATTGATAACCACATCCTAATAACTGATCTTTATTATATTTACTGATCTATATTATAAAGAACAGGCGTATCTGTGCGTAACGCTGACGTCATTTTGCGAATGGCAACATTTCACGATCAAATTTCGGTCTTGAAATTTTCGCTACTGCAATTTTTTAATCTTCTGACCATCGTATATTTTCATTTTTCGTCGCATAGGGAGAAAAATTTACTTTCAAATGCAATTTGTTTAAAAACTGTATCTTTGACTGATGTATTATATTTTCTAAAATAATTTTTAAGCATGTTTTTTTTTTTAAGTTTATCTTATCACATGCCGGTTTCAATACATAATAATAATAAACATTTTGCACATAAAGCAACAAACATTTTTCAGCATTTGTTTCTGACTATATTTGCATAACGAAGTTAATACTTCCTTTATAAACAAATAAAGGAATAATATTAAAAAAACCACCAATCTAACATATTTGTGAAAGACAAATTCACGAAATTAATACTTCTTTTATAAACAAACTAGCAAATCCCGCGGCTTTGCTCGCGTAATAGTTAAAATATGCCAAGTGATATTTGCATAACTATTTTTCATTCATTCAATTCCTAGTATTAGTTCACACTCTCCCTATATTTATTTATTTATACATATATCTTGTTCAAATTTTCAATCGTTAATAAAATACTTATTATTTATCCTACCAAGTTGATATATATTTTTTTAAAACTTGTACTGGATGACAACTGATGTTAATACAGTTTTTTCAAATATTAATTCATTAATTAAATTTTAATTAATTAATTTTAGTTTTACATGGGAGACAAAATGGCCGCCATTGGTTATTGAAGCATTTAATGCATCTTCATATCTATAAAGAGGGTTCCCATTGGAGGGAGCCTGTTATGTCGCCAAATACCGCCAAGTTTGTCGTCAACTTGGCGATATACCGCCAAATTTGGCGACAAAAAGGAGTCGCCAAATGTGACGCCAACTTGGCGATATCTCTAATATTTAGCCAAATTCCCATAGACTTCCATTGTAAACCTACTTGCTTATAGAAAATCAACAACTTGAGATATTTTAATGCAACAAAAACTAATATTAGCTTAAGGGATTATATTAAATTTTTCTTTGATGACCTAAGTAGGAATTGACTTTAAAAACAAAATTTTTATATTACTTGTTTATTAGAACAACACTTTTTGGAATAATTCAAATATTACAAATTAAGCCACAGTTTGACTAAACTCCATTATAAAAGTGCAACAGACAGAAATGAGATTTTAATTAATAAGAAGAACTAAAATTAATTCCAAATAAATGATAATTTAGAAAGTGTTTTAAGACTTTTATGCTCATTTCAGTATTCATTTGAAGTTTTGAATTTTTTAGAAACCATCTTAAAACATTTACATCATTAAAATTAACCATCATGTCAATTTCCAACTTTCTTGTCTAACAGTCTACCACCGCTCTGGTGTTAGTGGCACCAACATAAAATGCCGAAACAGAGTTGAAATAGAATGTCTCTAAACATCTTGAAACAGAGACTGTCACCATTAATTTGCCAACATTAACCTTGAAATCGGTTGGTATTTCCTAATATTCTATAGAAAACGGAATTTAGATGTTTTTAAAGTCTTTCTTGTTATTCCTGCCAACCAAGTGGTACTGACACCG
The DNA here is from genome assembly GCA_963932465.1 of Maratus speciosus. Lineage (NCBI taxonomy): Eukaryota > Metazoa > Arthropoda > Arachnida > Araneae > Salticidae > Maratus > Maratus speciosus. Next base: position 331,836,793 of record OZ010797.1, on the reverse strand, counting down.
ACATAAAATATAGCCCGTATGGGATCAGGGACTATCACTCTTGATTCGCAACCAATAACTTCTGTAATCGGTTTATTATTTCCTGAGATTCCATAGAAATCATAATTTAGGACTCTTTTAGAATGCTTTTCGCTCCTTCCCTTCACTTCAGCCCTTTTTAATTTAGAATTTATATACGACTGTTCTTAGAGGACATTCATATTTTATAAGTAACTACCGTGCTATATTTAAAGTTTCTAGCCTCTTCACTACCGCAGAAATCGCAATTTAGAATTTTTTTTTGCTCCTGCAACTCTCTAGGGGTTGTGGCACCGAAATAAAATATAGCTTAACACTAGAACGGCGGCGAGGGGTCATTTTGACCCTTGCCGAATGAATACATTTCGATTCGAACCAGAATTTTTTTTGTAATATAGGTTTAATGTATGCTGCACAAAAATAATTTAAATAAATAAGTTAAATAGTTCTAAATAAAAATTCTGATGTGAAATATTTTTTATAAAACTTGAGCAAAATTTCCCGCCGTTCTAGTGTTAAATGTTTGAGCAGGTTCCATCACCATCAATTTACAACCATTATGTTTGAAATCGGTTTCGTATTTCATACGATTGCATAACAATCGTAATTTAGAACTCTTATAGAACGCCTTTCGCTCACTTCATCCTTTTAAATTTGGAATTTTCTTTCGACAATTCTTAGAAAGCATTTGCATCTTTGAAGTAATTACCATTTCAAATTTAAAATGTTATCCTCTTTTTAACACAAAAAACGCAATTTAAAACATTTTTTGCTCCTGTTACCCCCTGGTGGTAGTGACATCAACGTAATAGGCTATGTTGGAGCGGGGACTCTCACCATCAATTTGAAACCATTACTTCTGAAATCGGTTTATATTTCCCGAGATTGCGTAGAAATCGCCATTTAGAACGTTTTTTAGAATTCTTTTCGCACATTTTCACCTCTTTTAAATTTCGAATACTTTAAGAAATGTTCTTAGAGATCATTTATATCTTATCAGTAACTACCATTCTAAATTTCAGATTTCTAGCCCTTCAGTAACACTAAAATCACATATTCGAACTTTTTTTGCTCCTGCACCCCGTTTGCAGGTAATGACACCGACATAAAATGTAGCCTATGTTTGAGCAAGGGTTGTCACCATCATTTTAACACCATTATTTTTGAAATCCGTTTGGTACTTCTGAGATTGCGAAAAAATCGGCATTTAAAACGTTTTTTAGAACGCTTTTTGCGCCTTTTAACCCCTTTTACATATCGAGTTTTTTAAGAAATGTTCTTAGAGATCATTTATATCTAATAAGTAACCACCATGCCAAATTCAATGTATCTGGACCCTTCATTAACACAAAAATGCAATTTCGAACGTTTTTTGATCCTGCACCCCCTTTAGGGATAGTGGCACCGACATAAAATGTAGCCTATGCTGGAGCAAGGGTTGTCACCATTATTTTTGAAATCGGTTTGGTACTTCTTGATATTGCATAAAAATCGCCATTTAGAACGTTTTTTAGAATACCCTTTTGCGCATTTTCACCCCTTTTAAATTTCGAGTTTTTTAAGAAATGTTCTTAGAGATCATTTATATCTAATAACTAACCACCATGCCAAATTCAATGTATCTGGACCCTTCATTAACACAAAAATGCAATTTCGAACGTTTTTTGATCCTGCACCCCCTTTAGGGATAGTGGCACCGACATAAAATGTAGCCTATGCTGGAGCAAGGGTTGTCACCATTATTTTTGAAATCGGTTTGGTACTTCTTGATATTGCATAAAAATCGCCATTTAGAACGTTTTTTAGAAAGCCCTTTTGCGCATTTTCACCCCTTTTAAATTTCGAGTTTTTTAAGAAATGTTCTTAGAGATCATTTATATCTAATAACTAACCACCATGCCAAATTCAATGTATCTGGACCCTTCATTAACACAAAAATGCAATTTCGAACGTTTTTTTGCTCCTGCACCCCCTTTAGGGATAGTGGCACCGACATAAAATGTAGCCTATGCTGGAGCAAGGGTTGTCACCATCATTTTGACACCATTATTTTTGAAATCGGTTTGGTACTTCTTGAGATTGCATAAAAATCGCCATTTAGAACGTTTTTTAGAAAGCCCTTTTGCGCATTTTCACCCCTTTTAAATTTCGAATTTTTTAAGAAATGTTCTTAGAGATCATTTATATCTAATAAGTAACCACCATGCCAAATTCCATGAATCTGGACCTTCATTAACACAAAAATGCAATTTCGAACGTTTTTTTGCTCCTGAACCCCCTTTAGGGATAGTGGCACCGACATAAAATGTAGCCTATGCTGGAGCAAGAGTTGTCACCATCATTTTGACACCATTATATTTGAAATCGGTTTGGTACTTCTTCAGATTGCATAAAAATCGCCATTTAGAACGTTTTTAGCTTTTCGCGCATTTTCACCCCTTTTAAATTTCGCACTTTTTAAGAAATGTCCTTAGAGATCATTAGTATCTTATAAGTAACTACCATTCCAAATTTCATGTTTCCAGGCCCTTCAGTAACACAAAAATCGCATTTTTAGAACGTTTTTTGCTCCTGCACCCCCTTTTGGCCAGTGGCACGGACATAAGATATAGCCTATGTTCTAAGTTGGACCAATACCATCATTTTCAGACCATTACTTTTGGAATCGGTTTGGTAGTTCCAGAGCTTACCTCCTACAAATAAACAATTTTTACCTCTTTATAATAGGAAGTATAGATATAGATAAAAGAATAATATTGAAAAAACAAAAATCTAACATATTTGTAATCGTACAATTTAAATTTTTAGATCACCAAATGGGATTTTTTTTTCAAGTGGAGTTTGTTTGCAAAGTTCATCTCAGTTTACTTATTGTCTATGGTTTTAAAAACAATTTTAAAGAATGAAATATTTTTTAATTTATCTATATCGCGTGGAACTCGATTACGAAAGATTAATCCGTTTGCCCGTAAAACAAAATAAAGAGTTCACAATTTTTTTACGGCTAATATCCATTAAATGAAAAATGCTTTTTTATTGTAAGTAGGCAATCTAAAAAAAATTATTGCCTATAAAAAAAATATTAGTTTTCAATTAAAAAAAATGTTTTCACCTACATTCTTTAACCCGGGAAGCCCGGGTACGAACCCCTAGTTATTTTAAAGACATCTTTAAGTTTAGCAATTCCAAATAAATTTTTTACCGCTATGTTTCAAGAAGGTGCTTTTAAAATAATACTGTTATATATCAGCCTGAAGTTTCTTAGATTAGTGATTAATATACTCAATAATTCATAACGAAATTCCTTAGTAGTATTAGAATAACTTTTAAGACATTTGATTGTAATATTAAACATCAAATCTTTGTCAGGTAGAAGAAGGATGAGCTTCTGATAGTGGGAGGGACTTAACGGGTATTCTGGTCTTCAGGCATAAATTTTGGGCGTTTTGTCAAGCTGGATAATATATATATATATATATATATATATATATATATATATAGAGAGAGAGAGAGAGAGAGTAATTCCGGGATTTATGCCGCATATTTTTTTGAATTTGTGTATAAAGTCCCATGGTGGACATGAAAAAAAATCCCTGCCGGCTCGGGCTTACAGGCGGAGGTAGATTTCGATGTTAAGTACTAAATTCACCAACAAAACTTTAATCAACATTAGGGATAATCCCAGTTCCTTCACTAAGAATGAGCTCTAGGAAACTAAACATTTTGTGAAAATACTAATATATACGAATACACACACGCATGTATATGGAATAGGTTTAAAAATGGCTAAAACAAATTCAGAGAACCTCAAAGTGTTAAAATATGTTAATATTTCCATAGTCGGGTTTTTATAATGTCTTAATATGTTTCTCCAAACTCACATGGCGTTACATATTCACATGCTGAGGTACATTATATCTCCAATATGACGTAATATATTTTTTTATTCGTCAAAGTATTTATTTCATTTTGAGTTTTCATTCTGAAATCTTGCTCTAGAAAACTTATGACGTAATATTCAATTTGTTTTGAATTCGTCAAACTATTTATTTAATTTATTTTTTCACGTGAAAAATCTTGCAATAGAAAAACAATTGTTGTGGTGAGAATTTTACTGTTTTTTTTTTAATTGTTGGCAACTGCTGTAACGAAAAATATTTATTTATTGCTGTCATTGTTGTGTAAGAGCTGGTTTTATCAGAATCTTGTTAAGACGGTATTCAAAATTGTGAACCCTCCCCATTTCCATTCCCTTGGGCCGATTTTGCCCAGTTTCAATCCCCGCCGAGATATTAGCCATCTCAAAGTTGTTGGCGAGTTTGAAGACGATCCGTGCATAATTGCGACTTTTATCGTGTGGACAAAATTTAGTACATACATACATACACACACACATATATATATATATAAACTTTTTAGGTGGGTGTGGTTTTGGGTTCCTGGGGTCCTATAATGAAAAGTTATGAAGGAATTTTTCAAAAGTCGCACCATGGTAACGACTGCAATAGGTAGTATTTCTTACGAAATCTACCTAAAAAAATCATGCTGTGCTATTTAATGCTAAATATACAACACGTGTACTGCGGTAGAAAAAAATTCAAAACAAACAATTAATATATTTTAACAATTGTTTTCTAAAACATTACACTGCGGCGCGTCACCCGTACATTCAGGCTGAGACGCCACACTTGTGTGATAGTTATGCCGCGCTTATAATAAGAACAGAATGAAATTATAAATAAAAATATTTAAAAAAAAAATCCATATCTGGACTATAATTAACGACGCAATAACAAAATGAAACTAAATGAGTATAATGAAACGTATTAGTAGATTCAAATTAATAATTGCTTGCCTATATTCACTATTAAAATTATCGACTTATTTTTTTACATTAATTTTTAACTGTCATTTCAGCAACAACGTAACATCAATGTATTAGAGAGGGAAAAGAAAAAAAGTAAAGTTGTGTTTACATAATTTATTTGCTAATAGAACTGTTTTTTCGACCACAATCTACACAAAAAGCGTACAAAAAGTACAGTCTTTGTGTAACTAAATTTGACACATGATGCAACGAAGCCAATTACACTTCCCCTTTTTACTTTCTTCTATCTTCAGTAGAGGAAAGTATTGTAATCGAAATTGTTTTCGATCGGTTAAATCCAGGATTTACACGTTTTAGGGGTCAGAGACAGGGCCGTGCGAAGAGAAAACTACGCCCGGGGCAGCGTGTCAATTTGGCGCCCCCCTCCCGCCTCTCCTTCAAAATTGATAAAGGGCAGAAACAGAAATAAATTATATTGAATAAATATTTTGCGTTTATTTTAGAACTTTAAAAGATTAATTTTAATTCAGAAATTCCAAACAACTAAATAACAGAAAAGAAAATTGCACTTATTTGTTAATGAGATCATGATGCTTTGCGACAGATTTTTCTTAACCTTTCTCACATATTTTTCTAGCCATTTTTAGTTCTTGTTAGTCTTTAAGCTGCAGAAAATGGGTAAAAATCGCTAACAACCAGATTGGAAACAAGCGGTCCCTTCAACCAATAAGTACTAAAAAAGCAAAACAAACAAAAAACCTGCAGAACATAATGTAAAAAATAAAAATAAATTATAATTTCAGTACATTAATTAAGAAAGATAACTGAAGCAATGTTTTAATTAATATAAAATATAATATCAGGCAAATGCATTTACTTCCATTTTATGTTTCTTGCATTTAGGGTAACAAAATCGTTTATTATTTTATGTGTAAAGATTGTGACACACTGAATTTTATAGAAAGTAAATTCAGGTTGCTTAATCTCTCGACTCATAGTAGATCTTAAGTAGTTTTTTACTATTTTATTGTTACTGGAATACTTATAAATTATGTACGCTGTCTACATGTTTTTGTAATTCCTTGTTTTCCCAATCTTAAAATTATGGAGCAACTAAAGGATTTCTAAATGATCCATTTTATAAAAGTTCTTATACAATGGTAGAAATAAGGTTTTCGCATTTAAAACCTCGCTTAACAAATGAAGTCCATTCAAGTCAGCAATAAAGGGCAAGGTCCAGGCAATATTAACAGATTTTCGATAACTGATTTTAGATTCGCACCAGCCAGAAACTCAAATTCTTGTTTTACATTTCTCAGTTTCTCAAACCTGCAGTTTAGTTGCACGGTTATATTGTCTCTATGTAACACGAAATCCTTCACATTCATATAAATTTCCACTTTCATCTGAAGCCTCGTAGTCAAATTGTTCTGCGAATTTTACCTTTTCTGTTTTGCTCAAATAAGGACTCTAGATTTACAGACATAACCAAATCTTCGCTTTCTTGTTCAAAAATTCCCTCTCTTATTGTCTGAAATGTGTTTTTTAGCGTTTCAATCAGTTTGTTGGCGATCAAAACATTGACAGTTTTTTTTTCTTCTTTTTTTTCGTGAGAATAATATTAACCTTTTCTATTTCATTTAAAATGCTGTGTCAAACTAGTAGGCCGTAAATAAAGGGGAATTTCTTTATTTGATTTATTAAGCTTTTTGCTCCTGAGTAAGTTTACTCATTTTACTTCATTTCTATAAGGTCTTCCAGAGCTTTTAAAATCTGTGGCAATTGTTTGTAAACTGCAGATATAGCTTTATTTTTTCATGACCATAGAGTATCGCAATGTTTCTTTAAATAAACTGATAAGTGGGACATAAGTATATCCCATCTTTCAGTAGAAGAGAAGAAAAAACAAACACATTTTATGCAGTTCCTGACATTTTTGGACATACACAAGCAGCACGAACTCAAAGTTTAGAGAATGTGCAGAACAAGGTAAAAAATAGACGAATTTATTTACTTCGACAATTCGAGCTTACACAAAATTATATTGGGAAGCCATATTTGCACCATATCACAACATTGAGCTCTGAAGGGTTGATATTGGTATTGTTTATGACGGCCGATTATCTACAAGTTGGATATAGTAGGCCGGAGTGGGATGGGAGTGTCCTCTGTAAGGTCTTTCTAAGGGAACCTAACCAGTATTTACGCAAGGTTCGAAGAAAACTACGGACAATTTCGAACGATTAGGCTGACGTGCACGATTGGGTCGAACGCAGCACCTCCCGCCCACCGTCTTTGAGAACAGAACCTCTCATCGAGATTGTCGGACATTAGCTTATCTTAAATTTCTTATGCTAATTTTTTTCCTTTTTTTTGACTTGATGCAGTCAAGAAACCTTTCCACGAATGAAAATTTTCTATTTTCGGTATCGTATAATTTGCGTCATTTGTTCTTTGTCAGGTGTACTGGATTCCTAAACTGGACTGTGTTTAAAATTCAGTAACTTGCAAATGGTTACAATTATTACAAGAAATTCTTGCAGGAGGATTATGTAAGATATTAGAAGTATTTTTACTGCGGTTCTCGGCTTTAGTTCCAAATAGCAGAGACAGATGGCAAGCAATAAGCACTCAATGGAGGTCTAAACTGAAATCCCCTAGCATCATACGAAGGAAGAAGGTTAAATATATAGAACAGGCTTAACAGAAATAAGATTGTATTGGAAAATGAGACCCACTCCATACATTTAGCCTCCTCTTTTCGCATCAGTGTTGGGCGATTTCGGTTTTGGCCTTGATTGAGCGACTATGGTGCTAGATGTTGTCTTTATAGTGCTTGTGTGGTTATACATTGCTGGCATAATTGTCAATTCAGTATAAACTTGATTGATTTACACGAATATGGTTTTATAAAGTATACTGCTGTAATCTGAATTGACTATAAACCTGTTTAATTCTTCAACAAATCATCGATATTTATGTTGTAATGTGAAATTGTAAAAGTGCAGTATATGAATTGAAAAAGTCATTTGTAACGCGAGCAGCTAGTGGATTTAGTCTGCCCCTCGGGATTGCACTATCACTCTAAAGCGTAAGCTGGGTTCCCGAGGTGGTCATCCCTGCTTGCAGCGCCATGTATAGTTGTTATTTGGAACTAAAGTAGGGAATCGAGGTAAAAAAATATTGACATTTTACATTACCTTCCCGCAATTTTTTTTAAATAGCTGTCACCATTTACAGGTTACTGAATTTTAAAAACAGTCAGTCCATTTTAGAACACTCGGTATATGGAGTGCGATCGAACGAAATTGAAAAATACCTTGCTCTATTAATTTCTTCTACAATCGTTTTTCTTACTTCATTAGCAAGAAAGTTCATAATTTCATCCTGAATATATTTTGCATTTATCTTTTTCACTTTCAATAATTTTCACTTTAGCTCTTTTCAAATTTGCTGTCGATTATATGATTTAATTTTAAACGTCTCTCAAGTTTCTTTTAGCGAATGCATGCATTCCTGTGTTCTAGAGCATTTTTATGCTCAGGAATCTTAGGATTTAATTTCTTCCACATGAAAAACCCACAATCTGGATTGGCTAACTTTGGAGGGCGATCATGATAATTGGTGAATAGTAAAAAGAAGAAACAAAATATAGTGATTCCCTTAATTAAGTTATCCAATAAGCCGCAATCACCGTTAATAATTTCTCCTCAAGGTATAATTTTCTTGAACGTTAGTTTGGAAAATTGTAGTCCTTATGCAATCGCAGATTTCATGTAATCAGCATTTTCATCCTGTGCGGGACATTTTTTTAACAGCAATGTAATGACCGAATGACTATAAGAATGATCCCATAGTGGAATCAGAATAGGTTAGCAATTCATATTCACTGAGTGTGGCAGGTGGCAGAAACTTTCGTATACGATGTAAAGGGCCCGCAGAGTGCAAAAGTTTAAGAAACACTGCAATAAAATATCACAAAAGCATATTATAAAATCATCAGATCTAAAGAGCTCAATGAAAAGTAAATGTGAACAACGCAATAATTTTGAAATGAAAAATGTACATACTTCCATTGGGAAAAATATTCCCGATATGTAAATATATAGATTTAGTTTTACAACAAGATAAAGTAAAAAAACTAAAACCCAACTACGACAAAAAACTACGCTGAAAAAGTATAAAAGTACCCCATGAATACAGGTAAAGTCACAAGCAAATGCTAGTAATATATAGATATATTCAAAATGTACAAGTAAAGCGCTTTTGAATGATACCAAACACGGCATATTTATCTTAACTTTATTTTTTGACGTATGACGCTTCCAGTATTTGGTAGTAGTGACGCACATATCCGTCGATGGCAGCAAATGGGTAATGGACCGATTAGTGGATGAGGTCGTTAGTGTAATGTGTAAATGTGTAATGTAGATTGAAGGTTTCATGTATTAAGATGACCTAGGAAGATTTCTTAATCTATCTAATTCTGCTAACGATTGACTGTCATGTGGATTTTTAAGCAACTTATTATGATCCAAGGCACTTATAAACAAACCCTCTATGGTTTTGAAGTGAAGCGCTTTAAAATGATACCAAACACGGCATATCTAGCTTAACTTTATTTTTTTACTCTGTATATTTTGTCCGCTAGAAGGCGCCACATTGAATTTGGTGAAAATCTATATAGCCTATAACCAGCGGACAATTAAGACGCTTCTAATGATATGTCATTTGTCGAATTCTGATTAGTGGTTTAGAAGTTACGAGGGAACAGATGAACATACATACATACATACATACATACATACATACATACATACATACATAGCCTGTCAAAATCATAACCCTCCTTTGGCTTTGCCGTAGTCGGGTAAAAATATAGAATATCGAAGAATGAAAAAAAAAATTCTAATGAAAAGGATCGACGACAATAATAATAATAAAAAAACGGAAATTGGTAGTACAAATTTGGCGCCCCTAAATTTCCGCGCCCGGGGCGACCGCCTCCTTCGCCCCCCCCCCTTTCGCACGGTGCTGGTCAGAGATTCCAAAAAACATGTTTATAGAAAATGTCTGTCTGTCCGTACGTCTGTGTGTCGCCATTGTACCATCGAAAAGTGTGTGAAGTTATGCATAGAATTGAACCAAATTTTTTAAAAAATCTTTTGGCTATGGCAAGCAGGTCCTCCCTGAATTTGGAAAGAATCCGCCGGAAGGGGCGCTGTAATAGCGATTTTTGTGCCATTTTGAATATTGTAGCATCGAAAAGTGTATGAAGTTATGGATAGAATTGAACCAAATTTTTTGTGTATGTGTTTGGCCATGGCAAGAAGCTCCTCCCTGAATTCGGAAAAATTCTGCGGAAGGGGGCGCTGAAAAAACGATTTTTGTGTCATTTTGAATATTGTACCATCGAAAAGTGTTTGAAGTTATGCATAGAACTGAACCAAATATTTTGTGTATGTTCTTGGCCATGGTAAGAAGGTCCTCCCTAAATTTGGAAACATTCTGCAGGAAGGGGCCATTATTAATAGCGGTTTATGTGTAATTTTTTTGATTTTTCATAGTTGTATCGTATATCGGTGGCTTGTGAATGGACGGGAACTCAATATCCTGATAAGCCGACTATTCGCGAACAGCTAACATACAACAGAATAACGAAATACTATTGATTTTAATAAATATCTCGATCGAGATTAACCCTTCGCTGCACGCACATACGTAAAGAATTATAATTTTCGGTATGTGCCATGAATTTTGCTAATGTGATCACTATAACTGATCAAAAACAACCCAAAGAATGGAATAACACTTATTTTGCACAATGCGAGAGGACTTCATTAGACAAAAAAATAGAATTTGTTCTTCGGAAACAAAACAAAAATTCGATCAAGCTATTAAGGTAAAATTTACTTTTATTATTTTTACTGAATACTTAAAAATATTAATATAAAAAAAGTTGCACAGTGGTTAAGCAGAAAAAAATAATTAATTTAAGCTCATTTAGTTGCAAAATATAGCAATACAAATTTTTAAACCCCTAATTGTGTACATATGGTACACACCATAAAATATCAATTTTTAGATGAAATTTTGAAATTTAATTTTTTTAACTATTTTTCTTTTTATTAGACCGATAACCAGATTTCAAATAATTTGTTTCATAAAAATAGAAAAAATCGTGCAGTGAAGTGTTAACACGTTTTCACTCCGATTAATTGTCTGAAGCAGAAATTTAAGATGAAAGTCAAAGTTGATATAGTATTGAACTAATTAAAATGAAATATTGACATTTGTAGCAACATTTTGAAATATTAAAATATATGAGATAGAAGAAAGTTTTGGGATTGGCACATCCAACTAGTTTGGAGTAGTTTTCTAAACATTCCTAGCAAAGAACATCTGCGTTACGCGTAATCCAATTTTTCATTATTATCATCTTGACTTGCATCTTTCTGGTCCTTCTTACTTTTTATTTTTCCCTTCTCCTTTTGTTTTAGTAAACTTGATAACATGCCTAATTTGGTTAGTCTGTGCAAAAAGAAAGTGAAAAGTTAATAACACTTAATCATCCGGTACAAAAGAAACTGCGGCATGTATCCCATTTTGCATGGTACAGACGTCGCAAATCACAGTTACCAGACATCGCTAAGGAAAATGGCGTACAGTACACACAGTATTCTATATACAAACGCTACACTTAGTTTTGACTTCGAAATCATACATGCATTTAGTAATTAGCGTATGAAAAGTATTTAAGCATAACGTGTTTAAAAGTTTGTGACAGTGAAATCATGCACTTACGTCAAAATAAGGATTGTACATCTACAAGTAAACATAGAAATGGGATTCACACTATACACTGGTTTAAATAATTTCATTGCGCACCTATACTGCGCGTTTGACGACCATCTATATCTATCGATAATTATTACAAGAAATACAAGCAGTGCGGCAACGGGTTTCCTGTATTAATCTATTCTATTGGTTTTCAGTCTGTTCTACGCCATGGCCTCTGTTCCTGCATCGAAAAAACATTACAATCTGTAAAAAAACTAGTTTTATCGTGTATTTCTGGTCTTGTAAAATCTTGGTTTACAATGAAAACCAATGGACGCAATCAGAGGTTTTTCGCGAATTCCCAAAATTTGTTTTCTGGATAAGGCGAGTTTTGAAATTCACGTCCTGATATATATATATATATATATATACTATATGTATTACCATTCTTTCTTTTGCAACATATTTATAGATGTTTCGAAAAAAAATATATATACTATATATATATATATAAGAAAGAAAGAAAATTAAATAAGTTATAAGCTGGTAAAGTTGGTATAAAAAAGAAAAGGGGTTGATACGAAAGCAACCCTTCTGATGATCTGAAATGAAATTAGAAAAATATTCTTAATTAGTAAGAATGTCGTTATAGCTCTCCCCTACCTATGAGAAAACGGAAATCTTTTTTTTTTCAAAATGGCGGCTGTCTGAAAAAAAGACATTTTTCGATTCTTTTCTATTTTCATTATTTTAAATTTCTTAAAATAGAAAAAAAAAAGATACATGGTAGGGGCGATAGAAAGTTATACATTGAAGGTTGGTACAAAATTCGAAGTAAATCGGTTAAGAACTTGAGATAGACTGTCAATAATATTGAAAAAAGTAGTTTTGAGAAAAATATGTTTAAAGTTTTGAGCAAAAGTTTCAGGCAATCACAGCGGTCTAACAAGGAAGGTCTCCATACGGGCATACTCCGAAAAATCTGAAAAAAAACCTAGAATGTTCTACTCATGAGGATAGATATGTTTATAAAAAAAATTCGGCGGAAATTCGATAGAGCGTCCGTAAAAAAAATAATGAAAATTTTGATACTTGGCGATTTATCACCGGTTGGCGATGGAATAAAATAAAAAAAAAAAAAAATACTTTATATGTCAAATGCTCTTTAAGATAAAAATGTTTCATTATAAACTATATTAAATAAATTTAATGTAAATAACTTTAGTTTTATCAGTTTTAGTTTGATTTAACTATAGTTTTGTCATATAAATATATACATTTATAATGACAGTTAAAAAAGAAAAAAAATGGCCATAATTTTTTTTTCAAAAAAAAAATATGGCCATTTTTTTTCCCCCATTCTGACCAGAAAATCAGAGTTCTAACTTTTTACGACTGCTCTTTCACCTTCACCTAACACTTCATTTATAATGGCTGTTTCATAATATTAGAAGCCATCAGTCCATCAGAAGAAAATATCTAGGTTAAAGCGGAAATTCGGTTAAGCACGACTCGGATAATTGGGGCTCTACTGTAGCTCAGTTTTAAGCCTTAAATTCGCGATTATATTTATGTAAAACGAAGCCATCCGAATCCGCTAAAGAACTCCTCATTTACGATTCAGTCATAAACATCTACAATAAAGTTTGGGTAGGACGTCACTATCTCAGAATAATACACAAATGCTGCAAAAAAAAAATCAATTCATTTATATTTTTTCAAAATAGCACGTATTTTAATTAATTTTTTCAGTTTTTATGAGAAAGTGGCAACAAAAAGATATAATTGCTATTTTCCAACTATTTTTCCTTTACTTTCTATATAAATGGATTACTTGAGTTGCCAAAATTAAACAAATGTTGCTAAAACTGCAAAAAAATTAATATTTCAAGAATAAATGGAGATACAGTTTTCAAACAAATTGCATTTAAAAGAACTTATTTTCCCCAATACGACGGTCTAAAAATTAAAAAATGAGCGATGCGTAGAAATTTCAAAAATTACTATAGAGCATTTAATCGTACAGTGATACATCTGCTTTGTTTATTGTTGGCTTCTGTAAGGTAACGTTGTTTTTTGGAGACAAAATAAGCTGGGAGACAGAAATAGCATACCGTACCGGGGGCAAATAAAAATGTATAAATTTATATAACAGACGCAAAATAATACAGCTATAAATAAACTTATTTCCATTTATCATTGGGGCAATAACGTTAAAATACGCCAATATTTCCATAATCGAGTTTTTAATTATGCTTCAATACATTTTTTACACATATATGACGTTATATATTCACCACGTCCTTTATATTTCCAATATGGTGTAATATTCCATAATTTTAATTCGTCAAATTAATTAAATAGTTATAATTTTTCGCATGGAAAACACAAAACTGAAAAATTATGACGTAACATTTACTTTTGTTTTTAAATCTTCAAACTATTTATTTTATTTTCATTTGTCACGCGAAAATCTTGCAATAGAAAAGTAATTGTTGTGGTAAAAATTTTATTGTGGATTTTTAATTGTTGGCAACAGTTGTAATGAAAAATGTTTAAATTTGATAGGAAATTGCTGTTAAATTTGTGGTTTTTTTATTAATGAAAAATTAACTATAAGTTATTTCGATTCCGGATTGCTTTAGTTGCCTCGCCGTGTTTTAATACACATGTGCATAACATTTTACAATTCTGGACTCCAAACTGTAGATTTGTACTGCATTACAGACAGACAGACAATTTTTCATTTTTATATATTAGATTATCGTCTTTATTATTTATATTGGCTTTATTAATACTATTGCCCGATTTGTTTCTGCGTAATGGGCTAAAAAAAAGAATTTTTTTTTTTTCAAAATTCTAGACCAGAACGAAAGACAAATTTCCAGAATGACCAGAAAGTAATGAACAATTTAAATGAACATAGTTATTTCAATGCATAATTCCCAGTCAGTTTACTTTTCTTAGTTTAACTTCTTTTACTTACAAAAATTTTTAGTTTCAATTATATTACACAGAAAAACCCAGGAATTTAACATCAGCACCCATAAAATTCCACCTTTACTAACACACTGAAGATTTAAGAAAAGCGTACAAACAGTATTTCATCTGCTGTTATCCAAAAAGCTCAAAAAACATGTCAAAAGTTTCTGTTACTGTTCGAAATTGGTATGTTGTTTAATATCTAAAAGACATCTATTTCACAATTCGCAGTCGAACGCAGTCCCTTCACATACCTCTGAAATAATTTGAATTTAAAACAGTCAGACAACTGAGAAAAAAGTGACATTCTTTAAGATGACTACACAGAAAAACTAGTATGTTGTGGCTATCACAAAACTTTCTTCTATATAAATCACACCAATTAAATCATTTAAATAGCACAAGAAATTACACTAATTCATGTCAAAGTATACCTGAATTTGAAGTTTCATGAAAATTCGTGTAGTTATTGAGATAGAGCTATGGTAACAATTTTGAAAAATGCAGCATAAGAGCGTCACCATAGCATGCAGCATAAGAGTTGATATTTATGTTGTAATGTGAAATTGTAAAACTGCAGTATAAGAATTGAAAAGTCATTTGTAACGCGAGCAGCTAGTGGATTTGGTCTGCCCCTCGGGATTGCACTATCACTCTAAAGCGTAAGCTGGGTTCCCGAGGTGGTTATCCCTGCTTGCAGCGCCATCTATAGTTGTTATTTGGAACTAAAGTCGGGAATCGAGGTAAAAAAATACTGACATTTTACATTACCTTCCCGCAATATTTTTTAAAATAGCTGTCACCATTTACAGGTTACTGAATTTTAAAAACAGTCAGTCCATTTTAGGACACTCGGTATATGGAGTGCGATCGAACGAAATTGAAAAATACCTTGCTCTATTAATTTCTTCTACAATCGTTTTTCTTACTTCATTAGCAAGAAAGTTCATAATTTCATCCTGAATATATTTTGCCATTTATCTTTTCCACTTTCAATAATTTTCACTTTAGCTCTTTTCAAATTTGCTGTCGATTATATGATTTAATTTTAAACGTCTCTCAAGTTTCTTTTAGCGAATGCATGCATTCCTGTGTTCTAGAGCATTTTTATGCTCAGGAATCTTAGGATTTAATTTCTTCCACATGAAAAACCCACAATCTGGATTGGCTAACTTTGGAGGGCGATCATGATAATTGGTGAATAGTAAAAAGAGGAAACAAAATATAGCGATTCCCTTAATTAAGTTATCCAATAAGCCGCAATCACCGTTAATAATTTCTCATCAAGGTATAATTTTCTTGAACGTTAGTTTGGAAAATTGTAGTCCTTATACAATCGCAGATTTCATGTAATCAGCATTTTCATCCTGTGCTGGACATTTTTTCAACAGCAATGTAATGACCGAATGACTATAAGAATGATCCCATAGTGGAATCAGAATAGGTTAGCAATTCATATTCACTGAGTGTGGCAGGTGGCAGAAACTTTCGTATACGATGTAAAGGGCCCGCAGAGTGCAAAAGTTTAAGAAACACTGCAATAAAATATCACAAAAGCATATTATAAAATCATCAGATCTAAAGAGCTCAATGAAAAGTAAATGTGAACAACGCAATAATTTTGAAATGAAAAATGTACATACTTCCACTGGGAAAAATATTCCCGATATGTAAATATATAGATTTAGTTTTACAAAAATATAGAATATCGAAGAATGAAAAAAAAAAATTCTAATGAAAATGATCGACGACAATAATAATAATAAAAAAAAACGGAAATTGGTAGTACAAATTTGGCGCCCCTAAATTTCCGCGCCCGGCGCGACCGCCCCCTTCGCACCCCCTTTTCGCACGGTGCTGGTCAGAGATTCCAAAAAACATGTTTATAGAAAATGTCTGTCTGTCCGTACGTCTGTGTGTCGCCATTGTACCATCGAAAAGTGTATGAAGTTATGCATAGAATTGAACCAAATTTTTTAAAAAATCTTTTGGCTATGGCAAGCAGGTCCTCCCTGAATTTGGAAAAAATCCGCCGGAAGGGGGCGCTGTAATAGCGATTTTTGTGCCATTTTGAATATTGTACCATCGAAAAGTGTATGAAGTTATGGATAGAATTCAACCAAATTTTTTGTGTATGTGTTTGGCCATGGCAAGAAGCTCCTCCCTGAATTTGGAAAAATTCAACGGAGGGGGCGCTGTAATAGCGATTTTTGTGTCATTTTGAATATTGTACCATCGAAAAGTGTATGAAGTGCACAGAACTGAACCATTTTGTGTATGTTCTTGGCCATGGTAAGAAGGTCCTCCCTAAATTTGGAAACATTCTGCAGGAAGGGGCCATTATTAATAGCGGTTTATGAGTAATTTTTTTGATTTTCCATAGTTGTATCGTATATCGGCGGCTTGTGAATGGACGGGAACTCAACATCCTGATAAGCCGACTATTCGCGAACAGCTAATATACAACAGAATAACGAAATACTATTGATTTTAATAAATATCTCGATCGAGATTAACCCTTCGCTGCACGCACATACGTAAAGAATTATAATTTTCATTATGTGCCATAAATTTTGCTAATGTGATCACTATAACTGATCAAAAACAACCCAAAGAATGGAATAACACTTATTTTGCACAATGCGAGAGGACTTCATTAGACAAAAAAAATACAATTTGTTCTTCGGAAACAAAACAAAAATTCGATCAAGCTATTAAGGTAAAATTTACTTTTATTATTTTTACTGAATACTTAAAAATATTAATATAAAAAAAGTTGCACAGTGTTAAGCAGATAAAATTAATTAATTTAAGCTCATTTAGTTGCAAAATATAGCAATACCAATTTTTAAACCCCTAATTGTGTACATATGGTACACACCATAAAATATCAATTTTTAGATGAAATTTTGAAATTTAATTTTTTTAACTATTTTTCTTTTTATTAGACCGATATCCAGATTTCAAATAATTTTTTTCATAAAAATAGAAAAAATCGTGCAGTGAAGTGTTAACTCGTTTTCACCCCGATTAATTGACTGAAGCAGAAATTTAAGATGAAAGTCAAAGTTGATATAGTATTGAACTAATTAAAATGAAATATTGACATTTGTAACAACATTTTGAAATATTAAAATATATGAGATAGAAGAAAGTTTTGGGATTGGCACATCCAACTAGTTTGGAGTAGTTTTCTAAACATTCCTTGCAAAGAACATCTGCGTTACGCGTAATCCAATTTTTCATTATTATCATCTTGACTTGCATCTTTCTGGTCCTTCTTACTTTTTATTTTTCCCTTCTCCTTTTGTTTTAGTAAACTTGATAACATGCCTAATTTGGTTAGTCATATTTCTCACGCGGAAATCTTGCAATAGAAAAGTAATTGTTGTGGTAAAAATTTTATTGTGGATTTTTAATTGTTGGCAACAGTTGTAATGAAAAATGTTTAAATTTGATAGGAAATTGCTGTTAAATTTGTGGTTATTTTATTAATGAAAAATTAACTATAAGTTATTTCGATTCCTGATTGCTTTAGTTGCCTCGCCGTGTTTTAATACACATGTGCATAACATTTTACAATTCTGGACTCCAAACTGTAGATTTGTACTGCATTACAGACAGACAGACAATTTTTCATTTTTATATATTAGATTATCGTCTTTATTATTTATATTGGCTTTATTAATACTATTGCCCGATTTGTTTCTGCGTAATGGGCTAAAAAAAAGAATTTTTTTTTTTTCAAAATTCTAGACCAGAACGAAAGACAAATTTCCAGAATGACCAGAAAGTAATGAACAATTTAAATGAACATAGTTATTTCAATGCATAATTCCCAGTCAGTTTACTTTTCTTAGTTTAACTTCTTTTACTTACAAAAATTTTTAGTTTCAATTATATTACACAGAAAAACCCAGGTATTTAACATCAGCACCCATAAAATTCCACCTTTACTAACACACTGAAGATTTAAGAAAAGCGTACAAACAGTATTTCATCTGCTGTTATCCAAAATGCTCAAAAAACATGTCAAAAGTTTCTGTTACTGTTCGAAATTGGTATGTTGTTTAATATCTAAAAGACATCTATTTCACAATTCGCAGTCGAACGCAGTCCCTTCACATACCTCTGAAATAATTTGAATTTAATACAGTCAGGCAACTGAGAAAAAAGTGACATTCTTTAAGATGACTACACAGAAAAACTAGTATGTTGTGGCTATCACAAAACTTTCGTCTATATAAATCACACCAATTAAATCATTTAAATAGTACAAGAAATTACACTAATTCATGTCAAAGTATACCTGAATTTGAAGTTTCATGAAAATTCGTGTAGTTATTGAGATAGAGCTATGGTAACAATTTTGAAAAATGCAGCATAAGAGCGTCACCTGTTGAGCGATTTGTATCAAAACATAAACAGCACTAATTCATGTCGAGCTATACCTAAATCTGAAGTTTGTTGAAAATCCTAGTATTAGTTTTTGAGATAGAGCTATTGCGGAAATCGCAAAAAATTCAGCATAGCAGCGCCACCTGTTGAGCGATTTACACCAAAATGTATAAAACGTCAATTCATGTCAAGGACTAGATCACCCTAACCTAGGCACCAACCAGAATCTGGCATAGGTGTTAAAAACCTAGGCAGGAAATTCCCTTCCATGACTCAGCCAAAGCCACAACCACGGCAACAGACCCAGAAAACCAGCAGGTATTTACCAAAGAAAAATTAAATATAATACATAATAAAAAAGTAAGTGCCCCGACACTTACAAAGAAAAACATAATGGTATACAGAAATTTAGGATATTTACAATTTTTGACATATGTCTCAAGCTCTTAAAACAAGGCAAACAGGATTTATAGACAATTTTTTACAATATCATGTCAAGGACTAACTGAATCTGAAGTTTGATGAAAATCCATGCATTAGTTCTGGAGATTGAGCTATTGTGGAAATCGTGACAATACTACATAGCAGCGCCACCTGTTGAGCGATTTACACCAAAACATAAAAATCACTAATTGATATCAAGGTATAGCTGAATCTGAAGTTTGATGAAAGTTCGTGCATTAGTTATTGAGATAGAGCTATAGTGGAAATTCCGAAAAATACTGCATAGCAGCGCCACCTGTTGAGCGATTTACACCAAAATATAAACAGCTCTAATTCATATCCAGTTGTGCCTGAATCTGAAGTTTGTTGAAAATCCAAGCATTAGTTCTGGAGATAGAGCTATTGCAGAAATTGCAAAAATGCAGCATAGCAGCGCCACCTGTTGAGCGATTTACAACAAAATGAATAAAACGTCGATTCATGTCAGGGGCTAACTGAATCTGAAGTTTGATGTAAATCCATGCATTAGTTCTGGAGATTGAGCTATTGTGGAAATCGTGAAAAATGTTGTATAGTAGCGCCACCTGTAGAGCGTTTTACACCAAAAACTAATCAGCATCAATTTATTTCAGGGATTAACTGAATATAATTTTTTTATCAAATCCTGTGCATTAGTTCATGAGATAGAGCGTCCGCAAAATTTGTGTCACATACATACAGACAGACAGAGTGACAGATTCACAGACAGACAGAGTCACAGACTCACATACATACATTTTGTAAAAACATGTTTTTCGGAATCTTTGACCCTTAAAACATCTAAATCCGTCGAAAATCGGAAACCGAAAATTTTCACGAATCCAATACATTCTTCTTGTAAAGCAGAAAATAAAAAGTTAAGAGTTAAAAGAGTAAAGTTAAAAGTTAAGCAGAAAGTAAAAAGTTAAAAGTATTAATATCCTGGGCATTTTAAATATAAGAATGCATCAAACGCACATAGACTTAACATTACGAGGGGAAATCGGAAACTGGGTGACTAGCAGCCTTAAAGAACAAATCGCGAAACATTTCTCTGCATTTAAAACGTTTTCTTTTAAAAATATTCCCATTACAATACACATCGTTCATTATCAAGCGCCCCCATATTACCTAAATGCGCCGAAAAATCCCGAAAATGTCTCATTATTTTTCTAAAAATGTTTTGTTCCAAAAGCCATGAATGTCTTCATTCAAAAAAGGAAATGGTTACTGCAATGTGAAACATACATATTACGTACGCCACGCTGCAGTACTAAAATACATTTGCAATTTCAAGCCTACAGTTTAAATTGACTCTATTTTATTACTTGCAAAATATTTATTTTTTCTTTTATTTTAAATACTTATTTTTATTGATTTAAAAAATCGGTAGGTCATAATGTGTAATTTTCAAAAGTTATGCTTTTTAAATGCTCATTTTTTTTTATCAACAAAATTATTTTTTTTCAACTGCTTCATTTCATTTTGCGCCACTTATTACGCTTGGCGACAATGGTGTTGGCATGACGGAAAAATACAGTTACTGATTTTATTTCAAATGCAAAGAAAAGTAAAGGTTTAATAAGAAATAAATATTCTAAAACGAAAGCATTTAATTTAAATGTAAAAACAATGTTGTACGGCTTAAAAAGAGTTTTAATTTTCAAAGGTTGAAATTTGAATTTGGTGATCTGTCGTTTGCTCCCGGATAAGACGAAAAAATGGGTACTTTTATGTTAGCCGTGCACGAATATCGCCAATAAGGCTTTAGAAATCGTAAATAACAGCACCTACATATTTACACATCGTCATTTACTATATATGTAAATCGAAAATTTTTATTTTATTTCGATTGATTATAACTCAGATTTTACTGAACAGAAATTTGTAGAACTTACACTGTTGGATAGTAAATTTGGTTTATAAATGGTTTAATGTAAAAATCATCGCTCTAAGTTGCTTAGTAATAGTAACGGGAGTCCTAAAGTTAGGTGAATTCGATTATGAAAGATTTCAAGTTTTACTGAATAGATTATTATGACCAGTTGCACAGTTAGATAATATTTCAGGGATTTTTTCAATATTTATCATATCATTCTAAATTGTTTACTTACGGAGCTATGCGGAAAAAGTTTTCAGTGGTATAGTAAAGAAAATTGGAGGATATACGCTACAGACAAAGGGTATATACTAGAGAGTATATATGCTATAGTTATGAAAGTTGGGCAGAGTTTCTTAAAAAATCCAGAAGTGATGCAGCGTATACCTACCCCTACATCCCTGAGAGTTCTATAATCAAATTAATGCTATTATGAAAGCTATATTTAGATATTTCAATATATATAAAATGAAAAGGAAAATTTCATTCCGGCCGCTTATAACTTGAGTTTTGCTGAATAGAATTTGATGAGACTTACATTGATAATTGTATCTGAATGCGGGATACTGGCTATTTTTTTTCGTACGAAGAGTAGCTATAACATATTCGTTTCATTGCGTATACCATATACCAATTGCAATATTGATACTTTTATATTAGCCGAACGCAAGTGATAAATTGCCAAAAAAATTTCCCATACCATATTCATATTGCATTCATTTCATTTGAAATGTAAACCTTCCATTCGCTTGATTTAAAATACATGATTATAGCTAATTTCATGGTACTTTTCCAATAATACCTTTGGCGTTTTTTAAAGCTCGGTGCAGTTTGGGCTTATAAATGATATAAACATACATGTAAATAAATCTGATGAACGTTTATGCTTATTTTTACATATAAATATAAACATTGTATTTATGTATAACAATATTATTTTTTTTATGTACAAGTTTCTTCTGTTTGTTTGAGAAAATAGGTAAATGACTTTTTTACACTTAATAAATTCCATAAATGTTTAAAGGACTGTTTGGGTATATGAAACAATAGATAGGTTATCAGAAAATATGCATGAAAAGTTAACTTCTCTCGCCAAACTCATTTTCTGTACCTCGTCAAGACCCATACGCTGGAAGAGTACCAATCTATCTATATGTATATTACGCTATTGTACATGGCAGAGAAATCGCGATTATTTGTTAATTGTTTAATGGCAACACCCGGATGAAAAAAATCTCTTTGGTTATTGAACAGCATTTAATGCACCTCCATACCTATAAGAGGGTTACAAAAGGGGGACCGTGTTCTGTCGCCAAATGCCGCCAAGTTTGTCGCCAAATTGGCGATAATTCTAATATTTTGCCAAATTTCCATAGACTTCCATTGTAAGCCAATAAGGTTTACTTGCTTACAGAAAATCAACAAATTGAGATATTTTAATGTAAACCCTATTGGTTTACAATGGAAGTCTATGAGAATTTCGCTAAATATTAGAATTATCGCCAATTTGGCGTCCCTTTTGGCGACAAATTTGGCAATATATCACCAATTTGGCGATAAACTTGGCGGAATTTGGCGACATAACAGGCTCCCCCATATGGTAACCGCGCATTATAGGTATGGAGGTGCATTAAATGCTGTTCAGTAACCAATGAGATGCGTTTCATTTGGGCGTTGACATTAAACATTTAACAAATAATTGCGATTTCTGTGCCACGTACGATAGCGTAATATATATATATATATATATATATATAGATAGATATTTAAGGTAGTCCAAGTAAATTAAATGTAAAGTAAATTATGAGTAAAAGTAACATTATACAATGCTTAGCATGCTTTCCCAAACATAAATTTTAAGGGAGACCAAACTGGTCGCTAATTTTCCTTTAAAATACTAAAACGAAGAAAAACAAGACTGAGAAGAAATGATGCCATAATCAAAATATTTTATTTAATCGTCAAAGAATTGTTTCTAATTTGCCCACGCGAAATACATGGTGTGCTCACAAAGTTTCAAGACTGGTCTGATAATTCAAAATGTATTAAACATTTTTGTACCGCGAACTAAAATTCTTCGAAATATGACCCTTGGGCATCAACACACCGCCACTAGCGTTTTTTCCATTGTTCATAGGCCCCATAGAAGTCTTTGCACGAAAGGCTGTTAAGGGACCTCGTCGAAGCTGCCTGGATCGCTGGAACCTTGACAAATCGCTTCCCTTTCAGGTCTTTTTTGATCCGAGGGAGTAAAAAAGAAAAAGTCCTGGGAGTGAGGTCGGGCCTGTAGGTGGTTTGAGGCAGTATTGCCACCTTAAAGATAGCCAAAACTTCAGCGGCGGCGAGCTACGTGTGAGAGAGTGCATTGTCGTGGGGAACAATCCAATCATTTCTGATGTCTGGGCGGACGCGACGGGTCAGGTCCGTTTTCTCTGGAGTGCTCCACGAGTTTTGGCTATATTTAACGTGGCAATACTGCTGCAAGCCCCTTACAGTGCCAATCTTTTACTCAGCAACTTTTATTTGTTCCCCCTGGTCAAGAAAGATCTGAAAGGGAAGAGATTCGACACGATTCCAGCGACAAGGCAGCTTCGACGAGGTCCCTTAACAGCCTTTCGTGCGAAAATTTCTATGGGACCTATGAACAATGGTAAAAACGCTGGCAGCGGTGTGTTGATGCCCAAGGGTCATATTTCGAAACATTTTAGTTCGCGGTACAAAAATGTTTGACAAATTTTGAATTATCAGACCAGTCTTGAAACTTTGTGAACACTCCATGTATAAAAGACGACAGTTTCCTGCACTCAGATTTTATTATAAGTAGATGCTATTGGTGATTAAAAAATTATGTTACAGAGATTATCACTAAATACAAAGTTATTTTGGCTATTTTAAATAGAAAAAAATCAGATGTATTTTCCTGTTTAAATAGGTTTCATTATACTTTAATATTAGTGCGTATACTTTAATATTGTGGTAAATAAAAAAGTCCTTCCGGCCAGTGCCGGGAGGAAGAGGTAGCTTTCATATTCCTTATTTAAAAAAAAGCCAACTTATATTATTCAAACTCACGAAGCTCAATTAAGTGGAAACCGAATGTAGGAGATTCAATACTAATTTTTATCAATACTAAATCATTATGAATGAGAATTTCGCAAAATTAGTCAGCTTTATCCAAGCTGCTTTTATTTAAAGTAACTTATATTTCGCTGCCAAATTCGGCGATTTCTTAAAGTGCCTGCCATTTTAAGACAACATGGTGGATGAGGCTAACCGGTGAACTTGGTCGAGACCTTAGTAATTGCTGTGCACATGCTCACTCACATCGGAATCGGTTGATACATACGAGTGCTGTCGCAGGCAAAAAATCAGATTTTTCAAAATGTCATCCACGTTAGAAATTGAAACTGCTATATCTGAGCCATTTTTTAAGATAAAGACAAACAAAAAATGCTACTGAATCCTTATAATCCTTATATCAAGGTCAAATACTTCAGAAAGAAACCTTTTTCAATTTCTAATATTTTTGCACCTCACTTTACATATATATATATATTTTAATTTAATGGCCGCCATTTTGAAACAAGATGGCTGATGAAGCTGGCCAGCGAACTTGGTCGAGATATTGATTTATACTATCCACATGCCTTCTTCCATCCAAATAGGCGAATACGTGTGGTATCGCGAGACAAATACAAGATCGTTTCAAAGTGTTAGCCATGATAGAAACTCAAAGTGCTATAATTCAACCACTTTTTAAGATGTAAACAAAAGAACAAATTTTCAGAAACAAAAACTGCTCCAGAATCTTTGTATCAAGGCCAAACACATAAAAAAAATCTTTTTCATTTTCCAATTTTTTAATACCTCACTTTAAATTTTAAATTACATTAAAAAAAAAAAATGGCAACCCTTTTGAAACAAGATGGCGAATGAAGCTGGCCAACAAACTCGGTCGAAACATTGGTATGTACTATGTACAGACCAAGTTACATTCAAATCGGTTCATAAATACGCCTGTTATCGCGTGACAAAAATCAGGGCGTTTCAAAATGTCAGCGACGCTAGAAATTCAAAATGCTATAACTCAGCCAGTTTTTAAGATATAGACGAAACAAAAACTGCTCCCGAATCTTTTTATCGAAGTCAAACACATAAGAAAAAAATATTTTTTCAATTTACAATTTTTTGGTACCACATTTCAGATTTAAATTTTTCTTAAAATTTTAAGTGGCCGCCATTTTTAAACAAAATGGCGGATGAAGCTGGCCAACGAACGGTCGAGACATTGGTCTGTACTATGTATAAACGAAGTTACATCGAAATCGGTTCATAAATACGCCTTTTATCGCGTGACAAAATTCAGGACGTTTCAAAATGTCAGCTTCGCTAGAAATTCTAAATGCTATAGCTCAACCATTTTTTAAGATATAGACAAAACAAAAACTGTTACGGAGTCTTTGTATAAAGGTCAAATACATAAGAAAAAAATATTTTTCCGTTTTCAATTTTTTGGTACCACATTTTAAATTTAAAATTTTTTTAAAATTTTTAAATGGTCGCCATTTTGAAACAAAATGGCGGATGAAGCTGGCCAACGAACTCGGTCGAGACATTGGTATGTACTATGTACACACCGAATTACATCCAAATCGGTTCAGAAATACGAGAGTTACAGTGTGACATAGGTCAGATATATATATATATATATATATATATATATATATATATATATATATATATATATCAATTTTGAACGGAGGGTGGTTTCGGGGTCTGGGGGTCATGATCGATGAAAATATACCAATTTTTTTTTGAAATCTCTTTCCTCCGAACGGCTGCAGTAGGTAGCGTTTTGTAAAGAAAGCTACCTAAAAGAGAATAAGATACTTAAGTACTTACGTAGCCGCTTATTCATAGATTTATCTTGTTATTTTCCCCCTTAAAATACCCATGTAACTTTTATACTTATTACCTATACTAAAGTACATAAGTACTTAATTTTTATGTTTTTTGTATAAATAAATAAAAAATACTTTGTCTTTTAGTACTTTTTAAAGACACATTGACAGTAAAGGTTTCCGTTACAACGCTCTTTAGTTGATATATAAATTACATGATCTGCCTGGTTTAATTTTTACTTTCTTCTATCTTTACAAGAAGAAAGTATTGGATTCATGAAAATTTTCAAATTCCGGTTTTCGACGGATTTACACGTTTTTGGGCTCAGAGATTCCAAAAAACATGTTTTTACAAAATGTCTGTCTGTGACTCTGTGAGTCTGTCTGTCTGTCTGTCTGTCTGTCTGTCTGTGTGTATGTGACACAAATTTTGTGGGCGCTCTATCTCAAGAACTAATGCACGGAATTTAATAAAAATTGATATTCAGTTAGTGCCTAATACAAATTGATGCTGATTAGTTTTTGGTGTAAATCGCTCAACAGGTGGCGCTGCAATGCTGCATTTTTCACGATTTTCGCAATAGCTCTATCTCAAGACCTAATGCACGGATTTTGATCAAACTTCAGATTTAGTTAGTCCTTGATATGAATTGATGATGATTACGTTTTGGTGTAAATCGCCCAACAGGTGGCGCTGTTATGATGAATTTTGCAGGATTTACACGATTTCCCCAATAGCTCTATCTTAAGATCTAACGCACGGATTTTCATCAAACTTCAGATTAAGTTAGTCCTTGATATGACTTGCTACTGATTAAATGTTGGTGTAAATCGCCCAACAGGTGGCGCTTCTCTGCTGCCTTTTCCACGATTGCTTCAATAGCTCTATCAATAGAACTAATGGACCAATTCTCATCTAACTTCAGATTTAGTTGTATGTTGACACAAGTTTTTGTTAATTAGGTTTTGGTGTTAATCACCCAATAGGTGGCGCTGCTATGCAGAAATTTTCACGATTTTCGCTATTGCTCTATCTCAAAAACTAATGTACGGATTTTCTCCAAACTTCAGATTCAGTCAGACGTTGACATAAATTGTTGCTGATTAGGATTTGGTATAAATCACCCAATAGGTGGCGCTGCTAGGGAGCATTTTGCTGAATTTAGACGATTTCAGCGATAGTCATATCTCAAGAACTAATGCACGGAATTTCATATCGTTAGAATCCTCATGAGATGCATAGATTGCCATTTAATTTTGGCAGTGTGATAGCGAATTTTGAAGTATTAACATGTATGAGATAGAAGAAAGTTTTGGGATTGGTACATCCGACTAGTTTTTTAGTTGTTTACACTTTTTCAAACAGGACCTGATACCCAATATTAAAAAAAAAATAAAAACGCGTGTGGAACATAGACCCTCCTGGTCCACTTGCCCCATTTTTATGGGGCAACTGGAGACATGAGGAAAGAAAGATGAAATATATATATATATATATATATATATTATTCTTAGATATTAAAATGTAATTTTGAACATTTCTGTCTGATACAGGGAACCTAACTGAACACATTTACAAAAGTTCAGACTTTAATTCAAATGAATATTAGCCTTTTGAAGCTGAATTGCCAGAATCTGCAGAGTCACATTGTAAAATCATAACCCAGTTGCCCCACGTAACCTTACTTTGTCCCTAAAAGTGTTAAACATAGCGAAGATTACAATTAAATATTAGGGGTATCGAAACACTTTGCGTAACGAAGCAAGCAAACTCTTCTTAAAAACACGGTCTGCAGGGAAAACTGTTAAGGGGTCACTCACACGAAAATACCCGCTCGCTAATGTTAATCTTATGAGAGATACCTTTTTTAATATCTCGTTTGCATTTCACGTTTCCATTCTTTTTGAGGATACATCCAACCAGTGAAAAAAAACAAAAAACAAAAAACAAAAACAAAACAAACAAACAACAAAAACAAAAACAAACTAGTATGTTGTGGCCATCACAAAACTTTCTTCTATATAAATCACGTCAATTAAATCATTTAAATAGTACAAGAAATAACAACTATTTAGCACCAATTCATATAAAAGTATATCTGAATTTGAAGTTGAATGAAAATTCGTGCATTAGTTCTTGAGATAGAGCTATAGCGGAAATTCTGAAAAAAATGTAGCATAGCAGCGCCACCTGTTGAGCGATTTACACCAAAAGTAAACAGCACTAAACGATATCAAGGTATACCTGAATCTCAAGTTTGTTGAAAATCCAAGCATTAGTTCTTGAGATAAAGCTATTGCGGAAATCGCAAAAAATACAGCATAGCAGCCCCACCTGTTGAGCAATTTGCACCAAAAATTAAACAGGACTAATTTATACATCAATTCGTGTCAAGGACTAACTAAATCTGAAGTTTGATGAAAATCCGTGCAATAGTTCTTGAGATACAGCTCTTGTGGAAATCGTGAAAAATGCAGCACAGCAGCGCCACCTGTTGAGCGATTTACACCAAAATTTAAACAGCACTAATTTATACATCAATTCATGTCAAGGACTAACTAAATCTGAAGTTTGATGAAAATCCGTGCAATAGTTCTTGAGATACACCTCTTGTGGAAATCGTGAAAAATGCAGCACAGCAGCGCCACCTGTTGGGCGATTTGCACCCAAAATTAAGCAGCACTAATTTATATCAAGAACTAACTGAATCTGAAGTTTGATGAAAATTCGTGCATTTTTTCTTGAGTTAGAGCTATTGCGATAATCATGAACAATGCAGAATACCAGCGCCACCTGTTGGGCGATTTTCACAAAAAAGCAATCAGCACCAAACTATATCCTGGACTAACTGAATCTGAAGTTTTATGAAAATCCGTGCAGTAGTTCTTGAGATACAGCTATTGCAGAAATCGTTAAAAATGCCGCATAGCAGCGCCACCTGTTGGGCGATTTTCACCAAAAACTAATCAGTTCCAGTTTATATCAAGGTCTAACTAAATATGAAGTTTTATGAAATTTCGTGCATTAGTTCTTGAGATAGAGCGCCCACAAAATTTGTGTCACATACAGACAGACAGACGGACGGACAGACAGACAGACAGACGGACAGACAGACGGACAGACAGACAGACAGACAGACAGACAGACTCACAGACAGACATTTTGTAAAAACATGTTTTTTGGAATCTCTGACTCATAAAACGTGTAAATCCGTCGAAAACTGGAATTCGAAAATTTTCATGAAACCAATACTTTCTTCTTGTAAAGATAGAAGAAAGTAAAAAACCCCCAAAAACGTACAAACAAAACTGAAAAAGTAAAAAACCGCCTTTGTAGAGATCAACCTCGGCTGTACAATGAAAATAAACATTTAAAAATATTAAAATGCAAACAAGATATTTCAAAAAATTCTCTCGTAGGATTAAGATTTGCGAACTGATGTTTTCACGCTGTGAAGTAACCTCTGAAAGGGTTAAGTGCTAGAAGATCGACTTTTACTCACGTAATAGAATAAGTGATCGAGAGTTAATGCAGATACGAAGTAAATGTTTTCAATCCAACGGTGCTATTCTTGTCTATGCAGCTCACGTAGAATCAACTGATTTTTTACTAAAGCCTTTTATCCCAAAATAAAGAGTTTAATCTAAAAAGAAAAATACTTTATTCTGAAACTTTTTAAGAGATGTTAAAAAAAGTTTAATAGATGAAGAATGGTATAGATTGAAGTGGGAGTAAGTGTGCAATATTTTATTCCAGTGTGAAGAACGTATTTGGCACAGAAAAATCATAGCAGAGTTGTGCATAAAATCAATAGCAACACGGTGTGACCAGAAATCTTTTGGCCGCACCAGAGTGCTGTTAGTATCGTATTTTATGGAAGAAACGCCGCACCAGTCGTAAGCGCCGCACTCCTCAAATTGGCCTAAATAAGCTAAAAATATCGTAATCGCCGCACCCGTCGTAAACGCCGCAACTGTGGGAACGACCCCGTCACATTGATCTAACTTTAATAAAAGTTTTCTGGACAGTGTAGGATGCCTGAAAATAAAATGTCTAAAATTTTATTTAAAATATTTAAATGAAGTTTTAAATATTTTTATATTATTTTTTAAATTTGGCAGATGTCAGTTGGTATTTAAACCATCCAGAGCGCGTTATGTAGACCCATCACCTTAGGCGCTCCATGTTCTTTTAAGTGGAGCGCTACTTGGAGTGGGTCGTATCCACTTTAGGCCTTCTTTAGTTTCTATTCGAAGCCCTCAAAATCTGAGTCGTCAATATCAGAGCGGAAGAGTTGTAAATTTTCTTCGCCCACCCTGTATGGTTCGGTATCATCATCGGGAATGTCACAGTTTTCATTAGATTCCAGCCTGTGAAAAACTGGATTTTATTGAAGAAACAGGCACATCTTTCTACGCCCGTTATATCCATTTTGCCATCTATTCCAAAAATCTACTTTATGACACAATTCTAAATTCATTTTTGTTCGGACATGCATGTAATTCGCAGATTTTCTTATTCAAAAACTATGCAATCGCAAGGTTTTTTCCACTTTTTGGTAAAGACAGATGATGTTTCAGAAAATACTGTCAAAGTGGACGTTTTGAACCGAATTCCCGCTCCGGCCGGCCCAAGAAAGAAAATCTTGTCATCACGTGACCATAATCGCCTATAACTCGATAAGTTATTTATTTATCAAAAAAAAGGGAAAATGTGTTGCAATTTAAAATCGCTTCAATAACAAATCTTCCAAATTCATGCCGCTGCGTTTAAAAATGAATCAGAAAATGTGTCAGAAAGTTCCGCGTTGTTGAGCAGGGGACTTAAGAACTGTCTTAAGGAATTTTTATTTTCTCCCAATTAATTCGCGCGAAAAAAATAATCGCGCACAGGGCGTAAATGCCGCACTTGAAAAAATATTAATTTTTAAGCTCGTAAACGCCGCGGCGTTTCTTCCATAAAATACGGTACTCTCATCACTCTAGCGTTGTTTGCGATTCGACTGCAATATTTATTGCTTTTTAAGAATCAATATTTTTACATTGTTACTTTCTTCTATCTGGATTGGATTTGTAAAAAATTTCGACTTCATGTTTTCGACAGATTTATACGTTTTAGAAGGTTCTGAATACGATTTGACTGTTTTTAGAAAATGTTGGTCCTTAATATCTGCATGTACTCAAATTTCAGATTCAGTTAGACTTTGATATAAATTGATGCCGATCAGATTTTGGTGCAAATCGCCCAACAAGTGGTGGGTCTAATGTTGTAGCATTTTTCACGATTGCCGCGATAGCTATATCTCAACAATTCGGAAATTGTACGCTAAACGTGACAAGTGAGGTGCGTTCGCACTATAACTAGTTTAATAAATATTCAGATCTTGGTACAATTGCTGTTCCACTCTTATGCAAAACTGCATGAAAACATACAAAATTTACTAGTATCCGTCAGGCCGAAATGTCGGAGCATGGAGGCGCGTAAACTTAAAAGATATTATTTAAAAAATGTTTTATTTTCTAGATTGCTGTTTAATAGTATAAAAGTAAGTTTGAAATAACAATCGTCGATACCTCATTTTAAAGTGTTTAACTCAGTCGTCAGTTGCCTCGGGTAATGCACAAATTCTAATCTGTCAGCAAGTGCTTCCATACTTCTAATTTGGGTAAAGCCTGTCCTTAGCGAAAATTGCTTCCATTAGAACTTTCTCTAAATGACAAACTACAGTAAAAATGACATAAGTTGTTTTATGTGACAACACCTTTAGATGGATATCTACAGCAGTTTTTGACAATGTTAAACTCGAGGATCTATGTATGGTGGCAAGGTATGCAACAGTTAAAGGTAACTAACTTCGTGTGAATGAGGCTTTTTCTTCTTTCCAATATTTAGAAATAGGTTTGATAAAAAAAATTACAGTTAGAAATGGCTCTTGATACTCAACAAAACGAACTATTATGGCCTGTGGCAAACCTCGAGGTTGAAAACGTGGGCCATAGGCAATATCTTTTACCGTACTTAAAATTACCAATTCTCACTCCGTTCAAATATTGGTATGCAACATAATGCATAACCCTGCATCCAGCTGCTGAGGAAAGTCTAGACTGAAGTCCAGACGCGCGATCATCTTCACTCTATCTTGCTGTTTAATCATTGTGATCTGCTAAAATTCTTGTTTATTGGTACACGCTTTGATTTAAGAAGTACTCCTTGATTATATTCTTTAGCTTGCTTGGTTTTGAGAAAAAAACACATGGTACCTTCAAATCATTCAAGTTAGCCGAAAGCAGTATATCTTTGCGTCGTTTCATAAGGGGTGAGAGGTAGTCAAGAACTTGACTCACGCAAAGTGAGTTCAGAGTCTTTCGGAATTGTGTCTGCTGATCGTCGTTTTGTCTCAATGAGTTTCTTAATGTGAAACATTTTTTTAAAGCTTTAAGTATTTTTTGTCCGCGAAGAATCAAAATGACTTTTAAAGAATGTCTCTTATATAGAGGGATGTCTTTTACGCGATGTAACTACCTAATACGTCCAAGGATTTAAACAAATAAGCCTCTAAAAGGCTCAATGCTTTCTATTTTACCTTCGCGATATCTTTGTTCAAGGTAAGCCATAAGACGACATCCTATCATTGGAAATTCGTCAATAATGAGAAATAACACTGTATCCATTCTGAGCTGTAGATGTATTGCTGACTTTTTAAATTAGAGAACTATTTAAAACACGTTGGTTCTTTAAGCACTGAGTGAGTTACCTTATCTTTGATATTAAATACAGCAGTACCTGTTAGTGCCAAAAGAATGATAGCTTCTGATCCTAACTGCTATATGATTGTTTTACTATTATCTTTGATTTTTGTACATTTTACAGCTCTTCCTTTTCCATTAATAAAAGTTGATTTAGGGAAATTTGTAACTTTTGTTTGCAAAGACAAAAACTGTTCAGTGCATAACTGAAGGCAGCATAATTTGTTGCTCTTTATAATAATTCAGAAATGTTAAAAGTAAAGAGAAACCATTGGATAAGAGAATCTACGGTAAAGATAAAGAATTACCACCGGATGTATTTGAGAAATTTTGATTTTTTTAATCTAGCTCCGATCTTTGAGAACCTGATCCATCGAGTTAGAGGCAGAAAACTTCAAAGATCCTTCAAAGACTTGCTTGTCTGGCACAGCCCACACTTATTTAATATGGCAAGAGGTATAGGTTTTTAACACGTATGTAACACACACTCATAGATAGTCTGCTATACTCCTCTATCAAACTTGATCCTTTATTCATATGAATTGTTGTTATATCGTTATTATGAAAATATTAGGAAGCATCTGGGTTATTTTTATGCGACTTTTCCACATAGAATTAAGCTGAATAACTCTAGACATTTGAATTAATTTCTTTTAACCGTCATTTTCGAAACTTCTGTGTGTAACGTTGCACATATAAAATATGTATATTTCTTAAAATGTACACTAAATCTAGGCAGCAGATTAAAAAAAATCAGGGATTAATTTATGACTTTTAGTGAACATGATTTCTCACGAATTACCTTTCACTGTTGTATCCATTTCTCCGATCATAAGCATATGCGATCATAGTCATATACATTAACGTCGCATTTATTGCTAAGCTTCGCGACATTTGGACGAAATATCACCAAATTTGGCGACCAAACATATATGTCGTCACAAATTAAGCCAATTTGGCTGTATCTGACTAATTTGGCGAAATTTCCATTGAAATTCAGTACTGATGATTCTTCTCTAACCGATTTCTTCGCATTTTAACTTCGTGTTCTCCAGTAAAATTAGCGAAAATCTTAAAACCAATAAATAGGGAAGCTACCTTTTCCAACCCGTACAGCTATTTTTTATTTTGTAATCTACATATTTCTGTTTTCTAGTGTACATTTTGACAAAAAAAAGCTTATCTCATTTACTTCAGAATGTTCACTTGCATTTCAGTTGAAATATATTCACTTACGATGAATTAAAAAAAATTGAGTAATCGTCAGTAATTGGGACCGCTACCAAATTGTTAAATTTGCGCATCAAACAATGCTCAGTAAATTATGAAATTGTCTACAAACCCGATTACGAAAATAGAAACATACATTCGTCTGAATACAAACATACATACATAAGAATACATACATATAAGTAATGCATACATGACATTATATTTTTCTCGAATTCTTTGAGTATCACGCGTAGCCATTCGACTAATGCCCAAAATCGTATTTTCCGTATTCGATTTTCTTTTCGTTTCTCTTAATTTAAAATTCAAAATGAATTGCATCGATTTGGAAGCTTACAAAGAATGAAAAATTTGAAAAAAAGTGGTTGTTACATACGTAGAATGTAGGGAAAGGGGGGGGGGTCAATCTATATCTCAGGTCATCGACTCCATAATGATCCGTAGGAGGTTAAGGGGACAAGGGACCTTAAAATCCTTAAAAATATTTTTTTTTATTTTTTGTAAATTTCACCTAATTATTATTCAAGGGTACTATATGCATTATAGCATGCATTTATCACAAAAAAAAATTAAAAAAAAATTTATTTTTATGAAAAAAATGTAATTTTATGCTTCGTCTTAGAAATCTTCGAAATGTCGCTTGCGCATTCCATATCAATGAAAATCCCCAATATTTTTTATAAAAGTCTGTTTTATATATATAAATAAAATAGAGCATCGAATTTTATATATTTGAATTTAAAGGTAAAAAAAAAAAATTAAAAATTTTGAAATTTTTTCGAAAAAATTTCAAAATTTTTCATTTTTTTTTCTTTTTTTTTAACCTTTAAATTCAAATATATAAAATTCGATGCTCTATTTTATTTATATATATAAACCAAACTTTTATTAAAAATATTGGGGATTTTCATTGATATGGAACACGCAGGGGGCATTTCGAAGATTTCTAAGACGACGCGTAAAATTCCATTTTTTTCATAAAAATAAATTTTTTTACAAATTTTTTTGTGATAAATGCACGCCATAATGCATATAATGTACCTTTGAGTAATATTTAGGATAAAATTTACAAAAAATAAAAAAAAATTGAAAAATTTTGAAATTTTTTCGAAAAAATTTCAAAATTTGTAATTTTTTTTTTTTAACCATTAAATTCAAATATATAAAATTCGATGCTCTATTTTATTTATATATATAAATCAAATTAAAAAAAAATATTGGGGATTTTCATTGATATGGAATGCATAGGGGGCATTTCGAAAATTTCTAAGACGACGCGTAAAATTCCATTTTTTTCACAAAAATAAAATTTTTTTTTATTTTTTTTTGTGATAAATGCATGCCATAATACATATAATGTCCCCTTGAATAATATTTAAGATAAAATTTACAAAAAATAAAAAAAAAATTGAAAAAATTGGAAATTTTTTCGAAATTTTTTTAAAATTTTTCATTTTTTTTTTTACCTTTAAATTCAAATATATAAAATTCGATGCTTTATTTTATTTATATATATAAAGCATACTTTTATAAAAAATATTGGGGATTTTCATTGATATGGAATGCGCAAGCGACATTTCGAAGATTTCTAAGACGACACGTAAAATTCCATTTTTTTCTCAAAAATAAATTAAAAAAAAATTTTTTTTTGTGATTAATGCATGCTATAATGCATATAATGTACCCTTGAATAATATTTAAGGTGAAATTTACAAAAAATAAAAAAATTTATTTTAAGGTCCCTTATCCCCTTAAAATGCATATTTTACAGCAATGGAGCTAATGTTTTAATTAATAACGGGATGAATCTCGTCAAATTTCGACGAAAGAAATTGTTTAAAAACGAACTCATACATAGGTTACTACTTAGTCTTAAAGTTACCAAAATACTAATTCCACACACTTCGACTGTTCAAAATATTAAAAAATTAAACTGTATAATTTATTATACCTAATCAAGATATGTAATTTTGATGAAATTACCCATTGAGGCTGTTATATTTAAAAGGCACTGATGTCATATTGGCGCGACTTTTTTCCTACGCCAGTTCGGCGAAAACTTCAACAGCACGAACAATAACATCCGGGTTACCATATCAAGCAAAATAACGACACCTTGGCGCCAGTTAAATACTCGTTACGTATATGACATTGGCGTCAGAAAAAAATCGCGCCAATATGGAGCGTATATGACATCTGTGCCGTTTAAAATTGCCGATTGAAAATTTAAAAAAATGATTTCACCTTAAGTCAATCATGGAATTATTTTTCGCGTAATATATAAACTTAATGTTATTTTCACCGTCTCATAATTTGCATACGCATCTCTTATATTTGCATTCACCATTTCAAAAATATTACAATGCGCAGTATGTGATTAATACATATATTTCTAAACTCAAAAGCAAGTTTGTCAACTACGACTTTGCATGTGAACATTTGCACTCTTGACTTGTGATTCTAATCTCTGTATCGGCGAGTAAAATTCCAGAAATTTATATCTTTTAGAGGCGTTCGTAGTAAAATATTTATTTTTATCAGAGAAAATGATCGTTTTCATTTAAATATGATGTCATTTTGCCTCATTGAAGCATTTCACCAAGCGTCTCAAACTCAATGAATGAAAAAGAATTGAATTATAACAGCTTTTTGCGGAAAACATGAGTATTTTATTAAAGCATGACGTCATTTTCTGCTCAATTTTTTTCAGAAAGTTTATTTTAAATTTTATGAGAAAAGGGCATCAATAAAGATAAGCAAACCTTATTATTTTTCCTTTCTTTACAACAATGGAAGTAATCCAATTGCTACCATTTTGAAACAAACTCATAGAATATTTTTAAATTTTAAATTTAAGTATAAAAATGGGAATATTTATAAAAAGAATAGCTAGTGCGGGCAAATCTACAAAGAAACTGCTTTCATTAAAAAAAAAGAATTATTAAAATTGGTGAAAAAAAAAAAAAAAAAAAAAAAGCTCAAGGTAGATGACTAAAAAAAGAAAGCCTTATCTTTCAAATATATAGAATTAAACTCGCAATGTTATCTCTATGGGAAAATTTTGAGCCGACATTTCAGGCTGTTAGGGTTGACGAATATTTATGATTTTCAATACGCGCCGAGATTTTGGCACTACCAACGTCCAGCTCACTTTTTGTGTCGATGCGTAAAAAATTTTCGACGCTATCGTGTTAACAGTAAGTGTAATTTTTGCAGGAAGCCGGAGCTGTGCTCCGACAATTACGATTATATACCGGGTGTCCTAAAAAGGACTGACTGAATTTAAAATTCAATAACTTGCAAACGGTGACAGATATTTAAAAATTTCTTGCAGGAGGGTTATGCATAAGGTCAAAAGTTTCATTACAGTGATTTTCGATTTTAGTTCGAATTACAAACAATAGATGGCGCTGTAAGCAATAGTCACTAAATACAGGCTCGATTTTTGGCCCTTTCTCTTGTTCCATGCGGAAAAAGGAGATGGAAATGTATTGAGTGGGCCAAGAAGTACCAAAAATCGAGCCTGAATTTAGTGTCTATTGATCGCAGCGCCATCTATTGTTTGTAATTTGAACTAAAATCGAAAATCACTGCAAAAAAACTTTTGACCTTATGCATAACCCTCCTGCAAGAATTTTTTAAATATCTGTCACCGTTTACAAGTTATTGAATTTTAAAATCAGTCAGTCCTTTATAGGACACCCGGTATAATAAATTCAGTAATATGGAAACAATATGACTGTATCTCAAATAGGACGTAATCACTATGGCAACCTAGAATCATTACCCGTCATAGGATGTCATTGATTTAATTACGTATGATAGGATATAATAGAATGACGTAAACTTTTATAAACATCTCTTTAAGCTTTAATTTGATTTTCGTAAAATTTGAAATGACTCGACAAAAATTCTGTAACGATTATATATATTAAATTTCAAACCATTCGGTTGGGTAGATTTTGCGCTGCTATATGCGGACAGACGGACAGACAGATGGACAGACCAGACGACGACTATAGGTGCTACGTATTTATATAATTACGACATTTCTCCATAGACCATAATGTAATGGAATACTTTTGAGAAGTTATGAACACTACATACTTTATTTCCAATTCCGAACATGTCAGAGAAAACCTCAATAACACATTTATTACAGAGCAATCCAACTATATTAACGCATGTTTGGGTTCGAACAGACAGGCAGACAGCCAGACGGATAAACGAACCGAATTCATAAACACTTTTCAACTATGTTGGAAAGTGTTAAAATCGCATAATAGGTTGAAATTTCACTCTGGGTCATTCCACGTAAAATGAGCAAAAATTTAAAAAAAGTCGTGGCCACATGCTAACTAATTTTAATAAAATTCGATGCAGAGGTTCAATTCATATTCAAGTAATGCTCTGCAAAATATCTTGACAAAAAATAATTTTTTTTAGCAGTTTTAGGCATTTAAAAAACTTGTGATATAGAATGGCATGTGCGCAATCGTCCAAAGTTGCAAGTTTGAAGTTCTGTATCTTGAAAATTATTTAACAGAAAGGAATATCTACCCTATATATATAAAATCCTAATGAATCGAATTGAAACGAATTTATGT
Source organism: Maratus speciosus (assembly GCA_963932465.1). NCBI lineage: Eukaryota > Metazoa > Arthropoda > Arachnida > Araneae > Salticidae > Maratus > Maratus speciosus. The sequence continues at coordinate 331,797,961 of OZ010797.1, read as the reverse complement.
AACGATTCTATGAAACGACTGATTAAACAACTGATTACGTTTCACGGCGACTTCTTCTAAAATATGGAATACTTTGCGATGAAATTAACACCAAAAATCCGTATTGATCCACAGATCTCAAAACTCGCATTAGAATTTTAAAATTAGAATTAGTTTTCGAAATATTAATTTTTTTCTAATTTTAAATACTTTGTTTCTAATGATGGCAACTCAAATTTTAATCATAACAGATATTTTTTTTCATATTTTAGAAAAGGTTATTTTAAATTAATTTGGCGACGAGTTTGGCCTCCCTTAAATGTATGCTAAGAAATGCATCATGTTACTTTTATTCAGAATTCAGTTTGTATTTCATTATCATTTTATTTAATGCAAAACTTTCATTTAAAATTGAAACCTTTAAAATAAATGGCTTTTACTTCATTCTTTTTTTTTAACGAAACGAAAAGAAAAATTTTAGACACAGATGTCATATACGCAACGGGTACCTAATTGGCGCCAAAATGGCGTTATTTTGCCTGACATGGTAACCCGGCTATTGTTGCTTATTTATTAATAAATGTTTATTTGAGTTTATTTTCTTTTTATTTACAAAAAATGTTATAAATTGTTTTGCTCTATAGTTATTAATTATTTTTTTTATTTATTGTTATTTCATTTTAAAAATAACAGAAAATAATTTAAAAATACATATGTAACAGGCAATTGTAAACGAGGTTTTCGCCAAGTTGTCGTAAAAAAAAAAAATCACGCCAAACCCGGTGCGTATGTGACAATGCAACAAATCATGAGATTTAATGTCCACTTCAAAGCAACGTTTTAATGTTATTACTTCTCCCGTCGACCAATTTCGCCAAATTATATAAATAGCCAAATTATACAAATTGACCTTTTTTAAATTTAAATAACAAAAGAACAAATAAATTAGTATAACATTAATAAAAATACAAATAAAACGTCGAAATAAAAATCACTTGATGGCGTGAACATGTGTAACTTCCTTAAAGTCAAGTGTATGTGACATTTACGATCAACCATTACTGGCATTTAATCTTATAGTTTGGCGATAGATTTTTGGTCGATGGGATAACCAAGTAGCACCGTTTTAATTTAACACTCAAAAAATAAAAAAAATGCTAACTGGCGAGTTAAAAAAAGCTATTGGCGAAATTTTCACCCGGCTAACATAAAAGCACCAGGAATTCTTTGTGATCATGGCAACTTTTATGTAGTTTTATTCGAAAAAATAATTTTGATTCTTTAATCAAAATGGAAACCTTTCTTATGAAAAGCGAAGGAATCAACCCGTTGTTTATGGCAGTTACATGACTTGGACTATTATAATATAAACGAAATAATGGGGATAGAATAATATTCGGTGACTTATCACACCTGTGGCTGGCTAACATTAAAGTACCAAAGGTACAGATGTCATATTCGCCCCATGTTGGCGCGATTTTTTTCCGACGCCGATTTGGCGAAAACATCAACAGCATAAAGAACAACATCCGGGTTACCATATCAAGCAAAATAACGACACTTGGGCGCCGGTTAAGTATACATTGCGTATATGACATTGGCATCAGAAATAAATCGCGCCAATATGGGGCGAATATGACATCTGTGCCGTACCAAAATGGCCGCCTGGAATATAAAAAGCGAAGGGATCCGCCTGGAACTGTTGATGATCGTCACATGACTTAGGCTATTATTATAGAGATTGTTTTCAATTTTAAAAACAGCGCAAAGAATAATATTTCCTAACGATTAAAAATTTATTTTCATGTGACTATTAAAAACAGAAAAAAAACTTTAAAATTACTATTAAACGAGTACGTGTTAAAGGCAGGAAAATATTGAAAATTATGTCCTGAAAATTGTATTTACACGTGAATATTAAAAGGGAAAGGAAACTTTAAAATAATAAATACATTAATATGCGTTTAATCCTTTCACGGACAAGGCACTTCCATTCGTAAAATCTTGAAATCAGTGAATGGCACCAGAATTTACAAACAAATTTCGAAATACAAAAATGCTATTGTTCACTTACTTAATAAAAGGGAAATTTTCATCCCAATATTCTGATGCTAATGTGGCATTTAAGAATTAAAATTAAATGGTCCAAAAATGAACCACCGCCCTTGAAGTGGTTAAAGCAGCAAATTTTAGTAATTGTGTTATGTCAATCGTTTTATAACGCTGTTAAAAAATACCGAGAGACAAAGACTCTGTTTACTTAATTCATTTTATTTTAGCTTTTTAAAAATGTTTAACTGATCTTCTTTAACCAAACACGAAAACAACCATTGGATGTCTTAACAGCAACTGATTCTACCTTAAATTTTGCAATCAAAGGGAATTGAATGGAAAACCGTTTACAGGGAGATCGCTACAGGTTTTTTCAGTATAATTCAATCTTCTCAAATCTTTTTAAAATCGATCAGATTAGCGTGCTTTTAGATTCTACAGTGTCTAAACTAGGGTTGGCCAGCGTAGCTTGCAGGGGGCAGAGCCCCCTAGTTTTTTATAATTTTGTAACCTCTGAAAAATTATCTTCCTATTTATTGAGTAATAATAATCTAGTAACACCATGATTATTTATAAATTGGTCGTAAAAATTGAAAATTTGTGAATTTTGAGAAAATTAGAAACGTTATAAAAATCCAAGGAATTAAAAAACATCTGTGAAAATAATTCCTGATGTAGTATGACATATATGGAGATCGAATTCCGCAAGTTTGAAAGTCGCTATTTAATTCCTTCATCTTAAAAAAAAATTAGAAACTTAAAAAAAAATTACAAAATCATGATTTTTCGTCTTCTTTATCAGCCAAAAATTAATAAAGGACAGGTCCGACATTAACAATATTGCTCAGACATAAAGATTAATAAGTCCATGATATGCTAAAAAAAATCAAGATTGCCGTTTGATTCCTAACATAACAAAAATGGTTTCAAAATGGTGCTACATTCCATTCGCTATTCCTCTTTTGAATTCTCGTGCTTTTCTTAAAATATTGCACGATTTCATGGAAAAGCAAATTCGGTGCTTCCATCTAGTTTTTTATTTGTATTTAGAATTAATATATAGATTTATTTCTACTCAGTCATTTCTTTCTACTCTAATTTAAAATACTCTTGAGGCAAAAACAAACTGAAAACAAGAATAAAAGTTTCTATGTTTAAAATATACACTTTTTTCTACAATATCAAATAATTTAAAAGTTTAATAAAGCTTTCATTCACTTAAAAATAAGTGATAGAAATATTGCATTTTACACTCAACATTTTTTACTATTTATTTTTTTCTCATTAAGGGAAAAAAGGGCAAGAATGAAATTTTTTATATTTAAAATATACACTTTTAGCTATAACGTAAAAAAAAAAAAAGTTAACCTTGTAAGAGCTGTCCTTCATGCTCAATCGAGTAATAGAAATATTGCATTTTCCCCTCAAAATTTTTGAAAAATAATTTTTTTTTCATCACGGAATAAAAATACAATTACTAACTTACACCAATCTGTTACTTATTATTCATTCCTAATTATAAATAATTTTTACTTTCTTCTATCTTGACAAGAAGAAAGTATTGGTTTCATGAAAATTTTCGAATTCCAATTTTCGACGGATTTATACGTTTTATGGGTCAGAGATTCCAAAAAACATGTTTTTACAAAATGTCTGTCTGTGAGTCTGTCTGTCTGTCTGTCTGTACGTGACACAAATTTTGTGGGCGCTCTATCTCAAGAACTAATGCACGGAATTTAATAAAAATTTATATTCAGGTAGTCCCTGATATAGATTGGTGCTGATTAGTTTTTGGTGTAAATCGCTCTGCAGGTGGCGCTGCTATCTAGCATTTTTCAGGATTTCTGCAAAAGCTCTATCTCAAGAACTAATGCACGGATTTTTATAAAACTTCAGATTCCGTTAATCCTTGATATGAATTGGTGCTGGTAATGTTTTGGTGCAAATCGCCCAACAGATGGCGCTGCTATACTGCATTTTGAAGCATTTACACGATTTTCGTAATAGCTCAATCTCAAGAAATAATGCACGGATTTTCATCAAACTTCAGATTCAGTTAGTGCTTGACATGAATTGACGTTTTTCTCCTTTTGGTGTAAATCGCTCAACAGGTGGCGCTGCTATGCTGCATTTTTTTAAATTTCCGCAATAGCTCTATCTCAAGAACTAATACTTGGGTTTTCAACAAACTTCAGATTCAGGTATACCTGGATATGAATTAGTGCTGTTTATGCTTTCGTGTGAATCGCTCAACAGGTGGCGCTGCTATGCAGAATTTTTCACGATTTCCACAATAGCTCAATGTCCAGAACTAATGCACGGATTTTCATCAAACTTCAGATTCAGTTAGTCCTTGACATGAAATGATGTTTTGTACCTTTTCATGTAAATCGCTCAACAGGTGGCGCTGCTGTGCTGCATTTTTTGTGATTTCCACAAAGCTCTAGCTCCAGAACTAATGCACCGATTTTCATCAAACTTCAGATTCCGGTATACCTTAATATGAATTAGTGCTGTTTGTGTTTTGGTGCAAATCGCTCAACAGGTGGCGCTGCTATGCTGATTTTTTCAGAATTTCCCCTACAGCTCTATCTCAATAACTAATGCACGAATTTTCATCAAACTTCGAATTCAGGTATACTTTGATACGAATTGGTTCTAAATTGATGTAATTTCTTATACTATTTAAATGATTTAATTGACGTGATTTATATAGAAGAAAGTTTTGTGATGGCCACAACATACTAGTTTATGTAGTCTTACCATTCCTAAGGCTAATAATCAAAATTGAAATTTTAAGCTTTTAGACAAAACCTCGATTTTGCATCCACTTTTAATAAAAATTTTAATACTTAAATAAACAATCCTGAAATCTGTTATTTTAAATTTTCTTATAAATAGATATGATCTACTTATATACTGATTTTCATTAAGATCTCTGGCATGTCACCCACAGCTGATTTGCTCATTTTGCATGGAATGACCCCTCTGAGAAATTTATACTAATGAACAGAAGTATATTTGAATACCTTCGTACAGCCCTGTATTTTAAACCTTTATATACACGCCGCTATTTAGCTAAAATTTAATTAAAATTAAAATACGCTTAAAACTATTGAAATTATACTTCCAACGATTATCATGCACAGACGGCCATGTATCCAATCCTTTGTTTGGCACTCACTGTATATCATTTTATCTATATTCTACAAACATATCTTAGTATACTAAATAATTGTAGTTCAGCGTAAAAATGCACAAGTCATTTTAAAACCACTTTTAGACCAATGCATTATAAACTAGTCGGATGTACCAATCCCAAAACTTTCTTCTATCTGATACACGTTAATACTTCAAAATTCGCTATCACACTGTCAAAATTAAATGGCAATCTATGCATCTCATGAGGATTCTAAAGATATGAAATTCCGTGCATTAGTTCATGAGATATGACTATCGCTGAAATCGTCTAAATTCAGCAAAATACTGCCTAGCAGCGCCACCTATTGGGTGAATTATACCAAATCCTAATCAGCGACAATTTATGTCACCGTCTGACTGAACCTGAAGTTTGGAGAAAATCCGTGCATTAGTTTTTGAGATAGAGCTATTGCAAAAATCGTCAAAATTCCTGCATAGCAGAAGCGCCGCCTGTTGGGCGATTTACACCAACACCTAATCAGTAGTAAGTCATATCAAGGACTAACTGAATCTGAAGTTTGATGAAAATCCGTGCGTTAGTTCTTAAGATAGAGCTATTGGGGAAATCGTGTAAATCCTGCAAAATTCATCATAACAGCGCCACCTATTGGGTGATTTACACCAAAACGTAATCAGCATCGATTCATATCAAGGACTAACTAAATCTGAAGTTTGATCAAAATCCGTGCATTAGTTCTTGAGATACAGCTATTGCAAAAATCGTGAAAAATGCAGCATAGCAGCGCCACCTGTTGAGCGATTTACACCAAAAACTAATCAGCATCAATTTGTATTAGGGACTAACTGAATATAAATTTTTATTAAATTCCGTGCATTAGTTCTTGAGATAGAGCGCCCACAAAATTTGTGTCACATACACACAGACAGACAGACAGACAGACAGACAGACAGACTCACAGAGTCACAGACAGACATTTTGTAAAAACATGTTTTTTGGAATCTCTGACCCCTAAAACGTGTAAATCAGTCGATAACCGGAATTCGAAAATTTTCATGAATCCAATACTTTCTTCTTGTAAAGATAGAAGAAAGTAAAAAGCAGCAAAAAAGACGCCCGTCTGACATTGGTCTTAAGCTATTAGATTAGAAATAAGCGCTTAGAAATATGCGCTTAGATTAGAAATAAAAAGATATCTTTTTGAATGATAGCGTTTAACAGAAGAAAGGAAAATAAATTTAGAGAATGGATTAATTGTCTGAGCGAAGCGAAGGCTAATACTCAGCGAAATATTACTGTCCGGACACTTTACTACTACGATGGATATTAACGCCATGTCCTACTAAAAAAAAAAAGCCTAATAAAAACCTTTCGTCAAGCATAACTCAGAAAATATTTGTCGGATTTCGTTTCTGATTGCACCAGAAGGTACCTATGAGGGTCGCTTACTGAATGCACCTACTATGAAAAATAAGTTCCAAACCGTTTAAAAATTATATGGAAAAAACTCTTAAAAAAGCACAATTTATCTGCATACGTCACAGAAATTTGGTGTGCGTCACTTTCACCGGTTGATGTTTTCGTAGACAACTGGTTTCAACACATGGAGCAAATAAAAAAAATACGCACGCAGTAATAGTGAATAGATCAGTTTCAACCACGTGACCACAAACCTTGCAACAACCCGTGGCAACCAGTTTTGGTGGGCAAACAAATAATAATACAGTATTCCGTAGCACGGTGACCGTTTTTAGCCTGTTGTATAAAATCTGGCATGTTGTATGACATACAATTGTGGATGATTAAAACAAAAGACATGAGTGTTAATTGATCCGGTAGGTTAGCTTTCTCTGGATGTCTGTCTGTCTATCATACAGCATGCTATTTTCTTGTAAAGGATGATATTATTATGCAGTAAAACCTCCATAACGGACACACCCGATTAGTGGACACCTCTATTTAGCGGGCATTTTTTCGATTACCAACCCTTACATAACTGTATATTTTTTACTCTCAGTAGCGGACACCTCCAAATAGAGGACAAATTCTGCCCTCCCGAGGTGTTCGCTATTCAGAAGTTTTACTGGTAAAACCTCCATAGCGGACACACCCGATTAGCGGATACCTCTATTTAGCGGACATTTTTTCGATTACCAACTCTTAAATAACTGTATATGTTTTACTCTCAGTAGCGGTCACCTCTAAATAGAGGACAAATTCTGAATTCTCGGGTGTCAGCTATTCAGAGGTTTTACTGTATATAATATTGATAATTATTTTACAGGGCCGCACAAAAGAATAAGAATATATGAAATGGATATAAACTAATTTCGGGATTGGTAGATCGCTGATGGTAATGTAATTTTAGGATGCTATTACAGTCATCCGCAGCATGTTTTTAGAGTTTCGTTCATCTAACGAAACCCTACCTGTCTCACTCCTTTGTCTGTCTGTTTGTCCGTCTGTCACAGAGCCCGTTCTCAGAAACTATATATGTCGGAGACTTGAAAATTTGCATACTTATAGCTGAACACCACACATCAAACGGCAAATAATAAAATTTTGAAAAAGTCTAATATTTAACCCTCTGGGCTCTAACTTGTGTATTTAAAGCAATTTTTCTAACTCAGCCCCTAATTTAATTAAGTTGGAGACATGAAATTTTGCATACTTATAGCTGAACATCTCACATCAAACGACAAATAATAAAATTTTGAAAAAGGCTTAATATTTAACCCTTTGGGCTCTAACTTGTGTATTTAAAGCAATATTTCTAACTCAGCCCCTAATTGAGTTGGAGACATGAAAGTTTGCATATTTATAGCTGAACACTTGCGATAACACGATAAATCATGAAATTTTGAAAAAGTCATATTTAACCCTCCGGTCTCTAACTTCTGTATTTTAAGCAATTTTTCTAACTCAGCCCCTAATTAAGTTGGAGACATGAAATTTTGCATACCTATAGCTGAAATCCTCACATCAAACGACAAATAATAAAATTTTGAAAAATGTCTGATATTTAACCCTCTGGGCTCTAACTTATGTGTTTTAAGCAATTTTTCTAACTCATCCCCTAACTAAGTTGGAGACTTGAAAGTTTGCATACTTATAGCTGAACACTTGCGATAACACGATAAATCATAAAATTTTGAAAAAGTCATATTTAACCCTCCAGTCTCTAACTTCTGTATTTTAAGCAATTTTTTTAACTCAGCCCCTAATTAAGTTGGAGACATGAAATTTTGCATACTTATAGCTGAACACCTCACATCAAACGACAAATAATAAAATTTTGAAAAAGGTCTAATATTTAACCCTCTGGGCTCTAACTTGTGTATTTTAAGCAATTTTTCTAACTCAGCCCCTAATTAAGTTGGAGACATGAACGTTTGCCTACTTATAGCTGAACACTTGCGATAACACGATAAATCATAAAATTTTTGAAAAAGTCATATTTAACCCTCCGGTCTCTAACTTGTGTATTTTAAGCAATTTTTTTTAACTCAGCCCCTAATTAAGTTGGAGACATGGCATATTGCATACTTATAGCTGAACACCTCACATCAAACGACAAATAATAAAATTTTGAAAAAGTCTATTATTTAACTCTCTGGGCTCTAACTTGTGTATTTTAAGCAATTTTTCTAACTTAGCCCCCAATTAAGTTGGAGACATGAAATTTTGCATACTTATAGGTGAACACCTCACATCAAACAGCAAATAATAAAATTTTGAAAAAGTCTAATATTTTACCCTCTGGCCTCTAACTTGTGTATTTAAAGCAATTTTTCTAACTCAGCCCCTAATTATGTTGGAAACATAAAAATTTGCATACTTATATCTGAACACCTCACATCAAACGACAAATAATAAAATTTTTAAAAAATCTAATATTTAACCTCTAATATTTTGTCTCGCGCAATTTTTAAATTTAAATTGTTTTGCAATACTATTTTTTGTTCATTTTGCATAATAAGTGTAATGTGACGTAATTTGTTCTATTTCAGATTTCTAACGCATGTTAATGAATTTATTTTACAATATCCTTTCTCTTTTAAAATTCACATGTAAATATAGTTTTATGGCGTAATTTCCAATAAGTGCCTGCTTTTTATACCTAATTATTTAATTCTAATTTGAAGGTTTTTTTCTGTTTATAATAGTAAAGTGTAAATATTTTTTTTATTTGAAGCAAACATTACTATTTGCGCTGTTTAGAAAGCTGGCAACAGTTTAAATTCATACCATTTTCTAAAATATGTAAAAAATATCTGTCAAAATGCTGAATATTTGAATTTAAAATAGAAATAAATCCTCAAAAAATGAGTCAAATTAAAAAAAAAATTAATGAAATCTGCAGACCGGGATCTTCTATTGAATAAAATGATCTAAAAATGATTAAATTCCCATGTATAGCTTTTGCTCTTATAATTTTTTTTTAATGGAACGATTTTGTCCAACTTTAGCATTAAATATCTCTTAAAATAATTCTTCGATTTGAAAACTGTATGCATTAGTGTGTTGATCAAACATTTCGCTATAATACCACCGATTTTCATATATTTGTATGCAATAGTTTTCTTAATATTAACGAAGAAAGACCTCCGGTCACAAAAAATTCAAAACCGGCGGCGGTGACAGCGTTAGTTACTTTTTATAGAATAGAGAGATATATAAAAATGAAAACTTGTCTATCCGTCTGTTTGTAATTCTATAAAAAATCCACAATTTGGAAGCGAAAATTGTGAAGAGATACGTACATGTGTATTAAAACATGGCCGAGACAACTAAAGTAACACGGAATCGAAATAACTTATAGTTAATTTTTAATTAATAAAAAACCACCAATTTAACAGCAATTTCTTATCAAATTTACACTACTACAACAATTAATTTTCTACTGCAAGATTTCCACGTGAAAAATGAAAATGAAATAAATAGTTTGCGAATTTAAAAAAACGGTGAATATTACGTCATAACTTTTCTATTGCAAGATATTCACGTGAAATATGAAAATGAAATAAATGATTTGACGAATTTAATTGTCTGAGCGAAGCGAAGGCTAATACTCAGCGAAATATTACTGTCCGGACACTTTACTACTACGATGGATATTAACGCCATGTCCTACTAAAAAAAAAAGCCTAATAAAAACCTTTCGTCAAGCATAACTCAGAAAATATTTGTCGGATTTCGTTTCTGATTGCACCAGAAGGTACCTATGAGGGTCGCCTACTGAATGCACCTACTATGAAAAATAAGTTCCAAACCGTTTAAAAATTATATGGAAAAAACTCTTAAAAAAGCACAATTTATCTGCATACGTCACAGAAATTTGGTGTGCGTCACTTTCACCGGTTGATGTTTTCGTAGACAACTGGTTTCAACACATGGAGCAAATAAAAAAAATACGCACGCAGTAATAGTGAATAGATCAGTTTCAACCACGTGACCACAAACCTTGCAACAACCCGTGGCAACCAGTTTTGGTGGGCAAACAAATAATAATACAGTATTCCGTAGCACGGTGACCGTTTTTAGCCTGTTGTATAAAATCTGGCATGTTGTATGACATACAATTGTGGATGATTAAAACAAAAGACATGAGTGTTAATTGATCCGGTAGGTTAGCTTTCTCTGGATGTCTGTCTGTCTATCATACAGCATGCTATTTTCTTGTAAAGGATGATATTATTATGCAGTAAAACCTCCATAACGGACACACCCGATTAGTGGACACCTCTATTTAGCGGGCATTTTTTCGATTACCAACCCTTACATAACTGTATATTTTTTACTCTCAGTAGCGGACACCTCCAAATAGAGGACAAATTCTGCCCTCCCGAGGTGTTCGCTATTCAGAAGTTTTACTGGTAAAACCTCCATAGCGGACACACCCGATTAGCGGATACCTCTATTTAGCGGACATTTTTTCGATTACCAACTCTTAAATAACTGTATATGTTTTACTCTCAGTAGCGGTCACCTCTAAATAGAGGACAAATTCTGAATTCTCGGGTGTCAGCTATTCAGAGGTTTTACTGTATATAATATTGATAATTATTTTACAGGGCCGCACAAAAGAATAAGAATATATGAAATGAATATAAACTAAATTCGGGATTGGTAGATCGCTGATGGTAATGTAATTTTAGGATGCTATTACAGTCATCCGCAGCATGTTTTTAGAGTTTCGTTCATCTAACGAAACCCTACCTGTCTCACTCCTTTGTCTGTCTGTTTGTCCGTCTGTCACAGAGCCCGTTCTCAGAAACTATATATGTCGGAGACTTGAAAATTTGCATACTTATAGCTGAACACCACACATCAAACGGCAAATAATAAAATTTTGAAAAAGTCTAATATTTAACCCTCTGGGCTCTAACTTGTGTATTTAAAGCAATTTTTCTAACTCAGCCCCTAATTGAGTTGGAGACATGAAAGTTTGCATATTTATAGCTGAACACTTGCGATAACACGATAAATCATGAAATTTTGAAAAAGTCATATTTAACCCTCCGGTCTCTAACTTCTGTATTTTAAGCAATTTTTCTAACTCAGCCCCTAATTAAGTTGGAGACATGAAATTTTGCATACCTATAGCTGAAATCCTCACATCAAACGACAAATAATAAAATTTTGAAAAATGTCTGATATTTAACCCTCTGGGCTCTAACTTATGTGTTTTAAGCAATTTTTCTAACTCATCCCCTAACTAAGTTGGAGACTTGAAAGTTTGCATACTTATAGCTGAACACTTGCGATAACACGATAAATCATAAAATTTTGAAAAAGTCATATTTAACCCTCCAGTCTCTAACTTCTGTATTTTAAGCAATTTTTTTAACTCAGCCCCTAATTAAGTTGGAGACATGAAATTTTGCATACTTATAGCTGAACACCTCACATCAAACGACAAATAATAAAATTTTGAAAAAGGTCTAATATTTAACCCTCTGGGCTCTAACTTGTGTATTTTAAGCAATTTTTCTAACTCAGCCCCTAATTAAGTTGGAGACATGAACGTTTGCCTACTTATAGCTGAACACTTGCGATAACACGATAAATCATAAAATTTTTGAAAAAGTCATATTTAACCCTCCGGTCTCTAACTTGTGTATTTTAAGCAATTTTTTTTAACTCAGCCCCTAATTAAGTTGGAGACATGGCATATTGCATACTTATAGCTGAACACCTCACATCAAACGACAAATAATAAAATTTTGAAAAAGTCTATTATTTAACTCTCTGGGCTCTAACTTGTGTATTTTAAGCAATTTTTCTAACTCAGCCCCCAATTAAGTTGGAGACATGAAATTTTGCATACTTATAGGTGAACACCTCACATCAAACAGCAAATAATAAAATTTTGAAAAAGTCTAATATTTTACCCTCTGGCCTCTAACTTGTGTATTTAAAGCAATTTTTCTAACTCAGCCCCTAATTATGTTGGAAACATAAAAATTTGCATACTTATATCTGAACACCTCACATCAAACGACAAATAATAAAATTTTTAAAAAATCTAATATTTAACCTCTAATATTTTGTCTCGCGCAATTTTTAAATTTAAATTGTTTTGCAATACTATTTTTTGTTCATTTTGCATAATAAGTGTAATGTGACGTAATTTGTTCTATTTCAGATTTCTAACGCATGTTAATGAATTTATTTTACAATATCCTTTCTCTTTTAAAATTCACATGTAAATATAGTTTTATTTCGTAATTTCCAATAAGTGCCTGCTTTTTATACCTAATTATTTAATTCTAATTTGAAGGTTTTTTTCTGTTTATAATAGTAAAGTGTAAATATTTTTTTTATTTGAAGCAAACATTACTATTTGCGCTGTTTAGAAAGCTGGCAACAGTTTAAATTCATACCATTTTCTAAAATATGTAAAAAATATCTGTCAAAATGCTGAATATTTGAATTTAAAATAGAAATAAATCCTCAAAAAATGAGTCAAATTAAAAAAAAAATTAATGAAATCTGCAGACCGGGATCTTCTATTGAATAAAATGATCTAAAAATGATTAAATTCCCATGTATAGCTTTTGCTCTTATAATTTTTTTTTTATGGAACGATTTTGTCCAACTTTAGCATTAAATATCTCTTAAAATAATTCTTCGATTTGAAAACTGTATGCATTAGTGTGTTGATCAAACATTTCGCTATAATACCACCGATTTTCATATATTTGTATGCAATAGTTTTCTTAATATTAACGAAGAAAGACCTCCGGTCACAAAAAATTCAAAACCGGCGGCGGTGACAGCGTTAGTTACTTTTTATAGAATAGAGAGATATATAAAAATGAAAACTTGTCTATCCGTCTGTTTGTAATTCTATAAAAAATCCACAATTTGGAAGCGAAAATTGTGAAGAGATACGTACATGTGTATTAAAACATGGCCGAGACAACTAAAGTAACACGGAATCGAAATAACTTATAGTTAATTTTTAATTAATAAAAAACCACCAATTTAACAGCAATTTCTTATCAAATTTACACTACTACAACAATTAATTTTCTACTGCAAGATTTCCACGTGAAAAATGAAAATGAAATAAATAGTTTGCCGAATTTAAAAAAACGGTGAATATTACGTCATAACTTTTCTATTGCAAGATATTCACGTGAAATATGAAAATGAAATAAATGATTTGACGAATTTAAATGAAAGTGAATATAACTTCATAACTTTTCTATTTCATGGTTTCCACGTAAAAGAGGAAAATATTGCGTCATATTGGAAATATAAAGGGCATGGTGGATATAGTATAACGTCATATGAGTGTGAAAAAAGTATTGAAGCATGATAAAAACCCGATTAGGGAAATATTGGCGTTATTTTAACATTATTGCTCCAATTATAAATTGAAATAATTTCATTTATAGCTGTATTCTTTTGGGTCTGTTATATACATTTATACATTTTTATATAGCGTTTTCATATGATTCATTCAACAACATTTCGACTGCTTTTTTTAATGTTTGTTTTGTGTTGTATGTTAAATTTTGAAATTGATTTTTCAGAACAAACATCCTTCAAATCCTGGGCAACGCCGGTACTTTAGTTTGTAACAGATAAATGGCTTTTGTGTCTGTACATCTAATGCTAATATTATAAAGCGTTATAATATTATAAAGTATATAATATTATTAATGCTTGTACGTTTGTGAGGTGTTATCTCTGAAACTACATAGCCAACTTAAAAAAATGCTGGTGGCCATCTCTGCTCCGAAAAAAAGACTATTTTATGTCAGTGCAAGAACCTACATCGCTGCAGGAGCAAAAAAGTTCTAAAATTGTGATTTCTGCGATATTGATTGGGTTAGAAACTTTAAATTTGGTGCGATAGTTACTTTTATGATGTAAATACTCGTAATTAACGCTCTCTAAAAGGTTCAATTTGACGGATAAACGTAAAAATTTCTAGAAAGGTTCTAAACAACAAAGCGAAAAAAGATCTAAAGATGATCTAAGTAACGAAGAACATGGAACTGTTAGGAATATAAACATGAAAATTGACATGGCTGTATTTATCATGACGTAAATTCTCGCAATAGAACAATTTCTAAAAATGTCGCTATATAAAACAGTGCAGAAACAAAAAACTTTCAAAAATTTTCTATTTCTTTGTTACTGCTGAGCCCAAAATCTTGAAATTTTGCTTCGGGTTAGTTTTAAAATATACAATTGTCTCTATGAATGGTTTCTAAAAAATTTAAAATTTAAAAAGATGAAATTAACGGAAAGCGATCTCAATTACCATTAATTTGGAATTATTAGGTACAGCAACTTTAAATATTTCATAATGCTGCATTTCCTCCGCAAAACATGCGATTTAAATGCAACAAAACTGATAGATACCCACCTAGCATTAAATAAATTGTGTAAATATTGAATAAAGACCTGTATGAAACAGTGAGTAGGTTGCCCGAAAGTACTTATTAAAGTGTTCCTTCTCTAGGCTTTTCTCTCTCTCGCCAAGGCCACTAACAGAGGGAAGTGCCGTTTTAAATGTGATATGAATTTTTTATCCGATTCATTTTTCTAGACATTTTATCATAAGGTCATATTCTCAATTATCATTAGTAGATTTTTTATATATTAACTTATTCTGGTGAAATTTTGTAATCGGGTTCATATTGGCGTATGTTAGCTGGCATGATTTGCTGAATAAATATGTATGGATTTGTAAATTACTTCAAATGACACTTTGACAGCTCAAAAGTTATGCAGACGATATATTCAGATCTTGTGTCATACTTTATGTTGTAATCATTGCCGATTTCTTTTATTTAATACATGCTAAATATAGCTCAACGTGTGCAGAATATGTTTAAAAACAAAACAATACAGCGTAAGTAGTGGCCAGCATACACTCATCATTTAAATCTGATCGAGCATATCTAAAACACACTCTAACGAAGCATTGCATGCCACTTTTGATGTATTCGGTACTTTGATACTATATTAGATTTTGAGAAGAGAATTCCTTAAATGTTATCGACAACCTCATTGCATCCGTGGAAAACAGATATTGTACAATATTAACTATTCCGGGGGAGCACACACCATATAAAGTATAGTCCATTCTTTTTAAACATCATATATTTGCCATTTAAAGTTACTCAAATTGGTGCGGAGCGTCTGATTATGCTCTTGACATCATTTTATACTGTTAAATTTCCGATATAAGTAAATTAGTGTTTCATTTTCTATTTTACTTTTAATATATTGCGTACTTTCAATTTTATATCCATGCATGGCTGTCTTGAATGGTTTGATTTCCCATTTTTTTAAACAGTGTATACGAATTTATATATAAGATTTTGTAATTCTACAATTCGATTATTTTCATCATTTCAATTTTTCGCAGTATATGGACAATTAAAGATAACATCTCATTTTCTTTGCTTCCACATGTTATTATTAAATCTATGTTCTCAGTAATATCGCTCAGACTAATCCCTCTGAGGGAAGTCCTAGTTTTGAATAAAAATGTAACACCAATCAATATATGGCATCGCCATAGCTCTGTTTTTCATGATTTGCGCGATAGCTGTATTTCAAGAACGTATAGATTGTCATTTAAGTTTGGTAACAGAAGATTTCATTTCAATAAAAGAAAGTTGGTCACAACATACTATTGAATTTCTTATATCTTTACATGAAGAAAGTACTAGATTCTCTAAAATTTTTGACTTCCATTTTGAATGATTTATATGTTTTAGAAAGTCCCAAACGCGAGTTGACTGTTTTTAGAAAATGTTTGTTCGTGAATCTGTGTGTCAGTCACCTCAGACTGACTATGTGATCAGACTGTATGTGATCAGGTGTATGTGACACCAGTTCTGTGAGCGTTCTATCTCAAGAACAAATGTACAGAATTTAATTAAACTACATATCCAGTTAGACTTTGACATAAATTGGTTCTAATTGTTTCGATGTAATTCGTACAACAGGTAGCGCGGGCATGCTGCATTTTTTAGGATTTACGCGATAGTTATTTCTTAAGAACTAGTTCACGGAATTTCACAAATCTTCATATCCTGTTAGATCATGATATAAATAGATCCTTATTAGATTTGGATGTATACCACCCAACAGGAGTCGCTGCTATGGTCTGTCTTTTGCGATTTTTACGATAGCTATTTCTTAAGAACGAATAGATTGTCATTTAATTTTGATTGCAGACGACTTGATTTGACTAAAACAGGGGCCGAGAGAGGAATTCTGGACAAAGTCTAGCGAAGGCGATTAAGAAAATGCTAAAAACTCGAACGCAGCCTCTCGTTATGTGGTCAGTTGAGGGGAGCGCCCACCCTTCTCTGTTTTTACCTCTTGGCCACTTGAGTGTGAAAGTCGACCGGGAGCAGAGTCTCTCAGGCGGTGTGCTGCTGTGTTTTTCCGACTTCTAGATGAGTAAGCCGTCGTTTCGACTTGTATTGGACGTGGTGAACACACAGAACTATGCTCACGTTCGAACGAAGTTACTCACTATGAGGTAAACCACGCAGTACCTAACCTACTCTGTACTTCTGACTAGGCCATGACAACTAGATAAGTAGGCCGTCTTTTCGACTTGTATTGGACGTGGTGAACATACATAACTATGCTCACGCTCGAACGCAGTTACTCACTATGAGGTCAACCACGTAGTACCCATCCTACTCTTTGCTTCTGACTCGGCCATGACTACTAGATGAGTTGGCCGTCGTTTCGACTTGCATTGGACGTGGTGAACACACAGGACTTTCTTCACAGGACTATGCTCATGCTTGAACTCAGCTACTCATTACGCGGTCCTCAACGGAGTAACCATTAAACTCTGTGCTTTTGACTCGGCCATGACTACTAGATGAGTAGACCGTTTTTTCTTTTGTATCGTACGTGCTGAATGCACAGAACGTTTTTCACAGGACTTTGCTCACGTTCGAACTCAGCTACTCATTATGCGGTCAACGCCGGAATAACCATCCTAATCTGTGATTCTGACTCGGCCACTTAAATGTGAAAGATCACCCAGAGCAACGTTCTTCAAGGGATCGGGCGCTGCTGTGTCGCGTTGGTTGCTACACGAGTATTCCAAGGCCACGTCGCGGTGTGGTTCAGATACGGTGTCATACAGGGTTTTTAGCTTGTGTGTAACCAGAATTCGGGTCACCTTTTCATAGCCCTTACTGAAGGCCGTCTCTGCTTTGAGTATGGTCGATGATTGCAGCTGTATGCTAAAAATTAGTTCAATTATACGCATAGTACTGTTGTAAATTCCCATTCAGCAATTTCAGTCAGTAAACGGAAGTGTATTTGAGGACTTTTGTGCAGCCCTGTATAGGATATACATAATTTATACACACACATTAATATTAAAAAAAATTAAATGAAAAAACACATACCACAATTGAAAACGCACTTCCAGTAATTATTGTTCATAGGCAGTACTGTAGCCAAATACTTTTGTGTATCCCTGGAAATGAGCAATAAGTTTACTGTCTGCCATATTCTACAGTAAGCGGCTTGTACCACACTCAGAGAAATATATAAATTTCTATATGTTTAAAATACTGTAATATCGGTACTACTTGATTATACTGCCGACCAAAAATCTATCACCAAACTATAAGATTAAATGCCAATAATGGTTGATCGTAAACGTCACATTCTCTTATCTTTAAGCAAGTTACACGTGTTTACGGCATCAAGTGATTTTTATTTCGGCGTTTTATTTGTATTTTTAGTAATGTTATACTAATTTATTTGTTCTTTCGTTATTTAAAATAAAAATTGTGTCAATTTGTCTAACTTGACGAAATTGGTCAACGGGATAACTAAGTAGTACCGTAATATCTTTAAAATACACCGGAAACGATTTTCCCCATAGAGCGTAACGTAGCGGACTTTTGAGTGCCTCTGTAAACGAACCGTAAATGCTACGCACTTCATTTTCAATACCTTAGTAGACCCTAATAACATATATCAGTTTCATGGCAATCTAACAATATTTGCGCGATTTAGACAGGTCGCACACTGAGGCGAGACATGTAACATGTTGCATGATTTCCGAGAAATAACAGGTTTAAAACATGTTTGAACCGACTGTCTCCTTTGTTTCGACCTGTTTTTTTCCTATGTCGCGCTTCATTTTCCTCTCGTCGTCTTAGTGTGCGACCCGCCTTAGCATGGATAGACGAACAAACCGAGCAGACAGCAAACCGAATTCACAAACATTTTTCAACTTTGTTGGAAAATGTTAAAAAAAGATTAACAAAGCATCCTATCCTTCTGCTTGATTTCCGGAAGGTATTATAGAATGCTCGGCACAGATGTCATGTATTGGCGCGATTTTTTTTCTGGCGCCAATGTCATATACGCACCGGTACTTATCTGGCACCAAAGTGTCATTATATTGCTGATATGGTTACCCGGATATAGATGATATCGTAACGAGTTTTCGCCAAATTGGCGTCGGAAAAAATCGCGCCAATATGGGGCGTATATGACATCTGTGTCGAATGCTCTCCTTGGAAAAAATGACAGTATTTTTTCTACATGCAATTTTTTTTATAAAGCTTAACAATTTATGACTATTGCTACAAATCAACGTCATTTTCACAGATTTTTCTTTCCACTGGCACTGAGATTAAGACACCAGCAATATGAAATATCCGATTGCGAGCACTGTCGTTACGGCTTCGAAGTAGAAAATTGATGTTGATATGGGAGAAAACAAAGGGGAAAAGTATTTGTTTTCATGAAAGTTACCGCCTCTCTTCGCTGTCGAAATACAGCGATAGTGTTATTTATTTATTTATTGAATAACAAACATACGACTTGTGTGCTTGACATGAGAGCCCGCTTATAAGTCGGAGACAAGATAGCACAAGGAAATATTACAACACAAAAGAAATACACCCTGGGAGTTCCACACAAAATGTGTGTGCAATGGAACCAGCGGGAATAGAACCCACAAACTCTTACGCACAAGCGATTAGCTGACTGGTGCTTTGACCATTCAGCCGCAGAGCCCCTCGATAGTGTTTAAACATAGACCCGAAAAATTATGATACTGGAAGAAGAGGTGTTGCCAATGACATTTTTGATAATATGGAAGCGATATTAACAATGCTCAATCCAAGACTCTCTTTTTGGCTCAATCCATGGATTCATTGTTCAATCGGGAATATTTTGGTGACATCACAGTAGATAAAATTAAGGCTCCCATTATAGGAGTTCTACACTGTTAAAAATTTTGCAGCATTCTGGCAGGTCATTCGACTGTTTTTTGAGAAAACTGTTTCATAACTATAATTTAACTATATTCTGACCATAAAATGGCCAATAATATGCTCAGAATAATGTTAAATTCACGGTTGTGTAACCGTTTTCGGAAAAAACGGTCAAATGACCTGCCAGAATGCTGCAATTTTTTAACAGCAGAGCGATCGTTTGTTTACACTTTGTATTCGCGATGGTTTTCTGCTATTCCTCCTTTCCATGCAATTGTATTGTCTAACTTACGGGTTCAGAAACATAGATAATGGAAATCAAAACATATTTTTTAAACATATTTTTCATTGTTTCATTAATAAACTGTAATAATTTGATAAAAGGAAAATTTGCAAAATGTAGATGAAAAACATTCCAAGTTACTAAATATGTGTAACTCCAAAGTTAAAATACATGTAAGTGAAATAAATTTATTTCGGATAATTTCTAAAAAAAAAGTTGAAAATTCACTCTTTTTAATGGACAATAGGTCTCACTTAATTTGCTTTAACATTATATTAATAATTATTTCGATAATTAGCATAAAATGATTGTGAAATTAAATTAAGATTCTCTAGATCATTCAGATCTACTGCATACATTTTTAGTATTTCCGTAATAAAATAAATATTATATGAATTTTTCATCAGCATAATGCTTTCAGAAGCGATTTGTAATCTTTTCCTATACAACAGATTTTTCATAGTCTCGAACCCAAAGGCAGGATGATGCCTATGTGATCAGAATAAAAACTGCATCAGTTAAACGAATCTTGCAAAAACACAAGAAAAATGACTTATTAGAAAGAAATGCTATTAAATTCAGAATTAATTTTTACATATATAATACGATAAATCTATAAAGATACTTTTTTGCATCATTTTTAACGTATTTTGATTGAAATGCAAAAAAAAAAAAAAAAACTTTTTTTAGCAACTATTTTTGCATTTTTAAAAGTGGCAACATTTTGTTACCTTGACGTTATGGAATACAAAATTTGAATGGGTCTTTATAAACCATATGATATTGTTTTATGCGATGTTGATAGTGCTCACGGTCTACAATTAATAAAATTACGCGGTTTTTTGATATTTGGCAGCGTGAGTAAATAAATATTAAAGTAGCTATACAAGCTATTTATGCTAAAATTACCATCTGTTATTAATATGATTTTTATATTTAATTTTTTACAGGTGATTTTACAATTTAAAATAGTTTCTCCGCTGAAAACAGTCGATGGCTGAAACTAAACCTACCAGAATTTTAGACGTGTAATATTTTAAGACTATTTACTTCATATATTTTTTACATCATATCAATTAATTTTAATACTTATATAAGTTTATGAAGTATGATACTGATTATTTTTCTGTAGGTCAAGTAATATGGAAAATAATGAGCAGCTATATGTTGAAGTAGGATCAAATATTTATCTTGGCACAAAAGATGGAATAAAATATAGCCTTATACAAGCTCCAGATAGCAAATTTCGTTTAGTAGAAGCTCCAAGTGATTCAAGCATAAGTTTGAGCGATTCCAGTGGGTACGTAAATAAACATATGTATTTTGGATATTTTTCGCATATCAGAAAATTTCAGCTTTATAATAGGTCATTTTTTAATTACTAACGAATCTATCGTAATGGATTCGTATTAGTTTTTAAAATTATTATCATTCAGTTTAAAAAATCTGCGTATCTAAAATAAAAAAAAAATTTAAATACCTTTATGGAAGTTACAGCTGTAAATGCAAAGTTATTATTGAAAAGTAATTTTGAAATTTGTGAAAAACATCCATCACTATGATAGGCAGCGGCTATATCAATTTCTAGTGTAGGGATGAACATTAGCGTTCAGCAAAGTTTTGCAACTTTGCGATTTGCTTGCTTGTGTAGAAAATAAGGGATTTGATGCCCCCAATGGATTCCCTTTGATTTCTTCGAAAGCAGCATGAGTGTGGGCATTGGAAGGGTCTGTTAAAGCATGTCTGAAACAACCAAACGTCTTTAGTTTTTTACTTCCATCAGTGTCTAGAGTCTTCAAAGAATGACAACCAAGCCAAAACAACTTCGAGAAAATAGTAGAACAGTGGGCGGTAATCGCCTAGTAACAATACAGGTATCAGATGAATGTATACATTGTATACAGCAACAGAAGAGCAACACTTTGTAGTACTTCTATGTTAACTGGACGCAAGTGTTAAACCACCAAGTATTGGCCCCCTCGCTATCATTAGCATTATATTAATTTCATTTAAAACACAAATCATTCGCGCATTTCCTTTATAGTATAAATATCTACTTAATTATAACTTAATTTAAAATACATATATTACATATATTTAAAATACACACCTTTCATCCACTTCATATGAAATTAAACTAGTCGAATATGCCAATCCCAAAACTTTCTTCTATCTCATACATGTTAATACTTCAAAATTCTCTGGTACAGAGCCAAAATTAAATGTCAATCTATGTCCATCATGAGGATTGTAAAGACATGAAATTCTGTGCATTAGTTCTTGAGATAGGACTATCGCTAAAATTGTGTAAATCATGCAAAATACAGCATATCCGCGCCACCGGATAGGTGGATTTACACCAATATCTGATAATCAACAACTTATGTTAACGTCTAACTGAATCTGAAGTTTGATGAAAATCCGTTCATTAGTTTTTAAGATAGAGCTATTGCGGAAATAGTAAAAAATTCCACATAGCAGCGCCACCAGTTGACCGATTTGCATCAAAAACTAATTAGCACCAGTTTATATTAGGGGCTAACTGAATCTGAAGCTTGATGAAAATTCATGCATTTGTTCTTGAGATACAGCTATTGCGGAAATCGTGAAAAATGCAGCACAGCAGCGCCACCTATTGGGCGATTTAAACCAAAAGTTAAACAGCATTAATTTATAGCAGAGACTTTTTAAATCTCAAGTTTGATGAAAATTCGTGCATTTTTTCTTGAGTTAGAGCTATTGCGATAATCATGAATGATGCAGCATAGCAGTGCCACCTATTGGGCGATTTTCACCAAAAACTAATCAGCAGCTAACTATATTTTGGACTAACTGAATCTGAAGTTTAATGAAAATCCGTGCAGTAATTCTTGAGATATAGCTGTTGCTGAAATCGGAAAAAATGCCGCATAGTAGCAACACCTGTTGGGCGATTTTTACCAAAAACTAATCAGGACCAGTTTATATTAAGGTCTAACTGAATCTAAAGTTTTGTGAAATTCCGTGCATTAGTTCTTGAGATAGAGCGCCCACAACATTTTTGTCACATACAGACTCACAGAGTGACAGACAGAGTGATAGACAGAGTGACGGACAGAGTGACAGACAGACATTTTCTAAAACCCCTCAAATCGTGTTCGGGACATTCTAAAACAAATAAATCCGTCAAAACCGGATGTCGAAAATTTTCACGCATCCAATACTTTATTCTTGTAAAGATAGAAGAAAGTAAAAAAGGAAGAAAATAATAACAAACAATATCATACACCAAAGGTATCTTATTTTAACACTAATGCCTTGTTTCTAATGTACACACACGAAAAATAAAGCTGCTACTGGCGGAGAAAAAATGCTATTGGCGATATTTGCTAACGTAAAAGTACCCAATTTGTAGCGCAATGCAACTCAGGATTGTCAAAAAGCACATACTATGTATCCTCTACTAGATAGATCTTACAATATGTATTAAGAATGCCTGTTGTCATCAAAGCCAGAGGAGACACGATATTAGCACTATGTAGCAAATGTTCCTAATATTAGTTCCTCTCAATATATTGCTCCATATTGCTACATGAATTGGGCATTAGAAGAATAACTCCTTGAAAATCTTTATACATGAAACTTCTGAATCTTTTATTTTAACAATAAATTTTGATAAAAAATGTCTTTTACATGTCATGGTAAACACAAAACTTGGCTAATGTTGATGAGTCGCAGGTCAAAAGGGCAAGAAGAATTTTGGAAAATTATAAAAAGCATCTGGTTATCACAACAAGTGTTGATCCTATAAAATCACCTTCATTACTTCCCTAAAAAGCAATAGATGGTCATGAATTGTCCTCTAGGAATTTTTTAAAAGAATTATTGATCTAAAAACAGCCGTTCTCTGGAAGGTGCATTGGGAATTGGAGGGCTAAAGTCTGATAAAGGATATATATATAAAAATGGTACTTTTCTGTTATAGGTGCCTTGGCGAGATAGAGAAAATGGCCTTGACAGAAGCATATTTGGTAACATTTTCTGGCAACCTATTCACTGTTTCATACATACAAGCAATATTTTCAATATTTAATCAATGTATTTAACATGTAGAAGCCCTTTATCTATTATTATAATACAAACAGCATTAATATGTATGGAAAAACAACAACAATAATAATAATATATACAACTAAAACGTTTATATGTATATATAAATACATACATAAACAAGCATAAAAGTTCATCAGGTTTGTATGGCTGTTTATATCATTTGGCAACAAATCTCATTTTTTTAAATCCCAAGTTGCGACAAATTAAAAAAACCCGCCAAAACATCTATAACAGAAAAGTACCAAAAAGTTTTTGTCATTGTTATATTGTCATGTGCTATAATATTTTAGTTTGAAGTGGTGAATAATTTAATATTTTAATAAAAGCAATTTTGTCATAACATGGATTAATTTCAAACCTTCACTGCATTTTGTGCCAGTGAAAATTCATACTATATAATACTCCCTACAGCACGCATTTACACATTGTGGACCTTATCCGTATTTTGAGATATCATGTATATTATATCGCCCCAAAGTAATCTGCTTGATGGCACTATTATGCTAACTATTGTACATTTTTTTTTAAATAAAAACATAGAACTATAAACCAGGCATTAATGATAAAATTTCCTTTTCAAAAAATATTATCAATAAATGGTACTCAAATATAGAAAATAAAATATTATCAGACATATGTAGTCTTTTATCGGTGCGATCTGAGAACACTCTCCTTCTTGGCGCGATTTATAAAAAATCGCCAAATTGGTGCATTTTTGCGTATCTTCTCCCCAGCTGCCTTCGTCGCTAAGGAGAGTGTTTTCCGAATCATCCCTTTTATCAGTTAAACTGGTCTTTGTATATAGAGTTCATCTGGAATTACGGTCTGAACTGTAACGGATAAAATGAATGACAAGGCAAATCCTTTTTACTACTTCTTTGTTATAGCGTCCCCCCACATTTACGATTATGCCATGGCTTCATTTACAATTTAGCCAAGATCATCGCCAAGCTTATATATGCATCATATGTACACACACATATATATATGAGGACATCAGAAGCCAAGGCGTACAAGTGACAACATTTCGATTTGGAGTAAATTGATTTCAAAGGCAATTGACCTTAAAGTTGAACATCAATAATAATTGACTGAATTGAAATAGGAAACTGCTGCTTGTTTCACAGTGGTCTTTGAACTCTTATTTCAATAAATGGGAAAAAAAGCAGAGTGCAATTTTCTTTAAATTTGTAATTAATCAATATTGGTCATTATTCGGCAAAAGTGGTTGATCTCTAAAACACAACACATAATTAGAAAATCACTTATATTTCTGTACCTGAAAATAAAAAAAGCATATTTCCAAGTCGTCTGTGCACTTAGTTCAATTTTTTCAATTTTGTCACTTATACCCCTTGGCTTCCGGGATCCTCATATATACTCCAAACGCTCATATATGCGCCATAAACGTCAATATATATGTAATATTTTTGGCTTTCATGTCATATATATTTTAGAGAGGGTGTGATTAGCGCCGACGGGATACGAACCATGGATCTCATGATCAAGGGGCGAGAACGTTAGCGTCGGGCAAAAGGCCAAGCCAGTTACTCTAAGCTAGTAACTCGCTTTATACTGATAATGCAAGATGAGATCGCTACAATATACAACATATATATGTCATACATATGTCACATATATACGTCATATGTGCGTCAAATATGACAATAACTTGATCATACTTGTCACGAAATGTCATATACATCATATGTGATTCTAATTTCCGCTATGTCTTACAATTTGGCGAAACATCTTGGTCGCTTGGCGATTCATTCTCAGGGGCCTCTCTAACAAAGAAGTGCCTGACTGGTATATAAGAAAGCGGTATCGCAATCCACTTATTGATTTTTGTTTAGAAGTATAGCAATAATCGAAATATTTAAGCGAAATAATCAATAGCATATCTTTGTTTCTTTTAAATACCATGGAATCAAGAGAAGCGTTGGATTTTCATTTTAATTCAAACTTTGACACCTTTTGAACCATACACTTGAAGCATCTATCTCAGTATTGTTTAGACATGGATGATGACTATTTCTATCAGATTTCACGTAAAGAAAAGGGTACTTTGCCAGTATAGAACCCTTGGCGAGATAGAAAAAATGGCTTTGGCGATAGAAGGAAATTTGGCAATATATATTCTCGCAACCAAGTCACAGTTTCATATAATCAAGCAATTTTTTTAATATTTATACAAATTATTTAATATAAAGGGTACTACTTAGTTATCCCATCGACCAAAAATCTATCGCCAAATTATAAGATTAAATGCCAATAATGGTTGATCGTAAATGTTACATTCACTTGACTTTAAGCAAGTTACATGTGTGTATGTCATCAAGGGATTTTTATTTCGACGCTTTATTTGTATTTTTATTAATTTTATACTAATTTATTTGTTCTTTCGTTATTTAAAATAAAAATTATGTCAATTTGTATAATTTGGTGCGTGGTTTGGCGATTTATATAATTTGGTGAAATTGGTCGACGGGACAACTAAGTGGTACAATATAAAGAAGCCATTTATCTCTTTTATATACAAACAGAAGAAAATTGCATTTATAAAACAATAATAATATTCATATAAATACAATGATTATATATACATACTAAGGGGGCTCTGACCCCTGAGAGCTACGCCCGCCAACCCTCGTTCAGGCTTCACAGCCTTTAAAAACATAGTAATGTGCCCTGTTAAAAAATTATTACCAGGTTACGGAAGATTGAAGGATATTATCCCTATAACGGCGACTACCTTCTGTAATCGGGTTGCGATGCTTTTCCGTTTGAATGGTGTATTTTTCAGTTACCATGACTTCATCCATCGTTGTCGTTACAACTGATGGCTGTTTTCGGGATTGATAAGCAAGATCAATTACACATTTGAAAATCAGATTGTACAAAATGATTAGGTTAAAAATAGAGATCGACGGAAAATTCGGTTTCATTTTTGTTTTCGGCACAAAATCTGAGTTTCTTCGAAAATTCGCTTTTGGCCAAAATGCTGTCAAAATTTCGGCTGGACCGAAACTATCTGTATTCGAAAAATCTCGTTTCTTCCTTCGGGAATTTGCAACATTACTCATTGATTTGAGCTTTATCGGCTAAAATGTGACACTCTGTAATTTATTGCTATGAACTTCATTGTATATAATTATCAGTCATGACTAACACAAAACGTGAGTGCAAATTATAAAGCAAGCAATGCATATATGACTAAATTTTGAAGACGCTTTTCACGTGCTCATTAAAAATTGCAGAATTAGCAGTAACAGAAAATGTTTAATCTGAAACCGCAGAAAGGTTTCGAATACTAATTGAGAAATTCTAGTATAACAGATGATCATTTACAAAAATCTTTATAAAAGATAAATTGAAGTATGTATATATAAAACATATTTTAATTAAATGAAAGTCGTATAGTTAGAAAATCATTTTTTGTCGTTGATGAATGAATTACATTTTATTTTATATGAAATTAAATGTTTTGGTCAGAGGCACGGAGGGCCAACTTGGGCCACACGTATAATTAAGAAATAATTATGTATATTTATGTATGTATTAATTAATTAAAAAATTGGATGTTTTCGTTTTCGTCTTCTGCCGAAATTAGGAAGATTACCGAAAATTGGTTTCTATTTCGGTTTCGGTCTTAAAAACCGGTCGATCCTTAGATAAAAATGTCGTTATCTTTTTGACTTTTAGAACGACGCTAGTATTACGCTTATAGACGCTAGTAGACTTTTATAACGACGTCTGAGGGGGGGAGGTTGTAATAGCGATTTTTGTGTAATTTTCTCGATTTTTTGTAGTTCTATTGCACATCGGTGGCTCCTGCAGAGACGGAACTTCGCATTCTGCTAAGCCGGCAATTCGCGAACAGCTGACGTACAACATAATAATTAAAAACTATTGATTTTAATAAATATCGTAATCAAGGTTATATCGTTCTGACTCCGATTAATTGGCTGCAGTAGAAATTTAAGATGAAAATCAAAATTGGTATAATATTGAACTAATATTATTGAAGTAATTACCTTTTCAAATGGTAAGATGTATGAGATAGAAGAAAGTTTTGTGACTGGCACATCCAACTAGTTTTACAGTGTAATATGTCATTTTTCTTGCAGGTCTTTCGAAACTTCAAAGGCGCATGAAACCTCAAATGTATCGAATATAAAGTGGCTAGAATCACTGAACGAATCTAAGGAAAATAAGGTAGAATAAAATGTAAACCTTTACTTCCTAAGTGTAAATTTATTGTTTGAGTTTTATAAAAAAATTAAAAGGTATTATCTCTTTCCAATTTACCAATGGAGAAAGCGACAAATTAAATCGCTTTCTACCAGACGTTCATTTTCAAAACTCCATTTTTATTGTATTTAGTTAGACATTTGGGTACTACTTAGTTATCCTGTCGACCAAAAATCTATCGCCAAACTATAAGATTAAATGCCAATAATGGTTAATCATAAATGTCACATTCACTTGACTTTAAGCAATTTACACGTGTTTACGTTATCAAGTTATTTTTATTTCGACGTTTAATTTGTATTTTTATTAATGTTATACTAATTCGTTTGTTTTTCGTTATTTAAAATAAAAATTATGTCAATTTTGTGTAATTTTGCGAGTGGTTTGGCGATTTATATAACTTGGCGAAATTGGTCGACAGGATAACAAAGTAGTACCGACATATTTGTTAGGAGTTGTTCCCCATTTTCATCCACTAGTTTTTACTGTCACAATTTACTGTATCTTATCATGTGACAATAGGGTTGCCAGTTTGGCCTCCAATTTTAATAGGAAATTTCATATCCATACCGGAAATTTCGAAAGAACTTTTACTTGAAGTGGTCGATAAATGTGTCTCAATAAATAAAGCATAAAATACTGTTCTTTATTTCTGGTGTGAGCTTGAAATTACTGAATAAAAATGGAGGCTAAACCGGCAACTCTATGTGGCAACCAAGCTCAGTGGTTGAGCAAGTTCCTCTTAGGACTTTGGACATTAAACCCAAACCATTAGAGTTGCCGAGGCTCAAATGAGATCTCAAAGGTAACTTTTCGGAAACAATACCAATGCGATATGATCGGGATGAATGAACTATATATTTAGCTTTACATATTTATAACTCTTTAATAATAACATACACTTTACAGAAAATTGTTTGGGATATAGAAATTCTATATGGTAAACATAAAATACTTGAAATTGAATAAACTTTGTGCTAGTGTTAGAACGATGACCCGTTTTAACCCCTTGAGGGGCGGTGAGATTTATTATGTCCCACCTTTTGTAACCCATTGTAACTTTTCTTGCTGCCGACTAGGGATGTGATGAACCCTAATCTGATAGTAGGTTTTGTATACATAGTTGTATGTACTGTTAGAATTTGTTTCGTTTAGCAACGAAACGAATCTGGTGTGCTTTTGGAATGTGCCCTGTACATATTTTCATTGAATGGAATAATGTAAATAGAATGGCAAAAATA
This sequence comes from Maratus speciosus, assembly GCA_963932465.1. Taxonomy (NCBI): domain Eukaryota; kingdom Metazoa; phylum Arthropoda; class Arachnida; order Araneae; family Salticidae; genus Maratus; species Maratus speciosus. The sequence goes on along the minus strand of OZ010797.1, from coordinate 331,768,156 downwards.
GCTTGAAATTGCAGGTTGAATCTATCTGGTCAATGTGTAATCGGTATATGTATTAGTACACAGCATATAATTATTTAATTCGGCATGCGGTTTAGATGTATCCAAACCTACGAAACAATCTAGTTGTCCCGAACCAGTCGGTCAAAAAATATTCGCGAATTATACAGGTTTTTATAATATAAGGAATTAACTCATAACGAAGTTTTCGACAATGTAAAAGCTATTTTCTATGAAAAATATACAGGCAAAAATATGCATAACAGTGAGCGAATAACATAAATTTACTGTTCAATAGCAAGAGAAGGTCCAATAAAATTATCCACTGTTAGTCCAAGAGCCGACAGCACAAAAACCTATGTTATCAAGCACAAGAAAAAAACCTTTATTTTACGGAAGAGTAGAAGTAGGGTAATCTAATGATCCATGTCTGCCGGAAGTGAAGTGGTGCCTAAGCCAAAAATTAATACCACCAGTGGTTTACTCGCAGGTTTATCATTGTGTTTGTCCAACAACTATCTTACATGTTTTCATACCTTTGTTTGTAAACAAACACAATGATAAAACTACGAGCCAACCATTGGTGGTATTAATTTTTGGCTTATGCACCCCCCCCCCCTCTTTAATTTAGATAAATGGGTTTTCATGCGGAATTATCCAATTTGCTTCAAAAAATATTTTCTGGATTCATTCTGATAAGGAGCTTCCCTGATTAGATTTGGAAGTTCATTGGTTAAGTATAAAGGGGAAAATGGGGAAGCTAATACCTCCCCCCACTTAATTTAGCGAAAAGGGTTTATCATGCAGATTTATCTGATTTGTTTCAAATTTGGTGTACAGGTTTATTTTGATAAGGCGCTTCCCTGATTAGATTTGGAGGTTTATTGGTTAAGTATAAAGGAGGGAAACGGAGGCTAATCCCCCTTAATTTATTTTTTGAGAGGCATTATTCTTTGAAATGAGAGTATAATATACAATTAGTGTGAATAGCCTGTGAGCTCAGTGCCATCAGTTTAACTGTCCGATTTTCTTTTTATTTTTGATATTACTTGGTGTGCATAAATTATATCGATCATATACAGGGCTGCATAAAAGTTCACAAGTACAATTCCATTTACTGACGGAAATTGCAGAAAGGAAATTTTCAACTGTGCTATGCGTTTAACTGAACTATAACTTTAAGAGGACTATGTAGTTACCAAAGAAAAAAAAATCGGATATTTTCCTGATTGTTGAAGGTAAAAGTTGAAATTCGGTTTTCAAATACGTTATGTGTTTTCCAAATTATTTATATGGACACAATCTTTCAACTTAGTAAACTGTAAAGTTTTGCTACAGATTTCTCAATGTGTTGAAAAGTGTTTCATAATCTATGCTGGACACAGGATTTTTCGTTGTTGTTACATTATCAACTTGTTATTGCAAATACTATTATCTATATATTTTTGATAATTTTTCTTTTATTCCTCTAGAGATGTTTCTTTTCAGCTTCTTTTTTCACAATAAATGAGCGTATAAGAGTTAATATAGCATCTAAAAATGGCTAATATCAAAATTACTTCTTTTCTTTTACAGCTAATTTCGATCAAATCTGAACCATCGCCTTGTAAAGGTCAAGGAGACGAATTTGGAAATACAGTTTTATCGCCTCGTAATTTCAACCCAAGCACTAAGGAAACAGACTGTGATACCGTAGAGAAAGTTAAACAAGGTCTAACTCCAGAAAATTTGAATAATACTTCCGTACTGTCTTATACAACTTTATATCCAAAGCAAGATAACAAACCAGTAGTGGTACGACAATTTTTCTTCTTTTTTATTACTGATTATACCTAATTATTTTCCATCATACAGTAAAACCTCCCTAAAGCGACCACGTTCCGTTCCAATAAAAAAAGGTCGCTCCGAGAGGTGGTCTCTTAATGGAGGTCATGTTTAAATATAGATTTAAATTGTTGGAAAAAGGTAACAATTAATGTTACTAAAATTTATTTTACACATTAGGAAAAAATTTGAAAATTTAAGTATGAAAACAAAAGTTAACTACATAAATTAATTACTGCAGACTTTAAAAAATGAATACATTGACGTTTGCTTTGATTTTACGGTTTTATCTTTCATAACTTTTATTTCGAAGTCCTTTCGAAGTTCAGTAAATAAATGCAACTTTTTTAGAACGGGAACAAAAAATGACGATTTTTTTAAATTTATCCATTTCTTTAACAGGTTCCTGACAGAATAGGGCAGAGGAGTTTATTGACCTTCATTCTTAAATCGCCATCAGAGTTAAATTCATTGTCTAAAAAGGCACAAAGGGGTTTAAACATTTAAAAGTTCCGGAATAATAATAAAAAAATTCTAAACTTAGTTTAGAAGTTTGATGAATAATGTGCTCTCCGGAATTACTTTTCTAATAAAACCTTCTTCAAACAACCAGGAAAAAACGGAATTTGTTTCATTTTCTTCTAAGAAATGGGTCGCTCATGGAGGGCGTTCAACTGGGATGGCTTCTGAAAGGAGGTAAAATTAATATTGAACCTATGGGAATAACTTTCGTTCCATGAAAAAGTGGTCGTTAAGGGTTGTGGTCGCTTAATGGAGGTAGGCGCATAGGGAGGTTTCACTGTATATTGCTATTCAATTTACATTTTAAATTAGAATAGAATTTAATTACTTGTTTTCTTGTCATCTATACTTTTTTACTTTATCATACTCCTATTATAAAGAGGTAAAAATTGTTTATTTGTCGGAGATAAGCTCAGGAACTACCGAACCGATTCCAAATGTAATGGTATCAAAATGATGGTGTTCGCCCAACTTAGAACATAGGCTATATCTTATGTCGGTGCCACTAGCCCAAAGGGGGTGCAGGAGCAAAAAACGTTCTAAAAATGCGATTTTTGCGTTACTGAAGGGCCTAGAAATATGAAATTTGGAATATTAGTTACTTATAAGATATAAATGGTGTATAAGAACAGTTCTTAAACAATTCGAAATTTAAAAAGGGTGAAAATGCACAAAAAGCGTTCTAAAAAACGTTCTAAATGGTAGTTTCTACATAATCTCAGGAAATACCAAACCGATTTCAAAAGTAATGGTATCAAAATGATGGTGTTAGTCCAACTTAGAACATAGGCTATATTTTATGTCGGTGCCACTACCCCAAAGGGGGTGCAGGAGCAAAAAACGTTCTAAAAATGCAATTTTTGCGTTACTGAAGGACCTAGAAATATGAAATTTGGAATATTAGTTACTTATAAGATATAAATGGTGTCTAAGAACAGTTCTTAAACAATTCGAAATTTAAAAGGGGTGAAAATGCACAAAAAGCGTTCTAAAAACCGTCCTAAATGGTAGTTTCTACATAATCTCAGGAAATACCAAACCGATTTAAAAAATATTGGTGTCAAAATGATAGTGACAACGTTTGCTCCAAGATAGGCTATGTTTTATGTCGGTGCCACTACCCCAAAGGGGGTGTAGGAGCAAAAAACGTTCTAAAAATGCGGTTTATGTGTTACTGATGGACCTAGAAATATGAAATTTGAAGTATCAGCTACTTATTAGATATAAAGGATTTCTAAGAACAGTTCTTAAACAATTCTAAATTTAAAAGGGGTGAAAATGCGCGAAAAGCGTTCTAAAAAACGTTCTAAATGGTAGTTTCTACACAATCTCAGGAAATACCAAACCGATTTGAAAAATAATGGCGTCAAAATGATGGTGAAAATCCCTGCTTCAACATAGGCTATGTTTTATGTCGGTGCCACAACCTCAAAGGGGCTGCAGGAGAAAAACGTTCTAAATTGCTGTTTTTGCGTGACGGAAAGGCCTTGAATCGTGAAATTTAGAATGGTAGTTAGTTATAAGATATCAATGATCTCTAAGGACATTTCCTAAAAAAATCGAAATTTAAAAGGGAGGTCATAATGCGCAAAAAGCGTTGTAAAAAACGTTCTAAATTGCAATTTCTATGCAATCTCAGGAAATAATGAACCGATTTCAAATATAATGGCGTTAAAATGATGGTGACAGATCTTGCTCCAAGATAGGCTATATTTTATATATGTTTCCACCAACCCAGAGGAGATGCAGGAGCAAAATGAGCGAAAAGCGTTCTAAAAACGTTCTAAATGCGGATTTGTCACCAATATCTCAGGAAGAATCAAACTGATTTCAAAAGTAATGTTAAGAAATTGATGCTGACAGCCTCTGCTCTAACATAGACGCTATTTTAAGTCGGTATCACTATCACCTAGACGTTGCAGGAGCAAAAAAGCGTTCCAAATTTCGATTTTTGTGATCGGTAGGGGCTAGCAACTTAAAATTAGGCAAGGTACATATGTATTACATATAAATGATCTTTAAGAACAGTTTCGAAAAAATTGGAAATTTAAAAAGGGGTGAAAATGCGCGAAAAGCGTTCTAAAAACATTCTAAATTGCAATTTCTACTCAATCTCAGAAAATTCCAAAGCTGTTTCAAAAGTAATAGTTGCAAATCAATGGTGACAGTCCCTGCTATAACATAGGTTATATTTTATGTTGCTGTCACTACTATCTGAGGGTTGCAAAAGCAAAACATGTTCTAATTTGCGTTTTTTGCATAACTGAAGGGTCTAACACTTTGAAGTATGGCATGGTAGTTACTTATGAAATATAAATGTCCTCGAAGGACTGTCGAAAATAAATTCGAATTAAAAAGGGGTGACGTGAAGGGGATGTGCGAAAAGCATTCTAAAAAAGTCCTAAATTACGATTTCTACGCAATTTCAGGGAATATAAACCAAATATAAAAGTAATAGTTGCGAATCAATGTAACAGTCTCTGATCCTACACAGGCTATATTTATGCCGGTGATTCTACCACCTGGGGTTCACAGGAAGAACAAGCGCTCTAAAAAAGACCTTTAAAAGCTTTCTAAATTACGTTTCTGTGGAATATTAGGAAATAACAAACCAATTTCAAAATTAATGTTGGCAAATTAATGGTGACAGTTTCTATTTCAACACAGCCCTTTATGTTGAGAGAGGTGGTAGAACTTGGAATTTGATATGATGGTTAATTTTAAGATGTAAGAAGATGGTTTCTAGAAAATTCAAAACTTCAAATGAATACTGAAATGAGCGTATTAACTGAGCATAAAAGTTTCAAAATATTTTCTAAATTATTATTTATTTAGTTTTATTTCGTTTTATTAATTTAAGTCTCATTTCTGCTTTATGCAGTGTAACAATGATGCTTAATCAAATTGTGTTTTAAATAGTAATTGTTTTAATTATTCCTAAAAGTAATAAGTACCTTTTAATAAACTAAAATATTACCTTTTAATAAAATAAAAATTTAGTTAGTACATTTTAATAAAAATTAGACATATAAATATCACTTGGCATATTTCAAATATTACGCGAGCAAAGCCGCGGGATTTGCTAGTAATATTATAAAGAGGTAAAAATTGTTTATTTGTAGAAGGTAAGCTCTGGAACTACCGAACCGATTCCAAAAGTAATGGTATCAAAATGATGGTGTTAGTCCAACTTAGAACATAGGCTATATCGTATGTCGGTGCCACTACCCCAAAGGGGCTGCAGGAGCAAAAAACGTTCTAAAAATGCGATTTTTGCGTTACTGAAGGGCCTAGGAATATGAAATTTGAAATATTAGATACTTATTAGATATAAAGAATTTCTTAGAACAGTTCTTAAACAATTCCAGATTTAAAAGGGGTGAAAATGCGCGAAAAGCGTTCTAAAAAACGTTCTAAATGGTAGTTTCTACATAATCTCAGGAAATACCAAACCGATTTAAAAAATATTAGTGTCAAAATGATGGTGACAACACTTGCTCTAAGATAGGCTATATTTTATGTTGGTGTCCCTACCCCAAAGGGGGTGCAAGAACAAAAAACGTTCTAAAAATGCGATTTATGTGTTACTGAAGGGCCTAGAAATATGAAAATTGAACTATTAGCTACTTATTAGATATAAAGGATTTAAAAGAAAAGTTCTTAAACAATTCCAAATTTAAAAGGGTTGAAAATGCGCGAAAAGCGTTCTAAAAAACGTTCTAAATGGTGGTTTCTACACAATCTCAGGAAATACCAAACCGATTTAAAAAATAATGGGGTCAAAATGACGGTGACAACCCTTGCTCCAACATAGGCTATGTTTTATGTCGGTGCCACAACCCGCAAGGGGTGCAGGAGTAAAAAACTTTCTAAAAATGCGATTTTTGCGTTACTGAAGGGTCTAGAAATATGAAATTTGAAATATTAGCTACTTATTAGATATAAAGGATTTCTAAGAACAGTTCTTAAACAATTCGAAATTTAAAAGGGGTGAAAATGCGCGAAAAGCGTTCTGTAAAACGTTCTAAATGGTGGTTTCTACACAATCTCAGGAAATGCCAAAGCGATTTAAAAAATAATGGTGTCAAAATGACGGTGACAACCCTTGCTCCAACATAGGCTATGTTTTATGTCGGTGCCACTACCCCAAAGGGGGTGCAGAAGCAAAAAACGTTCTAAAAATGCGATTTATGTGTTACTGAAGGGCCTAGATTTATGAAATTTGAAATATTAGCTGCTTATTAGATATAAAGGATTTCTAAGAACAGTTCTTAAACAATTTGAAATTTAAAGGGGGTGAAAATGCGCGAAAAGCGTTCTAAAAAACGTTCTACATGGTGGCTTCCACACAATCTCAGGAAATACCAAAACGATTTAAAAAATAATGGCGTCAAAATTATGGTGACAACCCTTGCTCCGACATAGGCTGTGTTCTATGTCGGTGCCACTACCCCAAATGTGGTGCAGGAGAAAAATGTTCTAAATTGCGATTTTTGCGTTACGGAAAGGCCTAGAATCTTGTAATTTGGAATGGTAGTTAGTTATAAGATATCAATGAACTCTAAGGACATTTTCTAAAAAAAAATCGATATTTAAAAAGGGGTCAAAATGCGCAAAAAGCGTTGTAAAAAACGTTCTAAATTGCAATTTCTATGCAATCTCAGGAAGTACTGAACCGATTTCAAATATAATGTTGTAAAAATGATGGTGACAGATCTTGCTCCAAGATAGGCTATATTTTATATCATTTTCCACTAACCCAGAGGAGATGCAGGAGCAATATGCACGAAAAGCGTTCTAAAAACGTTCTAAATGCCAATTTGTCAGCAATACCTGAGGAAAAATCAAACTGATTTCAAAAGTAATGGTAGTAAATTGATGCTGACTGCATCTGCTCTAACATAGATGCTATTTTATGTCGGTATCGCTATCACATAGATGTTGCAAGAGCAAAAAAACTTCTAAATTTCGATGTTTGTGATCGGTAGGGGCTAGCAGCTTAAAATTAGGCAAGGTACATATTTATTAGATATAAATGATCTTTAAGAACAGTTTTGAAGAAATTGGAAATTTAAAAATGGGTGAAAATGCGCGAAAAGGGTTCTAAAAACGTTCTAAATTGCGATTTCTACTCAATCTCAAGAAATACCAAAGCTGTTTCAAAAATAATGGTTGCAAATCAATGGTGACAGTCCCTGCTATAACATAGGTTATATTTTATGTTGCTGTCACTACCATCTGAGGGTTGCAAAAGCAAAACATGTTCTAATTTGCGTTTTTTGCACAACTGAGGGGTCTAACACTTTGAAGTATGGCATGGTATTTACTTACAAGATGCAACTGCTTTCTAAGAACAGTAGAAAGAAAATTCCAAATTTAAAAAGATGAAGTGAGCGAAAAGCGTTATAAATTACTATTTTTATACAATCTTATCAAATATCAAACCGATTAAAAAATAATGATGACAAATTGTTGGTGATACGACCTGCTCATACATAAGCTATATTTTATGTCTGTGCCACTACCACCAGAGAGCTGCAGGAGCTAAAAACTTTCTAAATTGCGATTTCTCTGATTCTGAAAAGGCTAGAAACTTTAAATATGGCATGGTAGTTACTTACAAAATATAAATGCTCTCGAAGGACTGTCGAAAATAAATTCGAATTAAAAAGGGGTGAAGCAAAGGGGTGGTGCGAAAAGCATTCTAAAAAAGTTCTAAATTACGATTTCTATGCAATTTAAGGGAATATAAATCGATTGTAAAAGTAATAGTTGCGAATCAATGGTAACAGTCTCTGATCCTACACAGGCTATATTTTATGCCTATGATTCTACCACCTGGTATTCACAGGAGCAACAAATGTTCTAAAAAAGGCCTTTAAAAGCTTTCTAAATTACGTTTCTGTGGAATATTAGGAAATAACAAACCGATTTCAAAATTAATGTTGGCAAATTAATGGTGACAGTTCCTATTTCAACATAGCGCTTTATGTTGAGAGAGATGGTAGGACTTGGAATTCGACATGATAGTTAATTTTAAGTTGTAAGAAGATGGTTTCTAAAAAATTCAAAATTTCAAATGAATACTGAAATAAGCGTATTAATTGAACATAAAAGTTTCAAAATATTTTCTAAATTATCATTTATTTAGTTTTATTTCGTTTTATTAATTTAAGTCTCATTTCTGCCTAATGCAGTGTGATAATGATGTTTAATCAAACTGTGTTTTGAATAGTAATTTTTGAATTATTCCTAAAAGTAATAAGTACCTTTTAATAAAAAAAAAAACTTTTTAATAAAATAAAATATTACCTTTTAATAAAATAAAAATTTAGTTAGTAACTTTTAATAAAAATTAGACATATAAATATCACATGGCATATTTCAAATATTACGCGAGCAAAGCCGCGGGGTTTGCTAGTTTCTTATATTTAGGTTCATTTTTCCTTGGTAGACGCGGGAGGGACTCTTAAACAGTTTGTGAATCTAAAGAGGAAAAAAAAAGTTTAGATTATTTTTAATAACAGACCGGGAGGCTGTTGTACAGACCATCACCTCTTTGAATTGACGTCTGAAATTCCAAGATTAGACAGAACTCGATAAGCACATTAAACTGAAACTGGTTTGCCAAGTCATATCTGGTGGAAACCACCTGCAGACCCGATTTTCGTGGTTGATCGGTAGGTTTACCATTGTGTTTTCCTGCACACAAAGGTATGAAAAGATGGAGGACTGGAAGCCGGAAAACACAATAGTAAACCTACGAGTCAAACACTAAAATTGGGTTTGCAAGTATTTTCTCACCATGATATGACTTGGCAGACCAGTTGCATTTCAATATGAGAATCGAGTTTTAAGTAATCCTGGAATTTCAGCCGTCAACTCGATGAGGTGAACGTTTGTACAGCCTACTCTTTGTACTCGGTCTATAAAGTTTGATATTTTTTAATAAATATTTTAATGAAACTTGATAAATTCTGACATTTTTGAAATATTTCAGGAGGAAATCACTTAAAGAAAGACTTCTAAACTGGTGATTTTCTTAAATAAAACAGGGCGTCCCCTAAACATTTTTTTCCGAAAAAAGTGAGGTGTCAATTACAAGCTAAATATGATTTTTGTATTTATTTGATTTTGTATGATGTTTTGTCCCACATTTTTCGTACATACTTCTTAAATTCTGTATTTCACCTTTTAAAGTTATAGTGGTTCAGGTGCCAATTTAGAAAATTTACTCATAGATGATATCTGGACATGTTAACAGGAAGAACAATGGAAAAAACTATCAATATTATAATAGTCCCAGCCACGTGACTTTCATAAACAGTAGAGATGGGAAATATAGTTACTTTTGGTTAACAGGTTACATAGTTCCACACTTGTACAGGTAACAGGTTGCAAAAACCTGATATTTTCATAACATATAGCTAATCGTGTGTATCCGGTCAACGAATGTTTTAATAAGAAGGGATTTTAAACAAAATGTTTGAAATAATTTTTTGACATAATTATAAATGCTGTTTTCTACTGAGATGAATCAAAATTAGTTTGTGATTAAAAAAGTAATTTTTGAAAGACAAAAACTTACCTAGTCATGATACTTTGAATTTCATGCATTTTTAGCGATTTCTGACACTAAAAACATGTTTTTCTATTTATGGTGATTAAAACATTGAAAATTCAAAAAATTCTAAGTATCATAACTCAGTAAGTTTTGACCAAAAAAGAATACATTTTTGCTGTTTTACTTGTTAGAACGTGGGAAAAAGTTTTCTAAATAAAACTTATAGGACAGACGCATTGTATAACATTTGTAATTTCTCATCTATTTGAAAAGTAATTATTGTAATGCAAATCGATTTTTATGTGATGCAGAACAAATTGCAATTGCAAACAATTGATGCAGAACAAATATACCTTTAAAACTAACGGTTTAGAAATTAGATATTGGAGATACCCTGTATAATAATTAACACAGTTTTAACAACACGATTTCTAATCCCACTCCCCCCCACCCCCCCAAAAAAAGAATCATGCATACAGCATAGATTATGAAGCACTTTCAAACACATTCAGAATACCATAACAAAACATCACAATTGACAAAGGTGGAAGATGACGTTTTAATGAAAAATTTGGAAAACACATAATGCATTTGAAAACACGATTTCTGCCATTACCATGAAGAGTCATTAAAATATATGGGTTTTTTTTCAGCACTGTATAGGATCTACAGGTATACTACATAGTATGCAAAAAGTTAGTTCAGTTAAACGCATAATACATTTTAAAATTTCCGCTCAGCAATTTCAACCAATAAACGAATGTTCTTGAGAACTATTGTTCGACCTTGTATATGATCTGGAATTGATACACACCAAGTAATATTTAAAAAATAGTTAAACTTAAAAACGCATACCACAATTGAAAACGCTCTTCCTAGCAATTATCGTTCGTGGCTTCAAAAGTTCAATTATTGTTAATTTTCTTCGATATCCACATACTTTTGTGTGTTCCTGTAAATAAACGATAAGTTCTATGGGCACCCTATTCCATAGGAAGAGCCTTGTAGTACACCTCAGTGATTTATATCAATTTCAATATGTTTTAAATACTGTAATATCATTAAAATACACAGCAAGCGATTTTCCCCCATGTACCGTAATGTAACGAAATTCTTTTGAGTGGACCTGTAAATGAACTAAATATGCTGTACACACTTCCTTTACAGTACCGAACATGCTATACTAAACCCAAATAAGATATATCTATTTCATGGCAGTCGGCCTAATATTTACACGAGTTAAAGAAAGGACAGACAGACGGACAGAAAAGCTGAATTCATAAACACTTTTCAACTACGTTGGAAAGATTAAAAAATAGAAATTTGATTCCCGACTTCATAGCAGCCATATCTATCAACGCATATTCAAAGCTAATTTCACAAGAACACAAAAATATTATTTAGATGCTTTTAATCAAATGCAATTCATCCAAACAAATTTCGTTTGTACAAGTATGTTTTTCAAATTAATTACAACTGTACTAAAATTAAATTTTCTCACAAATTATAGGAGGCTATTTTCTTTCTTTTTTCCAGCAAATTAAAAAAAATGACAAAACAAAAATAATAAAAAAAAACTTTGCCAAAAAACAAAATTTATAGTGCCGGAACCCCCTTCGCCCCCACCCTATCCCCTAAAAAAAACTCCATGAGTACATAGTAAAAATCCTTTAAATATTCAAATAAACTGCCAACGCAAAACGCTCCATTCTTTACAAACACATGAAGAGTAAATAAAAACTCTTAGTCAAATGTCATTTCACTCCGACAAAATTACCTATTTAGATAAATTTATCCTCCAGCGTATTTTTTAATTTAAAAGACTGCTGTACCAAATGTTTCGCAATAAGCAAATGATATATTGACCGCAGAAAATTTTAACAGATAAATAACTGCAAAGATGTTCTATATCTTTCTTTATTCAAAAGCTTATTAAGCGATAAAAGAACATTTTATATGTCAAGAACTACATTTACTGATGGCGTGATTCAGAATGAATTAAGGAATTATCTGCGGTTAGTTTCAGCTGCTCTCAGTTGAAATTAATTTAAGTTTTAATGAACCCGTTTTAAATGCTCTAATCTGTTAAAAAATTATAAATTCGTGGATTTTATTTGAATGCAGCTAAACAATGTTTTGTTATTTTTGGAAATAGATTTCCTATTCAAAATCGGGAATTAAAATTTTTAAGAGATAAAATTATAAATAAATGTATTTTATTTAAATATTGCAAAAAGGTACTTTTTATAAATTTAATGAATCTGAACTCCAGTTTCGCCGCATTTTTTTAAAGGGGGGGGGGAGGAATCAATGCTTTTTCATTTACATAATATAAATGAAATATATTGCAAAATTCAACAAAAATCACTCCTTGAAAATTAGAAGCAAGCCCCCCCCCCCCCCAAAAAAAAAAATAAATAAATAAAGCACGAAAATATATTTTTAGTTGAAAAGAAATTGCTCAGATCAAAAATTAGACAAAACTTTCATGGGTTTTATAAGTCAAATTTCACTTTTTGTTATGGAAATGCTAAATAAAGACAATACAATATATACGATTCATGAATACAAAACATGTCAAACAAGCATGAGCTTTTTTCTTAGAAATTTTCAGATGTTTTCCTGATTTACTATTTGTGCCAGTGTTTCGTTTATGCTCTAATTTGTGCCATCAGAATCGGTGAGAGTATGTGATGATGCTGATGACCCAGCACCAGGCACCAAGCCGAAAAAGCGTTTAATTAGTGCTGCAAGTCATTACTATTCATGCATTAGGGTTTGGTGAAATACAAAATAAATTTTTAACACAACACACCTAACAGAGTTGCCGATAACTAGAGGGTGAAGATGAACCAAACTGGGGGGCGCATGTCTGAAAAGAAACGACCGAGGACGTTTTTTGTTAATATTGCTCTATTTTAAAGGCACGAGATTGAATTCTTGATTAAGGCAAATGAATAAAGACGCTGCCATTTAAAACCATATGTTATTTAATTAACAGGAACTTTTCGGTAACATAATAACTCAATATTAGGTTCCAGCATAGCAACAGGGTTTTTTATCCTAATACTTTAAATAATGCCCATCCCTAATAAACAGTTACGGGCTGACCGCTTCGCTTTTCATATGCAAAGCAGCCATTTTTCACGATTTTTTTTTTTTTTTAAACAGCGCAAAAGTTAAATTTTTTGAAAGTTCGTTTAAAAAAAATTAATGTTTTAGAGATTAATTCCATTCCAATATGTATATATTCTGAGAAAACTTCAGTTGAAATTAGGTTGACAGCCCATGTATCTCATTACATCAAAGTAAACAAACACAAGAGATTAGTTCATTATGAACGATGAAATATTAAACCATGAAGGTAATAATTTGCAAACCAAGTTCTCCAGTCACGAATTTTGTTGTGTTGTCTGATGTCAGAGAAATAATTTGCGCCTGTAAATCAATTAAAATTTAGCATTATTCTGTCAGGCGAATCTCTGTACGGTTCAATTTCTTTCACGATCTTTTATTCACAAAGTAAAATGTATATAAATCCAAATCACGTTAATGAATCAAATTTCAAAACGAATTGTCAGTTAATTTGATACTTACATATTATCTGTGCCCAGAAGAAAGATCACCAAAAATGACAGTTAGTCGAAAATCATATTTACTGTTGTCAATGACCAATCGCATTCAAAACAGTAATTCAATGCACATTTATTAAATATACAAGATCATTAATATGGTAATAACAAATAACAATAATTTAGTATACGTTTATTAAACACATAACACTAGATTAATGCCTTTAGCTAAGATAATTAAAGATGATAGTTTTATTTTTGGATGTTTGTTATATCCGGACAATGAATATGAGATATAAATACTAATCTCATACTCTGACTATCTAAATTTATATCTATATTATACAATATTATACAGTTATATATAAATGCTTTTGCAATTGCTTTTAATATTTCTACTACATTCTATTAATGATAGAATTTCAATATAGAAAGAAAAAAAGGGGTATTGTAATTAGTAAAATAAGCGAAATTGTGGCTATTTACCTCACACAGATCTTAGAAGTCACTTGACCTCAAGCATAAATGCCGACGTCAGTGAAATACTCAGTTAGGAAAACTCGGTACTTTTATGTTAGCCTACCGCAAATCACAGTAATATTATTATAGTTTTCACTAATAGCAACATTTATATTTTGTGTGTGTAAATTCGAAAGAATTATTTAACATTAAAATAAAATGTTTTGGTTTATTAACCATTTGGAAAAATGGTTATTGTTCTCGTCAGGATGGGAAATGAAAAGCGTATCTGAAGGTTTTCATTGGTTTAATCCGCAATTTATTCGTTTTCTGATTGGTCTATACAGTAATCTGTATTTCCCTTTAATTTCAACAACGATGGATACTTTCTGTTGCCACTATGACAAAAAAAGTAATAAAAACTACAAAAAAAATTAATAACTCAGAAACAAATTGAGATACAGCTTTCAAACAAATTGCATTTAAAAGTACATTTTTTTCTCTATCCGACGGTGTAAAATGTAATATTGTCAGATGTTTAGAAGTTTAAGAATGAAATTTCATTTAAAATTGGCCGTCAGATTTCTTGGAAATCTGACGATGGAAAAGCCTTTTCCCGAACAGCCAATGAAATGCTTGAATAATACATAAGTTTCAGGTGTATAATACTTAAGTTTCAGGAAATCTGACGGGTCGCAGGCGATATTTTTGGCTTGCAATTTTTACGTGTAATAACACTATTAATGTTTAATTCATGGCGTACATAATGTATGATCAACTCCGTGCTATTTTTTATGTCTTAAATTTTAGTCTTAAAAACATCGTTTTCGAAATGGTCGTTGTAATTTGATAAATTGCTTTTTTTTATTATTATTATTTTTTCTTCCTATTCCTTTCTTTTTAGTATTTTAAAGAAATTTGTGAAAGGCATGCATTCGGTGTCAATTGTTTTCGTAACAAACCTTAAAAAAACAGTATTTGTTATATAATAAACGGTCAAGTGCGAGCATTACTCGCGTACAGAGGGTTCCGTAGAATAAATATATGAATTTGTAATTGTATCATAAAAAAAAAAAAAAAAAAAAAAAAAAAAAAAAGTTGCTAAAAGAATACTAAGATTTTTTAAAAAACTATATAACGTAGGGTTGGGTATAACTGTATATATTAGAAAAGTGTAATCGGGTATACCATGAAAGTTCAAAGAGATATAAGGAACAATATCAAATATAGCTATTCGTATAACTCTTTTTACTTTCTTCTATCTTTACAAGAAGAAAGTATTGGATTCATGAAAATTTTCGAATTCCGGTTTTCGACGGATTTACACGTTTTAGAGGTCAGAGAACCCGAAAAACATGTTTTTACAAAATGTCTGTCTGTGACTCTGTGAGTCTGTCTGTCTGTCTGTCTGTCTGTGTGTATGTGACACAAATTTTGTGGGCGCTCTATCTCAAGAACTAATGCACGGAATTTAATAAAAATTGATATTCAGTTAGTCCCTAATACAAATTGATGCTGATTAGTTTTTGGTGCAAATCGCTCAACAGGTGGCGCTGCTATGCTGCATTTTGTATGATTTCCGAAATGGCTCTATCTCAAGAACTAATACACGGATTTTCATGAAACTTCAGATTCTGTTAGTCCTTGATATGACTTGATGCTGATTATGTGTTGGTGCAAATCTCTCAACAGGTGGCGCTGCTATGCTGCATTTTTATGATTTCCGAAATGGCTCTATCTCAAGAACTAATGCACGGATTTTCATGAAACTTCAGATTCTGTTAGTCCTTGATAAGATTTGATGCTAATTACATGTTGGTGCAAATCGCTCAACAGGTGGCGCTGCTATGCTGCATTTTTTACAATTCCCGCAGTGGCTCTATCTCAAGAATTAATGCACGGATTTTCATCAAACTTCAGATTCAGTTAATCCTTGACACGAATTGAAGTTTTGTACAGTTTGGTGTAAATCGCTCAACAGGTGGCGCTGCTATACTGCATTTTTTACAATTTCCGCAATAGCTCTATCTCAACAACTAATGCTTGGATTTTCAACAAACTTCAGATTCATGTATACTTTTATATGAATTAGTGCTGTTTGTGTTTTGGTGCAAATCGCTCAAGAGGTGGCGCTGCTATGCTGCACTTTTCAGAATTTCCATTATAATTTCCATCTGAAAAACTAATGCAACAATTTTCACTAAACTTCAGAATCAGTTAATCCTTGATATGAATTGACATTTTGTACATTTTGGTGTAAATCGCTCAACAGGTGGCGCTGCTATACATCATTTTTCGCGATTTCTTCAATCGCTGTATCTCAAGAACTAATGGACATATTTTCATCAAACTTCAGATTCAGTTACTCTTTGATATGAAATGATGCTGACTACGTGTTGGTGAATATCGCCCAATAGGTGGCGCTGCTATGCTGCATTTTGCACTATTTCCTCAATAGTTCTATCTCAAGAACTAATGCACGAATTTTCATCAAACTTCAGATTCAAGTACACCTTGATAAATGTTGATACTGATTATGTGGTTGTGTAAATCGCTCAACAGGTGGCGCTGTTATGCTGCATTTGTCATGATTTCCGCAATAGCTCTATCTTAGGAACTAATGCACGGATTTTCCCCAAACTTCATATTCAGTTAGACATTGACACATGTGGATGATAATTAGGGTCTGGTGTAAATCACCCAATAGGTGGCGCTGCTATGCTGCATTTTGATGGATTTACACGATTTCATGGACAGTAATATCTCAAGAACTAATGCACGGAATTTCATCTTTTTAGAATCCTCATGATGAGCATAGATGCACTGTGATAATGAATTTTGAAGTATTGACAAGTATGAGATAGAAGAAAGTTTTGTGATGGCCACAACATACTAGTTTTAATATTATCCTAATCTGTTTATGATGAACTTAATTCGGTACTGACAATAAAGGCAGTGCATAGTTAAACTTCATTTGGCATTTCATGAAACTAAATTCAGCGTAGTAATAACCTTTATTTCTACAGTGTATCTAAAACAAAACCTTTGTTCAAAGTTTAAATTTGGCATTGTTCTAAGCGCGCTTCGAATTGAGGTCTCAAAGTTGCAACGCCGCCTTGGTCAGTGCCGCGTTTTTCCAGATAGGTGTTTAATTAACTTTTAAAGTCAAACGAGGCGTATTGAGAGATACAATCAATGCAAACTATCGCGAATCTCACAGTATTTATGCGATTCATTCTAATTAAATATTTCGAGGGCGATGCCTTTAAAAAACGGACACCTAATTTTAATTCCAAAACAGACAAATGGCACCAAGAATATTTAATTAAAATTTTCCTTTTATCATGTACGTGAAAATAAGCAAGTCCGCATTTTCTAATAAATTCGTTTATAAATTCTGGTGTCACTTCATTATTTCATAAGTTTATAAATAGAATTACTCCGTGCCGGAAAGGATTAAGTGGTCGCAGGACTCTTAAAGCTTCAAAATTTAAGAAATTTTAATTTTTTTAGATGTTAAACTCCTATCTTTTCTGAATATTTTGATATAATTGTTTCCTTGAAATTCCCATTAGAACAGAAGTTTTGGCTTTTAGAATTATACCCGCTCAATAGCTGAAGCGGCGTTTCCGAAACTTTAAAGTCATTATTTTCCAAATGGCGTTTTTGGGTATAACGTGCAGGATACCTCAAAAACTTCTGAATATTTTTTCATGAAATTTTCAAAACATACATTCCATGTTATTCTGTATAAACTGAACCTAAAATTTCCTTTTTATTGTTCAAAAAAATATTTTTTTTAGGTGATTTTACTGTTGAAATTTTCAAAATTTTGTACTAGCTAAATGCAGCATTGCATTAAAAATATAAAAATGCTTTAAATACAAATTTATTTAAGTTCAGGGAAATTATTATAATGTGAAGTATAAGTAAGCACCAAAATTTTCATAGTTGCAATATTTATTTTGTAATCCTGCGCGTAAACTGTTATGCCCATTTTTTGTTCGACAAATGTCTAACAGTTTCGAGCCCCGTATAAATACTAATTCTGTACCTTGCAATTTTTTAAATACATGTAACGAAAGAACATACTTATATCTTTCATTCCAATTAAAATTGTGTTTTAAAATCATATACATTTTAAGACATTAAATGTTGAAAATGGTCTTTTTTTTCATTTTTTCCACATTTTAGAGTCCCGAGACCCCTTAAATTAGCATGTTTTTAACAATTTGACGTTTATTGCTTTTATACTGTTACTGGACATTAAATTACACATATATATCATTGAAAGTCGTTAACTAGGCATAGAGTACACCGCCCTGTCCTCGTGTATGTCCAAACTTACCGTACCTTTAAGGGTTAATATCTCAGCTAATTACCGATGATTTTTTTCGAAAATCATTATCAACAATGCTTTTATTCTTCTGCAACGATAGGTATATTCAGCGATGCTCAACAATTTTCCTGAATGCCCGTAAATCGAAATTTGTGTATAACAGAAAAATGCTAATTACTCAAAAACTATGTGACCTAGGGTAATCGCTATAATTTTCCGGCAAGGTTTATATTAACGTCTACTATCTCTAATTTTTTCATAATTTCAGTTTCAGTAGATTTGGAATTAGATGGGGGAGGGTGGGGGGAACATATTTTTGGGCTACATTTTCAACAATATCTTTGAAAATATAATACCTAAAATTAAAAGGAATGTATTTTTGAGTTCAGCGTTACAAAAGCTTTCAGAGGATACCCCACATGATGTACAAAGAAAAGATTTTTTTTTCAAGTAGCATAATTAGCCCCTCTACTTTTTTACGAAATATATTTATGAATGTTTATTAATTTAAAAATATGTTGGCCAATGGTCTTTATTACTTTCCCGAATTTGAACTTTCCACGTTCCATAGTTTACGATTGAAATGGCTGTGACAGACAGACAGACAGACGGACGGACAGACACAGGAGTGATCTTATAATGGTTCCATTTTTACTTTTTAAGTACGGAACCCTAAAAAGTATAAAACGTTATAGTATAACAATGCGGAATTTCTAAGTTCTAAAGAAAACAAGCATCAGATTTCCTCTAGTTAATCAAACTTTTGCTCAATGAAATTTTTTTCCAATTGTATGCAACATTGTATGAAATTTGTATGCAACACTGTAACACAAATGGGACTACATGCAAAAATATCTCTTTAATAAGAAAACGACATTAAAAAAGTTTTAACACAATTTTTCAATTATAAACAACTGGACAGATTCTATATTCCCATGAATATGTATAAAGGAACAGCGAAGATCTTAAATACTTTTTAAGCACATGTCAATTAATTTTATAAATAGGGATTAATGATTTTGCGCCTCAGGCCACACATAAAAGGTCACCGGGCCACATGTGGCCCGCGGGATGCATGTTGGATATGGATGATTTAAATTATAAAATCTCCTTCGTTCTTATGTCGGCAATTATAGAAATAAAAATTTTTGGCGAGTTCCTTCGTCACATATCTACATTAGTCTTTCAAAAAAAATAAAGAAATTCCAGTTAGTTAACTAATCAAGCGAGAACTTTAAGTAGCTTCAATTAATTTTTGGTAATCCTATATTTGAGAAAACTTGCAGTATACAAATTTTCGTTTAATAGATAAACAATTTTATGGTGAAAATAAAGAGGCCTAGAATACCTATGTTTTCAGAAAAAATTGGGTTGCGTGGTGCGTTCTATGTCTACTTCAATAAATTCAAAGATATGATTAAAATGTATCATGAATGTTTATCAATTTACTTTATTAGATAAAAAGGTATGCAGCAGTGTGTAGGCTCCAATTCCAAGTTATCCCAATTATGGACAGATTCAAGAACATTGACTGCTGGCACTATACCTGGGAAGATGAAGAGTTAATCCTCTTCAAGATTCGTGTCACAAGACTTTAATGTACCAGATGAGTCAATGGACATATTCGCATCATTATCCAAGCTTTCTGGAGTAACAAACATGAAATTAAAAAGAGCAATTATGTACATAAGAACATCTGCTAAAATTGCATAAATATCAATTCATTTAAACTTGAAATGTCAGTCGTTAAAAGAAATTATTGAATATAATTTGTAACCTGTTATAAGTTAGACCTTATTTAGTAAAATTCCTACGAGCATTTGTCTTTAAAAATACAGTGTGATTATAATTAAACTTACCGTACGCTGCGTTTTATGTAACGCAAACTAATTGCGAGAATGGAGCCAAATTTTGTAAAATTATTAACAAGACGGAAAAGGATAGATTCTGTGAAAAAAGTTACAAAAGTCACCACTAGGGGATATGTGGCTCTTTATTTGCGGAATCCTTCTTTACTCGTATTGTTAAATCATCCTACAAAATTAGGCTCCATTCTCACAATTAGATTGCGCTATAGAATACGTCGAGTACCGTAAGTTTAATTATAGCTACTTTATTTTCTCGTATCTTTCGGTATAAAAATTTTCGTAAAAGATTCCATGATTTAACCCCTTAACAGTGACATTTGTTTTCTTACAAAAAAATTAAAAATGGGGCTGGGCACCACTTTTTCCATACTAAAATATTTACCTTACTTAATCGAAAAATATCTGACAATCAATAAAGATAAATTTACAATTACAAATTAGTGGTATCAAAATGCTTTTAATAACGAAGCAAGCAAAGTGTTCTTGCCCGAATCCAGTTCGGGCCACATTGTTAAGGGGTTAATATATTATTCAATTTACATTAATGTATGTGTTTAACATCTTTTACAATATTCTATTATAGAAAGAAAAAAAATTAAATAATGAGATATAAAGAACTTTATTGTACAGTTTATTTTGAGTGGTATCTTTTTCTGTACATTTTAAAATATTTTTCTCTAAGATAGTAAGATATAATTTCTATACGCAGACGTATTATGTTAACCCTAGAGCCAGCTATAGCAGTTATTCGCCCATGTTTCCTTCTCCTGTTACTATACGACCGGCAAGAGGTGCCAGAAAATCTCGGATGCCATTCATGCCACCTGGTTCCCCTTATACACCTATACCCAGAGTTCGACGCGGAGGACCAAGAATGAGACGTCCAAGAATGCCTCAATATCAGTATACTGTAAGTTTTCAAAATTTTCATTATTTCGTTTTGTACAATAATTTTTACTAGCAGCCTCTGGCGACCAGTTTGGTCTCCCTTAAAATTTATGTTTGGGAAAGCATGCTAAGCATTGTATCATGTTACTTTTATTCATAATTTAATTTACTTGGACTCCCTTAAATATAATTAATACAGTAGCGCTCAAAAGTATTTTGACAAAGATAATGATTGACTTAATTAAAAGGAATAATAACATACAAAAATTAATCATTTTTTTTTATTTAACCATGTTCAATGTTTTAGAGATTTTTAATAAATTAACTATCATTTGCTAGAAAATAACGTAGAACCCAAGAAAAATCAGAAAAAGGATAAATCAAAAGTATTTCGACATTATAATAAAAAATTGTTTCAACACAATAATTATCAGATATAGTAATGAGTCAGTAAATATTTAGTAGCATATCCTCTAGCATTTATGACAGCCTCACAACGCGTAGGCATTGAGTCGTTTAACTTTTGTATTCGATTTAAAGGAATTCGGTCCCACTCATTTTTAAGAGCTTCGTATAAAGCTACCTTATTTGAATAATTTTGGCGTCTTAATGTACGATCAAACTCCTCCCACAAATGCTCTATGGGATCCAAATCCGGAGATTCATTTGGCCACTCTAGAACCTTGACTTTTCTGCGTTTCAAAAAACCCCTTACGTACTTGGATTTGTGTTTCGAGTCACTATCTTGTTGAAAATACTACTGAGCAGGCATGTTTTGTTTAGCGTATGATTGCATATGAATCTTTAATCTATCATCATACATGAACCAATCCATATTAACATCAATTCGAACTAAGGGTCCAACTCCGTTGCGTGAAAAACAACTTCAAACCATTACATTACCGCCTCCATGTATGACGGTGGGTATTTGGTATCGAATATCACATGTTTTGTTTTTAGGACGTCGAATGCACTTGATTCCATCAGATGACAGTAAATTAAGCTTGATTTCATCGCTCCACAAATGATAGACCATCCTACACTTGTCCACGATTTATGTCGTTTTGCAAATGCAAGTCTAGCCTTCCTATTCTTAGAAGATAACAAACACTTTTTTGCTGGCCTTCGACCATATAAACCACAGAGAAACCTCTGTCTAGGCATCGTTTTACATTTGAAACGTGTATGTCTATGCCTTAATTTTAATTCAATTCATCTTTTCTTATTGCAGCAGACTTACGACAATTATTTGTAAATAGCTTTTTTATAGTACAGTCAACATTGCAAGTTATTTTTTTCGGACGAACACTTCGAGACTTATTTTCGATATATTTCCGTTTATTAAAAACTTTATTTCATGTACGAACAAGCAGCCGAGACACGTTAAAAGAACGAGCAGCTTCTGCTTCCCTTTCCTTTCTTAAGTGCATTTACAATGGCTTTTTTAAAATCACTAGAATATTCTTTGCGTTTTGGCATTTAAAAATAATCAAAATAAGACAATATAAACTCTAATCGAAACTATACAGCAATTGACGCCTTCAACAATTAAATTCAAACAAGTTGTCAACATACTTTTGAGCTAAGGAGGAGTGATATTTTTTCGGTGACGCCGAATGTAAACAAACAAGTTGAAAGTTGATACGTTTGAATAACTTCAGTCATACTTTTCTCAATGATAGGGAATATATTTTCTTTTATATTTTTACATAAAAATAAGAACAAATATAATGTTGTCAAAATACTTTTGAGCGCTACTGTATGATACCTTAAGCTAATATTAGTTTTTTTTGCATTAAAATATCTCAATTTGTTGATTTTCTGTTAGCAAGTAAACCCTATTGGTTTACAATGAAAGTCTATGGAAATTTGGCGAAATGTTAGAGATATCGCCAAGTTGGCGTCACTTTTGGCGACTAATTTTGGTCACCAAATTATGCGATATATCGCCAAGTTAGCGAGAAACTTGGCGACATTTGGCGATAGAGCAGGGTACCCCTACGGTAACCTCCTTATAGGTATGGAAATGCATTAAATGCTGTTCAATAACCAATGAGATGCGTTTCATTCGGGCTTTACCATTAAACAATTAACAATTAATCGCGATTTCTGTGATACGTAAGATAGCGTAATATATAATGGATGTTTCGAAACATAGGAAATATTGCATGTGGAGTGTTTAATCTTTTTTACTACATGCTTTCTTTTAACTTACAATTTTGTTTGTATGTGGCAGTCAAATCTTGTTACTGATTTTTCCCCCACTTCCTGTTGACACAGAGCTTTGAAACTTGGAATATATATGTATTCCTGAGGGCAATACATGAATTGGACATTGATTTTTTCAGCTTCGATCGCTAAAGGAAAAATGGGGGCAAATTGAAAAAAAACATCACCATATTCATAAACCAATGGAAATAAAATCTTGAAACTTGACATGTCTATAGTATAACTAAAATTAGTGAACACGTGTTTCAGAATTTTTCAAAATTCGGCCGCCCCTGAGTGGAAAAAAGGGGGGGGGACCCGATGCGCCCCCCGCTTTCGAAAGACATAGCAAAAACTTTACTTAGACTTAAACTAATACTACTAAAGTTAACACTACTTAAACTTAATGGTTAGTCAATTATAGTTTCATTTCTTATTAAGAATTCAGTATCAGCGGTGACAGTGAGTATTTGTTGAAAAGGACTAATGACAGGGTTACCACAATAGCGACCAACTTGGCGACAAAAAAGTTGCCATATATGAAGTCAACTTCGCGATAGCTGGCTAATTTAACGAAATTCCCATATAAATCAATTAATCCATATTTCTATATTTTTGTGAATTTTAATGAAAGCATGTTTAATTTTTTTTTTTTACATTTCCAATCATTATTTAAAGTTGGGGGGGGGGGGGGAACTTGTAATGTACACTGGCGGAAAAAAAAATCCCAACACCAAGAAAGACTTGTGTTAGATAAACGAAATTTGGTAGGCGTGTTTATACATCTGAAAGATGACATCGATTGAATTTTCGCGCGTGTGGCGCTAGTAGCCCCACTCAGAACTTGCAGATCAGGTTTACTTTAAATGCGTGTTGTAAAGTTCGTGGGCATTATTTAACTTCGAAATGTGACGTATTGAGTTGATGTTAGCCAAGAATGCCTTTAAGAAGACGAAGAATCCATTGTCAACAGCTCACCGAGTTGAAACGAGGTCGCATACTCGGGCTACGAGAAGGTATATTTTCTTTCCGCGATATTGCAGAAAGACTTGGCTGGAATGTCTCCACTGTGCATGATTGTTGGAAGCAGTGGTCAAGGGATGGTACTGCCTAAAGAAGACCGGGTTCCAGGCGGCCACGTGACACACCTGAGAGGGAAGTTAGCCGTATTCGGTGTGCGACTGTGGCGCATCGTGCTGCGTCTGCGGCAGAAATTCGGGCTGCGGTTGGTACCACAGTTAGTAAGTAAGTAAGCACCCACCCTGGGAACCCGCTTTTGGCTTATGGTTGGGTGTAACCCCCAAGCCCAGGGTAGGGAAAAGTTTTACTACCTGCGGAACCCTTTGAAAACAAATAAGTTTTAAGATTAATTATAACTATTCTAAATATTGTTATGTACAAACGAGGGTTTATAGATTACCCACAACTTTTTAAAGTTAAGTGTTCATATAAGTTCATGTATAAGTTCATACACCTTGTAGTTATAACTAGTCCCATCAAAACCAGCCACTACCACCAAGGCCACTAGTGCCTGGACTGGAAATGTCATTCCTGTATTTAATCTGATTCATAAAGGTGGGGCATTGTGTTGAGTTCGCTGTGTGTTTATAATAATTTGGTAAGTTTATACAATTTGCACAGTTTCTGAGATCCTGTTTGTTTATATTCGTGCAACTAGTGGTCTGATGACCCATCGCACAGAATGCGCATATTGAATTTCTCCTGCAGTTACTTTCGGAGTGTCCGTACAATTGACAGTTCGCACACCTGATGATTGGCCTGTAAGGATGAATCCTGCAGTTTCGTAATCCCACATTTATAAGTTCCATGCTCAAAAGTGTGTCTGAAGTTGTCTTGTCTACCTCGAGGAGCAGTTGATAATATCTTGACGAAGTTTTTTGTATTACTTTTTGAATCTGGATGTATGAACTTTTCTTTATGTTTGGATGTTGCTTTATTTGATTTATAAGATATTCTCCCTGTGTATCTTTTGGAATACCTATAATGATAATTCTTTTAGTGTTATGTTTTCTGTATTGTATTTCCGTGATACTTTTTATATCTTCTATTTTTTCTATATGTTGATATATTTCTAGTAACTGCGATTCTTGTTGGGTTTTTATAATTATAGCTTTTCTGTTTTTAGATGTTCTGCTATAGAATAATGGCAAATGTTCTAATTGCAATAATTTTGCAGTAATTATTCCTTGGATTTCTGATATTTTTGATCCTTCAAGACCCTTTATGAGAATTGCTGCTTCTGTATAATTGTCCTGTTCCCTTATGGAATTATCTGTTGTTATTTCTTCTCTATAGCTATTGGTTATTTTTAATGTTGTTTCTTCTAACAGTTTTTTCAATCTATAAAGCTTTTCTTCAATCCGTTTAAGTTCTGTTTCTTTTGTTAGGCTTATACTATGCTGCTCCTCCTGGGAGTAATATTCACTTTTTGTATACTGTATTTCCCCGAGTTCCGAGGTTACATCATTCTTGTCTTCTCGCAGATGTGTCTCATTACTAACTTGCTCGTTTATTTTGTCTTCTTTTGAGTTTTTGGTTGTTTGAGTATATTTTTCTTTAATTTTTGGATGGTTTGTTATTGTTTCTTTATTATGAAGCTGCTTCTTATTAGTCTTATTTTTTTGTAGTTGTTGTAATTCTTTGTGTAGATTGTCAATTTTTGTAGATTTATTTGTTATTTCATTCTGTTTTTCTGTTAATTTTTCTTCTAATTTAATTAGTTTTTCTAGTATTATAGAATTAGTTTCTTTTTCTTTTTCATATCTATTTTGCAGTACATTCATTTTTTCTTCCAATTCTTGTTGTTTAATCTTTTCTTCATTAAGTATTTCTTCTTTTTCAGTTAACATGTCCTTGTAAGCATTTATTTCATTTTGCTTTTCCCTTATTATTTTTTCTAGTAATATTTTCTCATTATTTGCATAGGTTATTTTATCTTCCAAGTTAATCGACTGATTATTTTTACCATTTATTATGCACATCCGCTCGTCAAAATCACTTTTCTCTTCTTCTTCTAGGAATTTGTTTTCTTTATCTACGGTCTCGCAGTCAGTATCCCCTTCACTCGAGGAAATATATCTTTCATCTGTATTAGGTTCTTCATCTGACCCTTCAACTTTTTCTTCGTCAGACTCCGATGAGCTGTAATGCCCGTATTGCTGAAAGTCTCTCTCAAATTCATCCTCACTAAGACTGTCATCTTGTTTAAGACGGATAAAGTTGCCTGTTTCTATTCTTTCTTTTATTTCATGATATGCAACAATCAAATTTAAATGGTCGTATATTGCGAAATTTGAGTCATCGTTTATGTCTACGGAGTTAAATTTATCTTGTAGTCTAGATGCTCTATGATTTGTAATATTGTTGTGTAATTTGTACACTTTTTCGTTCTGGGCTGTATAATATGGACTTTCATTGTACTTTCTTGTTTCCATTGCAATTCCATGCTCTAATTGTAGTTGGAAGAATTTTACTGTTTTGTGCCATTTTTTGTTTTTCTTTTTATAGTGATATAATCTCTGCAAGACTCTATGAATTAGTATATTATGATCGTGCATCTGGAGTTCATGATATGGACTTTCTTCATAGTTTTCATTTTCCACCGCCTTGATGTGCGCCAACTGTCTGAGTAATTCATCCCTGTATAGATTATAACAAAGTGTTTGATTCTTTTTATGAAGTATTATAAGTTTCTTGATACTCTCGTATGTAAAGAAGGCATTTATATTTTCACTTATTCCACAGATACTTGATATGGTTGTTAATTTCATGTCACATCCTTCTGGCGATTGGGACGGTGTTGCCATCATTGTAGTTAATACAGAAGCAGGTTTTCAAATAATTTAGTTAGTTACTTATATTTGGAGAGATAAATTATCTTGAGTATGATATAGTTTTAACCGTGATTTATCAAATTCCAGGATATAAATTTTTAAATAATATAAGATAGATAATATATAAATTTATAAATTATTGGAGATAAAGATCAGGGGTCCACTAGGCCCCCGCCATACATCTTTGAAAGAAAGGGATATAGATAGTTAAAAGCAAAAACCAGTGGTCGTAACCACCGAAAATGACTAAGAGAAAATTAAGAGCCGAAAAGTAAAAGGGGGAGGATTTGAAGAATAAATAAAACAAAATAAAATAATAAAATAAAGGAAAGCAATTTTAATAGCCAAATATAAAAAATGGGGGGGGGGGGGAGTATGTGCCCCTGCCTCTCATGCCACCGTGACCATGCACTTGAATTAAAAGTAATAAACTTCCTTTTACCAGACCAGCACTCTTGCTAGCATAATATGTATTCTTTCATAACCTGTTATTTAGTATAGATTATTTGTTGTAAGTTAATTGAAGTTTTACAAAAATAATAAGTATCATGATCCATCGAAAACATTAAATTACCAAGCTTTAAAATAATTTACACTTATACAAATGTACACTTTTGATATTAATAACAGTGCTAAGTAAAAAAGTATTAAGTGGGAACAAGAATGTAAGACATGTGAAGTATGACCCAAATTTATTAAGCAATTACATTTTTAGGCAGTGAAATGTGTGCAAGTTCAGAAAATTTAAAATGGGAACACTAATGTTGGCAACCTCCAATACATTCAAGAAAAAACCAGAGTAATAGCCCAATAATCAAAATGTTGCTAATGTTAAGGAAATGAGTGCTAATAATAAAAGTGTTTAGTTGGATCAAGAGTATATGTCATATGAGAGATCCCAATGAAAAGCTCAAAAGAATAACTCAGATAATAAAAAAGTAGTCAATGTTAGGCAAAAAAATGTGTGCGAGGTCAAATATTTAAAATGGGAACAAAACTGTTGGCAACCTCTAGTACATTCCAGAAAAAACAAGAGAAATAACCCAATAAATAAAAAAGTTGCTATTGTTAAGGATAAAAAATATTAAATGTAAAAATGTTTATTGGGATCAAGAAAATATGTCATATGAGTTATCCTAGTGAAAAAAATCAGAAGTATAACTCAAATAATAAAAAAGAAGTCAATGTTAAGCTTAGAAATGAGTGCAAGGTCAAAAAAAAAAATTTAGTGGGATCAATATTGTTGGCAAACCCTAGTACAATCAAGAAAAAAACAGAAAAATATCTTAATAATTGTAAAAGTTGCCAATGTTAAGGAAAAACCTTAACAACTTATAAAAAGTGTAAAATGTGACTTGGGACTGTTATAACAGTCGAAAATGAATGTAAATTAGAAAAAATGTTAGAAATCGGTTACTTCAAGGACAGCTCCGATAAATGCACCCTGTAGCGTGCATTCCACTGAATCCAAGCCATTGCCGTTTGCGAAGACATTCGTGTCAAGTCAGAGCTCATTGGTGGGCGGATTGAAGATCTGTTGTGTTTCTTTTTCATCAGAAAACACAACAGATCCCCACTCCGTTCTCCAGTGAGCTCTGGCTTGACACCAATGCCGTCGCAAACGTCAATGGCTTGGAGTCAGTAGAAGGCACGCTACAGGGCGCCTAGCTCGGAGCTGTCCTTGAAGTAACCGATTTCTAACAGTTCGTTGTGTTACTGTGGTACCAACTGCGGCTCGAATTTCTGCCGCAGACGCAGTACGATGCGCCACAGTCGAACGCCGAATACGGCGTGCACTTCCCTCTCAGGAGTGCCACGTGGTCGCCTGGAACCCGGTCTTCTTGAGGCAGTACCATCCCTTGATCACTGCTTCCAACAATCATGCACTGTGGACACATTCCAGCCAAGTCTTTCTGCAATATCGCGGAAAGAAAATCCACCTTCTCGTAGCCCCAATATGCGACCTCGTTCTAACTCGGCGAGCTGTTGACAGTGGCTTCTTCCCCTTGTTAAAGGCATTCTTGGCTAACATCAACTCAATACGTCACATTTCGAAGCTAAATAACGCCCACGAACTTTACAGCACGCATTTAAAGTAAACCTGATGTGGAAGTTCGGAGTGGCGCTACTAGCGCCACACGCGCGAAAATTCAATCGATGTCATCTTTCAGATGTATAAACACGCCTACCAAATTTCGTTTATCTAACACAAGTCTTTCTTGGTGTTGGGATTTTTTTTTCCGTCAGTGTATATCCCTAGAAAAAATTATTAAATTCCTATGTATAGTTTTTGCTCCTATAAGCTTTTTTAATGGAACGATTTTGACCAACTTTAACATTAAATATTTCTTAAAAATTTTCTTCGATTTTAAAACTGTTCACTTCAGCGAGTTTATCAAGACATTTCTCTATAATTCTACCCATTTTCATATTTTTGTATGCAGTAGTTTTCTTAATATTAACGAAGAAAGACCTCCGGTCACACACACACACACACACAAAAAAAATTCATTTACGGCAACGGTGGCAACGTTAGTTTCTTTTTAGGTAGCTTTCATTACAAAAAGCTACCTATTGCAGCCGTTCGGAGGAAAGCGATTTCAAAAAATTTTAGTATATTTTCATCGATCATGACCCCCAGACCCCGAAACCAGCCTCCGTTCAAAATTGATATATATATATATATATATCTAGACACACGGCAGTGTGTCAGCCAAGTTCGCCTGACATAGCCGTGTGTTATTTACACGAACCATTTCAAGCTGTTTTCGTCAAATTTCAATGCTCTACTACTGAAAATCTATGAGACCTACATACTTGTTATACGAAATGTGTAGTAAGGCCACCCTAATTACCTAAAATTCAAAATTTTATAAATAACACATAATTTGTTTCCGAGATAATGACATTTGAAAATGTCTGATAATCGATAATTTTACCACTGACTGACTGACTGACTCACTCACTCACTCATCAAAAAGATCTCGTATATCTACTGCAGCAACATACTTCAAATTTGGGGCGAAGTTCGTTTACACTATAAAACTAAGGAAAAAAATAAAAAAATTGTAAAAATCGATGAATTACCCAGATGGGGGTGCCGATTTTTACTTTAACATTACGTGTATTAGGCGAAATTTTAATTTGCCGTAGGAGGGGATGCTGTTCTGTCGCCAAATACCGCCAAGTTTCTCGCCAACATGGCGATATATCGCCAAATTTGGCGACCAAAATTAGTCGCCAAAAGTGACGCCACCTTGGCGATATCTCTAATATTTCGCCAAATTCCCATAGACTTCCATTGTAAACCTATCTACTTACTGGGGTTTATCTAGGTTTACTTGCTTACAGAAAATCAACAAATTGAGATATTCTGTCTGTCACAGAGCCCGTTCTCAGAAACTATACTCGTTGGAGACTTGAAATTTTGCATACTTATAGCTGAACACCACACATCATACGACAAATTATAAAATTTTGAAAAAGTCGTGCATTTAACCCTTTGGACTCCCACATGTGTATTTTAAACAATTCTTTCTATGTGAGCCCCTAACTAGGTTGGAGGCGTGAAATTTTGCATACTTATAGCTGAACACCTCACATCAAATGACAGTCTATAAAATTTTGAAAAAGTCGTACATTTAATCCTTTGCGCTCCCACATTTGTATTTTAAACAATTCTTTCTAAGTGAGCTCTAATTAGGTTGGAGTGGTGAAATTTTGCATTCTTATAGCTGAATACCTCACAACAAATGAGAAATCATAAAATTTTGAAAAAGTCGAACATTTAACCCTTTGGGCTCCCCCATGTGCACTTTAAACAATTCTTTCAAAGTGAGCCTCTAATTAGGTTGGGGGCGTGAAATTTTGCATACTTATAGCTGAACACCTCACATCAAACGAAAAATCATAAAATTTTCAAAAAGTCGTACATTTAACCCTTTGGGCTCCCACATGTGTATTTTAAACAATTCTTTCTAAGTGAGCACCTAATTAGGTTGGAGGCGTAAAATTGTACATACTTATAACTGAACACCTCACATCAAACGAAAATCTACAAAATTTTGAAAAAGTCGTACATTTAACCCTTTGGGCTCCCACATGTGTATTTTAAACAATTCTTTCTAAGTGAGCCCTAATTAGGTTGGAGGCGTGAAATTTCGCATACTTATAGCTGAACACACATCAAATGACAAATCATAAAATTTTGAAAAAGTCGTATATTTAACCCTTTGGGCTTCCACATGATTATTTTAAGCAATTCTGTCTAACTGAGCCCCTTATTAAATTGGAGATTTGAAATTTTGCATACTTATTGCAGAACACCTGAGGCCAGGCGACAAATCATAAAATCTTGAAAAAGTCTTACGCTTAACCTGCTGGGCTACCACATATGTATTTTAAGCAATTCTTTCTAAGGGAGCCCCTAATTAAGTTGGAGACATGACTTTTTGCATACGTATAGCTGAATACCTCACACCACACGACAAATCATAAAATTTTCAAAAAGTCTTATATTATTTACTCCTCCGGGCACTAACTTGTGTATTTTAAGCAATTTTTCTAACCTCCGCCCTTTTCACCCGGGGAGCACTTTTCCAACTTTTGCCGACACCCCTTTGACCATTCTTTCATATTATGCACCATAGCCTTACATATTTCAGTTCCACTTTTACCGCCAGGGGCGCCTACTTATCTCGGATGCTATGGGCCCAATCCCCTCGACTAATATATCTACGGATAGTATGTAAAACGGAGTTTCGTTCGGATAGAGGTTTGTTTAGAATAGAGTGCGCCCCTGGTTGCTAAATGTGGAACTAACAGATTTTTCAAAAGGATAATGTGTTTTGAAAGGAATATTAAACGAAACCCTCTGTGCGATCTGTGATCTCACTTACCCACTTGTTCTTTTCAAAATCATCAGAGAAAAGTATATTTAGTTAATTAAATTTGAAAATCCAGGGAGAGGCAATGTCCTTCTTCTGCACTGCCTCTTTGCCGGCACCCATGGATGAATGATACATAGTGTGGCATAAGCAGATAGCTTTATTTTTCACTTTCAGTACAAAAAAGCAGGCCCAGCTACAGGATATTTAATTGGAAAATTTAATAGGAAAATTTAATATAGGAATTTAATAGGAATTGTTGTTTCAGAAAAAATAAAAGTTTCGAATCAATACATTTCGTCTCAAAACATGCATTCAATGTAGCAATATTAAAATATAGATTTCTGCCGCAAACTGACAGCTAAATAGTTTGTTGCAGGAAATTTAATTTATAATTGAATGTTGCTTGGTGAATAAAATAGTCACATGTAAACACATTAAAAAGCATTAAGTAAAGTGTCTAAATATATTGTAACTTTACAAAAAGTAATGATATCTAACAAAAACATAGCTGTGAAAAAAGGGAGCCAAGTTCTGTGTAAAGACAATGGCAAGAAAAGAAGTGATATCTAAGTGGGTGCCAAGTTCAAATAAAATTCACTCAAACTTACCTACTGAAGTATTATAGCATTTTTTAAATTGTTTAGAAATAAAAATTATTGATAGCATATTAATAATAAATCTAGAACTTGGCAAGTTTTTGATAAATGTTATGCCTATCAATTTCATGTCTTAATAAAATGGTGATGTTAATATTAATTTCAATGACATTACAAAAAAAATTAATATCGATATTATTATAATAAAATGACTCATGTTAAAGATTTGATAAACCAATAAATACACAGATACACTCCCGATCGTCTTTGGTTATCACTCTAGCACCCACCTCCAGAAACCTCAGTGCAAACAGACTAAGATGCCTGACAAAGAGACAGATATACTTATGCTTGTTCTTGGTCATCACTCTAGAGACTGCACCCCTTTAACCCTTTCAGGGGCAAATAACTTTTATTCGTGAAATGCTGAAATGATTGAATCACACCAGAATTTACAAAATAAATTTATTTCAAAATAGGTAAAAGCTTCTTTTCACGTATTTAATAAAATTAAACTTTTTAGTCCTGAATTCTAGTATCAATGTGGAATTTTGCAGTTAAATTAGGTGGGATATATTTTATCCCACCGCCCTTCAAGGTGAAGGAGCTCACTCAAATTAAGGCTTCCAATCATGAAATAACAAGATTTGATATGATAATGTCATTATTAAAAATAAATGACTCGTAGGTAAAAACTTGTCAAGTTCTAGATTTATTATTAATATGCTATCAATAATTTTTATTTCTAAACAATTTAAAAAATGCTATAATACTTCAGTAGGTAAGTTTGAGTGAATTTTATTTGAACTTGGCACCCACTTAGATATCACTTCTTTTCTTACCATTGTCTTTACACAGAACTTGGCTCCCTTTTTTCACAGCTATGTTTTTGTTATATATATATATATATATATATATATATATATATATCCATATATATATATATATCTGACCTTTGACACACTGTAACTCTCGAATTTATGAACCGATTTGGATGTAATTCGGTATGTACATAGTACATACCAATGTCTCAACCGAGTTCGTTGGCCAGCTTCATCCGCCATTTTGTTTCAAAATGGCGGCCATTTAAAATTTTTTTTTAAATTTTAAATTTGAAATGTGGTACCAAAAAATTGAAAATGGAAAAATATTTTTTCTTATGTATTTGAACTTTGTACAAAGATTCCGGAGCAGTTTTTGTTTCGTCTATATCTTAAAAAGTGGCTGAGTTATAGCATTTTGAATTTCTAGCGTGTCTGACATTTTGAAACCTCCTGATATTTGTCACGTGATAACAGGCGTATTTATGAACCGATTTGGATGTTACTTAGTCTGTACATAGTACATACCAATGTCTCGACCGAGTTCGTTGGCCAGCTTCATTCGCCATGTTGCTTCAAAAGGGTTGCCATTTAAAAAAGTCCTTCCGGCCAGTGCCGGGAGGAAGAGGTAGCTTTCATATTCCTTTTTTTTAAAAAGCCAACTTATATTATTCAAACACACGAAGCTCAATTAAGTGAAAACCGAATGTAGGAGATTCAATACTAATTTTTATCAATACTAAATCATTATGAATGAGAATTTCGCGAAATTAGTCAGCATTATCCAAGCTGCTTTTATTTAAAATCACTTATATTTGGCTGCCAAATTCGGCGATTTCTTAAAGTGCATGCCATTTTAAGACAACATGGTAGATGAGGCTAACCAGTGAACTTGGTCGAGACCTTAGTAATTGCTGTGCACATGCTCACTCATATCGGAATCGGTTGATATATACGAGTGCTGTCGCAGGCAAAAAATCAGATTTTTCAAAATGCCACCCACTTTAGAAATTGAAACTGCTATATCTGAGCCATTTTTTAAGATAAAGACAAACAAAAAATGCTCCTGAATCCTTATATCAAGGTCAAATACTTAAGAAAGAAACCTTTTTCAATTCCTAATTTTTTTGCACCTCACTTTAAATATAATTTTTTTTAATTTAATGGCCGCCATTTTGAAACAAGATGGCTGATGAAGCTGGCCAGCGAACTTGGTCGAGATATTGATGTATACTATCCACATGCCTTCTTCCATCGAAATAGGCGAATACGTGTGGTATCGCGTGACAAATACAAGATCGTTTCAAAGTGTTAGCCATGATAGAAATTCAAAGTGCTATAATTCAACCACTTTTTAAGATATAAACAAAAGAACAAATTTTCAGAAACAAAAACTGCTCCAGAATCTTTGTATCAAGGCCAAACACATAAAAAAAATCTTTTTCATTTTCCAATTTTTTAATACCACATTTTAAATTTTAAATTACATTTTTTTAAAAAAATGCAACCCTTTTGAAACAAGATGGCGAATGAAGCTGGCCAACGAACTCGGTCGAGACATTGGTATGTACTATGTACAGACCAAGTTACATTCAAATCGGTTCATAAATACGCCTGTTATCGCGTGACAAAAATCAGGTCGTTTTAAAATGTCAGCCATAATAGAAATTCAAAATGTTATAACTCAGCCATTTTTTTAGATGTAGACGAAACAAAACCTGTTCCGGAATCTTTGTATTAAGGTCAAACACATACAAAAAAAATCTTTTTCATTTTCCAATTTTTTGGTATCTCATTTTAAATTTAATTTTTTTTAATTTTTTTTAAATGGCCACCATTTTGAAACAAGATGGCGAATGAAGCTGGTCAACGAACTCGGTTGAGTTATTTGTATGTACTATGTACACACCAAGGTACATACAAATCGGTTCATAAATACGTCTGTTATCACGTGGCAAAAATCAGGACGTATCAAAATGTCAGCCACGCTAGAAATTCAAAATGCTATAACTGAGCCATATTTTAAGATATAGACGAAAAAAAAACTGCTGTTACATCCAAATCGGTTCATAGATACGCCTTTTATCGCGTGACAAAATTCAGGACGTTTCAAAATGTCAGCTTCGCTAGAAATTCAAAATGCTATAACTCAGCCATTTTTTAAGATATAGACGAAACAAAAACTGCTACGGAGTCTTTGTATAAAGGTCAAATACATAAGAAAAAAATATTTTTCCATTTTCAATTTTTTGGTACCACATTTCAAATTTTAAATTTAAAAAAAAATTTTAAATGGCCGCCATTTTGAAACAAAATGGCGGATGAAGCTGGCCAACGAACTCGGTCGAGACATTGGTATGTACTATGTACACACCGAATTACATCCAAATCGGTTCATAAATACGAGAGTTACAGTGTGACATAGGTCATATATATATATATATATATATATATATCAATTTTGAACGGAGCGTGGTTTCGGGGTCTGGGGGTCATGATCGGTGAAAATATACCAAAATGTTTTGAAATCACTTTCCTCCGAACGGCTGCAATAGGTAGCTTTTTGTAAAGAAAGCTACCTAAAAATTAAATTTAATATTTATAATGAGGCATTAAAAATTGGAAAATGAGAAAATTTTTTTTATGTGTTTGGCCTTGATACAAAGATTCCGTAGCAGATTTTGTTTCTGAATTTGTTCTTTTGTTTATATCTTAAAAAATGGTTGAATTATAGCACTTTGAATTTCTAGTATGGGTAACAGTTTGAAACGATCTTGTATTTGTCACGCGATAACACACCTATTCGCCTATTTCCATGTAAGAAGGCATGTGGATAGTATACATGAATATCTCGACCAAGTACGCTGGCCAGCTTCATCCGCCATCTTGTTTCAAAATGGCGGCCATTAAATTAAAAAAAATGATATTTAAAGTGAGGTGCAAAAAAATTAGAAATTGAAAAAGGTTTCTTTCTTAAGTATTTGACCTTGATATAAGGATTTAGGAGCATTTTTTGTTTGTCTTTATCTTAAAAAATGGCTCAGATATAGCAGTTTCAATTTCTAATCTGGGTGACATTTTGAAAAATCTGATTTTTTGCCTGCGACAACACTCGTATATATCAACCGATTCTGATGTGAGTGAGCATGTGCACAGCAATTACTAAAGTCTCGACCAAGTTCACTGGTTACCCTCATCCATCATGTTGTCTTAAAATGGCAGGCAATTTAAGAAATCGCCGAATTTGGCAGCCAAATATAAGTTACTTTAAATAAAAGCAGCTTGGATAAAGATGACTAATTTCACGAAATTCTCATTCATAATGATTTAGTATTGATAAAAATTAGTATTGAATCTCCTATATTCGGTTTCCACTAAATTGAGCTTCGTTTGAATAATATAAGTTGGCTTTTTTAAAATAAGGAATTTGAAAGCTACCTCTTCCTCCCAGCACTGGCCGGAAGGACTTTTTTGAATAGCGGAGCTGCCAAGTCTATGGTTTTTTGGATACCAGTATTTTAGTACAGAAAATATTGTTTTAATTTGAACATTCTGCGAATTCAAAGAACAACATTTTAGAAAACAACCAGTACTTTTCTCTAAAAAAATACTGGTGTACAAAAAGCCGGAGACTTGACAGCTCTGGAATAGAGAGAATTTATGTTTATTATTTTTATACTGAACATGGCCGGATGGGGATGATTACACAAGCATATCATTAAAAGTTGTTATGAATTCTCTAAAAACAGATGGCGGATATAGATTGCGATCATCCGTGTTTTTATGCTACAACAAGCCGCCCGTGTTCTTAAAGGTTTTGATATTGAATATATTCTGCACATATTTTGATTTAAAATATTTAAAATATTTATTATTTTGCTACGATTGTAATTGTACTAAATTGCAATCTACCAGTTAATAATATAGTTAATATAATACTTATATTATAATTATAACTATATGTTTGTTGCAATTTTAATTTATGCATAAGAAGTAAAATTTCCATTGTAATCATTGATTTTGCTTTAATACTTTATTTCACGCTTCCATTTTTCGGGCATGCTTCACACGTTGAATAATACAGATACAATTATATATTTCTTTCGAAAAAAAAATGAATTGTGAACGTTTTTTTCTTTAAATGGAAATAGATTTCTAGAGGTTTTAACTATGGAATACAGAATTACAGCTGATTCCGCCAGGTAATTTTTGACTTACGCTTTAATAACTAGACACGTATTGCATTCCGTTTTGCAACGATTAAAGAATACTTTGAGTTCCAAACTTTAAATCTTCATAATTCTTAAACTATTTGACCAAATGACTTTTTGTTTGGTATTCTAAAATAAAATTTACTAAAAATCCAAATATAACATTAGAATTAGGTGTTAGTTATGAAAATATCCAATTTTGCTTGGTATAATATATGACCGTATAAGCTTACTTTTTTAAAACCAAAACAGAGAGAAGACATAATTTTCAGTCAAATGGCTATTTCCGTTTTTAACACTTTCCAACATAGTTGAAAAGTGTTCATGAATTCGGTTTGTCTGTCCGTCTGCCCACGCTCTAACTCGAGTAAATATACGCGGAATTTTATGCAGTTGATATATGTTAATGATGTTTATCATGGCACGTTCGGTATTGAATATGAAATGTGTAGCGTTAATATTCATTTACAGTGGCACTCAAAAGAATTCCATTACATTATGAACAATGGAGGAAAACTCGTTTGCAGTGTATTTTAATGGCATTAAGCTATTTACAATGTATTTAAATTGACATAAATCACTGACTTTTACTACAAGGTGACTACGATAGAGTAGGACATTCACTACAAGAT
Source organism: Maratus speciosus (assembly GCA_963932465.1). Taxonomy (NCBI): domain Eukaryota; kingdom Metazoa; phylum Arthropoda; class Arachnida; order Araneae; family Salticidae; genus Maratus; species Maratus speciosus. The sequence goes on along the minus strand of OZ010797.1, from coordinate 331,729,912 downwards.
GATTACATTTATCGCAAATTTATAGGAAATTTACAAAAGAAATTGTTTGTAGTATTGCCTGTGAGCAATAATTGCTGGAAGTGGGTATTCAATTTCGGTATGTCCCTTTAAATTTAACTAATTTTTTGCATGTTAATCATTGTGTATAAATTCTATACCTGTTATACAAGGCTGAGCAAAAGAATTCACTTACTACTCTCCTTATTAATGGAAATTGCTGAAGGAGAATTTCAACTGATGTATGTATTTCCTAATTGAACTAAATGTTAATCATTGTGTATAAATTCTATACATCTTATACAAGGCTGAGCAAAAGAATTCACTTACTACTCTCCTTATTAGCGGAAATTGCTGAAGGAGAATTTCAACTGATGTATGTATTTCCTAATTGAACTAAATGTTAATCATTGTGTATAAATTCTATACATCTTATACAAGGCTGAGCAAAAGAATTCACTTACTACTCTCCTTATTAGTGGAAATTGCTGAAGGAGAATTTCAACTGATGCATGTATTTCCTAACTGAACTAAATGTTAATCATTGTGTATAAATTCTATACATCTTATACAAGGCTGAGCAAAAGAATTCACTTACTACTCTCCTTATTAGTAGAAATTGCTGAAGGAGAATTTCAACTGATGTATGTATTTCCTAACTGAACTAAATGTTTGCATGCATGTAGTATATAGATACAAATATTTATATAATATACAGGGCTGCTCAAAGAATTTGGATATTTTTCCGACTGTAGATGGGAATTACTGAACTTGGGTTTTCAAATGTGTTATTTGTTTCCAAATGGTTCCATAAACATCCTATTTCAACTTATTAAACGTTATTTTGTTACATTAGTCTGAATGTGTTGGAAAGTGTTTAATTATATTATGCTTGACGCATGATTTTTTTTCTTTCTTGTTTTTTCTAGGGCAAGTTGATGATTGAAATGTATGGGGTGTTCTTTTAACTTCTCATTGACTGTAGGAAAGTTTGTGTAGTGCATTTTAAGACCTTAAAGGCACATGGAACATAAATTGGTTCAAATTTTCGAATTTTGAATTAAGTTATAAATTGACAAAACAAAAAAAAGTTGATGATGAAATGTCAAATCTAACAAAAACATAGCTGTGAAAAAAGGGAGCCAAGTTCTGTAAAGACAATGGCAAGAAAAGAAGTGATTTCTAAGTGGGTGCCAAGTTCAAATAAAATTCCCTCAAACTTACCTACTGAAGTATTATAGCATTTTTTAAATTGTTTAGTAATGAAAATTATTGATAGCATATTAATAATAAATCTAGAACTTGGCAAGTTTTTACCTACGAGTCATTTATTTTTATTAATGACATTATTATATCAAAACTTGTTATTTTATGTTTGGAAGCCTTCATTTGAGTGAGCTCCTTCCCCCTGAAGGGTGGTGGGATAAAATATATCCCACCTAATTTTAACTGCAAAATGCTACATTGACACTAGAATTCAGGACTAAAAAGTTTAATTTTATTAAATACGTGAAAAAAAGCTTTTACCCATTTTGAAATAAATTTGTTTTTAAATTCTGGTGTGATTCAATCATTTCAGCATGTCACGAATAAAAGCTCTTTGCCACTGAAGGGTTAAAGGGGTGCAGTCTCTAGAGGGATGACCAAGAACAAGGTAACCAAGGTGACGAAGAACGTTAGGGTATCTGTGTCTTTCTCAGGCCTTTTAGTCGACTTGCATTAGGTTTCCGAAGGGTGGGTGCTAGAGTGATAACCAAAAACGAGCGGGAGTGTATTTGTGTATTTATTGGTTTATCAAATATTTAACATGAGTCATTTGTTTATAATAATAATATTAATTTTTTTATAATGACATTGTTGTTAATATTAACATCATCATTTTATTAAGACATGAAATTGATAGGCATAACATTTATCAAAAACTTGCCAAGTTCAAGAGTTATTATTAATATGCTATCAATAATTTTTATTTCTAACCAATTTAAAAAATGCTATAATATTTCAGTAGGTAAGTTTGAGTGAATTTTACTTGAACTTGGCACCCACTTAGATAGCACTTCTTTTCTTGCCATTGTCTTTACGGAACTTGGCTCCCTTTTTTCACAGCTATGTTTTTGTTAGATATCATTACTTTTTGTAAAGTCATAATATATTTAGACACTTTACTTAATGCTCTTTAATGTGTTTACATGTGAGTATTTTATTCACTAAGCAACATTCAATTTTAATTTAAATTTTCTACAACGAACTATTTGGCTGTCAATTTGCGGCAGAAATCTATATTTTAATACTGCTACATTGAATGCATGTTTTGAAACGAAATGTATTAATTCGAAAATTTTATTGTTTCTGAAACAACAATTCCTATTAAATTACTATATTAAATTTTCTAATTAAATATCCTATAGCTGGGCCTGCTTTTTTGTACTGAAAGTGAAAAATAAAGCTATCTGCTTATGCCACACTATGTATCATTCATCCATGGGTGCCGGCAAAGAGGCAGTGCAGAAGAAGGACATTGCCTCTCCCTGGATTTTCAAATTTAATTAACTAAATATACTTTTCTCTGATGATTTTGAAAATAACAAGTGGGTAAGTGAGATCACAGATCGCACAGAGGGTTTCGTTTAATATTCCTTTCAAAACACTTTATCCTTTTGAAAAATCTGTTAGTTCCACATTTAGCAACCAGGGGCGCACTCTATTCTAAACAAACCTCTATCCGAACGAAACTCCGTTTTACATACTATCCGTAGATATATTAGTCGAGGGGATTGGGCCCATAGCATCCGAGATAAGTAGGCGCCCCTGGCGGTAAAAGTGGAACTGAAATATGTAAGGCTATGGTGCATAATATGAAAGAATGGTCAAAGGGGTGTCGGCAAAAGTTGGAAAAGTGCTCCCCGGGTGAAAAGGGCGGAGGTTAGAAAAATTGCTTAAAATACACAAGTTAGAGCCCGGAGGAGTAAATAATATAAGACTTTTTGAAAATTTTATGATTTGTCGTGTGGTGTGAGGTATTCAGCTATACGTATGCAAAAAGTCATGTCTCCAACTTAATTAGGGGCTCCCTTAGAAAGAATTGCTTAAAATACATATGTGGTAGCCCAGCAGGTTAAGCGTAAGACTTTTTCAAGATTTTATGATTTGTCGCCTGGCCTCAGGTGTTCTGCAATAAGTATGCAAAATTTCAAATCTCCAATTTAATAAGGGGCTCAGTTAGACAGAATTGCTTAAAATAATCATGTGGAAGCCCAAAGGGTTAAATATACGACTTTTTCAAAATTTTATGATTTGTCATTTGATGTGTGTTCAGCTATAAGTATGCGAAATTTCACGCCTCCAACCTAATTAGGGCTCACTTAGAAAGAATTGTTTAAAATACACATGTGGGAGCCCAAAGGGTTAAATGTACGACTTTTTCAAAATTTTGTAGATTTTCGTTTGATGTGAGGTGTTCAGTTATAAGTATGTACAATTTTACGCCTCCAACCTAATTAGGTGCTCACTTAGAAAGGATTGTTCAAAATACACATGTGAAACCCCAAAGGGTTAAATTTACAACTTTTTCAAAATTTTATGATTTGTCATTTAATGTGAGGTGTTCAGCTACAAGTATGCAAAATTTCACGCCTCCAACCTTGTTAGAAGCTCACATAGAAAGAATTGTTTAAAATACACATGTGGGAGCCCAAAGGGTTAAATGTACGACTTTTTCAAACTTTTATGGTTTGTCATTTGATGAGAGGTGTTCAGCTATAAGTATGCAAAATTTCATGCCTCCAACCTAATTAGGGCTCACTGAGAAAGTATTTTTTTAAAAATACACATGTGGGAGCCCAAAGGTTAAATGTACGACTTTTTCAAATTTTTATGATTTGTCGTTTGATGTGATGTGTTCAGCTATAAGTCTGTAAAATTTCACTCCTCCAACCTAATTAAGGGCTCACTTAGAAAGAATTGTTTAAAATACACATGTGGGAGCCAAAGGGTTAAATGTACGAGTTTTTCAAAATTTTATGATTTGTCGTATGATGTGTGGTATTCAGCTATAAGTATGCAAAATTTCAAGTCTCCAACATGCATAGTTTCTGAGAACGGGCTCTGTGACGGACAGAATATCTCAATTTGTTGATTTTTTGTAAGCAAGTAAACCCAGATAAACTCCCAGTAAGTAAATAGGTTTACAATGGAAGTCAATGGGAATTTGGCGAAATATTAGAGGTATCGCCAAGGTGGCGTCCCTTTTGGCGATATATCGCCATGTTGGCGAGAAACTTGGCGGTATTTGGCGACAGAACAGTGTCTCCTCCTACGGCAAATTAAAATTTCGCCTAATAGACCCCTTGCATTGACGTCATGTTGCTATTAGCAACGACTGATACTATTGTATCTGGAACACACACGCGGAGCACAGAACTGCTCGTTTGCCGTTAAAAGAACGTGTTATCTTTCTGTTTAATTTAGATCTTTCTTATTTTTATTATTACCAGGGGATCGTACCCGGGCTTCCCGGGTTAAAGAATATAAGTGAAAACATTTTTTTTTTTTTAATTGAAAACTAATAATTCTTTTATATGCAATATTTTTTTTTAGATTGCCCACTTACATTAGAAAAGCATTTTTCATATGGAAAATACGAATCAAATAAATTTTTGATATTTATCAAAAGCGGTATTTTCTTATTAGCCCCATGCTATGAGTTATTTGACCAAGAGTTTGCTACTTACGGCATCTTTTTATATTCTGATAATATCAGAGCTTATACATGTCTGTTAAATTTGTGTTTTATTTATATTATTTTAGTTATTTTTTCATAGGGAAGTTTTTTTTTAATGGATATTAGCTGTAAGAAAATGATGAACTCTTTATTTTGTTTTAAGAGCAAACGAATTAATCTTTCGTAATCGAGCTCCGCGCGATATAGGTAAATTAAAAAATATTTCACGCTTTAAAATTGTTTTTTAAACCATAGAAAATCACTGACAACTGAGATGAAATTTGCAAACAAATTTCATTTGAAAAAAAAAAATCCTATTTGGTGATCTAAAAATTTAAATTGCATAATAAAAAAACATTTTTTTCTTATACGACGGTGTAAAAATTTAAAATGTGCAATGTTTAGAAGTTTAAACATTTGCAGTACAGAAAAGTGCAAAAGCAAAATTTTATTTCAAATTTCCAAGTGTTGCAATTCACAAAATGACGTATGCGTTACGCACAGATATGTTTGTCCTTCATAATATAGATAGTGCAAATAAGCCTAATAAGTCAAATTGAGAGCACAACATTCGCCATATTTTTGAGCGCCATATGAAGCGATGCCAGACATGTGACGTCATGTGCAACCCGTCTATAGACGTAATGTTAAAGTAAAAACGGGCACCCCCAGGTGGGTAATTCATCGATTTTCACAATTTTTTTATTTTTTTCCTTAGTTTTATAGTGTAAACAAACTTCGCACCAAATTTGAAGTCTGTAGCTGCAATAGATATACGAGATCTTTTTGATGAGTGAGTCAGTCAGTCAGTCAATCAGTCAGTGGTAAAATAATCGATTATCAGACATTTTTAAATGTCATTATCTCGGAAACTAATTATTCGTTATTTATAAAATTTTGGGTTTTAGGTAATTAGGGTGGCCTTACTAGACATTTCGTATAACAAGTACGTAGGTCTCATAGATTTTCAGTAGTAGAGCATTGAAATTTGACGAAAACAGCTCGAAAAGATTCGTGTAAATAACACACGGCTATGTCAGGCGAACTTGGCTGACACACTGCCGTATGACTAGCTCAATATGATTATGGTTCTGGAAGGTTTTAAAATAATATATCTGAGCATTGTGGGTGTGTATATAGTATTTTTTACCTTTTTGAAAAAAGTGGTTTTTGATGCTTCGGTACACTTTTCTAAAAATCTATTTTAGGTAAAGAGTTGGAACTTTCCAACATTGTGTAACTATTTGAGAATAATAAGGAGCGATTTTCATTTTGGATTAAAAGAAATAAAATTGAAAATACAGGGTGAACCAAATGTCTTGCCTTGATTATAAATATTTATTGTGCTCAAACTATTATAATTAGACATATGTTTTTCTTTATACATTGTAAGTACTGTTATAAATTTTTTATAAGACCACGCACCTCAATAAATTTCAACCTGTGCCTCCTTGGTAGCTCTGAGAATGTCTAAGCAGTATTCTAGATCCCCTAGAAGACAAGTGGTTCTTCACATGTCTTCTGTTTCAGCACACACAGCAGCTTTAGCAGCAGATATTTGAAGTTCACGAGTTGATTGAGCAGGACTCCGCTAAAACGATTGCCGAACGTGTTCAACAACTGCCTCACTGACACTAGGCTGCCCCTCCTGGGCAGATCAGCACCGCTGTCTCTTTCTTTAAACCTGTGATACTATCGCTTTATTGATTTTGTATCAGGAGGGTTGCATCCATAACAACGTCGAAATGTTCGCAGAACATTAATGGGTGATTTCGTTTCGTGAAACTAAAGCACACATTGAGCCTTCTCTTGAATCGATGCCATTTCGGCCGAAAATGCCTTCCTTACAACGTCCTCCTTCCCTGAGACGTTCTTGAAGGAGCAATCGCGCCATTCATTGCACAAAAACACTTCTTAAACTGACCTATCCAATGATATAACAAGTTGCATTATTATACAAACGGTTAATTTGTAATGAATTTTTATAATCAGTGCAAGACTTATGGTTCACCCTGTATTTTACTAAAAATTTCTCAAATAGAGCTAGTTACACAATTTTTAGAAAGTTTCAACTCTTCGCCTAAAATAGATTTTTAGAAAAGTGTACCAAAGCATCAAAAACCACTTTTTTCGAAAAGGCAAAAAAACTATATACATACCCACAATGCTTAAATAGTATATTATTTTAAAACCATCCTGCATCATAATCATATTGATTTAACATTTCAGCATCAACTTCTTTTTCTATTTAACTCAATTCAAAACTCGAAAATTTGAACCAATTTATGTTCCATGTGTCCTTAAGTTTATGGAAGCCAAAACTGTCATAAGATAAAGAGATAATTATTTTATAATGAATGTTCCCAATATAACTCATTAAAAATTTTGCTAAAATGACAAAAAATTCTGTAAATAATAAAACTACTTCACAGTTTTGAAAAGAAAATTGAACAAAAGAAGTATTTTTATACCTTGCCAACATTCTGTTGTCTTGTAGCTTTTCAGGAGAATAATTTCAATTACAAAAAGTAAAGAGTGTGCGTAAATGAATGTCCCAGATATAAATTTTAATAGTATCAAACAGGGTTCGTTGATATATATCAATGGATATATATCTTGTTATATATTATCCGATATTTATTTTTAAAATATCAAGATTTTTGATATTTTCGATATTTTTATATATTTGATATTTATTTTGAAAATATCAAGATTTTGATAGTTTGAATATTGGATATTTATTTTTAAAATATCAAGATTTTGATACATCGTATATTTGATACTCATTTTCGAAATATCACTGTGTAAGATAATTTTGATATTTTTAGTCAAAACAAGTGTAAAAGAAATTTTCAACTGTTATTGATTGTGTTATTCTGTAGATAAAGAACTTTTGTTGGTACTCTAACAGAGAATTTTTTAGCGAAAGAAGAAAACAAATATATTTTTTTGAAGCTTTATGTTTGACGCTTTAATTCAGAAAAGCCATTGAAAGATAAACGGTCTATTTTAGATAATCAGTTATATACAGCTTGATTAGAAAGTAATCTTTTTACTTTCTTCTATCTTTACAAGAAAAAAGTATTGGATTCATGAAAATTTTCGACTTCCGGTTTTTGACGGATTTACACGAATTAGGGGTCAGAGATTCCCCAAACATGTTTTTACAAAATGTCTGTCTGTGAGTCTGTGAGTCTGTGAGTCTGTCTGTCTGTCCGTCTGTCTGTCTGTCTGTATGTGACACAAATTTTGTGGGCGCTCTATCTCCAGAACTAATGCACGGAATTTAATAAAAATTTATATTAAGGTAGTCCCTGACATAAATTGGTGCTGTTTAGTTTTTGTTGTTAATCGCCCAGTAGGTGGCGCTGCTATGCTGCATTTTACAGGATTTCCAAAATATCTCTATCTCAAGAACTACTGCACGGATTTTTATAAAACTTCCGATTCAGTTACTCCTTGATATGAGTTGATGCTGGTTACGTTTTGGTGTAAATAGCCTAACAGGTGGCGCTTCTATGCTGCATTTTGCAGGATTTACACTATTTTCACAGTAGCTCTATCTCAAGAACTAACACGCACATTTTCATCAAACTTCGGATTTACTTAGTCCGTGATATGAAACTATGTTGGTCGAAATCGCCCAGTAGGTGGCGCTGCTGTGCTGCATTTAGAACGATTTCCTCAATAGCTCTATCTCAAGAACTAATGCACAAATTTTCATCAAACTTCCGATTCAAGTATACCTTGATTAATATTGCTGCTGATTATGTGTTGGTAAAAATCGTTCAACAGGTGGCGCTGCTATGCTGCATTTGTCATGATTTGAGCAATAGCTCTATCTCAAGAACTAATGCACGAATTTTCCCCAAATTTCATATTCAGTTAGACGTTGACGTAAGTTGATGACGATTAGGTTCTGGTGTAAATCACCCTATAAGTGGCGCTTCTATACTGCATTTTGCTGGATTTACACGATTTCAGCGATAGTCATATCTCAAGAACTAATACACGGAATTTCATCTCTTTAGAATCCTTATAATGAGCATAGATTGCCATTTAATTTTGGCAAATTGATAACGAATTTTGACGCATTGACATGTATGACATAGGAGAAAGTTTTGGGATTGGTATATCCGACTAGCTTGATTTTGGTTTAGTTGAGTCTAAACTGTACAATATATTAGAGAATAAAAAATAAAACAAGTTTACATTTATGTTAAAATTCTTCAATTTAGAAAACTATTTTGTATTAAAATTTTGTTTTATAAATATCTGATTTCTTGGTACTGAAGCCTGTAGTTTGTTTATTTTATAAGTGTGTAAAGCAAATTGCATCTGTTTTCAATTAGTTGATATTCAATTTTGTTCTGGGGAAAAATGAAAAAAGTAATGCATTTTTAGAATAATGTTTGATTAAGTTTTCATGTTAAGTGCAATATGTTTGAGTTTTAGTTTCTAATTTATATTATGCTTGAAAACATTTATCGTCAGCAGCAATTTTGTTACTACTTTGAAAATATCGGATATACATCGAAAATATCAGATATATATAAAAATATCGGATATTTTTGATATTTTCGAAAATGTCACGATATTTACGAACTCTGGTATCAACTGTAATCGTTGTACAGTGTTGGTTCAAGGTCACAAATAAAGAGTCACTCAAACGGTTTTGGATAAACACATGCGCAAGTACTGCTTTGTTATTGACTGGTTGGCAATGCCACATGCTCAAAATGGCAACTTCTGAGTATAAAATGCTATTGCTGGGCTGAAGATCTAAAAACCGTTAGAGCCATGATATTTTTTCCTTTGGAACTTTGTAAAAGATCGTGTCTACGTTCCGTCGCTACCTAATGATTTGGCAGAGTTGAGACACAGAATTGAGGAGGCTATTGCTTCCATGACTCCGGACTTGTTCACTGAAGTGTGGGAAGAATTGGACTTTAGGGTGGATGTGTGCTGCATAACTACAGGTGCACCTATTGAACATTTGTAAGAAATACTAGGCTAGTTTACCTTCAATTTGATGTATGATTTGTCGTAAATAGTTTAAATTAAACTGTTATAATACACCATTGAGACTGGGCCATTCTTTTATGGTCACTCTGTATATTTAGTTACATTTTTCTTAAGCTTTCTAATAAACATTTGGATTATTTATTAAAAAAAAAAAATATTTTTTCTGTATTTGATATCATTTTATGTTTACCTTTCTCTTATCTATCTATTAAACAGCCACAAATTTTGCATTCAACGCCAACAAGTTTAACAAATACCAGTTTTGGTACTGACACTTCTCTATCATTAAGCGGCTGTTCAAGTAGTACTATATCAAGCTCAAGCTTAACGAAGTCTGGTTCGTCTGTAGAATATCCAAGGTAAAGATTATTAGTATTCAATTTTTGAAAAGTAATTGACATGCATTTTCTACTGACCGTATTCGTTTTATTATGTGGTTTTGCAGGGCACCATAAACTGCTCTTTGGCGATATTTCTTTCAACTACCGTCAACCGGGGCTACTTTGGTCCTTGCGGGGTGACTTTGGCCCATCCCATAAAAAAAGTTATTATTCTTTGTATTGAACAAACAATACAAGATAATTTGGAGTTTTTGGCCTTTGAAAAATATTTTAGACCCTACTATAGGGTATTTGAATAGTTTGGGGATAATTTAAATTTTTTTAGTGGCAACACTGGATGTGTTTGTAAAAAACTGTTTTCGTGTGTAAATTTTAACTCTCCAAACTTTCTATAGTGAAACAATTTGGATAAGAGCTACAAATTAGGTAAGTGTCAAAATATTACCTTTAGTAACTTGTAACACATGTGTGATCATAGTTTTTCCTTTAACTTTTTATTTTGAGAGGAAATGTTTACGTTTTCATAAAGCTAACATGAAAACTAGTATTTCGGGGCTACTTTGTGTCAGACCTTTTTTTGGTCCGAAGCCCTTTGTTCCAAAACTTTAAAAATCGTTAAAAAATTAAAAAATAATAAATTTTATCTTTAAAACCATAAAAATTGCTTCATTGTTTCATGTTAATTGTTTACAACTCCACTTCGACGTTGAAAATCATATATAATATTTTTTAATAATGGAAATGTGAGTGGAACCAGGAAAAAGTGGCCCAAATTAGCCACGGTTGACGGTAATGTTGCATGTAAAAAATATTTTTATGTTTAAAAATGTTTTGAAATCTAAATTACAATAGAGTCAAAACACTGTATTTAAAAACTAGTATCGTGAAGGAATTTTCACCTTCTTATTAATATGAACTTTAAAACATACATATAACTACCTAAAAAGGTGTTACAAATATATAAAGATATTATTTAATATAGCTCTGAGATCTTTCGAAATGCACACGCGTTCATTTTCAAAGGGAAAATGACGACTGATTAGAATAGAAAACATAATTAAAAACAAAACAAAATACTGCGCATGCGCAAGCGAAGTTCAGTCCCATGCTCTAGAGAGGGGTTAAAAGATCAATTAATATTTTCAGGAGCTCTTGAAATACCTAGGATATAATACCAAATCGCGGGAATATTATAAGAAAGGACGTCATTACAAACAGTATAACTTCTAAGTAAAATATCAAAGGATTCACGATTTATTGAACAGTGATGGTTCGGCGTTGAAATGATCATTTTAGCTTTTTCGAAGTTTATCTTAATAGTTTCCTTTTGATGTAATCTGCATAAAGCTGTACTTAGTTTGTTAAACTTGATATTAGATAAATGCTATTTTAGCCTTTCTTTAAATTTTCGAGATCATAGAATAAAGTTACCAATATAGAATAAAGTTTTTTGATGTTCTGTGCTGAATGGAATTATGTAAACTCCTGCTTTTCATAATTTCGAATTGGATCAATTTTACTTTAGATCTTTATTTAGATTTTGGTGTAAATCACCTAACCGGTGGCGCTGCTATGCTGAATTTTTCAGAAAGTATTAACATTTATGAGATAGAAGAAAGTTTTGGGATTGTGACATCCGACTAGTTTTCCTTTTAGATTTATCGCGGTTTCACCAAGCAGAAATACAAGATTGCGAAAAAAATGTAGAAATTCATTTCCAAATATACTGCTTAATTATTACAAATTAAATAGCTTATTGCGGAGATTGTAATGTGAACAATTCTACTGCAAATGCTACAAGCTCAGGAAAAACAGAGTACATAAAAGAAAAAAAAATCAAACTATGGGCTGTCGTTTAAATTAATGCAAAGTAAATAAAGGATTATAAGAAAAGTACCGTTTCAATTGTTATAACGTTCTTTATAATTGTGTGTGGTTTGTTAAATAAGGAGTCATTTACATATAAAAGTTCAAAGCAACACCAGAATTTAATTGCATATTTAATTTATCCATGCTTTGCTCGTTAGCATGTTCGTGCATATTTAATTTCTCCATTTAATTTCTCCATGTGGAAATACAAATTAACATGACATATGAATAACAAAGAAATGAGGCAAGAAGATGAAACAATACCAATAGACCAGAAGCCGGCAGCACAGACCACCTCATCGAGTTGGAGGCTGAAATTCCAGAATTAGCTAAAACTCCATTCCCATATTAAAACGCAACCAGTCATATCTTGGTGGAAAACACCTAAAAACCCGATTTTAGCGGTCGACTCGTAGGTTTACCATTTCGTTTTCCTGCACCCAAAGGTATGAAAACATGGCGGACTGAGAGCAGGAAAACACAATGGTAAACCTTCGAGTCAACCGGAAAAATTGGGTTTTTAGGTGTTTTCCACCAAGATATGACTAGGCAGACCGATTGCGTTTTAATATGGGAATCAAGTTTTAGCTAATTCTGGAATTTCAGCCTCCAACTCGATAAGGTGGTTGTCTCATGGTTCCATGGCTCGTACGCCTCCTTGAATTTTGCAGGCCAGAAAATTTTTCATCACCAGTATTATCTTATAGAAAATCTCTTCTTAAAAGAAGGCAAAATTTTGCGCCTCTAACCTAGATTTCTTTTTCTATAAAAAGATATTGGTAGTTTTCCTGGAGAAATAACGGTATCCGTACGAACCATGTGCCTGGGTTGCTGGCTCCCGGTCTACAAGAAACTGGCGATAAATGACAATTAGAAAAATAAAACTTCGTTAAAATCACCATAAAATACAAAAGAACACATAGGGCGCGTATTGGGATGTTAAAATGTTCATCCCGAAACGCGTCTTGTATGTTATTTTGTATTTTATTATGATTTTAATAAAGTTTTATTTTTCTAATAATGAGATATAAATTATTGAAATGAACCATTTACGTTTTGACAAGTGCCATCTAATGCTAAAATTTCGAACATTTTTTTCCCCATGCAATACTATGTCCACCTTCTTCGCGTATATTCAGGTTTTTCAGGAATTTCTTTCATAAATATGGCAGACATATCTATTTATTTTCACTTGTGTGAATAGATCCTGGCGTTAATAAGAACCTGAACCAATGCAAACAAACAATAGTTGCCATCTTGGGACAACCTTCTCAGTTACTTCACTCGCAACCGGCAGAGATTACACTATGTGTCTCCTTCTCTTATTCATAACTCCAATTTACTTTATAATGATTCTCGAATTTAATTGTGATCAATATGCGAATTATAATTATTATGTTTAATATTTCATTAATAATTAAAAAAATAACATCACAATTATTTTCTTTATGTATACTTTTAGTATCAAATCATTTCATTCGTATACAAAATTAAATTATGATAGACTAAAAAATGTATAAAGCATCAACGAAGTATAAAAATCGTAAATCGGTTTCATAAATGTTATAGTAATCCTCTCGTTATCAAATCGTGACATTAATTCAGCAAATAAAACACAAAATTCAATAATATAATGTGCACGTAATTATTGCATTTTATTGCTGATGATGATACGCTTATTAAACCATTTACATCAGCAGCGTGCATTTCAAAAGTTTCTTTTTGTTAAGAAATTCCGAATCCATACCAGAAATTCTGAATACTAATTTTTGCTTTATTTAATGACAGGCGTTTTGTGATTATGTCGAGTAAAAATTCTTCTTTCGGAATTTCTGAATAAAAAAGAAATTTCTAGAATCGATGCAAACATGCGCTAATAATCTAAATGGGGTAAGATTTTGAAACTGATATGCTTTATTAAAAGTTCTCTATTAACATTTTAAATATTGATATTATGTTTATAATTTCTGCTTAATTCTTTCATTTCATGTTATTTCATTTATTGCTTTAAGGGAACAGTGGACATTAGAAACCAAATTCGTCAATTTTCAATGGATTCATTTGAAAATTGGCAGACCTGTTAATGACAAACGTAAATAGTTATACTCAAAATTTGGTGTTAAAATAATAAAAAGTTTTTAAATTATTCAATTTTTAAATTAAAAAAACCCCCGAGTAATTGCCATATTTTAAAATGTTCCATGCGCATATTTTTTGCTTAAAGTATGGCAATATTTATATATTAGATACTTTTTATATATTAATTTGGAAGATGGCATGAATTGTATAAGTTTTCGGAATATATAAGTAAAAAAAAAATATATTTTTATAATTATGTTTTTTTTTTTTTTTTTTTTAAAAGTAGCTTTATATTTTCATACGCACATAAATTTCAACACTAAACTACTCCTGAAATGCAATTTTTTCTGCTAACGTTCATTTATTATTGAATAGAGGATATGCAATATAAATTTCAAAGTAATCTGATAATTATGAATACGCGCATTTCTTTTGCCTAAAGTATGACAATATTTATTTATCAGATACTTTTTACATATTATTTTTGAAGTTGGTATGAATTGAATAAGTTCTTTGAATAAAAAAATAAAAATAAAAAAAAAATAAATAAATAAATTTATAATTATGCTTTGTTTTTTCTAAAAAGTAGCTTTATATTTTCATATGCACATAAATTTCAATTCTAAAATACTGCTGAAATGCAACTTTTTATGCTAACATTTATTTATTATTGAATGGAGGATATGCAGGATAAATTTCAAAACAATCTGATAATTAGGAATACGCATAGAGTGTTTCAAAAGTAAGAAATGTGCGAAAATTTAAATTTTAAGAAAACAGCATTTTAATTAAAACTGCATACAAATATACAGTTTTTACAAATATAAGCTGAGAAGAAGCGTCAAAATTACAAAATTGCGTTTTCCATCATATAATTTTGAGCGTTAAGTTAAAAAAAAATAAAAAAATTCCCTGCCGGCTCGGCTTACAGTCGGAGGTAAATTTCGAAGTTAAGTACTAATTTCACCAACAAAAACTAAATCAAGGTTAGAGATAAACTCAGCTTAACAATTTTATCTGCCGTTTTTGACGAGTTTATAATTTAGTTTTTCTGCAAGTTTAGTTTTATCTGAATCATGCTAACGCTGTATTCAAAATTAGAACCTCAAAATGTTAAAATATGCCAATATTACCGTAGTCGGGTTTTTATCATGTTTTAATACATTTTTTCAAATTTCATGACGTTACATATTTACCTGCTGACGTCCATTATATTTCCAATATGATGTAATATTCAAATTCTTTTAATTCGTCAAACTATTTATTTCATTTTCATTTTTCACATGGGAATCTTGCTATAGATAAGTTATAACATAATATTCGATTTTTTTTTTATTCGTCAAATTATTTATTTCATTTTCATTTTTCACGTGAAAATCTTGCAATAGAAAAGTAATTGTTGTGGTAACAATTTTATTATTATTTTTTAATTGTTGCCAACTGTCTATAACGAAAAATGTTTAAATTTCCCTGTCATTTTTCATAGCTGGTTTTATCAGAATTTTAAGGCGGTATTCAAATATTTAAACTCTTCCCATTTCCCCCATTCTCTTCGGCCGATTTTGCTCATATGCAATCCACACCGACATATTAGCCATTTCAATGTGTTTGGCGAGTTTGAAGACGATCCTTGCGTAATTGCGACTTTTATCGTGCGGGCAAAATTTAGTATATATATATAAACTTTTTAGGTGGGTGTGGTTTTGAGTTCCTGGGGTCATATAATGAAAAGTTATGAAGGAAGTTTTCAAAAGTCGCATCATGGTAACGACTGCAATAGGTAGTATTTCTTATAAAATCTACCTAAAATCAGTTTTTTTTGTTGGATTTCGTGATTTTGAAAGCCCACTGTCCCCTTAATTTGAGTTATATTAGGAGTTAAGGCTAGAAATGGAGTAATTATAAATACCAATTTTATCATTAGTCCTCTAATGCCCATCGTAGTATATATGCTTTCATCACTTTTCCCAATTTAGTAGATCCTTTTATTCACATATTCCGTATTCATACCCAAAATTTAAAATAGACATTTTTGATTTATTTTAAAAACAGTCATTTCTGTATTAATTAAACCGAAATATTTCTTTAGATAGTCTGGTATGAATTCCGATTCTCTGAATTACGCAATTTGTGGAACGCATCCTACACAGTAAAAAAAAAATCTGTAATTCTACAGATGTAAAGTTTCAGAAATGTGTATGCTTACTAAAATATTATCTGTACTGCACTGTAAAAAAAAAAAAAAAAAAAAAAAAAGATTCTAAATCTCACAAAACAAGTTTTTGTAAATTTACAGAAATCTGTAGCTTTACAAACGCATCTACTAAAATTACAGTAATTTTACTAACATTTTATCTGTAACCCGGGTTGCAGTTACATAAAAAGTACTTGACATCCCAGTTTCCGAAAAAATTCTTAGAAGGAAGGTCTCCATACGGATATACTCCGAAAAATCTGAAAAAAATATAGAATGTTCTTCTTACGAGGATAGATATGTTTATAAAAAAATGTCCGCGGAAACTTGATAGAGTGTCCGTAAAATAATAATTAAAATTTCGTTATTTGGCGATTTATCACCGTTTGACTATGAATAAAATTTCAAAAAATACTTTTTTATGTCAAATACTCTTTAAGGTAAAAATGTTTCATACTGAACTTGATAAATTTAATTTAAATAACTTTAGTTTTGTCAGTTTTAGTTTGCTTAACTATAATTTTGTCATATATATATATTTATAATGAAAGTTAACTATGAAATTTTATGAATTAAACCAAAATTTTAATTAATTAAAATTGTTTCAATCTCAAAATTAAGACCAAGTGAGCACAGTCGATTCAATTTTGTTGCTATGGAAATATAAACTTCTCCGATATTGAAATGTATAATTACAGCATTCTTCCTTACAGCAGTCTGACCTTTATTTTGGAATACGCTTAAATATATGAAAATATCTTTTATGTATGAAATTATTTTTACAGTGATAAAATTAAATAACTGCAGCAACAAACAACATAAATATCTAATACAAACAAATGTATGTATTAAACTCTCTCAATGTTTAAGTTTAAATTCATTAAATACTATTTACACGCCTTCTAAAAATCAATTAACAAGCAATTTTCAGGTGTATTAAAATCGTTTGCTTTTGGCGAGGAAAAGTGCTGCTCGCCAAATCGCGTGACGCTTTCGTCTTTTCGTGCCAAATTTTCGAAAGTATTTTATTTTTTTACAGACTTTCAACTGTAATTCCGCCACTAAATTTGACTGACATTTTATTACATACATAAGTAGTTTAATTAGTATTTTTTTTTCAAAATATTCTGAGATGCCCAGTAAGGAGACCTTCTTTGTTAGTAACCTTACAGATTTTTTGATTTACGGTACAAAAGTGTATCTGTTACATGAATTTTTGTTGTTGCCATTATATAAAAAGTTTATTAACTTTTTAATTTAGTAACTCAGAAAAACTTTAGTAACTTTACAGTTTTTTTTACAGTGTGCCATAGGCATTAGAGGGTTTGTATTTCATTAAATATTTATAATTATATTTTTACCTTTGCAAATGTATAAAAATTTATCTGTTTTAATGCACTCCCTGTAGAGTTCCAAATAACACTCCTACTACACCAGAAACAGATTCATCTGGTAATCAGAAAGCAGTTCCGCTGCAGTGGGTGCCTTTCATAGAAAACTGCCTTTCGCTAGATCCTAGAGAAAACCACAATGAAAAAGAGAGATACAGGAGGTAAGAGTTTTTAATTATAGTATGTGCTTTGTGGTAAAAAGCCTGAACAATTTCAAATTACGATTGAAAACTATATTAAAATTACTATGTAACATTAGCATTCAGAGCCGGATTATCACAGGGGAACACGGTGCACGTGCCCCAGGCCCATATTTTCAAGGGGCACCAAAATGCATTTTGTGCACTCTCTGAAATACAAATTAACACATTATCTATTGACGGTACTCATAAGTACCATTAAAATAATTTGTTATAAAACTCATTTAATATATCGATTAGTAGTAATACAGTTTAGAATGAGTTATAGATGCATTACTTTATCTTGTTCCAAAAGCATTATTGGTTACACAAAACAAATATTTTTAAAAGGATGATTTCTTTTGCCTTTGCATCTTTTCAGCTTTATTGGCGTTGGGGAAGGGGGGGGGGGTTTCAATTCGGAACTATTCCTATATTTCTATTGTAAGAACATTATATTTGTACATTTCTTAATTCAACAAAATAC
Source organism: Maratus speciosus (assembly GCA_963932465.1). Lineage (NCBI taxonomy): Eukaryota > Metazoa > Arthropoda > Arachnida > Araneae > Salticidae > Maratus > Maratus speciosus. The sequence continues at coordinate 331,711,630 of OZ010797.1, read as the reverse complement.
TAAGAAATATATTTGAAATAAATGATTTGAGTGGGGTTATAAATATTGCTCAAAATCCCTATATTTTCAAATTTAATGAATCCTTCTAAATCCTTCTAAAATGCCTCTAAAATTTATTAAATGATTATGCAAATCTTCTAATGTAGTTTCAAAAATTCACGAAAAATGCTTTAGAAGATAAAGTTGTCATGAATTCATAATTCAGTATCTAAAGGATTAATACAAATTTCCTTTTGTAGTTAGTAGTAAAAAAATGAATTTTTCCCATTCATGTAAACTAAACTAGCTCAAGTATTTTTTACTAACGACAAAGAATTGTAATCTAAACTTCGAAATTCTGAAAAAGACGGCTATTACATCTAGTTTGTTTCATTCAATCTTTATCATTCAATTCACTCTAAAGATCATTTAGAGCAAAAGATTTTGCCATCCTATATTTTTACTTTCTTCTATCTTTACAAGAAGAAAGTATTGGATTCGTGAAAAATTTCGACTTCCAGTTTTCGATGGATTTATACGTTTTAGAATGCCCAGAACACGATTTGATGGTTTTTAAAAAATGTGTGTCTGTCAGTCTGTCTGTCACGCTGTCACTCTGTGAGTCTGTATGTGACAAAAATTTTGTGGGCGCTCTATCTCAAGAACTAATGCACGGAATTTCACAAAACTTTATATTTAGTTAGACCTGGATATAAACTGGACCTGATTAGTTTTTGGTGAAAATCGCCCAACAGGTGGCGCTGCTATGAGGCGTTTTTCACGATTTCTGCAATAGCTATATCTCAAGAACTACTACACGGATTTTCATAAAACTTCAGATTCAGTTAGTCCAAAATATAGTTTGGTGCTGATAACTTTTTTGTAAAAATCGCCCAACAGGTGGCGCTGCTATGCTGCATTATTCATGATTATCGCAATAGCTCTAACTCAAGAAAAAATGCACGAATTTTCATCAAACTTCAGATTTAGTTAGTCCCTGATATAAATTAGTGCTGTTTAAGTTTTGGTGTAAATCGCCCAACAGGTGGCGCTTCTGTGCTGCATTTTCGCTGCATTTTCACGATTTTCGCAAGAGCTGTATCTCAAGAACTATTGCCCGGATTTTCATCAAACTTCAGATTCAGTTAGTCCTTGACATGAATTGACGTATAAATTAGTGCTGTTTCATTTTTGGTGTAAATCGCTCGACAAGTGGCACTGCTATGCTGTATTTTTTGCGATTTCCGCAATAGCTTTATCTCAAGCGCTAGCGCTTAGATTTTCAACAAACTTCAGATTCAGGTATACCTTGATATCATTTAGTGCTGTTTATTTTTGGTGTAAATCGCTCAACAGGTGGCGCTGCTATGCTACATTTTTCAGAATTTCCGCTATAGCTTTATCTCAAGAACTAGGCACGAATTTTCATCAAACTTCAAATTCAGATATACTTTGATATGAATTGGTGCTAAATTCATGTAATTTCGTGTACTATTTAAATGATTTAATTGACGTGATTTATGTAGAAGAAAGTTTTGTGATGGCCACAACATACTAGTTTTAATGTTTTTTTATAAGTGTCTGTAATATATAGTTTTTCGTAAAGCTATGGTTTAAATTACAAATTACATCTAAAGTTGTTGCTCAAGCTTATAATGCATGAATTTATTTGAGAAAAGGGGTGTTTCGACATGCATGTGTGCCCAGGGGCCAACATAGAGTTAATCAGGCTCTGGCATCAAACGACATAAATGTTTATAAGTGAATAAAATTTGGATTTGGGGCTGTATTTAATATATTTTAACCCTACACTGCACAATTTTTTCTTTTGAAAGTATGTTTTTTATACTCATATTTTGGGTTAGATACCATAAATTTTAAACGGGTTTTCGCGTTTTAATAAGTCTTTTCGGATGCTATGAATTAAGTTAATATTTTCATGTTCAACAAATAATATAAGTTAACAGCATTGACCTTAAAATTAGTAGCATTAACCTTAAAATTAATAGCCTTAACCCTAGTTTTAAAATTAATATTATTAATTTACTGTTGTACGTGTAAATTCTCTTACCTAGCTGAAAAGTCCCCTTGAGTAGAAAAATTTTTCTTGACAGCACCCGAAAAACCGATCACTCCGGATACAGAAAACCGATAATTACACTGTAAAAATTGGAACATTTCCGAAAGTCATAGGCAAAAACAAAAGTTTCAGAAATGGTTTTTTAAATCTCAGAAAGGTGTAGGTTTCAGAGTCTTTTAACCCTTTCCGGCGCGGAGTGCTTCTATTTGTAAAATGAGCAAATCATAGACTGACACCAGAATTTACAAACGAATTTATTAGAAAATAAAAACTAGCTTATTTTCACGTACGTTATAAAAGGAAAATTTTAATTGAATTTTCTGGGTGCCAATAAACTTAAAATTAGGTGTCCTTTTTAAAGGACACTACCCGCGAAAGGGTTAAAGATAAATGAACGATATCGGAATGGCGAGTAACCCTGTGGAGGTTATATAATATTTTCGTATACCTTAAGAAAGATAAGAACTAGACTAAACATTTTTTGTCTTTTTTTGCAGGATATACTTCATCAATAAGTTTCATTGCGTTTAGTAAACCTAGTCAGTAATAACACCTCTCTTGTTATGGTTTAAAAATAAACGACAAATAAAGAGGAAAAATTTATTTCTAAACGAAATGTTTCTGAAACTAGTTTGACAGCGAAATGATGTGATTTTTATTTATTTATTTTCTGCAATTCTTTATCGCCCATAAATGTTTCCAATTTTTTGGTGCGTTCGTAATTATATAAATACGTAGCACCAGTAGTCGTCGTCTGGTCCATTTGGCTGTATGTTCGACTGTCCGCATATAACAGTGCGAAAACTACTCAACCGAATGGTTTGAAATTGAATCGGTCATTTCAAAAACCGCAGAGTCATAGAAGCAGAACTTTTTTGAAATCACAAAAAACTATATTATTTACAAGTAAACGAATTTTTACGAAGTTTTTTGGGCTGAATATAGAGTTTGGAGTTCAAAGTTTGCAAATATCGAAGAATTTTTATAATTTATAAATAATAAAAAGAAGAATAACAGAAAAACTGTTCCTGACGTATGTTGTTTTAGCAAGAAACGAGTTAAGCGGTATTTAATCTGAACAAAACAGTCATATTGCATATATTTTTAATCAAAATTAAGGAAAATAACACATATACAGGGACATATTTATGTTTTAATATCATTTCGGTGCGTAATCATATTCTTCATCATTCTCAATTGGATTATCTTTAACATTGGCAGTTGGACAGCTAAATATGTTTTGATAAAATGGCATATGCTCTTCCAGAATGCTATCCTGAACTCGTTTTAAATCGTCTAATTTTTTAATATTAATTGACACTTTCGACGCATAGGTTTTGGCTGATGGATGTGACATAGAAATTAAAAGTTTTTTCATTAAGATAAATGAATTTTTAACTTTCATCAATAAATTCCTCGGCTATGATAGTACCTTTCTTTTGAGAATCATAGTGAAAACTCTTGTATATCGAGGGAGCAAAAGTTTTTCTTTTGTTCTTTTGGAACACTTTCCCGGTACGATTCTGTTGACAAATATCCTTTTATGTAAAGTCGGCCGCCATTTTTTAAGTCCAAAACATCTTCACTTTTCAGTTCTTTGACTGTAAATATTGAACTGGAGTTTGGACCAAATAAATGTATTCTAAACAATGTAAATACGATGATGATTTTGCACCTTTTTTATGATTCCAAAATCGCGGTCATTTGGTAAAAATGAATGATCATGTACTGATACTGATATATATTTTTTCAAATCATCTACAGACAGTCAAAGACAACATAAATCTCAATATTGTGTAGTTTAAATTTTACTCAGGGCAATAAAAGGAAACCAGATATATGTGGTACAATATTATTTTCAATATAATGCAATAACATGGAACAAACCTCATTTGCTCCCTTGTTGGTAATTCCTTCGTGATACATGTAAAATATGGATTTACCTGTTTTAAGATATTTTATACCAAAACAATGAACCCATGGTTACCATAAATAAAACATGTTTTGTACTGGTATGTGCGGTAGTGGTTGATTTTGCTTAAAATCGAATGTTATGGCTTCAACGTCATCTGGATATTGCATGCAAAAATCACTTAAGTCGCTGACTTATGTCGTTTAAGTAATGAACGAAAATTAGAAGGTATTGTTTCAAAAGGAAGGAATACATTGACTTCTGCGGTTATTACCCAGATCATGGATCTACCTTTAAGGAAGCATTTGCGACAAAAAGTATATTTGGAAAAAAGTTGATTTATGTGGTTTTTGAAATGACCATTTCAATTTAAATAATCGTTGCAGAATTTTATCGAGTCATTTCAAATTTTATGAAAATCGAATCAAAATTTAAAAAGATATTAATAAAAGTTTTCTTCATTCTATTAAATCCTTTCATACGTAATTAGTTCAACGATATCACATGATAGGTAATGATTCTAGGTTGCCATGGTGGTTATGTCCTATTTAAGATGGAGTCCTATTATTTCCGTATTAATGAATTTAATATATATAATCGTAATAAATTTTGTATTCATGCATTTTTACGTTAGATTGCAACAGCAGTTGCACAAAGATCTGAATATTTATAAAACTAGTTATAGTACGAACGCACCTTATTTGTCACGTTTGTTATATAATTTCTGACTTGTTTTAAATAAAAAGACTAGCTTTTGCAAGCGACTCCGCTCGCATAAAATGCAAGTTTTGCAGCTCATAATGTTAATTTCACATATAATTATTTTATTTTTACTTAATTTGTCTAATTAATAGGGCAACTCCCATCAAAATCTGTTAAGTAAAACTTAAAAAAATTTTAATCTTTTATAATAGAATTAACCTAATTATAAAACTCTCTCTCATAGCGCTATAATTAAACAATCGTATACACTAAAGCCTCCCCCCCCCCCAAAAAAAAAATACCTTACTGACAATACAAGTGCCTTAAAAATCCATTTAACATAACATGAGATATATGCGTTCAGATTTAAAGTCCCTTTTATAATCGAATTGATCTAATTATAAAACGTTCTCTTAAAGCTCTATAAATAAGCAGCGAAGGAAGATTTGTTACACGTTAAATTCTTCCCCAAAATATGTCTAACTAACAGTGAAGTTCCATCGAAATCCACTGGATAGAATCTTATAAAAAGTGCTAATAGTTGAATTCATCTTCTTATAGAACTTTTCCCCATAATTTTATAACTGAGCAACGTAGAACTGTATGTTATATTCTAAAATCTTTCCTTAAAATTTATCTAACTAAAAGTGCAAGTCCCAGCAAAATCCATTCCACAGAACTGAAATTTTAAGCTGCCGTAAATAATTTTTCATTTGTATTTTATGTCTAAAGTAGAAGATCTTGAATAAGTCAATGGATTAAGATTTTGATTTGCAGATTGAGGATTAAGAATGCTTGCCACTCTATGAGAAGTTTTATGCCATGGCTTGAAGAGAAAACTGATAATGCTACTATATTTGAAGAAGCAGTCAATTTCCTCGAATTTGCCAGAGAAATCGTTGGGCGTGAGTACGATGAGGTGAGTATTTATTTTATAATGCAATGCACAACATAAATCTGCTCAAAGCTAATTCAACATAACGTAATCTTCATAGGTAAAATCTATTAGCACTGTGACTAAAGTGTAACTCTTATTGTTGCCATTGTCATCAATTAATGTGGAAGATGAGTCGTAATCCAAGTTGCTGTGACATTCATCGGATCAAAGAAAAGAGTTTGGTCGCGGGTCTCTAACGATCTCGTCTATTCTTTAGCTTTTCTTTAATCGTATGACAGTTCGACAATACATGGAAACAAGTCTGTCTTCACAAAACACCCAAGATGGGTGAAAATATTGTGGCCTGTCTCTTCAGTTTGCTAGGCATTGGTAGGTTGTAAAGGCTAAAAAAGTGATCATGTTAACGTCACAGCGGATTTAATAACTGACGTCAAAAGAAAGATATTTTAACGAATTAAGGAAATAAAACTTTATTCACCGTTGCCACTGTGATTATTTGAGACGTCGTGGCGTCATAGTAATGGCTATGCTATTGAAGAAGGTGCGTCCCATAAACGTGAGACAAAATCAGGAAAAAATTATTTGTTTAAGTACAATTTGAAATTGATAATTAAGGGGAATTTCCTCTCCCCCACTTATGTTGAAAATGTGAACAGCCTGACGTGTTGACACATGCATTTCACGTTTTTAGCTGTCTTACGTTAATCTTGCACTTTGATTTCAAAATTTCTCGGTAGGTGTTTGTTCATGCCAGTAGCTGAAACGTAACGGTTGCTAGTGCGTTGCATCATGGAGCAGTTAATCAATGTGAAATTCTGCTTCAAATTGGATAAAAGTGCAACCGAAGACATGAAATGCTGCAAAATGTGTACTGTTTCTCCCTTTGCAGGTTAATACATAGCCCCATACAACTTTGTGTGTGAAAAGATTCTTTGCGCAGCATCACATTACTGAATTGTCCCACCTTTCATACTCACCGGATCTTTTGCCACTGGACTTCCAAGACTGAAATCGCCACTGAAAGGACACAGATTTACAAAAAATTTCAGACAGCCAAGTTGCTGTCACCGGGGAACAAAAACCGTAGTGTAGGAGGGCTATTCCAGAGCTTTCCAGCACTTGTGTGACCCATGTCAGAAATGTATTACATTGAGTACTTCGAAAGACAATAAGGTTCTTTTTTGAAAATCTATAGTACTATAATTACTTTAATGAACCCTGCAGGGTTGATAAGACGACAGCTTCTAAATCCATTTTAAACGATGGGGCCCACTTTAGCTCAGTGATTAGCATTCTGACCGTAAAATGAGGAACTTGGGATGAAGTTTATGGGTGTGAAACCAATGTGGTCTGTGTAAGGTTTTCAGGGTTTTCCTTGTACGGGAATGG